>CM035843.1:165702997-166331747 GCA_020510985.1 Pholidichthys leucotaenia | reverse complement strand
CAAACGACAGAAACGCACACATGACAGACAAAGTGATTACCCATGGAAAGTCAAGCTAACACTACTATAAAAACCTATATACATCATAGTTGAATATATGGTGACCCGTATAAACACATGAATCATACCCGCTGCACAATGCAGGACTATCAGGAGCACAGTGAAATGTGAGGTACCAGTTAGACTGTAAGGTGCAGTATGGCAACATTGTTATTCAATTCAATTCAACTTTATTTATATAGTGCCATTTCACAACAACAGTCATCTCATAGCACTTTCAACTGTAGGGGGGACCCCCACAGTTGCAGAAAGACGCAGCAATCAGGCGATCCCCTGTGAGCAAGCACTTGGCGATGGTGGAGAGGAAAAACTCACTTTTAACAGGAAGAAACCTTCAGCAGAACCAGGCTCAGAGAGGGGCAGTCATCTGCTGCGACTGGCTGAGGGGTGAGGGGACAGAGAAGATGAAAAGAACAGACATGTAGAGAGCAAACGGCACGATGGGGACTCAATCTATGGGAGAGAACAAACAGATGTTAATGACCAGCAAAAAAAAAAAAATATTACTTTGAGAGTGAAGAAAGGAGTGAGGCCCAGTGCATTATTGGAGGTCCCCCGGCTGACTAAACCAATTAGCAGCATAACTAAGGGAGGGTTCAGAAACACATGATCCCTCCCTAATTGTAGGCTATATCAAAAAGGTAGGTTTTAACCCTATTCTTAAAAACAGAGATCGAGTCTGACTCCCGAATCCAGATTGGCAGCTGGTTCCACAGGAGACGAGCTTGGTAACTGAAGGCTCTGCCTCCCATTGTACTTTTGGAGATTCTAGGTATTACAAGTAGTCCTGCATTTTGGGAGCGTAGTGCTCCGTTAGGATAATACGGTAGTATAAGATCTTTTACATAAAAAGGAGCCTGATTGTTTAGAGCTTTGTAAGTAAGAAGAAAGATTTTAAACTTAATTCTAAACTATGGGAAGCCAATGAAGGGAGGCCAGAACCGGAGAGATGTGATCTCTCTTTCTAGTACCTGTTAAAACTCTTGCTGCAGCATTTTGGATCAGCTGAAGACTTTTTAAAGATGTTTTAGGACAACCTGATAAAGAATTACAATAATCTAATCTCGAGCTAACAAAAGCGTGGATCAGTTTCTCAGCATCACTCTGAGACAAGATGCTCCTAATCTTGGCAATATTACGCAAATGATAAAAGGCAGTCTTAGAAACAAATTTAATATGTGAATTGAAGGACAGATCTTGATCCAAAATAATTCCAAGGTTCCTCACAGAGCTATTAAGAGAAAGAGTAACTGCATCCAAACTGAAAGTTTGATTTGGAAAGGTATTTCTAAGGTTTTTTGGACCAACAAGAATGACTTCAGTCTTATCAGAATTTAATAGCAGGAAATTACAAGTCATCCAAGCTTTGATTTCCTTAAGACAGGCTTCCAACTTGGCTAATTGATTACTATCATCTGGCTTCATTGACAAGTATAATTGTGTATCATCTGCATAACAATGAAAATGTATAAAGTGCTTTCTAATAATGTTGCCTAACGGAAGCATATATAAACTAAAAAGAGCAGGGCCTAGCACAGATCCCTGTGGAACTCCATGACTAAGCTTTGAGTTGAAAGAAAACTCATTATTGACATGAACAAACTGGAACCTATAGATAGATAGATAGATACTTTATTTTGAACAAAAAAGTATAACAAAAACAAAACAAATGACAAATGCAATAAAGTAACAGTATACAGTGTTCGAAAGGGAGAAGGAAGAAGTGAACAATTATTAATTCCATCTCCTCTTTTCCATAAATACACCCATGTGAATTATATACAAATTACCACATTTAAGACCCCAAGTAAACAATTAACTGTATTTTGTACATATCAACATTAACACCCATTCATCCTAACATACATTGATGTCCATACATCAAAACCAGCCTCAAACAACACAGATATACACAGTGCTGTCCCACCCACCATTCCATAGTGTCCCAGAGTGAGCATAGTGAATCGTACATATAAATACTACCCTTCTAACATATATCCTTTCAGCAAATAATGTTTGTACCTCTTTTTGAATTGATTTCTGTTTGTACATAGTTTCAGTTCAGACTGTTCCACAAATCCACCCCACAGACAAATATGCACATACTTTTCTTGGTTGTTCGTATCTTGGGTTTTGTAAAGTTTAAGTCTCCTCTCAAATTATGATCATTGTCTCTTTTTTTAAATATTTTTTGTATATTAGTTGGGAGTTATTAATTAATTGCCCTGTACATGACTTGTGCTGTCTTAAATTTAACTAAATCGATGAACTTTATGACATGTGACTTTAAAAACAACGAATTGGTATGGTCTTCATATCCTACATTATTTATCCTTATAGCTCTTTTTTGTAATGTGCATATTGACTGTAGGTTGGTCTTGTAGGTGTTTCCCCAGACTTCTACACAGTAGTTAAGATAAGGTAGAAACAGTGAATTGTACAGTAAGACCAATGATTTATAGTCCAAGATGTGTCTTGTCTTCCCCAGTATGCCTATACATTTTGCTAACTTGGCCCGGATGTGACTGATGTGAGGTTTCCAGCAGATTTTATTGTCTAGCGTCACCCCCAGAAACTTATTTTCCTGTACTGTTTCTATTCTGGTATCATCTATCGTTACCATTATTTCATGATTTATTTTATAATTTCCAAACAACATAATCTTTGTTTTTTTTTAGATTTAGAGATAATTTATTTTTGTTGAACCACTGCGTTAACTTTTTCATTTCAGTTGTGACCATCTCTAAAACCTGCTGCAAATTCTCACCAGTGCAAAGGATATTTGTGTCATCCGCAAACAAAATAAATTTCAGAATTTTTGATACTTGGCATATGTCATTTATATACAAAATAAAGAGTTTGGGTCCCCAAACTGACCCCTGGGGCACACCACAAGTGATGTCCATGAAGGGTGATTTGTGCTCACCAATTTGTACAAATTGTTGTCTGTTACTTAAATAACTTTCCACCCAACTCAGTCTGACCCCTCTTATCCCTTACCTTTCCAGTTTCCTTAGTAGTATTCTGTGGTCAATGGTGTCAAAAGCTTTCTTTAAATCTATAAATACTCCTACAGCAAACTTTTTTTTTATCTATACAACTAGTAATTTCTTCTATAAGTTCGATCAGTGCCAAAGATGTAGATTTATCTGCTCTAAAACCATACTGGCTGTCTGTAAGGAGGTTGTGTTTTTCAATGAAATCATCCAGTCTCTTTGTGAAGATTTTTTCAAGTATTTTGGAGAATTGTGAGAGTAAAGAGACTGGCCTGTAATTTGTGAAACAATGACTGTCTCCTGTTTTGTATAGAGGTATTACTTTTGCTATTTTCATTTTGTTTGGAAATTTACCAGTTTGAAATGACAGGTTACAGATGTGGGTGAGTGGCTTAACAATTCCTTCAATTACTTTTTTCACTATTGTCATGTCAGTTTCATTCCAGTCCGATTTTTTTGTTCTTAAATTTACTCAGTCTCGATAATTTCCTTTTCAGTAACTGCACCCAGAAAGATTGTTTGGATTTCTATCTTCTATTTCATTTACAGAACCACTGTTGTTTTTCTGTTGCCACTATTGATTTTGCTAATTCAGGACCAACGTTTACAAAAAATTTATTGAAACCACTGACCAGATCCTCCGTATTATTTATCAAATTGCCATTTTCAATAAAATATATTGGATAATTAGCATTCTTATGAGGCGGCATGAAAAAATAAGCAGCAGTGCTGTGGTTTTAAGCAGGTTTTATTAATCATGTCGCCTTCACGGGATCCCTTCTCCGGTGCATAGTGGAGCAGCCCGGAGCGGGATCCCTAGGCTCTCAGAGAAGGAGAGGCAGACAGTGTGTCCACCAGTTGCAGGATCAGAGTGAGAGTGAAAGAGAGAGATTGCGTTACAGAGCAGCATCTTATATACTTGACCATAACAATACATCAAAAGGACATACCCCACAGTTAGAATGATCAAAGGTATAACAGAACAGGCAGGAGGTATTTGCATTTGTGAGACCAAGGGCAGATTAGCTAGACCTCGCTCCAGGTGCGGACAAAGAAGCTAACAAGCACATCTACATATTGATCTGAGTCTCTAGGTCACAGTAAGGACAGGACGCATGAGTACAAAGGATGAAAAGCATCAATTAACATCACATAGGTGAGACAGAAGAAACTCGTCTACCTGTAGACAATACGCCAAAGCACATCTAAGATGCTCAGAAAAAGCACAGTAAGGACAAGCCATATGCACACTATACAGAATGGCGCATTACATCACAACACATGCATGTTTGCATCACAAATACATGAATGGCACATTGCTTCTCAGTAATGCAGCAGAAAAACAGAGAAAAGAGGGCTGAGTGTCCTTAGTCTGTTGTGGGGTTAAAACGAACCGCCACACACGCTCCCCCCCAGAGGACGCGGCAGGGGGCCGCGACCTCGATAATCCATCTGTGTGAGCGAGCTGTGGGAGAAGCTCGCTGCAGGCGGAGGGGGAGGGAGGGGAGGGGTGGTAAGTGCAGGCAGGAGCTGTGAAATCGTCCTGAACCGCGCAAAAATTGCTTGCTGCTCCGTGACGTCAAGGGTTTGTCCCGTTGCACGTGCGGAGATCACAACAAGAAAAATTAGTCTCTGACTCCTCTCGTGGCCATGAAGAAAAGCAGGGGCGGCTGTAAGAAAAAAGTAAACAAAGCAGGAGGACTGTTGGCTTTGGGTGCTGAAGCAACCCCAAAGCTCCCGGGAACAGCTGACGGCTGAAATCCCTTTGTGCCGTGGTTGAGACCGTTAAAAAATCCAGTGGCAAGCTGCGTGCTTGCTTCAGGTGAACGAGCGGCCCTGAAGGTTCTGTGGGCAGCGGCGGAGGATGATGGCGGTCTCTGGCGTGGCTGAGACTGTTAATAAATCCTTCGATCATGCTGCATGCGTGCCTCAGGTGAGCGAGCAGCCCTGAAATGCAGCGGCGAAGGAGGAAAGCAGTCTGTGGAGCCGTTACTTGTCCCGTGCGTAATGCGCCGTCCTTGTAACTCCCCGAGCGTGCGCGGGGGTTCCGTTGCGTGGGTGGGCCGCTGGAGTGGTGAGTCAGGGTGCAGAAACTTGGCGGAGATCAGCGCAGACGGCGCCGATAAAATCCGGGTTGAGCTGTTGCTGTAGATTTGGCCATGGTGCGTTGTAGCGTTGAGAGGAACTAGACGATCTTTAGTCCCTCAGGCCCGTGCAGAGGCGTTGGAGCGGCGGGAGGGAATAGACGATCTTTTGTTCCTCGGGCTCATGCAGCTGCGTTGGAGCGGTATGAGGAAGTAGACGATCTCCGTCCCTCGGGCTCGTGGAGGCGCGTTGGAGCGGTGCGAGGCAATAGACGATCTTTGTGCCCCGGGCTCGTGCAGCTGCGTTGGAGCGGTGAGAGGGAGGAGACGGTCGTTGTCGCTCGTGCGGCCATGAAGAAAAGACGAGGCTGAGTGGAGGCTGTGATGAGGGCAGAGGGACTGGCGTGTTGACTTTAGGTTCAGGCGTAACCCTAAAGCCTCGGGAACCGCAAAACCGCTGAATTCCCTATGTGTGCCGTGGCTGAGACCATTAACAAATCCTTCGAGCATGCTGCGTGCGTGCCTCCAGGTGTGAGAGCAGCCCTGAAGGCTCTGTGTGTAGCGGCGAAGGATGATGGGGGTCTGTAGAGCCGTATGCGTCCCGTGCGTGGTGGTGCAGATCTCAGGCGAGGGTCGCGCCATTACGTTTTCTGCAGTTTACCCGGTCGTGGGTGATGTCCGGAGAACGGCTCGCCTGTGTTGGCTCCGCGTCGAAGTCTCCCTGAAGCCGCAGGGAGGGGGAACCAGTAGGCCGCTGCGATGGAGCATTCATGCCCGGGTGTTGCGTTCGCTGGCCGCTCGTTTTTTTTCAGCGTGGGTTCGCCAGTGTGGCCATCCAAAACAGAAGGCTGTGTCTTCAAAGGGGTCACCAACGCAGCTGTGCGGCTGTCCAGCTCGGAAGGTTGCATTCGCACAAAACGTGTGCGTGTTCGAGGGGTCACCAGTGAGGCGGCATGAAAAAATAAGCAGCAGTGCTGTGGTTTTAAGCAGGTTTTATTAATCATGTCGCCTTCACGGGATCCCCTCTCCGGTGCATAGTGGAGCAGCCCGGAGCGGGATCCCTAGGCTCTCAGAGAAGGAGAGGCAGACACAGTGTGTCCACCAGTTGCAGGATCAGAGTGAGAGTGAAAGAGAGAGATTGCGTTACAGAGCAGCATCTTATATACTTCAGAATCAGAATCAGAATCAGAATCAGCTTTATTGCCAAGTATATTTACAAGTAAACACACAAGGAATTTGACTTGACATAAGACGCGCACGTTAGGCGCATCCAATGACGCGTCGCCATACAAGGCGCCTGTCAACAGTGGAGGTAAAGAGGGGGGAGGAGGGGGAGGAAAACACAATAGGAGAGAGAAAAAACATAGTAATCAGAATAAACGCTCATATGTGAGCCAAATTTTGACTACACAGAAAAAAACCCTCATGCATTAGCATACAATAGAATTCACAAGACACAAGAGAGCAGTGTACAGTATCTTTAATCAGTTCATGAATCAATGTGTGTGCGGTGTTGAGCAGTGTTGATGATAATAAGAGAGACCCAAGGACCCTTGGCAGAAGATGTTTTGTCTGTCTGGCGCCCAGTCTTATCTGGCGCTGCAGCTGGCTGTCCAAGGCCTTGTGCTCATGATTTTGAAAAAAACACAGACTGCAGACAGCCAGGAGGAATTTTCATGGGGAATAATAGTGCCAAATAGGACTGATCACAGAGAAGACTTGTATTTCTTCTGTAGATTCAGTACATTAATCCTTCATTGCGCAGCTTTGAATTCGTCGTGGAAAGACCTGAGCGAACCCATGATGTAATCCACCTTACGAGACAGTTCTCCAGTAGTCGCTATCATGGTCTTCTCCAGTTTCTCAATTTGTTGGATGCACCTCGCCTGGCCAGCATTTTGATAGGTTGAATCCATCTTCAGCAATTTGCGGTAAACCAAGACAATTCCTGTCCCAATCAGAATTATCCCAATCACCAAGATTACGAAGATAAACAGATCTTCAATATCTTCGATAGAAAGATTAGAGAGACACAGCATTTTCCATTTACCCGTGTCACATAGATAGCCCACCGGAGCCGTTCCAGCGGGGCAGACAGCTTCCCCCGGAGCACTTTTCCTTGTTGAAAAAATAGTGTCAATTGTGTTCAAAGCCCAGCTTATTAACTCCATAATTTCTTTTCGGCGGTCGCAGTTAGACGCAGGCAGACAACAGCAAGCTGGGATCTAGTAATAACAGGAGGGGAGGAAAAAATCAGCAGGAGAGAAGAAAAAAGCGTCTGCTCTCTTGGGAGGGCGGAAGTAGAGAGACTTGACCATAACAATACATCAAAAGGACATACCCCACAGTTAGAATGATCAAAGGTATAACAGAACAGGCAGGAGGTATTTGCATTTGTGAGACCAAGGGCAGATTAGCTAGACCTCGCTCCAGGTGCGGACAAAGAAGCTAACAAGCACATCTACATATTGATCTAAGTCCCTAGGTCACAGTAAGGACAGGACGCATGAGTACAAAGGATGAAAGGCATCAATTAACATCACATAGGTGAGACAGAAGAAACTCGTCTACCTGTAGACATTAATATGCCAAAGCACATCTAAGATGCTCAGAAAAAGCACAGTAAGGACAAGCCATATGCACACTATACAGAATGGCGCATTACATCACAACACATGCATGTTTGCATCACAAATACATGAATGGCACATTGCTTCTCAGTAATGCAGCAGAAAAACAGAGAAAAGAGGGCTGAGTGTCCTTAGTCTGTTGTGGGGTTAAAATGAACCGCCACACTTAGGTCGACTACTAATAATCCCATTGAGTACTTGCCATATTCCTCTTAAGTTATTTTTATTATCCTCTAATATTCTGTTGTAATATTCTTTCTTACAGGTCCTCATTATATTAGTAAGCTTATTTCTATATCTTTTATATTTGATCTCAGCCTCCACCGTTCTGCACTTAATGAATTGTTTATATAATGTATTCTTCTTTTTACATGCATTTATTAACCCCTTGGTGACCCAAGGAATATTTTTCTTTTGTTGTCTGTCACTGTATTGTTTTATAGGACAGTTTTTATTGTACAATGATTGAAATATTTGCAAAAATTTATCATATGCTTTATTTATATCATTTTCATCATAAACTATCTTCCAATCTTGTATTAATAATTCCTTTGTCAGTAAATACATTGATTCTTCGGTTCTTATTCTTTTATATTTAATATTTTTGTTATACTTTTTCTTCTTATAATCACATTGATAGACTACAACAATCGGCAGGTGGTCACTGATATCACTCAATAAAAGCCCACTCCTGATATTATTTTCCATAATGTTTGTGAATATGTTATCTATTTGTGTGGCACTGTGTGACGTGATTCTGCTAGGTCTGGTAATTGTTGGCTGTAAGCCCATACTGTACATTGTCTTGATAAATTCTTCTGTCAAACTATGTTGTTTTGAATTAATCAGATCTATATTGAAATCCCCAGAGATGAACATAACTTTATGAGTTAGTTTTGCATACATTTTTTCCATCCAGTCCTTAAATAAGTCAATGTTTGATCCAGGTGTTCTATATACACAGCTCACTACTATATTCTTCACATTGTCCAGACAGATTTCTATTGTAATTGTCACACACATGTATGTGCATGTATCCCGAGTACACACACACTTTTAATTGTACTTGGCCAGCCATATCCCACCGGGAGATTTGAACTCCTCTGCTACCAAGTTTTGTCACACCCAGGAGGGGCGAAGGGGAGGAAGGATGATTGAGCCAAGCTGTTAGACTTTGCAGCGACTGTTTATTAACTTCTCCCAGCACACACGGCACGGCACATCACTTACACAGCACATCGCTAGACACCATCTTGTCTCAACACTCTCTCGAACATTCTCTGGAACACACACCCTAGAACACATACTACTCTTCTTCTATAGTGTTCTAACACTATACAGTGTCTTAACACCACAGAGCGCCACCTCTGGCGTAGAAACGCTACTGCTTTCACTGACAGTTTATATCTTAACAGTGCATATTCAGTCCTTTAATACATTCCCTATAAATGCTCCCATTTACTATTAATCATTAAATTATAGTCTCTTAGGTACATTTATTAAGAATATTTATACTTGCCATTAGCATCTAATCCACACTGTTTCTGAGGGTTCACTAGAGGTTGTCCAAAATTAACGTTTTCCTACATAATACATTCAAATAAATCATCCACAGTTACTGACAGATTTTCAACAACCTTGTATTTCAAGCTCTTGTCAACATAAATTGCAACTCCTCCTCCTTTTTTTCACTTTTCATAGAATTTAATTCATAGCCATCCATGGTAAAATCCACTCCTTTCTCTTTACTGAGCCACGTCTCTGATATTGCCACAATATTGAATGGCTCTTTAAACTGATGTAAATAATCTTTAATGTTATTAAAGTTGGCATAGAGACTTGTGCTGTTGAAGTGGATCATAGAAATATTTAAATCAGATGTGATCATTGTGTTAAACTGTTCATCCGTGTAGTAACTACAGTTATTATTGATGGAGCTAAATAAATTATTATCAGGGTCTATGTTATATTCTACGTCCTGTGGGTTGTGATCTGTATATTCAAAAACTTTCAGTTCCTGTTGTTCTTGTTTGTTGATCTTTTGTTTCATGTTGTTAAATGTCTTGTAGCAGATGAGTATATCCCTTCAGTGTCCTACAATTGTCTGTTGTTGCTGTCGACTCCAGTTCATAATATTCATTGATATTTGTCCAGTTCCATAATATTACGGATGTTAATGACCTTGGCTTCTTCAGGTGATCCATTTAATTTGATGTATATTTGTGCCCTTCAGAGGTAAAGTGGGCTATCCCACAAAACCATTATTTTGAGAAAATGAGCTCTAAAGTTGAAATATTCTCAAAAAATCAGTGTGCCTATATCATTAAAAAGTTAGGGGGTAACTTTTTAATGATATAGGCACACTGATTTTTTGAGAATATTTCAACTTTAGAGCTCATTTTCTCAAAATAATGGTTTTGTGGGATAGCCCACTTTACCTCTGAAGGGCACATTTTACAGTTTGATGTCCAGGTGTTTTGAATCTTTTTCTGCTTTCTCAGGTATCTTGCTTTTCTGGCTATTTCTGCGTTTTCTTTTGTGAGGTGTTTGTTTATGTAAATGTTCGTTCCTTTCAGTTTTCTACCTTGTTTTAACAGCGTAGTCTTGTGTTTTCTGTTCACAGACCTCATGATCACAGCCGGTTTGTCGCCGTTTTTCCTGGGCAAAGGGTGGCAGGTTTCTATGGTGTTACAGTCCAGCTGGATTCCTTTGGACTGCATGAAGGCCGCCACTTGTTGCTCCGTGGATTCGTCTTCCAGCTCACCGAGCCTCCCTCCGTTGTCGGCGGCCACTGCTCGCGCGTACGATCGGGGTTTAATGTGGAGCCCCTTGATGATCACGTTGTTCACCCGGGTGTTCTGCTCCAGTTCCGACACTCTGCTCTCCAGATACGCCAGCTTCTTGTCCTTCTCGGCGTTCTGGATCTGCAGCACTTTCACCTCCTCGACCAGGTCCAGAAGGTTTTTTTGCTGCAGCTTAACAGCAGAAATCTCTTCAGCCAAGAAGTCCAGCGCTCATTTAATGTTGTCCACCTCCTCAGTCTGCTGAGATTTCTTGGGACCCATGATCCCAGCCGATGTACGTTGATTGTGATCTAGGAAGAAAAAAAAAAACACGTGGGAGAAATCCCTTTGTTCTCCCGGAGTGTGAGGGGACTGATTGCTTCACCAGCCACTACAATATTAAGTTATGAGACTGGCAATTTCTCTTTTTTTTTCTGCACGTCCAGGTTCACTCTCCAGCGGTAGTGTTGGGAAAATTTTATGTAAATAGTTATCATTTTATTAATGACTCATGAAATGAGGGTTGATGTTTTTATATGATGTTTTTTCTCTGATTAATCATAAATACAATTTGTGTCTTTTCTTATAATCACTGTTAGTGACTAAACTGCACCATTCATCTGTTTGTTCATATAAGGTGTGATAAGAGTATGCAAGTTTTTATGCTGTATCAAGATCTGTTTTTTGTACATCCCGTGTTTCTTAATTCTACTCTGTTATGAGAACTCTGTGTACTTTGTGAGACCTTGTATGGAGGTGTCCTTCCCCTGTTGAGAGTTGAGCCAGCTCAAACTGGTACAAACTGTACGTGATGTTTCTTATCATCCTCCCAAGGACTGTCTGGGAGAGAAAAAGAATGTTCGGGAAGATGTCACTGTCTTATCTTTGCCTATAAAAGTTATTGTACTGGGCTGTTTTCCCCAGCATTCAAAGCTCACTCTGTAACAGGTATGTGAATTGATTGCTCTCTTTTGCAAAAGACATATAAAAAACAGAAAAGGCATCACTGTGTCAGGTCTGATGATTTCTTCAGTCTAATGCTATTGAATATTACTGTGCTTGAGCCACATTGCAGATAAAAATTCCTGACAGGTAGTTACAAAGCAACAGCTCAAAACACCAGCTCTAAACTGAGTTTTAAAGCAAGAAACGAACCAGGAGCCTTTACCTGTGCGTCCTCACCTTACATGCCACAACCGGAAGTCTCTCAGATAAATATGATCTAAACCACTGCAACGAAGTTCCATTAAGTCCAACATAGTGTTCTAATTTATCAAGTAGAATATTATGATCGATAGTATCAAAAGCTGCACTAAGGTCTAAAAGGACAAGTACAGAAACCAGTCTATTATCAGATGCGATGAGGAGGTCGTTAGTGACCTTCGCTAAGGCTGTTTCAGTGCCATGATGGATTCTAAACCCAGATTGAAACTCTTCAAATAAACCATTTCCCTGCAGGTGGTCAAATAATTGCGTAGCAAAAACTCTAAGATTTTTGAAATGAAAGGGAGATTAGAGATTGGTCTATAGTTAGCTAAAGCTCCTGGATCTAGCGTTGGCTTTTTGAGTAAGGGTTTAATTACAGCCGTTTTAAAAGCCTGCGGTACATGGCCTAAAGTTAATGAAGAATTGATTATATGAAGAATAAAGCTACCAATAAGTGGGAAGACTTCTTTAAATAACCTGGTAGGAATAGGGGCTAAAAGACAAGATGAAGGCTTGGATGAGGAAATTATTTTGTCTAAAAGGTCAATTGGAGTAAACTCATCCAAATAGATATCAGTTTAAGGAGTTGTAGTAGTTACTGTATTTAACCTCTTGCACTCTGGGATACCGCTGGCGGTCACGTCTCTGCGTCCTAGTGCGTCTCAGTGCGCACTGAAAAAAAAAAAAGCTGCATTTCCGTTCTTCCAGTACAGACACAGCCTCGAACAGAAAGCCAAAGGAGTGTTTTGATTGGTTTAGATTTGATTGACCTCTCATTCGACTAATAAGAGCCTTGAATTGGGTTTCTGAAACCTTGAAGAGCCAATGACTGAAAACCTAGCCAGAAGGACCTGCCTGCCAACGACCTCGAATACAACGAGCCAATTGAAGCAGAGAAGTTCGACGATTGTAACGCGTGCGTCCCGTGCGTAAAATCTGTTTAGTCTAAGCCGCTGGATGATGCACATTGAGAGCTGTGTGTAACGGTAGCGTTCGCCAGTCTTTTTTTATTACTACTGTTCTTATTTGTTTTGAAAAATCGTTCGCAAAAACCACCATCATGGAAGCGGAGATGGTTTGACCGGGTCGCGTGACCAGAACCACGAGTCCATAACAAGCGGACCAGCTTCATGTTCATCTGACAATGAGGAACAGATGTTTGCCAACGACACTGCTGTTGTGGACAGGTAAGTGTTATAAGCTAAATTATTCTTTATCACTGAAAATGGTAATAAAAATGACTTTTGACCGATCGGTAATTACAACGGTCCGTCATGGCCACATGACAGACCATTGACGGACCATTTTTTGTGCGCCGAGCTCCTCTGTAGCATGGGGGGGAGTTGATATCCTCTACATTGCAGATAATTTAGTATAATTTTTAGTGCACTGTAGGTTATTTTTTCTTGTAAAAAAAGGCCACACATTTTTTATGTGGCATGCTTCTTTGTGTGTGGGTGGCTTGTTTGTTCATTCATTCATTCATGAATGAATAAACACCCCACACACACACACACACACACACACAGCCCTGAGTGTCACCTTTCATTAGAGCCCAAGATCAAGCTTCTATGTTGAATCATTCAAAAGTTATAGACGTTTTTCCAAACTGTGCCATTTGGCACAGTTCAAAAACGCCTGGGAACAACCTGAGAAAAAAGCTGTGTAATATATTCATTTTTTGTGGTATTGTTACAAAATTTTGACCTCAGCTGGATAACTCTTGGTTCTACATTTCTGTTGCATTTTCCAGCCAGTATCTGTCAGCTGTGTGTTATTTGCAAGCATTTGTATCTAAAAAAAAACACCCAGGCGAACTTTATTTTCTTCAGATTCAGTATGTTTAAATGACTGTTACTCAGTGGCAGGAGCACTTAGAGAGATTATGACTATTTTGCCAAAAAATTCAAAGTGTTTTTTTTTAAATGAGACCAACCTCATGAAGATGCTGCAAAGGGTTGAAGAACAGCTTTTGATTTACTTTGGGTATGTTATTTTTAGGCGTTTTTAGGGAAATTGACCAGAGTGCAAGGGGTTAAGTTAACTGTGGGAAGAATCTGATTGATTTTATCTCTGATGGATTGTGGGAAATGTGAAAATGACGAGGCAGAGTTTATCTCACAAGTCAGGTTTATTCACATCTTCCAACATCATCAAAAACAGAAAGAGAAAGAAACCCAAACATTCGTCCTTTAAATACCTCAGGAACTTCAAAGCACACAGTCACATTGTATTTAATCCCAAGTAACAATGCATCTTCTTTCAGATCTTAACACCTCCACCCCCAGCCTCTGGCGGCCAGGAAAATCCCCCCAGGCCGTCTCTTTGCATACCAAAGCCTAAACTTTCACATCCTCCTGTTATCTCCAAAGAGACCCGGTCCTTTGGTCAATCTAAGATGTGAAGCCTAAAGTGGTACACATATGAAGCATGAAGTGATGTACATATGTGCATATGTGTCCCACATGCCCCCCCAAACGTCTAAGATGGAACAACGGAATAACAGTCTGCATGTCATGATAAACCATTACACATCAGTCCACGTGCTGCTTGGGCCTCAGTCTCTCAGTCCCTTCCGTATCTGCTGTAAGCGGGCTTTACCACTTCCGCGGCGCCATCCTGCTGGGGAGCTGCTGTCTGAGGGTGAGAACTGTTAGTCAATCCCTGTGGGTGTTCTGGGGAATGTCCCCTAGGGGGTCTGCCGTGCAGAGGAGCCCTGGCCAACAGCACATTCTCGTCTGCCACCACAAAGCCGGGTTTGAGCCTATTTATGCCAATCTTTTCTTTCCTGCCCCCCAAATCTAGCAAAAAATGCTTATCCCCTGTTTCCAGCACTCTAAATGGTTCATCATAAGGTGGTCGCAACGGTGGGCGATGGGCATCGTGTCTGACAAAAACAAACTCCGCGTTTTTTAAGGCATTAGGCACAAAAACGCACGGAAAACTGTGGTGAATGGGGCCAGGCAGCGTGCCCGATTCCGTGCCACTCTGCAACCGCTGGGCCAGGGAGCATTCTGGCTCAGGACTATCTGGGAGAAATTCCCCGGGCAGCCGAAGTGGCTGCGCAAAAACTAGCTCGGCCGGGGAGGCTTCTAAATCCTCTTTAGGTGCAGAACGCAACCCCAATAAAACCCACGGTAGCCTGTCTACCCAATTTGCATCCGTAAGCGACGCTCTGAGAGCCGCTTTCAATGACCTATGAAAACGTTCGCATAACCCATTAGCCTGCGGATTGTACACGGTTGTGCGGTGGATCGTTACCCCCAGGCTGCGGGCCATTGCTGACCAAAGCTCGGAAACAAATTGGGGACCTCTATCGGACGTAATGTCCGACGGGACTCCAAAGCGCGCTACCCATGCTGTAAAAAACGCGCGCGCCACCTCCTCGGCTGTGGTTGACGACAGTGGGACCGCTTCCGGCCAGCGTGTGGTGCGGTCTACCATTGTCAGAAGGTGTGTGCACCCCTGTGACGGCGGGAGGGGGCCTACGAGGTCCACGTGAACATGATCGAACCTCTTAGCCGGGATGTGGAACAGCTCCAAGGGGGCTCTCGTGTGTCTGTGTACCTTGGCTCATTGACAAACCATGCAGGCTGCTGCCCACTCTCTAACTTGTTTGCGCAGGCTCGGCCAAACAGATTTCTCTCCCACCATTTTGACTGACGCGCGCACTCCCGGGTGCGCCAGAGAATGAATCGAGTCAAAAACGCGGCGTCGCTAACCAGCCGGTACCACAGGACGCGGTCGCCCGGTGGAGACATCACAGATTAGGGGGGGCATACCGTCTTGCAGCACCCTGTTCTCCAGCCTTAACCCTGTTGGTCCAGACTGGAGCGCGCGCACACATCCGCGTTGCTACCCTGATCCGCGGCCATGGCTGCATAATCTATCCCTACGCGGACTGGGGCCGCCACGGCGCACGAGAGACAGTCTGCCACTACATTCAGTTTACCCGCCACATGCTGAATATCGGTAGTAAACTCTGAGATTGCGGCCAGCTGCCTCTGCTGCCGGCCTGACCACCTTGGCCATCGCGAATGTCAGCAGCTTGTGGTCAACGAACGCAGTGAAACGGCATCCCTTCAGCCAGAACTGGAAGTGGTGAATGACCAAGTGGAGGGCTAACAACTCCCTGTCGAATGCGCTGTATTTTCGTTCACTATCGCGCAAAGTCCTGCTGAAAACGGCGAGCGGCTGCCAAGCCCCGGCTACATGCTGCTCCACGACCGCCCCTATGGCCACATCTGACGCCTCAGTAGTGAGCGCTATGCGGGCCGTTGGGTCTGGATGTGCTAACAACGCAGCGTTTGCCAGGGCTGTTTTGACCTCAGAGAATGCTCGCTCTTGCTCCGGAGACCATTCGATCTTATTTGTGGGTTTTTGTTTTTTTAGTGTGGCATACAATGGTTGCATGAGCTGCGCTGCGCGGGGGAGGAAACGGTTATAAAAATTCACCATTCCCAAAAACTCCTGTAATGCCTTGACTGTTTGTGGCTGGGGAAAATTTGTTACCGCGCGCACTTTGTCAGGCAGCGGAACCGCTCCTTTTGGGGAGACGCGATGCCCCAAAAAATCAATCTGCGTCACCCCAAACTGACACTTCGCTGGGTTGATTATTAACCCGTGCCCTCCCAACCTCCGAAAAACTGCCGTGAGGTGGTTTTCGTGTTCGTCTTCGGACGCGCTGGCTACTAGGATGTCGTCCAGGTAGACGAATACGAAGGGGAGATCGCGCAACACCGCGTCCATCATGTGTTGGAACGTCTGCGCAGCGCCCTTAAAGGCCAAATGTCACGTAACAGGGTACTTTAAATGTCTTGAAACTAGATATAAAAGGGAACCGATCCGTTCGGGTCTTGGTGCATATGCTTCAGTAACGCCGGAATATTCGTTAATTTAAAACTGCCGCGCTTGGCCTGACATTCCTACTCACGGCCCCTGGAATCGCCTGGGGAAGAATGCGGAAGTGACGAAATAGATTGTACCTTAGTTTGATGCTTGGGGTATCCCGATTGATTGTTTATATGGAGACTGGAAGATTGAAGTGAGCAACAAGAAAGAAAAAATTGGATATTTCACCCATACCTTAAAACGGGGCTATAAGGGACAGCTGGGTAATAATGGACACTTTTCTGCGAAATGTTTTCATACCTGTCAAGTGAGACGTTTTCGCCGTATTTTAATACCGTAAAACGCGGCTATAAGGGACAGCTGGGTAATAATGGACACTTTTCTGCGAAATGTTTTCATACCTGTCAAGTGAGACGTTTTCGCCGTATTTTAATACCGTAAAACGCGGCTATAAGGGACAGCTGGGTAATAATGGACACTTTTCTGGGAAATGTTTTAAATGTAATTCGTGTTGTTATTGTCAGATATTTTAAGGATTCATGGATATTTGACAATAACACAACTCAGCGTCCGGCTCAAAATTAAAAAAAGCAGAATTCTGTATTTGTAAGGCGATTCCTCTCTGTTCCGCAGCCGCAGCACAGCTGAAAGTGTTAAGCCATTATCCTAATGACTTCTCATTGTAGTGATAATAGCTCCCGCTGAGCGATCTGCCCACCCCGACAATCAGCCTAATGATTGAGTCCACACTTCTCAATGTAGTGCGAATAGCTCAGGCTGAGCGATCTGCCAGCCCCATAGCTGTGGGTCTCACACACACAACGTGTTCCTCAACACACTCAATAATTTTTTTTTCCCGTATATTTTTCTTTTGGGCGTACAGAAATGGCAATACGCCCGTATTTGCTAAAATTGCATTTTCCCCGTATTAAAATACGGCGAAAACGTCTCACTTGACAGGTATGCGCCTCCATTTTCATATTGATCTGGTCAATTTCTTGACAGCAGCGGCTCTCCTCCACTGTAATAATAATGGCTTCCGAAAAATCAATATTTATGGGGCGCCCTCGACAGACCCCCTTCGGCTTCCAAATTCTGGAGGCGATTAATGTCCAATTCAATGACATTTTCCACTGGTTCTGCTCTCTGGTCATCGTCGGAACTGTTGTCATCAGACAAAGCATCTGATTCCGTCTCGGACGGCTCGAACCTGTAAGGTTCTATGCCTCTGTCACTGTCTGAACCACTGACAAAAAAAAGACAAAAAAAAAAAGACAAAACTAAACTAATTTGTTCACAATCGCTGTCACTTTCCGTCATGATTGTCCAATGTTGATAAGTGTGAATGTGGATAGGCAGGGCAGCCAGGGTACAACTTGTGACGTCAAAAACATGGGCGTGGTCTGGATTGGCTGTCACAAGCCAGCGAGCAAGGTGGGGCCTTCGCCTGGTGTATTTTGTGGAATTATGTAAATACGGGTGGGTGATATGGTCTCCGGTATGAATATTTGGTTTAAGCTATGTGTATTTTATCTAAATTTGTTGTCATTTAGAAAAAAAAATTACGTGACATTTGGCCTTTAAGCCCAAACGGCATGCGCAAAAACTCGAATAGGCCAAACGGAGTTATTACCACTGTTTTGGGTATGTCCTCAGTGCGCACTGGGACTTGATGGTAACCGCGGACCAAGTCTATCTTAGAAAAAACGTGCGCCCCCGCCAAATGAACGGAAAAATCTTGGATATGCGGGATTGGGTAGCGGTCGTGCGCTGTGTCATTGTTCAACCTGCGGAAATCTCTGCAAGGTCGCCACGAGCCATCAGCTTTCGGGACCGTGTGAAGCGGGGAAGCCCATGGGCTGTTCGGACGCCTGATGATGCCCAACTTTTCCAGGTTGGCGAACTCCTCGCGTGCTATGGTCAGTTTAGCTGAATCCAAGCGCCGAGCTTTTGCAAAAACGGGCGGTCCGGTGGTAGTAATAAAATGTTCCACTCCGTGTTTAGCGATGGCTGCTGAAAATGTGGGAACTGAGTGAGCAGTGTGTGGAACTTACCGCTTGCCTTTGCGACGTTGGCTTGTGCTGTGGGCGGGGTCACTCGGGCTGCACAGGGAATAGAATAAAAGGAAAGTGCATTAACCAGGCGCCTGTTAGCAAGATCAACCAACAAACCATGTGAGCACAGAAAATCAGCCCCCAACATATTGAAACTCACTGCAGCTATGACAAAAGTCCACTCAAATGTACGGCCGTGTAGGGACAGAAGCAGGTTCCTCTCACCAAAGGTCTTAATCTCCGAGCCGTTCGCTGCTGACGCCCCGTGACCTCCAGGACCTGCCAGCCCGTCAGCGGAGGTAGGCGTGATGAAACTCACTTGGGAGCCTGTATCCACCAGGAATTGCTTCCCCGAACGCGCATCCGTCAAGTAGAGCAGCTTGTTATCTTCACCGAGGGCCGCAGCTGCTACCGACCCCCGGTCTTGGTGTTTCCCGAGCGCTTGAACTGGCACGGTGGTATACATTTGCCTGCCTTCTCTGCAAAGCGGCGATGGTAGAAACAGAGGGTGTCTCCTCCACGATCCTTGGCCCCCGCCGCCGCCGCCGCCATCGTCGGTGGGTCTGCTACCGCCGTCTCTGGCCCCTCGCCATCTCCAGCTGTCGCGCCGAACTCCGTCACTGCCGCGGTGGCCGTGTACTGTTTGCTGGCGTTGAGAATCCGGTGCGCCTCCTGGGCCAGCGTGCGGAAGTCCCGCTGGGCCAACAACGGTGAACTGGCCAGGGTCGCTCTCGTGGCCGAAGGTAGGGTTCTCAGGAAAATGTGGGTGAAGAGGAAGTCGTTGTTGTCTGAGCCCCTCAAGCTCAGCATGTTCTCCATCAGGTCAACGGGCGTGCCATCTCCCAAGTCGTTCAGAGCCAGGAGCCTCTCCGCTCTCTCCTGGACTGAGAGAGTGAAGCGCTGGATGAGCGCAGCCTTCAACCCGCCGTATTTGTCGTCGGCTGGTGGCTGCTCCACAAGGCTCTGCACATGTCGAGCCGTGCGGTTGTCGAGCTTGGCAATCACATGGTAGAACTTTGTGTCATCTACCGTTATCCCCCGGAGGGCGAACTGTGCTTCAACCAAGTGGAACCAGGAGCGTGGGTTGTCTCGCCAAAAGTCCGGTTGCTGGACGGTAGCGGCATACGCTTGGCTGGGAGCTCCTGACCCGGCTGGCTCGGGGGAATTTCTTTCACTCATGATACGTCTTAGGGTCACCAGTGTGGGAAATGTGAAAATGACGAGGCAGAGTTTATCTCACGAGTCAGGTTTATTCACATCTTCCAACATCATCAAAAACAGAAAGAGAAAGAAACCCAGACATTCGTCCTTTAAATACCTCAGGAACTTCAAAGCACACAGTCACATTGTATTTAATCCCAAGTAACAATGCATCTTCTTTCAGATCTTAACACCTCCACCCCCAGCCTCTGGCGGCCAGGAAAATCCCCCCAGGCCGTCTCTTTGCATACCAAAGCCTAAACTTTCACATCCTCCTGTTATCTCCAAAGAGACCCGGTCCTTTGTTCAATCTAAGATGTGAAGCCTAAAGTGGTATACATATGAAGCATGAAGTGATGTACATATGTGCATATGTGTCCCACAGGATGAAATTTTATTATTGAAAAAGTTCATAAAGTCCTGACTAGTAAGGTCTAAGGGAATGCTAGAATTGACAGAGTCCTGACTCTTTGTCAACCTGGCTACAGTACTGAAAAGAAACCCGGGATTATTCTTGTTCTCTTCTATTAATGCAGAATAATAACTCGTTCTAGCTTTTCTAAGAGATTTTTTATAGATTAAAAGATGATTTCTCCAAGCTAAATAGATTTCATCTAAATTAGTGGAGCGCCATTTTCTTTCTAATTGATGAGTCTTCTGTTTTAAGGTACAAGTTTCTGTGTTGAACCAAGGAGTTAGAAATCTCTGATTAGACTGTTTTCTTTTTTAAGGGGGCCACCAAGTCTAGAGTCTGATGCAGAGAAGCTGTAACACTATCCACCATGCTATCAATTACAGAAGGAGCAAGCTGTCTATAGCTTATTTCCGTTGTGTTTACACATGGCATAGAGGAAACAAACAATCTGCATAAATTTGGTAACAGCATCATCTGAGAGGCATCTACTGTAGTAATATTTTTCTTTAGGAGCCAAATAGTCAGAAATGGTAAAATCAAAGGTTAACAGACAATGGTCTGACAGTACAGGGTTATGAGGAGACACTACCAGATTTTCTATTTCTATGCCATATGTCAGAACAAGGTCCAACGTATGGTGGAGATAATGGGTAGAATTTCCTACTTTAAATGCCACATTAAGGCAGTCACTATCTACATCTACATGTATATTAAAGTCCCCTACTATAATTATTCTGTCTTATTTCAGCACTAAATCAGCTAAGAAATCAGCAAATTTGGATAAAAATTCTGAGTAGGTTGATGGAGGATGATAAACTATGGCAAATAAAATTGGGTTTAGCCTAAAATTGCTAAAGTGCCCAATACTGAGGACCAGGCCCTCAAAAGAATTATAACATGTTTTTTGCTTTACATTAACTAGTAATTTGGAATGGTAAATTGTTGCTACTCCTCCTCCACGACCAGAACTTCTGGAATTTTGACAGTTTAAATAACCAGAGGGAGATGATTCATTTAAACCAACATAATCCTCTTGCCCTAACCAAGTCTCTGTAAGGGATATTAAATCAATCTGATGATCAATTAACAGATCATGGACTAACAGAGACTTGGGAGTTAGAGACCTAATATTTAACAAACCGCATTTAATTTTTAAATTATGAGGAGGAACAGAGGCCAAATCATTCAATTTAGAGGCTTCATGCTTAATTTGAGTTTTACCAACTTTTTGCTTAATCACTTTGGGATGCTTATATATTATATTTTTATTTGCTTTGGAGGGAGCAGACAATGATTTTCTGATGGGGAAGACAGGGGCTAAGTTGAGGGGTGGCGGATGAAGAGGAGCTGCAGAGAGGCTTTTAAGACTGCGACTTGATCAGAATGATTCTGATCTATGATCAGAATACATCATCACATTGAGTTGTTGTACAGTGAAATGGCATGTGGCAGGAAAGATTTCTTGTACCTAGCTGTTTGACAGCAAAGCTGTAGTAGTCTATTGGAGAAAGTGCTCCGCTGTCTGTCCACTGTGTGGTGGAGGGGGTGGTCAGGATTGTCCATGATGGATCGCTGTTTATTTAGTGTTCTCCTCTCCACCACTGTCTCAAAGGTCTCAGGCCTGAGACCAATTGCAGAGCCAGCATTCTTGATAATCTTGTCAAGTCTGCTGGTGTCGCAGGCCCTGATACTGCTATCCCAACAAACAGCAGCAAAGAAGATGGCGCTGGCGACAGTGATCTGGTAGAAAAGCTCCAAATTCCTGCTACACACGTTGAAGGATCTCAGCTTCCTCAGGAAGTAGTCTGCTCATCCCCTTCTTGTGCACAGCATCGGTGTTGGATCTCCAATCCAACCCGTTGCTGATCCTAACACCCAGATATTTGTAGTCCTCAACCGCCCCCACATCCTCCCCCCTAATCGGCAATGGCTGAGAAGGTGTCCTCTTCTTCCTGAAATCAATCACCATCTCTGGTCTTGCTGACATTCAGCCTCAGGTGATTCTGCTCTGTCCACTCCACAAATCTGTCTACCAATGCCATGTACTCCACCTCCTCTCCTCCTCTTATACACCCCACAACAGCTGAGTCGTCAGAGAATTTTTGCAGGTGGCATGACTCTGTGTTGTACTGAAAGTCAGTGGTGTATAAGGTGAAGAGAAAGGGAGCGAGCACAGTCCCCTGTGGAGCTCCCGTATCACTAACCACCACGCCAGACAAGACACTACCCAGCCGGACAAACTGTGGCCTGCCTGTCAGGTAGTCAGTAATCCAGGAGATCACAGAGCTGTCAACCCCCATCACCTGCAGCTTCTCACCCAACAGCAGTGGGTGGATGGTGTTAAGGGCACTGGAGAACTCAAAAAAGTGATTCTCCCAATCTCTCCTCTGCCATCCAGATGCAGATGGGCTCGTTGCAGCAGATAGATGACAGCGTAGGTCATTAATGTAGAGGTTTAACAAGGTTGGGGTGAGGACTAACCCTTGTGGGAGCCCATTTGTCCACCTTCTCCATTCACTCTTATTCAGTACAAGGTGAATTCTGAACCTTCTGTTGGTTAGCAGAGTTTCAGTGATTGTTGTTGCCCAGGCAGGGAGTGCTGTGGTTAGTTTCAGCAGGAGGCATTTATGCCATACAGTGTGATAGGCAGCTGTAAGGCCGAGGAACACTTACTGCCTTCAGTCTACTCTCAAAACCCTTTTCAATGAAAGTGCTCAGTAGTACTAGATCAGTAGATTTTATGACTCTGACAAGGTGATCTGATAGGAGCAAATATAGAAATGCTGAGTAAAAACTGACAAAAGTCCACTAAAGTTTCAATGTTTTTATTGATTTTATTTATTGTAAAGGCAGAATTAGTTTTCTGTCTTAAGGTGGATTTGCACTACAATGTTTGGACCAACCTTTACTGATGTTTTGGCAACCGTCTGGCTCTGCTGACAAAAGTTGGTTAAAGTTAATGGTAGTTGATGTTTATTGGCAAACGCTGGTAAAAGTTGTGTTCTTTAAAAATTTTCAGCATGCTGAAAATTCACCGACGTTTGGATATAAATGTTGGCAAAAGTTGTGCTCAGTTTGTAAAAGTTCTTGAGCACTGGGCTGTTAGAGTTTGCCTAAATCAGCCTAAGTTCAGCTCCGTTGGCAAACGTTGACTGAAATGCCGGTGGAAGCAGATGTTTTTAGACTGAAACTCAGTTCAGACATGCACAGACGTAAGAGAAATGGAGAGAAGGGGGAATTAAATATATGTGTGTGTGTGTGTGTGTGTGTGTGTAATCTCTCAAAAATGTGACATCCCAAAAGACAAAAAAAAAAAAAAATCTCATCGCAAAATTTACTATTCTTAATT
The DNA here is from genome assembly GCA_020510985.1 of Pholidichthys leucotaenia. Classification (NCBI taxonomy): domain Eukaryota; kingdom Metazoa; phylum Chordata; class Actinopteri; order Cichliformes; family Pholidichthyidae; genus Pholidichthys; species Pholidichthys leucotaenia. The sequence goes on along the minus strand of CM035843.1, from coordinate 166,308,119 downwards.
TTCTGCTCTGTGTGTAATCATTCTCCAGGATTCATTGGTTCGGCTTCCATTGTGGGGAATCACACAGGCTGATGTGGTGTCAAAAAGTAAATGACATTTAACTGGATTTTATGTCATTTTAATGGAGAGAGTTGTAACAGTCAAAATATAATCACCTGTCATTTTACTTATATGATGATGCACTAAACCAGGGGTGGGCAATCATGTGCCGCGGAGGGCCATTCCACTGCAGGTTTTCTGTTCCACCCTGTCTCTTCAGCAGGTGGCTTCACTGATTAGCAATCCTTGGAGCTGATGAGAGCAAACACCTGCTGAAGAGACTGGGTGGAACAGAAAAGCTGCAGTGGAATGGCCCTCACTGCCCACCCCTGCACTAAACAGTATTTTTTTTATTCCATCCACATTCACATTTTAATTGAGGACTTATTGTTGAAGTCTATAGGTAGGCATTATTGTATTTTTTTAGAGTGAATGAGTGAATGAACAGGGGAAAAGGGTATGCAGAAGTCACTACATAAGAGTATAAAACAAAAATAAATACTGAAACCTATGCCCAAGGGAGGTGTGTTCACTCCAAAAGCAGGTCCACAATGGCAGGAAGCCTCCACAAATGCTGATCTTTATATGAGCGTCGCCTGACGCTGATGTCAGCTGACCTGCGCTGAGGATTCATTTGCTTAAGTTAACCTAAGTTGGCAACTGCAACACATGTGCTAGCCTAAGTTGGCAAAAGTTTGCCAATGCTGAATGCAACGCTGGCAAATGTTAGCAAAAGTTTGTAAAAGTTGGTGTGCACTAAAAAACCTGCTCATGAACATAACTTCACTGACGTTTGGACTAATTTCTCTGATTTTTCATAACATCTGTAAAAGTCAGTCCAAACACTATAGTGTGGACCCAGCTTTAACTGATAGAAAAGAGCAGTTTTTCATTTTAAGTTTGTCTATATTGATTTTTTTAATGTGAACGTGTCAGATGAAGTTGTCTGTCAGACAGAAAGTGAAAGCTCCAGTCTGAACCTCCCTGACCTGTTTATTGATGACAGAGACATGAAGAGAGCGGCCATTACCATGGGGATGAACCACACCTCAGGCTCAGTGTCAGTTCCTGAGAATGTGGAGATAAAGATCACACAGTCATGACTACTGATAAGATAAGATAAGCCTTTATTAGTCCCACAATGGGGAAATTCCAGGATTGCAACAGCACAGGGATAGCAACACTCAGAGCAACAATCAGAAGGCAAGAAAAAACAAGAACAGCTAGTATGTACATATAAATATATATATATATATATATAAAGTATACGTATATATATATATAGACACACAGTGCGGAGCATTGTGGTTGGTGAATGAATGTGCAGCAGAAAGTCTAACAGTGGCTCCGTCCGCCGACTCGGGAGACCCTTGGGGCGATCTGTGTGTCCGTGATATATATATATAGAGTGAAAGGTGTAGAAAGAAGAAGGAAGATAAGAAAAAGTCAGTTGCAAAAGGCAGCCAACTCGTGTGGCGCCGCCGGTCCGGCGGAACCGGATGTCTGTGTGACGTCTTTAACTCCTTTGTTTTTTTCTCTAAACTGTCTCTCTGCCAGGTTTCACGGTGAGTTACCATCTGTTTCTTGGAACTGAAGCTGCTGTCAGACAGCAATGAGGAAGGTCGGTGAAGCCTGTTACCCAACATTTCTACTAGATGAGGTGAAGCTCAGTTATGGATGTGATGTGATTTGAGCCTTGGGGTGACCTCCATGTGTTTCCTTTCTACTGCAGACTGGCATGGATGGAAACGAGGTTGGCATGAGGACAAGATTACACAAGAACAGTATAATAACGCCAGAGATCTGGTGTAACCACCAATCATACGGGCACTTCCTTGTAGGCTGGATGTAGCATCCATCAAAAATACCTCAATCTAATTCCCACTCATAAATCAGACTGGTTTCTAGTTTGTTATATAATATTTTGTTAATCCTAAAGGGAAATTCAAGGGCATCCATGGTGCGGTGTCTTCAAAATGCACACACTTAGACACCTAGGACCACTTTAGAGTCTCCATATACCTGCATGTTTTTGTTATGTGGGAGGAAACTGGAGCACCAGGAGAAAACCCAAGCAAGCATGGAGAGGTCATGCTAACTCCACACAGAGAGGCCCTGCTGGCTGGTGGATTCAAACCCACGACCTTCTTACTGTGAGGCAGTAGAGCTAACCACTACACCACCATGCTGTCAGCTCAATAAAGCTGTGTTCAGACCAGACGCAAAGTGAATTTTTCGCACTGCGCAAATACATGTATAGTTAATGTAAATATGCAGAAAACATGAAAATGTGTACATTCATGTCCAAGTTACAGCATTAGCCAGTAATCAGCCTTGATAATCTGTCATCACTGGAGTAAAAGCGTCAACACTGGTTTGAAAATGGGACTGCCATTCACCTGCAGACAGATGGACCGGAGCTTTGCGGCTCAGACAGGGTGTCTGTTGTTTATCAACCCACGTAGTCCCGCTACAGATGTGCTAATGAGAGCTAGCAACCAGCTAGCAGTGTAAACAACCATCATGTAGGGCAGTGATGGCCTAATGGTTCAGGATGTGGACTGGCAGGATCAGATCCGGGTTGGACAGATAACATTGCAGTATTTTCCCCACCCTCATTAACCCCACTGTGCTGCCTTTGAGCAAGGCCCTTAACCCCAGCTGCTCCAGTGGAGCTGCTCAGTACCCACAGGTCAGTCTGTGGTTGTACTGGGCAGCTTCCAGGTGTGAATGCTTTAACTGTGTGAGTGTGAACAGGGTGTCCTTGAAAAAGAAAGTTCCTCTATGATGGATGTCCCCTGTATAAATAAAGTTAATTAAAAAAATAATCCAGTTGAAGTTTTGAAGGATGCTGTGACAATTTTGAAGCTTTCATCAATCATTCAATCTGAGGAAGTGATCCACCTCCTCCCTTGGGACTCACCGCAGGCTGCTCCCTGACAGGACAGGGGAACAGCTGCCACTTCACAGTGCTTGGGCCACAGTGCTCTGCATGCTGGAGCATGCAGCACCAAAATAGGCATCCATCGGTATCACATTTTATGACTGTTTTACTCCTTTTTCACTGTCAGTGTTTTAACAGAATGATTTAAAATGAAACTGTAACAGAAACAGGAGTTATTTGAGTACATCCACTGCACAGATAAGGCACTTGGGGAACAATAATAAATAAATATATTGAATATAATACAGGCTGGACCACAAGCTAGCAGGACTGCTAGCATCCTGTACGAAACATTACATATCAACGGAATGCGTACAGAAAATGTAAGTAAAACACTTGAGACTGCTAGGTAGCAGGACCGTTAGTGTTCCGTAGGGAATGGCCTGTATCTAATGTTCCGTCCGTAAGGCACTTGGGAATGTCAGGAGGCTGGACCTCTAGATAGCAGGACCTAGAACATATATAGAATACAGACGGAACATGCACAGAACATTCTTTACCGTACCTGTTGTTCTGTGTTTTCATAATCTCCAACTTAATCAAGACTTCACTCATGGTTTAGACAACAGAGCAGCTTCTGGATACATTTGAATATAGCATTTGAAATACATACAGAAATAAACACAAGATTCTTAATTAAAAAAAAATTAACTGAACAGTTTTAATTTAAGACAAAGTTTTAAAATGAACATGTCAATTCAGTCTAAACTTTATTTATATAGTGCCTCATTACAACAATTAGTCATCTCAGAGAACACCCTTAACAATCAAGCAATCTCCCATGAACAACAATTAGGCAACAGTGGGAAGGAAAAACTCCCTTATAGGTAGAAACCTATCCCCTCATCCCCCAGAAAGAAGAGACAATCAGTACTACAACATGTGTGTGGGGGGGGGGGGCGCTAAAAAGTTCATAGAGGTCAAATTTGACCAAATGTGCTTTTTTTCCAGCGCAGTCTCCCCTTTGGTCCATACACTTCTTCCATTGGTATTGCAGCGCTTGGATCCCTGCGGTTGAAAAATAAATCACATTTGGTCAAATTTGACCACTATGAACTTTTCAGCACCCCCCCCGCCTCCCGTACAGGTAGAACAACATCCATACAGATACAACATGTAGACTATAAGCAGACGCATGGTCCTAATGATGCATTTGCAGAATGATGGGTGGACTAGTTTAAATAACACTCACAGAACCTGGTTATTAATAAAGCCTTAACTTATGTTTCTCTGTGTTGCTGTCACTTTGAGCATACTGTAGCTGCTGGCTTCAGAGCCACTATCACAAGTGAGTCACGTGTTCTAGGAACAAGTCCAGCAGGTTGAGCTGAGAGAAAAATTTAGACGCAGAGTCTCATTCTTAGTGTGGCTGAGTTTCTGGAAACATGTTTTGGAAGAGCAATGGGAAAAAAAAGAAGGGGCTTTGTGGGTAAGATACGCTGAAGCCATTGCAGACTTCATAGTTATAAGCTCTCTACTCTGCTGAATATCTGAACATGTGTTAAGGCCTTTATTTGATTTCTTATCTCTGTTAGACATGTTTCTGAACACGTGATTGACACTGGTTTTAAAGATCTTGTGTACGCTGTAGGAAGCACAACAAAAATGTGTGAAAAGTGTAGATTTCACAGTCCAGCATAAAGTGTTATATGACAAAATACTGTATATTAACTGCACATATGTGGGTTCATACAGTAAAATTTAATGTAGCATTTGAATGGACAAGTAATTGAAGTGACAGGATGACTCTTTAAAAACAATCCACATTTGTACATAATTGGAACCCAGATAATTTGCCCCAAGTGGAGGAGTTTAAGTATCTTGGGGTCTTATTGACGAGTGAGGGGAGAATGGAGAGAGAGATTGACAGATGGATTGGAGCAGCATCTGCAGTGATGTGGACGTTGTACAGGTCTGTTGTGGCGGTGAGGGAGCTGAGTTCTAAGGCAAAGCTGTCGATTTATCAGTCAATCCACATTCCTACTCTCACCTATGGTCACGAGCTTTGGGTAATGACCGAAAGAACGAGATTGCGGATACAAGCGGCTGAAATGAGCTTTCTCCGTAGGATTGCTGAACTCACCCTTAAAGACAGGGTGAGGACCTCAGTCATCTGGGAGAGGCTCAGAGTAGAACCGCTGCTCCTCCACATTGAAAGGAGTCAGTTGAGGTGGTATGGGCATCTGATCAGGATGCCTCCTGGACGCCTCCCACTTATGGTGTTTTGGGCACGTCCCACTGGGAGGAGACCCCGGGGCAGACCCAGGACTCCGTGGAGAGACTATGTCTCCCAGCTGGTCTGGGACCGCCTTGGTATCCTCTCTGAAGAGCTGGAGCAGGTGGCTGGGGAGAGGGAAGTCTGGGCTTCTCTGCTTGAACTGCTGCCTCCGCGACCCGGATCTCCGGAAAAGCGGTAGAAGATTGATGGATGGATGGATGGATAATTTGCCATACACAGCATGTTTATTCTGGTCTTTTTTATTGTTTTGTTTTATTGATTGAGTTAGCAGAGTGGGTTCTCCCCAGAGGACAAAAGGCTTGTTTCCCTGCACCTTCAGGTGGGGAAACAGGTTCTGACCATCATATGTGCTGATGCACCAAATGATGGTTCAGAGTACCCACCCTTTTTGGGAGTGTTCCTCTTGGAGACTTCATTGTCCTCCTGGAGGACTTCAATTCAATTCAGTTTTATTTATATAGCGCCAAATCACAACACAGGTTATCTCAAGGCACTTTACAGAAAAGAGTGGGTTTAGGCCACACTCTCAGTTTATAGAACCCAGCAGAGACCCCGAAGAGCAAGCACTACGGCGACACAGGCCAGGAAAAACTTCCATGTAACGGGCAGAAACCTCAGGTGGAACCATAGCTCATAGAGGACGGCCATCCGCCTCGACCGGCTGGGTTGAGTAGCTACATTCAAAACAAACATACAAATACAACATTCAAAGCCAAACAGTCCAGTACCAAGCCTGGCCAGGCTGCACACGCGAACAAAGGTAATGCACACACGGGCAATGACAATGAAACCTGGAGGGGTGTGATTGGGAGGAACGGCCTGCCTGATCTGAACGTGAGTGGTGTTCACCTACTGAACTCCTGTGCTGACCACAGGTTTTCCATGACAAAGATGTGGTAAGGCTGAACGGTGTCATCTTCTTACGTCAAGGTGCAGAGCTGTCAACTGGTCACTACCTGAAGCAAAAATTCAGATGTTTGGATGGAGAATTTGGTGAGGCCATGGAACAAGACTTGTGGTCAGAATAGAAGAGATTCTGGTAAACTGTCCAGTGACTCAGAATTGGAAAGCAGCTCCCTGTCTCCAAGGATCTCCTCAATCTCACTTACATGCCTTCCATAGTGGAAGCAGAGCCTGAGGATGACGGGGTGACTGGTCCATCACAGGGCTGAGGTTGTTGAAGTTGTTATAAAACTCTTCAGTTGCAGGACCCCAGGGGTGGATGTGATTCACCCCAAGTACCTCAAGGCTTTGGATTTTGTAGCGCTGTCCTATTTGAACATCATATGGAGGTCAGGTACAGTGCCTCTAGCTTGTCAAACTGGGGTGGTGGTTCCTCTTTAGGAAAGGGGATTGGAGGGTGTGTTCCAGCTTCAGAGGAACCACACTCCTCAACTGTCCTGGGAAGGTCTATGTCAAGGTACTGGAGAGGAGAGTCCTGATATTGGTTGAACTTAGGAGAAGTGAGATTTTTTTGTCCTGGTCATGGAAAATTGAAACCCTCACCTATGGTCATGAGCTTTGGGTAATGACTGAAAGAATGAGAGGATGGATGCTAGCAGCTGAAATGAGCTTTCTCTGTGGGGTTGCTGGACTCACCCTTAGAGATAGTGTGAGGAGCTCAGACATCCTGGAGAGACTCAGAGTAGAACCACTGCTCCTCCACATCTAAAGGAGCTAGCTGAGGTTGATTGGGCATCTGATCAGGATGCCTATGGATTCCTGCCATGTGAGATGTTCTCAGCACACCTCACTGGGCGGAGATCCTGGAACACCTTGGTGTCCTCTCTGAAGCGCTATGGGAGTGAGAAGTCTGGGCTTCTCAGCCTGGACTGTTGCCTCTGAGACCTTGACCACAGGACAAGTAGTAAAATATATACACTACCGTTCAAAAGTTTGGGGTCACTTAGAAATTTCCTTATTTTTGAAAGAAAAACACTTTTTTTTCAATGAAGATAACTTTAAACTAATCAGAAATACACTCTAATATCTAATATACATTGCTAATGTAGTAAATGACTATTCTAGCTGCAAATGTCTGGTTTTTGGTGCAATATCTACATAGGTGTAAAGAGGCCCATTTCCAGCAACTATCACTCCAGTGTTCTAATGGTACAATGTGTTTGCTCATTGTGTCAGAAGGCTGATGGATGATTAGAAAACCCTTGTGCAATCATGTTAGCACAGCTGAAAACAGTTTAGCTGGTTAGAGAAGCTACAAAACTGACCTTCCTTTGAGCAGATTGAGTATCTGGAAGAAAATATTATTTCAAATACAAATCATTATTTCTAACCTTGTCAATGTCTTGACTATATTTTCTATTCATTTTACAACTCATGGTGGTAAATAAGTGTGACTTTTCATGGAAAACACAAAATTGTCTGGGTGACCCCAAACTTTTGAACGGTAGTGTAGATGGATGGATGGATGGATGGAAAGGAGGAAGAAAGAAGGAAGGAAGTATGGATGGATGAATGGAGGAAGGATGGATGGAGGGATGGAAAAATGGATGGATGGATGGATGATGGAAGGAGGGATGGATGGATCGAATGAAGGATAGATGATGGATGGATGGATGGATGGAAGGACTGATGGATAGATGGAAGGAAGGATAGATGGATAGATAGAAGGGTTAATGGATGGATGGATGGATGGAGAGATGGATGGAAGGATCGATGGATGGATGGATGAAGTAAGGATGGAGAGATGGATAGATGGATCGATTGAAGGATGGATGGATGAATGAAAGGATAGATTGATGGATAGATGGATGATGGAAGGAAGGATGAATGGGTAGAAGGATGGATGGAAGGATGGGGAGATCAATGGATGGAGGGATGGATGGGTGCATGGAAAAATAGACGGGTTGATGGAAGGATGGAGGGATGGATGAATTGATGGATCGAGTGAAGGATGGATGGAAGGAAGGATTGGTGGATGATTGAAGGAGGGATGGGTGGATGGATGGATGAATGGTTGGATGGATAGATTGAAGGATGGATAGATGGATGGATGGAAGGAAGGGTGGATGGATAGATGGAAGGATGAATGGGTGGAAGGATGGATGATGGAAAGAATAATGGATGGAGAGATGGAGAGATGGATGGCTGGTGGAAGGATGGATGGATTGAAGGATTGATGGATGAATGGATCAAGTGAAGGATAGATGGATGGACGGAAGGATGGAAGGAGAGATGGGTGGATGGATAGATTGAAGGATGGATGGATGAAAGGATGGATAGATGATGTAAGGAAGGATGTATGGGAAGATGGAGGGATTGAAGGATGGATGGATGAAAGGATGGATAGATGATGTAAGGAAGGATGTACGGGAAGATGGGATGGATGGGTGGATGGATGGAAGGATTGAGGGGTGATGGATGGAGGGATGATGGATGTATTGAAGGATGGATGGCTGATAGATGGATCGATTGAAGGATGGATGGATGGATGAAAGGATGGATTGATGGATGATGGAAGGAAGGTGGATGGAAGATGGAAGGATGAATGGGTGGAAGGATGGATGAAGAGATGGATGGGTGGAAGGATTGATGGATTGAGGGATGGATGGGTGGATGGATGATAGAAGAAAGGATGGAGGGATGATGGATGGATGGATGGGTGGATGGAATGATTGAAGGATGGATGAATGGGAAGATAGAGGGAAGGGTGGATGTTTGAAGGATGGTTGGATGGATGGACTGATTGAAGAATGGGTAATGGATGGATGAAAGATTGATGGAGGGATGATTGAAGGATGGAAGAACTGATGGATCGAGTAAAGGATAGATGGAAGGATGGATGGATGGATGGAAGGATGGATGTATGGGAAGATGGAGGGATGGATGAATGGATGGGTGGAAGGATTGATGGATGGACGCATGATGGAAGGAAGGATGGATTGATGGATAGATGGATGAAGGAAGGATGGATGATAGATGGAAGAATGAATGGATGGATGGATGGAAGGAATGATGGATGGAGAGATGGATGAAGGATCGATGGATAGAGAGATGGATGGGTGGATGGAGAAATAGAGGGATTAATGGAAAGATGGATGGATGGATTGAAGGATGGATGGAGGGAATAACTGATGGATCGAGTGAAGGATAGATGGAAGGAAGGAAGGGTGAAGGAAGGAGGGTTGGGTGGAAGGATGGATGGATGGATGGAAGGAACGATGGATGAATAGATGGAAGGGTGGATTGGTGGAAGGATGGATGACTGGAAGGAAGGATGTATGGAGAGATGGATGGATGATGGATGGAAGGATTGAAGGATCGATGGATGGAGGGATGGATGGGTGGATGGAAAAATAGAGGGAAGGATGGATTGATGGATGGAGGGATGGGTGGATGGATAGATTGAAGGATGGATGGATGAAAGGATGGATGTATGGGAAGATGGAGGGATGGATGGATTGAAGGATTGCTGGCTGGATTGATAAATGGATGAATTGATGAATGGAAGGATGGATGATGGATTGATGGAGGGATGGCTCAATGGATAGAAGGATGGATGTATGGGAAGATGGAGGGATGCATGGATGGATGGAAGGATGGCTGGATAGATGGATGGATGGAAGCATAGATGGATGAATGAAGGATGGGTGGCTGGATGGAAGGATGGTTGAATGGTGGGAGGGAGGGATGATGGATGGATGGTTTGAAGGCTGGATGAAAGGATGGATTGATTGAAGAATGGATGATGAATGGATGGATGGATGAATGGCAGAATGAATGGAATTATTGATAAATGGATTGAAGGATTCATGGATTGATTGAAGGTTGGATGGATGGACGGATGGATTGATGGATGATGGAAGGATGGGAGGAAAGATGGATGGATGGAAGGAAGGGTGGGAGGATGGTGGATGGAGAGATGATGGAAGGAAGGATGGGTGGGTGGATGGATGGAGGGAAGGAAGGATTGAATGATGGGTAGAGGGATGGGTGGATGATGGATGGATTGACAGATAGATGAATATTAGGATGGATGGAATGATTGAAGGATGGATGGGAAGATAGAGGGATGAATGGTTGGGTGGAAGGATGGATGGATGGATGGATGGATGAACTGATTGATTGAAGGATGGGTATGGATGGATGGCAGGATGGATGAAAGGATGGATAAATGATTAAAGGATTCATGGGTCAATTAAAGGATGCATGGATGGATGGATAATGGGTGCATGGATTAATGGATGGAAGGATGGATAAATGAATTAAAGAATTGGATCAATTGAGGGATGGATGGATGGATGGAAAGATGAATGATGGATGGAGAGATGGATGATGGATGCATGGCTGGGTGGATGGATGGATGAATGGATGCCCAGACTTTTGCACATGAAATAATTTATTTCATTTTATTTTACTTTATACTGCTTTGTTTTTGTTCAATTTACTGAGTGCAAATATAACTGCATTAATGTGTTGATAATATAGTATTTTGTCACTTTGGATGGATAAACTTTGGTGTACCATCATATGTCAGACTGGACTTGTTAGAGATCAGTGACACGTTTTGATTAAATCTGTTATTGGTAGATCAGTTTGCATTTCTAAATTTTGCACTTGACTATGACATTTTCTTTTATTCTTATCATTTTTGTTTTGTATGGATTATTAGTCAGCGCGGTGGCGGAGTGGTTAGCACTGCGGCAGCACATCAACTCACCCTTGGCCTGGGGATCCTGGGTTCGATCCCAGCCTCCGACCAACAGTGATCTGTGTGGAGTTTGCATGTTCTCCCCGTCTCTGCGTGGGTTTACTCCGGGATTTCTCCGGTTTCCTCCCACATGCCAAAAACATGCAAGTTAGGTTAATTGGCATCAAACTGGGGATTCTAAATTGTCCTTAGGTCTGACTGTGAGAGTGAATGGTTGTCTGTCTCTCTGTGTTGGCCCTGCGATGGACTGGCGATCTGTCCAGGGTGTACCCTGCCTCTCGCCCAAAGATGCTGGGATAGGCTCCAGCCCCCCGCGACCAGAAAAGGATTAAGCGGAAGAAGATGAATGAATGAATGAATAATTCCATTGTTGTGTTTTAACAGTTTATTTTCATAATTTTTGTTCCTTTTGTCTTTTACTTTCTTTTTTTGTCCAGGTGTCTTCGGAGTGACACAAAGGACGATGATGATGAGTACGTAAAGAATTGTGTTTAACTGCAGCACCATCAGCTCATGTCGTTCCATCTCCAGACAAAAATCCTGTCCTGACACCACCACTACTCTAACATGACACATATAATGTTTAATGTTTAGTTAAGATGAAGGCAACACTTTAGGGGTCGTGAACAGGTGACTTTCTGCTGAAGCTAAGAATTCTCTTCATTATTCTGAACCCACTTGAGGCTTGTTTATTAAAATCAGTCATGATGAAACCAGCCTGATGTTTGTTTGGCTTCATGTCAGAGCCTTCTGAACTAGATCCACTGACATACTTGATTTGTAGACAGAGACTTTGATTTGATTGGTAGAGACACAATTATGTCTTATGAGTAAATCACTGACCCTCTTTATTAGGTAATAGCCAGAGGCATAAATAAAATGGGGTGTGGGGACATGCCCCTCCTGGAAAAAAGGGAGAGTTGTCCCCCCAATAGCATCAAAAACCATTATAATTTGACCTAGATCAAGTTACAGAACTAAGTAAAATGCTTTATAATGCCACAGATACAGAAAAAAAATATTTTTGGGAGAAAAATTCCAACCGTTAAGGCAACTTAACGGTTGCCTTAACGGCAACGCAAGTATTTTCTCATTAGTTTGCAACTTTATGTTGATTTGCAGTTTTTCATATAAATTTGCAACTTTTCTCATTAATTTGATCATTTGTTATTAATTTGCTACTTTTTCATGTAAATTTGTAACTTGTCAAATTTGCAATTTTCTCATGAATTTGCAACAGTTTGATATTTTTCTTGTAAATTTGCAGCTTCTCATTAATTTGCAACTTTTTTCGTGTAAATTTGCAACTTTCTTATAATTTTACAGCTTGTTTTTCATTAATTTGCAACATTTTGGATTTTTTTTTTCTTGTAAATTTGCAACTTTTTGTCATGACTGTAAGTAATAAGCTCACGTGCGGAGCAGCTAACACCAGAGAAGTCACTCAGACACGGAGGAAAAAACGTTAAACAACTTTATTGGAAAATGAACACAACAGGAAAGAAAAGTGGTGCACGCAGACGGAACACTCAGCCTGTGGAAGAAGGGGAAATGAGAGCTGGTTAGGAATGAGGAATCAATATGGGGATAATGAATGAGAGCAGGAGTTATCAGGTGAGCAGAGAGCTCAGCAGAGTAACCCAGCGAGGAGGAGAAGGAGCCAGCAGGGCAGAGCTGGCAGGGAATGTAGAGAGGAGAGGAGCTGGGGGAATCTGAGCGGGTGGAGAGAACATTCCAGGGACATGAAGATGAGGAGACAGGCGAGCGCACCACAGTCCCAGAGACACACTGCTGAGATAGCAGCAACCTGTGGAGAGAGGAGGAAAAGAAGAGTTTAGGCTGAGTTCCTAACGATATAATTCTTAGCCTTATCTTTAGGCAGCAGTACCCAACGAGCCAGCACCGAGGTGTTCACAGGCAGATGCTTTTAAGCGCTGGCAGTGAAGAGGCAGCAGGTGCGTCCACTCACGCAGGCGCATTGGTGACCTGCGGAGCCAGGAACCAGATGAGGAACCTCCCACAGAAAGGGAGAGCACACTCGCCCGATCATCACACTTTTTTTTAATAGATTTATAATTCATAATTCATTTATTAGTGTAGTAAAAGTACAATTGAAAATTGTATAAAAACACATCATAACGGATAACAAATATAAAACATAGCACACGTGTGACACATAGCACTCATATGGTGGTGTTTCTTAGGTTATGATTATAGAAGTCATAACTATTTTTAAAGGCATTTACATTTGGCGAGAAGACCACATGATACGGTAAACTGTTCCATAGTACAGTGGATCTATTACTAAAAAATCTCTTTCTGACATTCAATTTTGACCTTTCTACTTCTAAACGTAGGGGATGACCACGAAGGCCGGCATAACGCCTCAATTCAAAAAATACATTATATTCAATATTCTCAAAACCATGTAAAATTTTGTACATTTCAATTAGATCACCTCTAATTCTTCTATCCTCAAGTGTGGTCAAACCTAGCTCAGAGAGCCTATCTTCATATTGGATTTGCAGTTTTTTTTTTTTTTTTTCATAAATTTGCTTCTTTTTCATGTCATTTTGCAACTTTTTTCTTATTACTTTGCAAGTTTTTAATGTAAATTTGCAGGGTTTTTTTTCTTACAACTTTTTCTCATTAATTTATAACTTTTCTCATTAATTTTCAAGTATTTTCTCATTAATTTCCATTTTATTCTTTTATTTATTGATGTGTTTAGCATCAGTGTTAAAATGTCACATTTTTATTTTGCAGGCATGCAGATGTGGAGCTAACGCATCAGTCTTTGGGCAGGTAATGTATACAATAACAGAAATGGCCCATTTTTGAGGCTCTTTGATTTTCCTGGGCAGCTCGGTGCTGCAGTGGTTAGCACTTTGGTAGCACAGTAAGAAGGTCATGGGTTCGATCCCACCCCGACCATCGGTGACCCTTTAGTGTGGAGTTTGCATGTTCTCCCCATGTTTGTGTGGGTTTACCACGGGTACTCCGTTTTCCTCCCACAGGCCAAAAGCATGCAAGTTAGGTTATTTGGAGACTCTAAAGTGGCCCTAGGTGTGAATGTGTGTTTAAATGGTGAAGGGATTTACACCGTACAATGCCTGCCTCATCCATCCACGGAGATGCCCTGAATTTCCCTCTGGGGATTAATAAAACATACAAAATAGAAATAGAAATACAAAAATCTCCACCCATAGTATGCCAAAAGCCCAAACAAAAGCCAGCAAAATGGATGAGCTGTGATCAGACATTGCCTACAATCATGTAATGTTAGCAACTGGTTTGAAATTAAAATTTCATCCTTCCTTTGGTGGGGAACTCAGAGCCTCATTTTAAAACCCGCTTTCTCAAACACACAGGAAGGCCACAATTTTGAAGCCACATTCCATGGCCAAATTAGTGCAATCCATGCCAGGAACCATTCACTCTTTATCATAACTTAGGATTTCTACTCAGAGCCCGGATATCAACTTGACAATTTTGTTTTAATAGCCGTCTGAGACTTACCAGATCCCTTCAATTTCTCTCCAAATTGTGAAAGTCCAGCATTGCCCCCAAATGGACGAGTGAAATTTTATATCTCATCCTCAAATTAACGAGAATCCCACAAGAATTAACCTTTTTATCCCTAAGACTCATTTTTTAGAAGATACTTCTCAGGACACACTGCAAGTTTAAGAATGGACTCCGATGGACAATTCTGGTTTAAAATGTTTTGTTAATCATTGATTTGAATGTATTGTAGACTTAAAAAGTATGTTACTCAAAACTTTAATCAACGCATGTTAATATGGAATTGCAAGTTTATGGAAATGCATGTTTACTGTAATAATAATGAAAAGTACTCATGAATCACTGAAGTTTAGTTTAGCTTATATATAATGTGAATTCTAGTTTAATCATTAAGCCATCTGACTTGAATCAGCCAATCACCAACTAGTATAGTTTATGTGACGCCTCTTTCATCCTATTGGTCAGTTTCAGACAAAGAAACTCTTCCTGATTAGACAAAAGTCCATTCTTGTCTCCCACTCTAAAATGTAACTGGTCCTTTTTACTGCCAGTCAAGTTGTTTTCTTCTGGAAAGCGCTCACTTTAAAAGTGGGGAACTCCCAAGTCTTGTTTCAGTTTTTCAGTTCTGTTAAGTTATGGTCTGTTGAGTTCTGTGTAAACTACTGTGTAAAATGTAGAGTTTCTTATTTTTCACCTGTCTCTGAAGAGAAACTTCCTTTGCCTTCCTGGAGCTCAAATCTTATCTATTGCCTGGCATAAAACTCTGTTTTTCTCTCCTCAGACATATTCTTAACAATATTTTTTTTCAAAGCTTTCTCTATTTCTTTTTTTTTTTAAATTACCATTTCAAAGAGGACTGATTTTTGATTTTTCTCACATTTAACTCGATGCTGACTCTCACTCAATTACTATGACATCGGAAGAACTCAGATTTCGTAGCTTAAATATTTTTATTCTTTTCTTCAAGTTTTGTGACTTTGATCAGACTTTAAATGACCTACAAACTCTTGGGACCCGTTTTATTCCTCTGAAATCCCATTTTGGTCCACCCTGATGATATTCAGATCAGCAGAGCCAGCCAAACCTCTCATCCCCACTGGATCACAGCTTCAAGACAGTTGAGTTTGTGGAGAAGTTATCTGTGTGCAGAAAATTTTTATTGTTCCATCTGACGACCAGTTAGGATCCAGCTGAAGTTTGTCCATACCAACTACAAGTAAGCATGACTCATTTTCTCTCTGCTGGGCTCAGCTCTGACGATGTCAGTCACAATGTAAGTATGGTATAGTGAACCCACGCTGGGATAATCATCTCAGACTGGAAGCAGAGGGGAGGGGAATATTCCCTCTGCCGGTAGAGCGTGGGGGATTAAATGGATGACAGGACGTATTGTAATGTGTAAATGTATTGTGATGCAAGATTTCAGTCAACAGGGGGAAGGAATGGAGTGATATAAAAGGAGAGACCCTAGTGTATGAAAAAAAGTCTTTTTCTGTGTATGAATGCAGTGAGAGAGAGAAATAAAGTCGTCTGTCGTGCAGATCTGGTTTCTTTATTTGCACTCTCCACACTGGTGACCCTTGACGAATTATGGAACACGAGGCAAGAACCCCGGAGTTGGCCCGTATGGGAAGTCCCAGCAACACGGCAAGCATCCCAGAGACGGCCTGGATGGGAAGCCCCAGCAACGCGCACGCTGTTTCGGTCAAACTACCGGACTTTTGACTGCACGACCTGCGGTCTTGGATCCACCACACCGAGGCTCAGTTCGCCCTTCGGGGAATAACGGCAGATGACACCAGATATTACTATGTGGTCGCAGCGCTGGACGCTCGCACGTCTCAGCAAGTAGCGAGCCTGCTCCAACAGCCTCCAGCCCACGATAAATACGGGGCTCTCAAGGCTGCGCTGACTCAGCGCTACACACTCTCGGAGTGTGAGAGAGCAGAGAGGCTCCTGAGGCGCTCCGAGTTAGGAGATGGGTCGGCGGTCGAACTGATGGAGAAGATGTTAGCGTTGATGGGCATGGACGACGGGCATTTTCTGTTTGCCCACCTTTTCCTCCGGAACCTCCCAACAGAGGCAAGAGCAGTCCTGACCAACCCACCGTTGCTGGCCGCACGTGACTACCGTGTGCTAGCCCAGGAGGGAGATCGGATCATCATCACCACCAGAGCCCTCACAGTGAACGCGGCGGCGTCGGAACCCAGTGAGACGACCAGCGGAGGCGAGGAGCCGGCGACGATAGCAGCAGCGGGGGCCAGAAAGCGCCAGAGAGGCACGCTCTGCTTCTACCACCGCCGCTTTGGAGAGAACACACGCAGATGTGTGCCACCGTGCCAATTCAAGCGTTCGGGAAATGCCAAGGCCGGCAGTCAGTAGCAGCTGCGACCGCCGGTGAAGAAAACAAGCTGCTCTATGTGACGGACTCGCGCTCGGGGAGACGGTTCCTCGTAGACACCAGCTCCCAAAAGAGCCTCATCCTGCCATCCTACTCCGACTGGCTAGTGGGAACTAGCGGCCCCGAGCTGATAGCCGCAAACAGCTCGGACATTAGGACTTTTGGTGAGAGGACACTGGCTGTATCCCTACACGGCCGTATGTACGAGTGGACATTCGTCATAGTGGCATGCAGTTTCCCGATCTTGGGAGTTGATTTTCTGTGTGCACATGGGTTGCTAGTCGATGTTGCTAACAGACGTCTCGTTAATGCAATGTCTTTTGATTCTCTCCCCTGTACAGCTCGAGGGGCCTGGCCAACGACACTAGCCCACGTCATAGCTCCAGGTGGTAAGTTCCACTCACTGCTCACTCAGTTCCCAGCACTCACGGTCCCAACATTTTCGGCGGCCATCACTAAACACGGGGTGGAACACTTTATCACCATCACTGGGCCGCCCGTTTTTGCACGACTTTGACGCCTGGATGCAGCTAAACTGGCCATAGCGCGCGAGGAGTTTGCCAACTTGGAAAGGTTGGGCATCATCAGGCGCTCAAACAGCCCAGGGACATCCCCGCTACATATGGTTCCTAAGGCCGAGGGATCGTGGCAACCGTGCGGAGATTTCTGCAGATTGAATAACGCCACAGCGCATGACCGCTACCCGATTCCCCATATTCAGGATTTTTCTGTTCACCTCGCCGGGGCACTGTATTTTTTTCTAAAACAGACCTGGTCCGCGGTTACCACCAGGTCCCAGTGCGCGCAGAGGACATAACCAAAACAACGGTAATAACTCAATTTGGCTTATTTGAGTTTTTACGCCTGCCCTTCGGATTAAAAGGAGCGGCACAGACATTCCAATGCATGATGGATGCAGTGTTGCATGATCTGCCGTTTGTGTTTGTCTACCTGGATGACATCCTGGTGGCCAGCGCGTCCGAGGACGAACACGTAACCCACCTCAGGACGGTTTTCCGGAGGTTGGAAGAGCACGGGTTAATAATCAACCCGGCGAAATGCCAGTTCGGCGTGACGGGGATTGACTTTTTGGGGCACCGCATCTCACTGGAGGGAGCGATACCCTTGCCGGACAAGGTGCGTGGCGAATTTCCCCCGGCCTCAGAAGGTCAGGGTGCTGCAAGAGTTTTTGGGGATGCATACCTGTCAAGGCATACCTCATGCCTCCCTTATTGGGGGGGGCTTTCACACCTGTACTGAGTACTTAAAAACTGTATTTATCGGCAGATGAAAGAAAACTGAAGAAAAAAAAACTAAACAAACAGCAACTGCAACATGAACTATTTCAAACATATTTATTCAAATGTACACTTATATGGACACAATCTTGAGCCATAACTTTTTGATAATGTGAAAATAATAAGCCAAGTATCACAAAAAAATAAATAAAATAAAAAATAAAAAAATAAAAAAATAAATGATATTAATAATAAATAAATAAAAATAAATAAAAAAATATTTTTCAAATTTACATTAGCACAAGGTAGATTGCTTAATTTGAAAGTACACAATAAGAATTATTCTGAATATAGTTCTTAATTGTCAGCTAGATACTGTATATACACTTGGAATTAAAGAGTTTTTAATTGTCAGCTTTGTTACAACTAATGCACTTGGATGAACTTGAAACAAGAAAATGTTCACTGATGCTGCTTGTTATAGTTCCAAGTAGCAGCCTTTGCTGACTCTAGCTGAAGATCAGATCAGGTGGCAGATCTGCAGATCAGATCATGTGGCAGATCAGAAGTGATCTGCCACCGATGGGGGTAGATTGTGCTCTGCCACAAAATGACAAAACATCACTTCTGCTAGTGATGCATTGGATTTGGAAGGCGTCGGTTCTCTCACTGGCTGAAAATGTTCATCCATCCATCGATAAGTTTTCGATTTGGCTACACAGTTTTTGTGGCCCTGTGTAGCGAAGTGCGACTTCAGGTCGAAAATCCCCGATGCAGTCACTTTTATGCTCCTCCTACATGGAACACAGAAGGAGTGTGTAGGGCCCTCTGGAGAAGCCCTTATCCATCCAGCGTATTTTCCCCTTCTCAAAGTTAGGACTCTCCCATTCTTTTCGGTGACGTCCAGTCCCTCGATTTCCCTTTTCTTCAAGCTTTGTTTTCTTCGCCGGCGGCGCGCTGCATGAAGCCATTTTGAAAATCACAAAAACACTGCTTAGGTGCGCTTGTGGAGGATCGAAATAAGTGCAGGCGGACACGGCGAACTGAAGTTTAAAAGGGTGCTTCATGCAGACAGTCAACTTATACCCGGCTACAGACAATGCATGCATGGCACATTAGCATCACAGTATACAGCAGGAAAGCATGGACATTTGCATTAGAGTCACACATATCAGGCACAGCATTACTGGCGCCGGGATTCCTCTCTGTTCCGGAGCCGCAGGACAAAAGAAGGTGCGAGGCGCATCAGCAATAATGATCAGTCCACACCTCTCACTGTTGTGACAATTGCTCACGCTGAGCGCTCTGCCAGCCCCGTACGCTGTGGGGGTCACACACACGACGTGTTCCTCCACACTCTCAATAATTTTTTTTCCCGTATATTTTTCTTTTTGGCGTACAGAAATGGCAATACGCCCGTATTTGCTAAAATTGCATTTTCCCCGTATTAAAATACGGCGAAACCGTATCACTTGACAGGTATGGGAATGGTTAACTTTTATAACCGGTTCCTCCCCCCTGCAGTTCAGCTCATGCAGTGAGTACGACGCGCTCTAGAAATGGAAGCCGGCGGACAGAGTCAAATGGACTCCGAAGCGGGAGCAGGCATTCTCTGAGGTTAAAACAGCCCTGGCAAATGCAGCACTGTCTTTCCCGGACTCTCTGGTTATTGTGGTTGGCGACTTTAACCAGAGCAACCTGAGCCACGAACTCCCCCGGTACAAACAGTTTATTAAATGCCCCACCAGAGGAGAGAACACGCTGGATCACTGTTACACTACAGTTAAGGACGCGTATCGCGCTGTTCCCCGCGCTGCGCTCGGACTATCTGATCACGTGATGGTCCACCTGATTCCCACATACAGACAGAGACTGAAGCTCACAAAACCTGTTGTGACCACTACGAGGAAATGGACCAGTGAAGCTGTGGAGGAGCTGCGCATGTGCTTGGAAATAACTGACTGGGACATGTTTAAAGGAGCCACGCATGATCTGGATGAGTACACGGACACTGTGACCTCATATATCCACTTTTGTGAGGAGAGCATTCTTCCATTGTGCACCAGGGTGAGTTACTCCAACGACAAGTCCTGGTTCACAGCTAAGCTCAGACAGATCAGGAAGGAGAAGGAAGCAGCGTTGAAAAGTGGAGACAGGGACTGCTACAGGGAGGTCAAATACTAGTTTAGCAGAGAGCTGAGGAGAGCTAAATCTGTGTATTCTGAGAGACTCCAGCAACAGTTCACTGCTAACGACTCTGCTTCTGTGTGGAGAGGACTGAGGCAAATCACCAACTATTGGCCTCAGGCTTCTAAGGGACAGGATGACAAAGCCCTTTGTCAAAGACTGTCCCAAACTATGCCCGTTTTGACACCTCGTCAGCTGTGTCCAACTCCCCCCTCCCCCCAGCGCCACTGTCTCCATGGTCCCCACTTCATCAAAGGCGGCCCCCCCTCCTCCCCCCCTGCCTTTGCCATCAGTGAGCAGGACGTGTACAGACAGTTCTCCAGACTGAACCCGCGCAAGGCCCCCGGTCCGGACGGCGTGTCTCCCTCCACCCTGAGACACTGTGCGAAAGAGCTGGCTCTTGTCTTCACAGACATTTTTAACACCTCCCTGAAGTCATGCCACGTGCCGGCCTGCCTCAAAACCTCTACCATCGTCCCTGTCCCCAAGAAGCCACGGATCACTGGACTGAACGACTACAGACCTGTAGCGCTCACCTCTGTAGTCATGAAGTCCTTTGAGCGCCTGGTCCTGCCCCACCTCAAGACCATCACCACTCCCCTCCTGGACCCCCTGCAGTTTGCCTACAGAGCCAACAGGTCTGTGGACGACGCAGTCAACCTGGCCCTCCACTCCATCCTGCAGCACCTGGACTCCCCGGGAACCTACGTCAGGATTCTGTTTGTGGACTTCAGCTCTGCATTCAATACCATCCGTCCCGCTCTGCTCCAGGACAAGCTGTCCCTGCTCAACGTGCCTGACTCCCTCTGCAGGTGGATCACCGACTTCCTGATGGACCGGAGGCAGCATGTGTGGCTGGGAAAGACTGTCTCAGACTCTGTTAGCATCAGCACTGGATCACCCCAGGGCTGTGTACTTTCCCCCTGCTCTTCTCCCTGTACACCAACTCCTGCACCTCCAGCCACCAGTCTGTCAAGCTGATCAAGTTTGCGGACGACACCACCCTCATCGGGCTCATCTCCAACGGCGACGAGTCCGTCTACAGGAGAGAGGTGGCCCAGCTGGCATCCTGGTGCAGCCACAACAACCTGCAGCTGAACGCTCTGAAGACAGTGGAGATGATCGTGGACTTCAGAAAAGTCACAGCCCCTCTGCCCCCCCCCCCTCTTACCCTCACAGACTCTCCCATCACCATTGTGGATTCCTTCCGCTTCCTGGGCACCACCATCACCCGGGACCTCAAGTGGGAGCCGACCATCAGCTCCCTCATCAAAAAGGCCCAGCAGAGGATGTTCTTCCTGCGGCAGCTGAGGAAGCTCAAGCTACCCACCAAGATGTTGGTGCAGTTCTACACGGCCATCATCGAGTCCATCCTCACCACCTCCATCACCGTGTGGTACGCAGGAGCCACCGCCAGGGACAGACTAAGACTGCAGCGCGTTGTGCACGCTGCTGAGAAGGTGATCGGCTGCAAGCTCCCATCCCTCCAGGACCTGTACATCTCCAGGACCCGGAGGTGTGCAGGTCGGATCATAGCCGACCCTTCACACCCTGGACATGCACTGTTTGCCCCCCTCCCCTCAGGCAGAAGACTTCGGTCCATTCAGACTAAAACCTCCCGCTACATGAACAGCTTCTTCCCCTCTGTCATCAGACTGCTGAACACTAAGTGACTTATTAGACTCTCGTGCACTACGTACAGCAGCTCAACCGGACTCATGACAATTATCACTGTTTTCTTTTTGCACTACCGACTGCACTATGTGGAACTCCACAATATCTGCTGCTTGTTAATATATTTAAAAATGGCATAGATTAGTATTACTTATTCATATTCTACCTTTTATTGCATGCATAGTATTTTTATTTTTATCTTTAGTGCTACTCCATGTTTAATGTTGCAGCATTGCACCGAGACAAATTCCTAGTTTGTGTACTACATGAACAATGGCAATAAATCTCATTCTGATTCTGACTGTTGGCGCACCCGGACCTGGCGGCCCAGATAGCGCTCACTACCGATGTCTCGGACGTGGCCACAGGGGCTGTCGTGGAGCAACGCGTCACCGGTTCTTGGCAGCCGCTCGCTTTTTTCAGCAGGCCTTTGCGCGACAGTGAGCAAAAATACAGTGCGTTCAACAGAGAGTTGCTGGCTCTCCATCTGGCCATACGCCACTTCCAGTTCTGGCTGGAAGGGCGCAGCTTCACTGCATTCATGGACCACAAGCTGCTAATGTACGCGATGGCCAAGGTTTCAGAACCATGGTGGGGCCGGCAGCAGAGACAGCTAGCCGCGATCTCGGAGTTTACAACCGATATTCAGCAAGTGGCAGGTAAACTGAATGTGGTGGCGGACTGCCTCTCGTGCGCAGTAGTTGCCCCAGTCTGCATAGGGATAGATTATACAGCCATGGTCAGCCATGGTCACCGGGCTGCACGGTGGCGCAGTGGTTTAGCACTGTGGCAGCACAGTTTTACCCTCGGCCGGGGGATCGCGGGGATCATGAGATCGTGGGTTCGATCCCAGCCCCCGACCAACAGTGAGCTGTGTGGAGTTTGCATGTTCTCCCCGTGTTGCGCGGGTTTACTCCGGGATTTCTCCGGTTTCCTCCCGCACACCAAAAACATGTAGGTTTAGGACGCTCGCGCACGCAGCGACCAGCAGCCGGTGGCTTGTCACCACACTGCAAACCAAGTCTACCTATGGGTACAAATAAGTAACAAAAAAAAAAAAAAAAAAAAAAAAGGTCGCAGAGCAGATTGCCGATGCTGGAGAGCAGAGTACTGCAAGACGGCAGCCCCCCCACCCCCTCCAATCTGTGACGTCTCCATGGGACGCCCGCGCCCGGTGGTCCCAGTTGCTTGGCGCCGCCGAGTGTTTGAGTCAAGTTCATGCTCTGGCGCACCCAGGAGTGTGCGCGTCAGTCAAAATGGTGGGTGCGAAGTTCATATGGCCAGGCCTGTGCAAACAAGTGAAAGCGTGGGCTGCAGCCTGCGTAGCGTCCCAATGAGCCAAAGTGCACAGACACACGAAGGCCCCTTTGGAGCCGTTTCGTATACCGGCTAAGAGGTTTGACCATGTTCACGTGGACCTCGTGAGCCCCCTTCCACCATCGCAGGGGTTCACGCACCTTCTGACAGTGGTGGACCGCACCACATGGTGGCCAGAAGCAGTCCCGCTAGCGGCAACCACGTCCGCGGACGCGGTGCGCACCTTTTTCACAACATGGGTGGCACGTTTTGGCATCCCGTCAGACATCACGTCCGATAGGGACCTGCAGTTTATTTCCGACCTCTGGTCCGCAATGGCCCGTGGCCTGGGTGTAGCAATTCATCGCACAACTGCGTGCAACCCACAGGCCAATGGGTTATGAGAGCATTTCCATAGGTCGCTGAAAGCAGCGCTCAGGGCTTTGCTTACGGATGCAAATTGGGTAGACCGGTTGCCGTGGGTTCTGTTAGGGTTGCGTTCCGCACCAAAAGAGGTTTTGGAGGCTTCCAAAACCAGCTTGTTTTTTCTCAGCCACTGCGGCTCCCCGGTGAATTTTTACCAGATAATCCCGCGCCGGACAACTGTCTGTCTCAGTGTTCGCAGCATAGCGCAGATACAGGCACGCTACCGGGCCCGGCCCACCACTGTTTTCCATGCGCTTTTGTGCCAAAAACTTTGAAGAACGCGGCTTTCGTGTTTGTCAGGCACGATGCCCATCACCCCCCATTGCGCCCACCCTACGATGGCCCTTTCAAAGTGCTGGAACCGGGGACAAACATTTTTTGTTAGATTTGGGGGGTTGTGGGGAGAAAATATGTATAGACAGACTTAAGCCCACCTTTGTGGTGGCGGACGAGCAAGTGATGTTGGCTCGGGCCCCTCGGCGTGGAAGACCCCCACTGAGAACTCCCCAGGTAGAAGATTCAGCAGAGCAGCCACACGGGCAAGTAGAATGTCCTCCCCCCCTCGCCATTGCCCACCCGCAGACAGACACCCCCCCAAGAGCCCCCCACTGGCACAGCAGCGCTGCGGAGTCGAAGGTCCCTCGTTACAGCAGATATGGGAGGAGACTGAAGCCAAAAGGATGTGAGGGTTGAAACTCTGTCTGAGACTCTGGGGGGGGGGGGTGGGGGCGGTGTAGGGAACCCACGCTGGGATATTCATCTCAGACTGGAAGCAGAGGGGTGGGGAATATTTCCTCTGTCAGCAGAGCATGGGGGATTTAATGGAGGACAGTACGTATTGTAATGTGTAAATGTATTGTGATGCAAGATTTCAGGCAACAGGGAGAAGGAATGGAGTGATATAAAAGGAGAGACCCTGGTGTATGAAAAAAAGTCTTTTTCTGTGTATGAATGCAGTGAGAGAGAGAAATCAAGTCATCTGTCGTGCAGATCTGGTTTCTTTATTTGCACTCTCCACAATGTTAAAAATTCTCATGTTGAGATCTAGGTCATGAACTCTGTCCAGAATTATAAAACTTAGTAAAAGTAATATCCATCTTTTCGTTAACCTCCGTTCCTTTTTAGAGTAACACAAATTTTCCTTTTTCATATAAATCGGCTTTTATCATTTTCTTCATGAAATTTTCCTAACCATTCTGTTACAGCTGTTAGGGGTTGTGCCTTGGCTAGGCAGGAAACAGGACTCAATTGCGGAGAAAGCATTTAACATAATTTATTTAAGCCCCAAATAAAGCAGCTCAAAGCCGTAAATAATATTACACACTGTTATGTCTATAAACACTATCTTAATGATGAGACCAGGTGCACGATGGAACTCAGCTTTATTTGTCCTGCGAGCTCCACAGTACAACTGCCAGGCAGGGGTGTTGGCAAAGAGGCCGGACTCCCTTTCCCGCTGATATTTATAGGAACGGGTGTAGTGTTGGAAACGGAAGTGGGCGCCACTACACCACACTTCACAAATAAGAGCAGCTTTAACAACATTGAACTATATGACACACACAACTACCGGATCAAACGAGATACACTGTGTGTGTCATGCCACAATGGTTCATGACTGATGACTAAAGACACAGGAACATGCCAAGGAATCATGAATCTCTTCACCCAGTGGGAGTACAAACTCAGTCTGGCGCTCATCAAATTTGCTACTCTTCCCCAGCAATGCCCCACATCCTCTGGAGATGAGCTGCTTCGAACTGCGGCAATCAGATCCTCCACAGCGGCCACCACCTCATGCTTGTCGCGGCTCCACTTCCTTCTCCTCCTGCCAAACTTGCTTGCTGAGTCCATGGTTGGCTGTGTCTTTCTGTCAGGGGTTTTGCCTGGGCTAGGCAGGAAACAGGACTCAATCGTAGAGCGTTTAACATAATTTATTTAAGCTCAAAATAAAGCAGATCAAAGCCATAAATAATATTACACACAACTACCGGATTAAACGGGATACAGTGTGTGTGTCACGCCACAATGGTTCGTGACTGATGACTAAAGACGCTGCGCGCAGGTGAGGAGCTGCATCCCTTAAGTATCATCCATCCATCCATCTTCTTCCGCTTAATCCTTTTCAGGTCGCGGGGGGGCTGGAGCCTATCCCAGCATCTTTGGGCGAGAGGCAGGGTACACCCTGGACAGATCGCCAGTCCATCGCAGGGCCAACACAGAGAGACAGACAACCATTCACTCTCACAGTGAGAGGACAATTTCTAAGGACAGTTTAGAATCCCCCGTTTGATGCCAATTAACCTAACTTGCATATTTTTGGCATGTGAGAGGAAACCGGAGAAATCCTGGAGTAAACACATGCAGACACGGAGAGAACATGCAAACTCCACACAGATCACCGTTGGTCGGGGGCTGGGATCGAACCCAGGAAAAAATGAACATAATTACAAACCAGTGTGTGTGCTCAGCAAATTAACAAACCCAATTAGGCAATGCAGAAGGGAACTGAAAACACTCTCAAAAATAAGGGCAAACCTGAAGCAGAAGATCATGACAGGAAAAAGCACAATGATGACAACTCAGGATAATAATAAACACAAGAGTAACTTAAAGGATAAGTCTGGTCCTCTGACCAAACTCAGACCCTGACAACAGCTACTTTATAGTCCCTTTTCATTTCACATCACAGTGCTAATTTGAGCTATGGTTTTCTTTGGTTCCACAAATGTTTAAAAACACACTTTATGCATTATTCCTTGACCAGTTTAATGTGGTACTTGATATTTGTTGATCATTTCACATTGCCTTAAAAGTCATTTGAATGTAATACCTTATCTAAGCTGAGTTTGATCATTAAACTGTTAAAGGTACATTGAAGATTCTGCTTGATTTTTTTGTGTCTGTTCTCTTGATTAATGCATCCATTGTAGAGGATGCCTTCACAAACGAGACTGAGTTTATTTCTCAGGAAAGGTTTATTGAGAGTCTACATCCTCTATCAAGCAAGTATCTCAACAAAAGAGAGGGAACAATCATCCTTCACAGTTCTTATACCCTCCAAAGAGACAAAACCCCCAACATCAAATAACACACCCCCAATAACCCACAGTCCTTGAGCAAACATACAGCCCCGAGGCTCCTTGGCGTCTCCATTGTCTCTCTCATCCTTCTAGCCTCCGGGGCTCCTGCTGGGACATTCTCTCCCACTTCTCGTCTCCTAAGCAACCAACTTCACACCTCCTGTAGGTCTCTGCAGGGTCAGGTCTTCTTTGGCCATTGAGACGTGAAGCTTCCAGAATATGCACCATCATGCCTACTAGGTATATGTGGGTGAATATGAATGCCATATATGCGCTCTAAATATGCGCCATATAACCCCCCCCAAACATCTAAATAAGGACAAAGTACACCCCAAAATGCATAGAAACATATCATGTCACACAGAACAGCAAAATGGCACAACATATCACACTTCCAACTGCTTGGGCTTCAACCTCCTGCCATAACTGCTGTAAGCAGGCTTCGATCTGCCTGTAGCTGTTTCTTGCATCTGTGGATCAGAGTCGTTAGCACATTCTTGTGAAAGCTTAGAAGAGTGTCTCCCCAGTGGCCTGCCGCGGCGGGGGGCCCTGGCTAATTGCACTTGTTCATCAGCCAACACAAAAGCGGCTTTGAGTCTGTTAATGCAGACTAATTCTCTCCTGTCACCCAAATCGAGCAAAAAATGTTTTTCCCCAGTTTCTAACACTCTGAACGGTCCATCATAAGGCGGTCTTAAACCTGGCCTCTGAGCGTCATGTCTGACAAAGACAAATTCTGCGTTCTTTAAGGCTTTAGGCACAAAAACGCTTGGGAAACTGTGATGAACTGGGCCGGGGAGGGTGTTTGATCCCGTGTCGCTCTGCAGCAGCTGAGCGGGTGGGCGATTTGGTGCGGGGTTCTCTGGAAGGAATTCGCCCGGTAACCGGAGGGGTTGGGCAAAAACTAGCTCAGCCGGAGAGGCTTGTAAATCTTCCTTAGGTGCTGAACACAACCCTAATAAAACCCATGGAAGTTTATCAACCCAATTTGTGTCCGTGAGAGCCGCTCTGAGGGCTGCTTTCAATGACCGGTGAAAGCGTTCGCATAAACCGTTGGCCTGAGGGTTATAAGCTGTAGTGCGGTGAATTTTCACCCCCAGACTGAGGGCCATGGATGACCAGAGCTCGGAAACGAATTGGGGACCCCTGTCAGATGTTATGTCTGACGGGACTCCAAAACGCGCGACCCAAGCCGTTAAAAACGCGCGTGCCACGTCTGCTGCTGTAGTTGACGCCAGGGGGACCACTTCTGGCCAGCGCGTTGTGCGATCCACCATGGTTAGAAGGTGTGTGAAACCCTGCGACAGCGGGAGGGGTCCCACCAAGTCGATATGCACGTGGTCGAAGCGTTTGGCCGGGATGTGAAAAGGTTCTAAGGGGGCCCGCGTGTGCTTGTGTATCTTTGCTCTTTGACACGCTGCGCAGGCTGCGGCCCACTCTTTGACCTGTTTACGCAGCCCCGGCCAAACAAATTTTTCTCCCACCATTTTGATCGATGCGCGAACTCCCGGATGTGCCAGCGAATGGATTAAATCAAAAACGCGGAGGCGCCACGCAGCTGGGACCACGGGGCGGGCGCGCCCCGTG
The DNA here is from genome assembly GCA_020510985.1 of Pholidichthys leucotaenia. Taxonomy (NCBI): domain Eukaryota; kingdom Metazoa; phylum Chordata; class Actinopteri; order Cichliformes; family Pholidichthyidae; genus Pholidichthys; species Pholidichthys leucotaenia. The sequence goes on along the minus strand of CM035843.1, from coordinate 166,279,809 downwards.
GAGATATCGCAGATTAGAGGAGGCATACCTGTCTGATGCACCCTGTGCTCCAGCCTTAGCCCTGTTGGCCCAGACTGGAGCGCGCGCACATCCACATCGTTAACCTGCTCGGCGGCCATGGCTGCATAATCTAACCCAACGCAGACCGGGTCTGTGAGCGCTTCCGCGCCGCAAGCCTGGCCCGAGTCTACAGCCGCCGAGTCTGCCCCCTGGGGGCCTGGCAGTGCAACTGCGCGCGAGAGGCAATCTGCCACGACATTGTGTTTGCCCGCCACGTGTTGAATGTCGGTGGTAAACTCCGAAATTGCAGCCAGCTGCCTCTGTTGTCAGCCCGACTAAGGCTCTGAAATTTTGGCCATTGCAAATGTTAAGGGTTTGTGGTCTACTAAGGCGGTGAAACGGCGCCCCTCCAACCAGAACTGGAAGTGGCGGATGGCCAAATGCAGGGCTAAAAGCTCCCTATCAAACGCGCTGTATTTACGCTCGTTATCGCGCAATGTTTTGCTGAAAAACGCAAGTGGTTGCCAGCTCCCTGCTACCAGTTGCTCGACAGCCGCCCCCACTGCCACGTCGGAAGCATCCGTGGTTAGCGCCATGCGAGCTGCTGACACCGGGTGTGTCAATAACGCAGCGTTCGCGAGGGCCGATTTGACTTGTGAGAAAGCGCACTCCCGGTCCGGGGACCACTCAACCCTAGATGCAGGTTTTTGCTTCTTTAGTGCCGCGTACAATGGGTGCATGAGCCGTGCCGCATTGGGGAGGAAGCGGTTATAAAAACTGGCCATCCCCAAAAATTCTTGCAGTGTCTTAACTGTCTGCGGTTGAGGGAAATCCGTTATCGCGCGCACTTTATCAGGCAGCGGGACCGCCCCCTCTGGAGACACGCGGTGCCCCAAAAAATCGATTTGCGCTACCCCGAACTGGCATTTCGCTGGGTTAATTATCAGCCCGTGTTCTGTCAGCCTCTGAAAAACGGCTGTGAGGTGGCGTTCGTGTTCGGCTTCAGATGTACTGGCTACCAAAATATCATCCAAATAAGCGAACACGAAAGGGAGGCCGCGCAGCACTGCATCCATCATGTGTTGGAACGTCTGTGCGGCGCCTTTGAGGCCGAAAGGCATGCGCAAAAACTCGAAGAGCCCGAAAGGGGTTATAACTACCGTTTTGGGTATGTCTTGCGCGCGGACTGGGACTTGGTGATAACCGCGCACCAAATCTATTTTGGAAAAGATGCGCGCCCCCGCCAAATGTGCTGAAAAGTCCTGGATGTGCGGAATCGGGTAGCGGTCGTGTGCTGAAGCATTATTTAATCTGCGGAAATCACCGCAAGGGCGCCACGAGCCGTCAGCCTTGGGCACCATGTGCAGGGGTGACGACCAAGGGCTGTTAGAGCGTCTAACAATGCCCAGTTTTTCCAAGTTGGCAAATTCCTCGCGCGCGATGGCCAGTTTAGCTGGGTCCAAGCGCCGAGCTTTTGCAAAAACAGGGGGGCCAGAGGTAGTTATGAAATGCTCGACCCCGTGTTTGGCAACTGACGCTGAAAATGTTGGGACCGTGAGTGTTGGGAACTGATTGAGTAGTGCATGAAACTTACCACCCGCAGCTGTGACATTGGGATGTGCAGAAGGCAGGGCCACCCGAGCTGTGCAGGAGATAGAGTAAAAAGACAATACGTCTATTAGCAAGATCAACCAATAAACTGTTTGAGCATAAAAAGTCAGCACCTAGCATGTTGTTGCTAACTGCGGCCACGACGAAGGTCCACTCGAAGGTGCGGCCGTGGAGAGATAGGAGAAGCGTCTTCTCACCATAGGTTTTGATCGTGGAGCCGTTCGCCGCTAACACCAGGGGTCCGCTGGCAGGTGTCAGCATGTCCGCGTAGGCAGGTTTGACAAAACTCAGCTGGGAGCCTGTGTCCACCAGGAATTCTTTCCCTGAATTTGCGTCTGTCACGAAAAGCAGCTTGTTCGTCGTGCCGAGAGTCGCAGCTGCTACTGGCTCTCGGTCCTGGCGTTTTCCCTGGCGCTGGTATCGGCACGGTGGGGTGCATCTGCGCGCTCTCTCGGCGAAGCGTTGATGGTAGAAACAGAGGGTGTTGTCAGCCCCGCTTCTCCTGGCCTCTGCCGCTGCCGACGTCAGTGGGTCCGGTGCTGCAGCCTCTGGTCTCCCCTCATCTCGCGGGGGTGCGTTCAGCTCTGCTGCTGCCGTCATGGCTGCGTGCCGTCTATGGGCGTCGACGAGCCGCTGCGCCTCCTGGCCCAGCTCGTGGTAGTCCCGGTTGTTGAGTGGCTGTGAGCTGGCCAGGGTGACTCTCACCGCTGGCGGTAGCGTTCTGAGAAAGAGGTGGGCGAAGATAAAGCTGTCGTCATCCTCGCCTCTCAGGCTCATCATCTTCGCCATCAGATCTGCCGGCCTGTCTGCTTCCCCTTCTGTCAGCGCCAGGAGCTTCTCTGCTCGCTCTCCCAGCGAGGGAGTGAAGGCTCGAATGAGGGCGGCTTTCAGTGCGCCATACTTGTCGTCTTGGGGCGGGTGGTTGGTCAGGCTCTCCACCCGCTGCACTGTGAGGCTGTCCAGCTTCGCAACGACATGGTAGAACCTCGTTGCATCCGCTGAGATTCCCCGAAGGTGGAACTGCGCCTCCACAGTGGTAAACCAGGAGCGCGGGTTATGTTGCCAGAAATTGGGCAGCTGTAGTACGGTAGCTGCGTTAACCCGGTTGGCTCCTGAAGAGTCCGGTGCGGAAAGCTCACCGTCACCGGCCATGGTTTGTCGTAGGTCACCAGTGTAGAGGATGCCTTCACAAACGAGTTTATTTCTCAGGAAAGGTTTATTGAGAGTCTACATCCTCTATCAAGCAAGTATCTCAACAAAAGAGAGGGAACAATCATCCTTCACAGTTCTTATACCCTCCAAAGACACAAAACCCCCAACATCAAATAACACACCCCCAACCCACAGTCCTTGAGCAAACATACAGCCCCCGAGGCTCCTTGGCGTCTCCATTGTCTCTCTCATCCTTCTAGCCTCCGGGGCTCCTGCTGGGACATTCTCTCCCACTTCTCGTCTCCTAAGCAACCAACTTCACACCTCCTGTAGGTCTCTGCAGGGTCAGGTCTTCTTTGGCCATTGAGACGTGAAGCTTCCAGAATATGCACCATCGTGCCTACTAGGTATATGTGGGTGAATATGAATGCCATATATGCGCTCTAAATATGCGCCATATAATGAACATTCAGCATCAACAGGCCGGTTTCAGTCAATGTCTCCTTTTTGCTCTTTGTTCTCGCATTAGTCCTGCAAAGCTGCAGGCTCTGCGTGTTTGCGCACCCATCTCCAGTTTGTGTGATCAAGGGCATCCTCGGGGGTGATGTTCACAGTCCATATGTCCTCCAGGATCTGCTCCAGCCATCAGTTCTTTGGCCGTCCTCATGGCCTCTTCCCGCTTGGTTTTAGGAGCAGGACCATTCTTGCCACTGAGTCCTCTTCACAAAGCAAGTGCACTGTCTACTGGTAATTAGATGGTGTTACACAAAGTGTAAAAAACAGACAATGCACTGAGAGAAACTAACAAAAGCAGCAGCGCAAAAACACACTGATTGTTGTAATATGAGCCTCAAATGAGCCTGAAGAAGGTGGGATACTTTATTCTAGAGTAAAGAGAACCACCAAAACATTGTTGAGTCATGATCTATCGTAGCTTAAAACATTTCTCACTGACAGGTCTGCCCTGGAACAGAAAGATGAACTGGAATCGGAGAAACAGAGGTACCGTGGATGAGAACAGAACTGAACATTACAGTGTGATGATGTTCTTTAACCGTTTTATTGGTTCTGTAGAATCATTTGGTATTAACCATTTATCTTTTAACAGGTTTAATGAGATGGAGACATTTTACAAACAGAAACTTGATGTTGCAAGGTCAGTGACTTTTCATCACCTTCTTTAGATATTTCTATTCAACACTAAATACAGAAAACATTCCATTTTAAATTTATTCTGGTTCCAAGGCCATATTTTTTTTATGGGTAAAACTCCACATCAGTCCACAGTGAAGGCAGGACCTGATAAAGAAAGTCTTTGATCCATGGCTTCACCTCCTCTTTGTCATCAGTGGTCTTGTTAAAATGCTATTTGTTGTGTCCATAATTGGGTAAGAACAAATACAAAACTGATACAGTTTACGGAGCTTTATTATAATACTAGTTATTTACATAAATAGGCTTACGGCACTCGTCTGCCTGCCAGGTGGCTCCCATGATGAAAGAGGCAGAGCCTCTTCCACCCACTTCCTTTATACCCCGAGTGGCGTCACCACCGGAAACCGGTAGTTAGCCACCCCGGTCTAACCCATGTCCAACCCGGCCTCCATCTTAGTAATACAGCGTATTTACATACACAACATCCCCCTCCTTCAAAAAAATGCCAAGCGCACAGATTGCCCACTCAAATTTGCTTCCCAACTCATGCACTAAAATAAAGCAATCACAGAAACAAATAAACCTCTTATCCATGCACACAGCTAAAGCTGGGGGCGGGGGGTTTAGACTGCCAGCACCCCCACATGGCAGGGCGGATTATTTTGCCGCCAAACACTTAGAACAAAATAAAGCCGTGTTTCTAAGTTAAAACAACCCCAGAACAGCTCCACATAAAAGACATGCAAAATTACAAAACACACATAGACTACTGGTGCCCCCCGAAAACTCATCTCCACAGTGGGTACATCATTCTGCACAAATGGACACTTTAAACGGCGTAAGCACACCCCACCACCCCAAACTTGGGCATTAAGACCAACATGTCATGTCATGTCATGACATGCAACATGTCAGTAAAATCCAATTTCAGCATATATCAATTCTACCCATCATCCAACCACTGTCATTGAGCCAATAAAATCCCACATTCGCAATATAAATCTTTAATATTTTGCTCACGGGTATCATTAGTCACCCTATTCAGCACATTTCACTCTTCATTCTAACTTTTTTTTTTTTTTTAATTAGACCGGGGTACCACATCAGCAGTAAAATAAACACATCAGGACTAGAGTAAAAGCACATATAAACAATAAACAGAAAATAAAGACAAAACAGCACTCTCAGTCCTTTGACGGGTCCTTCTCCAACCGCTTCCGTCTTTTGACATCGGGGCTCCCACTGCGCCGCTTCTTCTCCTCCACTCGACGTAACTTGTTCGGGTGCCTCCAGGTCTGGTCAGACAAGCATAGATACCCATCACTCTGAGCAGCCTCCACCCGGAACCGTCTCCGCTCATCGCGCTACTCGCGCGAACCGTTTAGCCCTCTCATCCGGGCCTCAACCCTGGGCAGCACCATGTCTCCGACCTGCAGGGAAGCCTGTGTCTTCTTCTTCAAATCAAATCAAATCAAACTTTATTGTCATATTGCTGTACATACAACTGTAGTGCAGGCAAGATGAAACTGCGTTTCTCTCAGCATCCATATAAGAAGCAGCATGATTTAAGACACACTCCCACATAGCTCCACCCCCCACCCCCCCATCCATTCACACATCCCTGAGACATACTTGGGGAAAAAGAATAACTAACTATAATATACAAAATGTCCGTAGGTGCAGTAGTGTGTATGAGAGATTCCGGGTCAGCTGTTCAGCATCCTGACAGCTTGTGGAAGGAAGCTGTTGATCAGTCTGGTGGTTCTGCCTCTGATGCTCCGGAATCGTTTACCAGATGGAAGAAGTTCAAAGTGTTTATGCAGAGGGTGAGAACGGTCCTTGACAATGTTCAGTGCCCTGCTCCTACAACGGTTCTGAAAAAGTTCTTGGACAGAGGGGAGGGAGACTCCAATTACCCTCTCCGCCCCCTTGATTATCCTCTGCAGGGCTTTTTTGTCTGACATACTGCAGCTGGAGTACCATGTAGCAATGCAGTACGTCAGAACACTCTCCACCACACCTCTGTAGAAGGTCCTGAGGATGCAGATGGGGAGAGAGGCCTGTTTGAGTTTCCTCAAGAAGTGTAGTCTCTGCTGAGCCCGCTTCCTGATCTCCAAGGAATTCTTGCTCCAGGTCAGGTCCTGCGAGATCTGCACTCCGAGGAACTTGATGTTCTCTACTCTCTCCACTAAACGGCCGCCGATGCTGAGGGGGACGTGCTCAGGCTGTGACCGCCGGAAGTCGATAATCATCTCCTTCGTTTTGTCCACGTTGAGCACCAGATTGTTCTCCCTGCACCAGCCCTCCAAGTCTCTCACTTCTTCCCTGTACATTGATTCCTCATCCCTCTGAATAAGTCCCACCACCGTGGTGTCATCTGCAAACTTAATAATCTGGTTCCCCTCGTGTCTGGATACACAGTCATGTGTTAGAAGTGTAAACAACAGTGGACTGAGTACACAGCCTTGAGGGGATCCGGTACTCACCGTGACAGAGTTGGAGATGTTGTTTCCAACCCGGACAGACTGAGGTCTCTCAGTCAGGAAATCCAGGATCCAGAGACATGTGGCGGTGTTCAGACTGAGAAGGAGTAATTTCTCCATCAGTCTCTGGGGAATAATGGTGTTGAATGCTGAACTGAAATCAATGTACAAGAGTCTGGCGTAGGTGTCTTTCTGGTCCAGGTGGGTGATGACAGAGTGTAGGGTGGTGACTATAGCATCCTCCGTGGAGCGGTTTGAACGATATGCAAACTGGAGCGGGTCGTGTGATGCAGGGAGGCAGGCTGTAATGTGTGGTTTGACAAGCCGTTCAAAACACTTCATCACAATTGGTGTCAGTGCAACAGGACGATAGTCATTCAAACAGGACACCACTGGTTTCTTTGCCACCGGTACAATGATAGAGGTCTTGAAGCATCTGGGAACGATGGCCTGACTCAGGGAGATGTTATAAATGTCAGACAGGACATCCGCCAACTCGCTCGCGCAGTCTCGGAGCACACGTCCCGGAATGTTGTCTGGACCTGCAGCTTTGCGTGGGTTGACTCTGGTTAGGGTCCTCCGTGTGTCCACTGTGTTGATGGTAAAAGCTGGTCCAACCGATGGTGGGGGTGGGCCAGCCCTCCCTCTGATTGTCGAGTTTGATGCTTCAAAACGTGCAAAGAAGTCGTTAAGCCTGTCTGGAAGCGAAGCGTCGTCATCATCGACCCCCTGCCTAGACTTAAAGCCCGTCAGTGTCCGAACTCCCTGCCACATCTGCTTGGTGTTCCTAGTGTCACAGAGGTGTCCCTGGATTTTCTCCGCATAGGCGCGCTTTGCCGCCTTAATTCCCTTTGAAAGCGCAGACCTGGCTGAGCGGAGGGCGATCCTGTCCTTCGCTCTGAAGGCTGCATCTCTGGCTGTAAGCAGCGAGCGCACCTCTGCAGTCATCCAGGGCTTATGATTACCCCGCATAGTGATGGTCTTCACTGTAGTGAAATCCTCTGTGCACTTCACGATGTAGCTGGTGACCGTATCAGCATACTCCTCCACATCTGTCTTGTCTTCCTGGGAGGCTGCTATTTTGAAGACCTTCCAGTCTGTGTGCAGAAAACAGTCCTTCAGTGCAGAGGTTGCACTCTCTGGCCAAATCCTGATTTGTTTCACTGCTGGCCTGCTGCGCGTCAATACAGGTTTGTAGGAAGGCAGCAGCATCATCACGGACATGTGATCAGAACGGCCGAGATGGGGGCGGGGTATCGCTTTATATGCATCTGTGTTTGTGTACACTAAGTCCAACATATTCTCTCCTCTGGTCTTAAAGTCTACACATTGTTTAAACTTGGGGAGCACAGTCTTTAGGCTGGTGTGGTTAAAATCCCCCGCAACCACCACAAAACTGTCCGGGTGTGAAGTTTGGATTTCACTGATCGCATTGTGCAGTACCCTGAGTGCCTTCTTAGCATTAGCTTTAGGATTAGGGTTCGGCGCTATGTAAACACCAGCTACAAACACGTTGCAGAATTCCCTCGGCAAATAATAAGGCCGACAATTTACAATAAGGAACTCCGCCAACGGAGAGCAATGTTTAGACACTAACATGGCATTAACGCACCAGTTCTTGTTAACATAGATGCATAACCCCCCCCCCCCCCCGGCTCTTACCGGAGCTCGCCGTTTCTCTGTCGGCACGGAACATCGCCATATCTTCCAGTTGAATGGCCTCGTAAGGAATGTTGCTGTGGAGCCATGTCTCGGTAAAAACAAACACACAGCAGTCCCTCCACTCTCTCTGGGTTTCTCTCAGCAGACGCAGTTCGTCCACCTTGTTTTCGAGGCCGCGGACGTTAGAGAGAAGAAGCGACGGTACCGCTGGTCTGGAGGGGTTAGCCTTTAGCCCCCCTTTCTTCTGATCACTTTGGGTCTGACTGGCCTCCACTACTGATCCGGTCGACTCGCAGATCCAGTCTACCATGCCATCCATGGTAGACTGCCTTCCTGAGCGATTTATCAGCATGCTCTCTGGTCTCGCCTCTTCAGCATCCGGCGTGGGCACCTCGTACTTAAAGGCCACCCCTGGGGTCCTGTCATGCCGTCCCGCACCCTCATCCAGGGCAACAGAAAAACCGGCATCGGGTCCGTCCCGAGGCAGCATCGCGTGGCGCAGAACGTGCTCTCCCTGGACTCATGTCCAGCCAGTCTGATTCCCGCACCTCCACACCATCCACCAACGGAGTCGATCGGCTCCACAGTCCACATCCCAACCACTTCTTGCCCGACATGTTGGCAATGGAGAAACCCAGGCTATAAAAGAGGTTACACCCCATGACGTTAACCCCCATAGCGGTGATGTGAATGTGGGCCCGGGGCACAACAACAGACTTGTAACGGGCCTCCATCTCCACAAACCCCAAAACTGCCAGTCTGTTCCATCCGTAGCCATAATAGTCTCTCCCTTGTTGTTTTATCTGCCGGCGGGGAAACAAACTCTTCATGGTCACCAGGTTTGAAACGGAGATAACTGCTCCAGTGTCCACAAGCAATGGAACCTCGACGCCATCGAACATGACATCACACCCAATCCTCCCCGTAGTGTCCGGGGAGACCGTGTATACTATTGTTGGAGTCTTCTGCGCAGCACCTGGTTCACCCCTACGGCTCCTGCGTTCAAAGTTTGTGCACGCTCTGGCAAAGTGATTCCACAAACCACACTTACCACAATGCTTTTCTTTTGCTGGGCACACACTGGCCTTATAGCGGTGAACAGGGCACCCACAGCCATAACAGCGTGGCGTACCTGGGGTGGACCTTATTTTAACAACGGAAGCATGCACATCCTCTCCGACATCACCATCACGAGGGTCCCAAAACAGTGCGTTAGCGCAAGACTCATCCTCACTCAGAAAAGCCCCTTCAGGAAGGCCTCTCACAATGGTCTCTGCTGCCTCAAACCGCTGGGCAAGCTCGACAGCCGTGGCCAATGTCAACTTTCCTAGATAAGCTAACAATCTGGACCGGGCCGCTGTACAGCAGACGTGCTCCGCTAGTTGGTCCCGAATCATTTCGTCTTCCAGGCGTCCGAAACCACATCCCCTCGCCAGCCCTCGGAGATCTTCAATGAACCTCATCACTGGTTCTCCCAGCCGCTGGCGGTGCTGTTGGAACTGGATGTGCCCGACCGTGATGCTCTCCGGAGCGTGAAAATGGCACGCTATCAACTCCACAACACTATCAAAGCTATCAGCCCCCCTCCCCCAGGCTCTCCAGTATTCTCTGCCCCTCAGTACCCAAATTATGGCCTAAGACAGCCCTTGCGCAAAGCCTCTCACACTCGCCGAGGTTTAGAACTACGAGGTAGTTGGTAAAAGCAGTGAACCAACGAGGCCACGGCACGGGCAGCCTGCCCGGGGCCTCCAGAAACGACTGAAATTCAGCAACAGACTTCTCCATTCCCACTTTTACCTCATCGCCAAATGTTGTGTCTATAATTGGGTAAGAACAAATACACAACTGATAAAGTTTACGGAGCTTTATTATAATACTAGTTATTTACATAAATAGGCTTACAGTACTCGCCTGCCTGCCAGGTGGCTCCCACGATGAAAGAGGCAGAGCCTCTTCCGCCCACTTCCTTTATACCCCGAGTGGCGTCACCACTGGAAACCGGTAGTTAGCCATCCAAGTTTAACCCATGTCCAACCCGGCCGCCATCTTAGTAATACAGCCTCTTTACATACACAACACTATTGGGTCAAAATAAAACCACAAATGACACTGATGAAGTCCCACCATCTACACATTTCAAACTGGTGCACTGTGGCTGGTTTACAATTTAATGTCTGGACAGGGCATGTTTGTAATGATTTTCCTCTGTCATTGTTATATATCAACCTAAGTGTTAAACACATGTTCAAAACAATGGCCCTCATCTGCAGCAGCAATCAAGAAACATAAAATTTTGTTCAGTAAAAATATGAAACTTTTCACTGACAGGTCTGCCCTGAAACAGAAAGATGAAGAACTGCAATCAGAGAAATTGAGGTACTGAGGATGATAACAGAACTGGACATTACAGTGTGATGATCTTCTTTGATTTTTATTATTATACCCTTTGAGTAGCAGAAGAGTATCAGGTATAATGTTTTTGGCCAGTATACAGTCGTCTATATATTTCTGATCCAACTGACTTCATATTTCTACAGAAGTTTTGACACAATGAGGGGTTCCACTTCTGGGGAGAGGCTTATTTTTTTCGTGGCCTTTTTATGTTGAACACAGTTGTGTCATGGTGTAGATATGAGGACCCAGATGCAGGCAGGATTTGGTGCAACATAATGATGTATTAAGAAAAGACATGGGAGCAAACAAAGGCCGCAGCACAAAGACTGGAAAACCACTCGAGATGCAGAAACAAAAACTCACAAGGAACACACAGGAATACAGGGGTAGAAACAATGAGAGACACGACGAGTAAAACCACGATAACACCACAAGAAGCACAATTACAGACTAACATAATAGGGAGACTACTGATTATAAAACTGATTCTTAACCAGAGGGCCGCGGCCCAGGTGTGGGCCGCAAAAAACTTTCAGTTTGACACGTGTGGGCCGTGAGGGCCGAAGACACCAGAGATGTTATTGCTAATACTGATGTCCATGAGATACTCAGTTGCAATACAGCTTCCCACCAGTTGGTGGCGGTAATGTGTAAGTCAGTTGTTTACAAAGCTCCAATGTAAACAGAAGAAGACACTCAGCCAGCCACTAACCCTAAGAGAAAGTTATGTAGTTTATGAAGTTTTTAAAAAGAAAAAAATGACAGCGAAGATGATGGTAAACCTGCCCAAAAGGGTAAAATTTTTCACAAGTACAATTCTGACTTCATTAGGTACGGCGTTGTGAATGGAGGAAATGAGATCGAGCCAAGAGCCCAGTGTGTGGAGTGTTGAGTAATGCTATCAAATGAAGCCCTGAAGCCTTCAAAATTTTGAATGAATGAATGAATCTTTATTTTGGATAGATGAGATTAAAAGATTAAAAGAAAGGAACAGAATGATATAACAAAGGGAAAAAAATCCAACAAGGTCAAATTAAATAATAACTCCTTGGATTATACAATTCAACACAAGTTATCTGAAATGGGTGATGGCTGAAGCTGCAGCTTATATTGCCCACCCATGTTCCATCTAAGAATTCAAAAGGAAAATAAAATAAAAGTGATTACACTCGCCTCCACTCCACCCCTCCACTTGGGGCTCCTGCCCCAGTGGAGGAGTTTTAAGTATCTTGGGGTCTTGTTCACAAGTGAGTGGAAAATGGAGCGAGAGATTGACAGACGGATTGGAGCAGCATCTGCAGTGATGCGGACGTTGTACCGGTCCGTTGTGGTGAAGAGGGAGCTTAGTTCTAAGGCAAAGCTGTCGATTAACCAGTCAATCTACGTTCCTACTCTCATCTATGGTCACAAGCTTTGGGTAATGACCGAAAGAGCAAGATCGCAGATACAAGCGGCTGAAATGAGCTTTCTCCGTAGGATTGCTGGACTCACCCTCAGAGATAGGGTGAGGAGCTCAGTCATCCGGGAGAGGCTCAGAGTAGAACCGCTGCTCCTCCACATTGAAAGGAGTCAGTTGAGGTGGTATGGGCATTTGATTAGGATGCCTCCTGGACGCCTCCCACTTGAGGTGTTTCAGGCACGTCCCACTGGGAGGAGACCCCGGGGCAGACCTAGGACTCGGTGGAGAGACTATGTCTCCCAGCTGGTCTGGGAACACCTTAGTATCCTCTCTGAAAAGCTGGAGCAGGTAGCTGGGGAGAGGGAAGTCTGGGCTTCTCTCTGCTTGAACTGCTGCCTCCGTGACCCGGACCTCCGGAAGAGCGGTAGAAGATGGATGGGTGGATGGATGATTACAAATAAGAACAAAGCCAAGACAAAACGTGACAAAAAAACAAAGCAACAGCACAACACAGACTGGATATGATAATCCTTTTGTGATTTTACACGCCGTTTTGTATATACTGTATGTTTGCAGTATTTCTTCCTTTAGTTTTTGTTTAAATTGTCCAAGTGTTGTACGTGATTTTAATTCAGGTCCAAAAGCATTCCACAATCTGACTCCTTGCAGTGAAACACAGTGTTGCTTGGTGGTAATTCTTACTGAAGGTTCTTGAAATATACATGTTCCTCTGAAATGATATTGTTTCTCCCTTATTTGGAACAACTTTTGGATATTTGCGGGCAGTGATAGATTCTTTGCTTTAAACATTGTTACTGCAGTTTTAAAATCAACCAGATCTTTCAACTTGAGAGGTTTTAATTTAAGAAAAAGTGGGTTTGTTGATTCCCTGTAAGCAGCTTGGTTTACTATTCTAATAGTTCTCTTCTGAAGCATAAAGACTGGTATGTTTATACATACAGTATGTTTGTTTTATATGTATTTCCCCATACTTCAGTACAATATGTCATGTATGGGAGTATTAATGAATGATGCAAAGTATATAGTGTGGGTTGATTCAGCAAATATTTCACTCTGTGTAGTATTGCAATTGATTTGGATATTTTACCTTATTATATACGTATATATATATATATATATATATATAATTAATATGTGACTTCCAACACAGTTTATCAATTATTACTCCAAGGAATTTAATTTCGGATACCCTTTCAATCTCTACACCATTTACACTGAGTTTAGATACTGAGTTGTTGTGATGGTTGTTAAAAATTATAAATTTTGTCTAACTTAAATTGAGCATTAATTTGTTTGAATCAAACCACAGTTTGAGCTTTCCTAATTCCTTTCCGAGTATATCCAAAAGTTGTTCCAAATTGCTTCCACTGCATAATAAATTAGTGTCATCTGCAAACAGTATTAAATCCATTTTTTTCTGAAACTTTACATATATCATTTATATACATATTGAATAACAATGGCCCCAAAACTGAACCCTGTGGGACTCTGCAAGTAACCTTCAGTAACTGAGTTTTTGCTACCAACACATACATACTGATATCTGTTCTTTAAGTACTGTAACTACATAACCAGGACAGTGCTACCCCCTAATACCATAATTTTGTGGTTTCTTTAACAATAATTTATGATCCACTGTATCAAATGCTTTCTTAAGCTCCAGGAATACCCCAACTGAATACTCTTGATTTTCTACAGCAGTTGATATTTCTTCTATAAATTGCATTGGAGCAAATGCAGTTGTCCTCTTGTGTCTGAACCCATATTGTTGCTCACACAATAAATTATTCTTCATTATAAAGTTGTCAATTCTCTCACAGAATATTTTTTTCAAGTATCTTAGAAAATTGTGGCAATAGTGAAATAGGCCTATAGTTTGAAAATTCCCCTCTGTCACCTGTCTTGTATATCAGAATTACTTTGGATATTTTCATTGCATTGGGAAATATACCTGTTTGGAGAGACAGTTTACAGATATACGTCAGTGGCTTCACGAAGCATTCAATGATAGTTTTGACTAAAAGCATGTCAATACCATCACAATCCATTGATGTTTTACTTTTAAACGATTTAACAGTTTCAATGACCTCTTTCTCATCTGTGTTCTTTATGAAGGTGGAGTCTTTTATAGCAATGTTTTTGCTTATTGTATCACCTATAGTTGCCGTAATGGGTATTTCTTGTGCCAAATTAGGACCGATCTGTCGGCCTCCGTCGGTCTATGATGACCATGGAAGAGAATCCTAAATGTCTACTCTGCTGGAACAGCACCACCTGTGGCTGAACAGGCGATGCGCAAATGGCAGTCCCTGTCACACAGGTCACACTTGTGGGTGGTCTCCGTGCTGCTGGGTCTGTGGCGGTTCTTCCTGCGGGTCCTTTTTTCATCTGCTGCAGCAGTCAGTCTCTCTTCACCCGCCTTGAGCTTTCTGGTCAGGGTGCCTCTCCATTTGGAGCGGTCCGTTGCAAGGTCCTCCCAGCGCTCTGTGTTGATCTCCAGGGCCTTCATGTCTCTCTTGCAGACGTCTCTAAAGCGCAGCTGTGGGCGGCCAACGTCTCTCCTGCCAGTCGCCAGTTCTCCGTAGAGGACATCTTTGTGGATTCTGCCATTCTCCATACGGTGAACGTGGCCTAGCCAGCGGAGCCTGCGCTGCCTGAGTAGAGTGAACATGGAGGGAAGGCCGGCGCGGGACAGAACTTCTGTGTTGGGCACTTTGTCCTGCCAGGATATGTCCAGGATGTGGCGAATGCAGCGCAAGTGGAAGGAGTTCAGTCTCTTTTCCTGCCGGACGTATGTTGTCCACGTCTCACTCCCATAGAGCAGTGTGCTGATGACGCAGGCGTTGTACACTGCCATCTTCATCTTGACAGAGAGTTTGGGATTCTCCCACACTCGTGTGGTGAGGCGAGCGAGTGTGAAGGCTGATTTTCCAATCCTCTTGTCGATCTCTGTATCAAGGGAGAGGTTGTTGCTGATCGTGGACCCCAGGTACGTGAACTGATTCATGACCTCCAGCTCGTAGTCGTCGATGGTGATGGTTGGTGGTGCTTCCGTGCCTTGCGCCAAGACGTTAGTCTTCTTCAGGCTGATGGTAAGCCCAAAGTCCTTGCATGCCTGGGAGAAGCGGTTCATCAGGGTCTGAAGCTCCTGCTGTGTGTGGGTTGCGACTGCAGCGTCGTCTGCGAACAGCATGTCTCTGATTAGAGCCTTGCGTACTTTGGTTCTGGCTTTCAGGCAGGTGAGGTTGAAAAGCCTGCCGTCAGATCTTGTGTGCAGATAGATTCCCTCTGTTGCTGTGCTGAAGGCATGCCTCAGGAGCATAGCAAAGAAAATCCCAAAGAGGGTTGGCGCAAGTACACAGCCCTGTTTCACTCCGCTGCGTATGTTGAATGGCTCTGAGATGTTGCCGTCGTGCTGCCCTATCCCCTGCATGTTGGTGTGAAACGATTTGACGAGGCTTTGCAACTTTGGTGGGCATCCTATCTTTGGCAGGTTCTTGAAAAGGCCCTCTCTGCTGACCAGATCGAACGCTTTGGTGAGGTTGATGAAGGCGACGTACAGGGGCATGTTCTGTTCTCTGCATTTCTCCTGGAGTTGGCGGATGGAGAATATCATGTCTACCGTCAATCGCTCAGCACGGAAGCCACACTGAGACTCGGGGTAGACACGTTTGGCAAGCTTCTGTAGACGAACGAGAACAACTCGTGCGTAGATTTTGCCAACAACGCTGAGGAGGGAGATGCCCCTGTAGTTGTTGTGGTCATTTCTCTCCCCTTTGTTTTTGTAGAGGGTGATGATCTTGGCGTCCCTCATGTCCTGTGGTATGGCACCTTCCTTCCAGCACTGGCAGAGGACGTCATGCAATGGCAGCAGTAGGGCGGTCTTGCAGTGCTTGATCAGGTCGGGGGGTATGCCGTCGTTGCCGGGTGCCTTGCCAGTGGCCAAGCTATCAATGGCCTTGCTGAGTTCGTCGATGGTTGGCTCGGCGTCAAGTTCGTCCATGGATGGCAGGCAGTCGATGGCATCAAGGGCTGACGGTGTCACGGTGTTCTGTCTGGAGTAGAGGTCGGAGTAGTGTTCCACCCATCTCTCCATCTGCTTGTTCTTTTCTGTGATCATCTCTCCAGTGGAGGATTTGAGGGGGGCCGTCTTGCTCTGAGCTGGACCAAGTGCTTTCTTGATGCCATCGTACATACCACGGATGTTCCCTGTTATGGCAGCGGTTTGAATGTCTTGGCTGAGCTGAGTCCAGTACTCATTGGCACAGCGCCGAGCAGTCTGCTGAACTTTGCTTCTCGCAGCCCTGAGAATCTGGAGATTCTTCTTGTTTGGGTACTTCTTGTACTCAGCAAGTGCTGAGCACTTGGCTTCAATGACGGGGGTCATCTCGGTCAACTTGACATCAAACCAGTCCTGTGACTTCGAGGTCTTCCTCCCAAAGGTATCCAAGGCTGTGCGGTGGATGGTGTTTCGCAGCTCTTCCCACTTCTGCTTTGCAGATTCTCCTTCTTGTGGTACACCAAGTTCCTTCTCAAAGGTGGAGGCAAACTGCTCAACAAGTTCTTGTTGGGCCATCTTGCTGGTGTCAATCCATGCCGTTCCAGGCTGTCTAGCACGATGGAATTTCTTCAGCTGCAGCTTGACCTTGCAACACACCAATGAATGGTCTGTGTCGCAATCTGCACTCTGGAACGAACGGGTGATTAGCACGTTCTTCAGTGAGGTGTGCCTGGTCAGGATCAAGTCCAGCTGGTGCCAGTGCTTTGAGCGCAGATGTCGCCAGGAAACCTTGTGTTGGGGCTTGGTCTTGAAGAACGAGTTTGTGATGCACAGATCGTGATATGTGCAGAACTCAAGCAGCCGCTCTCCATTGTCGTTCATACTGCCCATGCCAAATGGTCCAAGACAGGAGGGCCAGGAGTCGTGGTCAGCACCCACTCTGGCATTGAAGTCTCCAAGGAGAATGAGTTGTTCAGAGTTGGGGATGATCCTGACAGTTGTTGCGAGATTCTCGCAGAACTCGTCTTTTGCCTCTGGTGTGGCTGTCTGTGTTGGGGCATACACACTGACGAGGATGATTGGGCCTTGAGTGGTGTTGAGGTAGAGGGTGAGGAGTCGTGCAGAGCCATTGCTGCCCGGTTCCACCATCTTCAGCAAGGTGTTCTTCACTGCGAAGCCCACTCCGTGTTCCCTGTGTTCGTCACTGTCCTTTCCCTGCCAGTAGAAAGTGTAGTCCTTCTCTCTCAGTGTGCCTGCGTCAGCCAACCGTGTTTCCTGGAGAGTGGCAATATCCACTCCCAGTCTCTTCAGCTCATTATTGATGATGGCAGTCTTCCTGGTGTCGTTGATGTCCTTGAAGTTAGCAGCGAGTCCTGTCATCATAGTGTGGACGTTCCAAGTTCCCAGTTTTAGAGTTGGTCTCTTTTGTTTTTTTGTCTTGCCTGGTGCGAAGGTTCTCAGCCTGCTGTTCGGACTTCTCCTCATCCCCATGCACCCAATGAGGAAAGCAAGCTGTAGCAGGAAAACACCTTATTGGCTGTGGGCTACCCAGCTTGAGGCGGGCGGTAGCTGTCCAGTGAGATCCGATGATCCACCGTCGGGAACAACCCCTGGCGCCGCGCTCTATGCCAATTGAGCGGTGGCTTATAACCAGTAACTGTCATTCCCCGTGTTTTGTCTACGCCAAAGGCGAAGCTGGAGTGTCCTCTCCAGTGATCCGGTGTTCTACCTTCCAGCGTTGGGCGTTGGTAGGATTCAAGCCTGGGCAGGAAGATATGGAGGACAAGATGTTGCCCATGCAGCATGTCCCCCATCTCCACGTCACTGATGAATCCAAAGGAACAGCAGGGCTGCTACAGTTTGGCACCAGCGCCGTCGCAGGAGCTGCCAGAACGATGTTGAGCACAATAGAGAACTGCCTTAGGGGCTCCGACTCCGGATTTTTCCTCAGGGTTGACTCCCGAAGCCTTTCCCGTGACCGGGTGTGCCGCAAGGCAGTGGAGGTTTGAAATCAGGGTTTACCTTCCTCTAGATTGGCTACCTTCCCAGGTTGACGAGCCACCGTCTACCCGAAGCATCTGGTTTTAAGGCGCCAGAGATCCGCCCTCGGGTTCAGGTTCAGGTTCAGGTTACTTTATTACTTTATTTGTACCCGTAGGTAGATTTGTTTTGCAGTCTGGTGACATCCATATATACAAGCCACAAATTACATTCAACATAGACACAAACACAGGCATATATGAAGCTGACTATAAACATGATAAAAATACTCAAGGCTCCATCAATCAGGGTATAAAAAGACAAAGAGATGGGAGAAAAACCAGAGGTAAGAGAGAAGGGTCATATTAAAAGTTAAAACCTAGTCAAAGAGGTTAAAAACTCAAAGGTCTAAAACCCAATAAAATATTTAGAACCCAAGTGACATCCTACAAAAATAAGTAAATATAAAATGGAGTTAATAAATAGGTACATAAATTCTCGTTGGCCTCCGTCGGTCTATGATGACCATGGAAGAGAATCCTAAACGTCTACTCTGCTGGAACAGCACCGCCTGTGGCTGAACAGGCCGATGCGCGAATGGCAGTCCCTGTCACACAGGTCGCACTTGTGGGTGGTCTCCGTGCTGCTGGGTCTGTGGCGGTTCTTCCTGCTGGTCCTTTTTTCATTTGCTGCAGATGAAAAAAGGAAAAATGGAGTTAATAAATAGGTACCTAAATTATGTGCAATATATTTTTACAGCTTGTTCAACTCTTTGACAGCAGCAGGGACAAAGCTGTTTTTGTAGCGCTGGGTTCTACTTTTTGGGACAGCAAACCTCCGTCTTGAGGGAAGAAGCTGAAAGTGGCAGTGCAAAGGGTGGGAGTCATCATTTAAAATGGAGGTAGCCATCCTCTGTACTTGTCTGGTGTACAGGGATGTCAGGCTCAGCTGTGGCTCACCAAGCAAACGACTGGACCATCTAACTACCTGATCCAAGGATTTCCTCTGTTTCAGTTTTTTCTGACCAAACCATGACACTAAAGAAAAGGATAAAACAGATTCAATAAAAGCCCGATAAAACATTGTCATTATGGTTCGGTCAACTTGGAAGTGTGCAAGTTTTCTCAAGCAATGCAAATGTTGCTGACCCTTTTTGCACACCCTTTCACAGTTCTCTTCAAAGTTTAAACTACTATCAATAATCGTCCCAAGATATTTGTAGGATTGTACACATTCGGTGGTCTGGCCTTTTAGTACGGTGACTTAGTGCCTGGGATTTTTCCTCCTAAAGTCAATAATCATGTCTTTAGTTTTTGTCGTATTCAGCTGCAGGTAGGAATCCTCACACCAGTGAACAAAATCATCAACTACTGTGGCCACTCTCACCATCCTGGAGCAGACTGACAATAACTGAATCATCAGCATACTTTATAATGTGTCTGTTTTCATGTCTGCTCCGACACATGTTTGTGTACAGGATGAAGAGTAGTGGTGACAACACACACCCCTGAGGAGAGCCAGTAGAAGAGCACTTTAGGTCCGACAATGTACCATTGACCCTTACTCTCTGCGTCCTGTTGGTTAAGAAATCCAGAATCCAACCCACCAGATTATTGCTCAAATCAAATTGCTGCAGGAGCCTTTCAACTAAGATATGAGGTTGGATTGTATTGAAGGCGGAGGAAAAGTCCACAAATAAAAGTCTGGCGTGTGTCCCATTAAAATCCAGATGTTTAAAAAGCATGTTAAACAGAGTGACAGTGGCATCCTCCACTCCTCTGTGAGGCCTGTAGGCAAACTGCAGAGGATCCAATGCATGCTCAGTCTGCTTTAGGACCTCACATCTGACCAATTTTTCAAAAATTTTCATTAAAATTGAAGTCAAAGCAACTGGTCTAAAGTCGTTTACCATTTTAGGACAGCTGGATTTTGGAACGGGAACAACCACGGCTTCTTTCCAGATCTTAGGCACATGTTGTGTCTGTAAGGACTTATTGAAAATGTAATGAAATATAGGACTCTGTTCATGTGCACAGGACTTTACCAAGTGCCCACATATATCATCAGGGCGCTGACTTTTGTTCACTTTTACAGTGCAGAACTCCCTTTTAACATCCTGCACCTCAATATTAAAGTGCTGATTGTCTTTGAGTTTCTGTTTCAAATCTTGGGTTTCAGTGCTAAAATCAAAGGAGTCAAAACGACCATAAAAACAATTAAGAGCATTAGCCAGCTCTGTGTCTGAATTAAAACCATCTAAAACCACACCATTACTGCGCTCTGTGCTCTGAAGGCCTGCAATAGTTTTCATACTGGCCCAGGCTGAACCAAGTTTCTTTGCTGCCATCTTGCTTTCCAACTCTGATTTATAATTCTATTTTGCTCTTAAAATTTCGGCCTTCAGCTCCTTTGTGGCAACCTGTAGCTCAGAAACAGACCCCTGTTTAAAGGCAGGTGCTTTCCTCTGTAAGCAGGATTTAACTGATTTTGTAACCCATGGTTTGTTGTTGGGATATATTTTGACATGTTTACGTGGAACAATCTTATTTTTACAGAAAGCCATGTATGAGCATGTGACGTCCACCAAAGAGTCCAAATCATCCCTGCAGGACAGTGTGAACATCTCCCAGTCTGTACAGTCAAAGCATTCCTGGAGGCTGTGCACTGAATCTTCTGTCCACACATCAGTGTCTCTCGTCTCCACCTTGCCTCTTCTGAGAGCAGTTTTATATATGGGCAGCAAATGTACACAGTTGTGATCTGAGGATCCTAAAGGAGGAAGGGGGAGTGATTTATAGGCCCTCTCTATGGATCCATAGCACAGGTCCAATGTCTTTTTTCGCCTGGTTGGGCAGGAGACATACTGATAAAAGTTTTTGAGTGTCTTCTTTAAAGAAACATGGTTAAAATCCCCAAGAATGAAGTTTGGCGCCTCTGGAGAAATTGATTGCAGCTGCTGGACCACATCAAAGACTGTGCTGCAGGCAGAGTCAGCGTCTGCCCTCGGGTGAATGTACACAATTGTGATGAAAAGTTGGGGGAGCTCGCGAGGCAAATAAAAGGGGCGTAGTGACACAGACAGCAGCTCCACATCGGGTGTACAGATGCGCTCTCTGACCGTGACAGATGTGCAGTACTGCTTATTAATGTATAAACATACGCAGCCCCCCTGACGTTTCCCCGTTACCTCTTCCTGCCAATCTGAGCGCAGCGGGGCTCCAAAGCCGTCAATCCACAGGTCTGCATCTCGGTCATGCGCAGTAAGCCAAGATTCCATGAAAGCCATGACACAGCAGTTCTTAAAGTCCTTCTGGTAGCGTACATTCCCTTGAATTTCATCCACCTTGTTTCTCAGAGACTGTACGTTCCCTCACCCCTTCTCCTATTAGTAAAAGCAGTTCCGCCGGGCTTAGAGACTAAACCACACGGGCAGGCTAGGAGTTGGACTTAGTTGTCAGAGGCTTTTCGAGACACACGCCATAAGGAGCATTTTATGAGCACTGGGAGCTTAACCCCTGTGCCGCTCCTGGCTATGACAACCTTGGAACAAAAAAAATTCGGACCAAATTAGGACAAATTCGGACCAATGTTAACAAAAAATTTATTAAATTCATCTGCTGGTGAGACTGCTTTCACACTCTGAGTCGTTTTTTTTTTTTTTTTTTTTTTTTTTTTTAAAGATTGGTTGGGTAGCTTATATTTCTGTTTTTATTTCCAAGAATATTGATAAGTATTGTCCATGCATTTTTAGGGTTATCTCTGTTTTTCTCCAGTTCTTTACTGTAATAGTTTCTTTTACTACATCTCATTATATATATTAACTTATTTTTGTATGTTTTATACCACTGCTCTGCTTCTTTTGTTCTTTTCTTTAGAAAAACTTCATATAGTGAATTTTTCTTTTTACACGCTTTTTGTAAACCCTTGGTTAACCATGGCTTGTCAACAAATTTCTGTTTAAGCTTTTTCTTTACTAATGGACAATTTTTTCATAAAGAGCGGTTACAATGTTCATGAGTGTATCATAGGCTTTGTTTACATCTGATACATAGACTTTTGTCCAGTCTTGCTTCAGCAGGTCTTCTTTAAAAGAACTGATTGCATTTTGTGATTTGTATCTGAAAGATTTTAAAGTTTTTTTCTGTATTGGCCCCCGTGTAGCCATGGATAAGTGCAAAGACTGGCAGATGGTCACTTATATCATTTATCAATAATCCACTTTCTATTTTTCTTATCAATAATATTAACAAACAGATTGTCAGTAAGTGTAGCAGTGTGGACTGTGATTCTACTGGGATGTGTTATTGTAGGATATAGACTCATACTGTACATCGAATTCACGAACTCTGTAATTACATTTTGTTGAAATGGATTTAGTAAATCAATATTGAAATCTCCACAGATTACAACCATTTTCTTATTAGTTATATTATTGTACAGCTCGACTAACTTATCTCTGAATATCTCAACGCAAGTTCTTGGCATTCTATATATACAACTTATAATTACATTTTTTGTTTTATCTTGGTTAATCTTAACAGTCGCACATTCCAGAATCCCTGGTAGTGCAAAGGACATTCCATTTACATGTTTACACCTATACAGTTCATCAATATACAGTACAACACCACCACCCTTTTTTGAGATCTGTTAAATGAAACATCTGATATCCCTCTATTGCCATCAGAGAAGCCTGCTCTTCATTGAGGCAAGTTTCAGATACTGCGATAGCTGCAAATTTTTTATCTAGCTGTTTTAAATAGTCCTGAATCTGTGGAAAGTTTTTATTCAGACTTCTGCTGTTAACGTGTGTATTGATAATTTACCATCTACTTTCACTTGACTTTTGAATTGCTTTTCAGTATAATATTCACAGTGATTATGAATATTACTGAAGAAGTAGTTGTCAGGATTAATGTCATTGTCCATCTCTTGTAGTTTGTGTTCAGCATAATGAGATATTTTCAGAGTCTGAATTTCCTCTCTCTGTCAAATGACTTCCTCCAATTGGGGATGATTGATGTCTAGTAAAGTCAGTCATGTTTTTTTTTTTTTTTAGTACATTATCATGTTATCTCACAAAAGGACTGTTCTTGCCTTGTGTATGGATATGTATTATCATAGTCTCTTAATTTTCTTAATCAGTGTTCATCTATATTTATTTACGTCAGTGAGATCTCTTATTATTATGGCCTTTGCTTCTTCAGGTGTTCCATTTAGTTTAATCCAGACTCTACAGTTTCTTGTCCATGTTGCCTTTATCTTGTTTTGTCTTTTTCTGATTCACTTGGGGGAGCCTCCTCACCTCGCATCCTGCTGTAGCATGAGCATATGATTGCTATTTAATGTCTAGTCCACTAATGATTAAATCATCCATGCTAGTATATTGTTCAAGATCCTCGATGCGTTGCTTCAAGTCTGCATTTTTTTTGTCTCTTTCCTTAACTGTTAATTTCAACTCTCGAACTTCCTCCATTAGCCCTAATAATTTGGACTGTTGATTGGCCACTTTGGTAAGTTCTTCTGACATGAAGTTCAGAGATTTTTTAATCTCTTCCATTTCCTCTTTCTTTGGTGGCATTTTTTACTGACCTGCAGTAATAATGTTTAAAGCGAAGAATCTATCACTGCCCACAAATATCCAGAGGTTGTTCCAAATAAGGGAGAAGCAAAATCATTTCAGAGGAACATGTATATTTCAAAAACCTTCAGTGAGAACTACCACCAAGCAACACTGTGTCTCAGTGCAAGGAGTCAGATTGTGGAACGCTTTTGGACCTGAATTAAAATCATGTACAACGCTTGGACAATTTAAACAAAAACTAAAGGAAGAAATACTCCAAACATATATACAAAACGACATGTAAAATCACATAAGAATTATCATATTCAGTCTGTGTTGTGTTGATGCTTAGTTTGTTTTTTTTTTTGGTCATGTTTTGTCTTAGCTTTGTTCTGAATTGCAATTGCTCTTGTTTTGTTTTTCTTTTGAATTCTTAGATGGAATATGGGTGGGCAATATAAGCTGCGGCTTCAGCCATCACCCATTTTTGGATAACTTATTTTGAACTGTGTAATCAGAGGAGTTATTGTTTAATTTGACCTTATAAGATTTTTTTCCCCTTTGTTATATTATTCTGTTCCTT
This sequence comes from Pholidichthys leucotaenia, assembly GCA_020510985.1. Classification (NCBI taxonomy): domain Eukaryota; kingdom Metazoa; phylum Chordata; class Actinopteri; order Cichliformes; family Pholidichthyidae; genus Pholidichthys; species Pholidichthys leucotaenia. The sequence continues at coordinate 166,255,806 of CM035843.1, read as the reverse complement.
TTTTTAATCTTTACTTTTAATCTATCTGAAATAAAGATTCATTCATTCATTCATTCATTCACCTGATGATGGCAGGATTGTTTCTGCTGGTGTTGTCGGCATCTGGTCTAGCTGACCTCGGATCCGGCTGGGGCCTCAGCTAGCCCCTCCGTTGCTAGCCCCGCTGCTTACCGCCGCTGTCGTTGAGAGTTCCGATCCAGCTGGGGCCTCGGTTAGCTCCTCCGCTGTGCTCTGCCACCTACCGTCACTGTAGATGAGCTCCGATCCGGCTCCTGTCCAGCTGGGGCGTCAGTCAGCTCCTCCGCTGAGCCCCGCTGCCCACCGCCGCTGTAGTTGAGCTCCAATCCATCTCCTATCCAGCTGGGGCCTCGGTTAGTTCCTCCGTCGAGCTCCGCTGCCTACCACCGCTGTAGTTGAGCTCCGATCCCCCTCCTATCCAGCTAGGACCTCGGTTAGCTCCTCCGCCAAGCCCCAATCACAAGATTCTAAGAATCTGTGCAGGAGGCTCAGCCGTCATCTACCGGGCCGATGCCGGGTCGGTGAGATGAACTGGGGGCAGAGTTGCTCCTTTGTGTCGGTGTTAGCTATGACTAGTTGTAGCATTAGCTCTGAGGCTCAAACATAGTGAGAGGTGGTCCTGTTCAGGAGGATGTCATAGGAAAACCGGGATGAGCGGTGATCAGAGAGTCTCGTTATTCTGGTTTAAAGCAGCTACCACAGATTGATCCTGCACTCTAAACTAGCACTCTAAAAGAAGAAGAAGAAGAAGGAAATGAGAGAAAAATCAGGTGAATAATTCCACACCCTTTTTGCTTTTCTTCTTATTTTTTCTCTGCCCAAGGTACTGGCCGAGTTAAAAAAAATCCTTTCAGATTACTGATTGCAGCAGCAGCATAAATGGTCTCATCCTGCAGTAGGACAAATGTATCTGTGGCGTACAACATATTGTAGCGAACTCAATGTAAGCACCCTACTTGGCTTGCCAAGTGGGTTGACCCTATTGGCGACACAGGTAGAGTGCGGGACTCCGGAGCGGGAGGCTTGAGTTCGAACCTCCCGGTGGGATGTCGCCATGTCGAGCAGCACGTTACATTTGGTGTCAGAAGTGGGATTTCCGGTCCAAAGCAGTAATGGGGCACTGACATCGGGACGATGTCAAGTATGGGAGGGGAGAGTGTAGCGAACTCAATGTAAGCACCCTACTTGGCTTGCCAAGTGGGTTGACCCTATTGGCGACACAGGTAGAGTGCGGGACTCCGGAGCGGGAGGCGTGAGTTCGAACCTCCCGGTGGGATGTCGCCATGTCGAGCAGCACGTTAGAATATACAACAATTAAAGCGCAACTTATAAACGAAGCATCCAACACTTGTGGGGAATATGGTGGAATCTTTCAAGAGACAAGAACATGGGCTACAGATGCGGAAACGGGCTGTAGTGTCAGTGACTGGTAACTCTATATGTGCTTTGAAAGCCAGCTACCTCGTAGCCAGACGTGTGGCACAGAGTAGGCATTCACCATAGCAGAGGCGGCTGCCTGCAGCTGTGGAAATGTGCCGTGAGATGATCGGAGAGGCTGCTGACCATCCCCCTCTAAAAGGATACAGTGAGTCACCGTATAATGGACATTGCCTCAGACATATAGCATGCCATGTAAAAATGAATGAATGAAAAAAATGAATCAAATTTGTTCACAGATTAAAAGTATTAAAAATATTTTTTCATTTGCACTTTAAACTTTACACTATTTAATTTCTATTCTTGTAGCAGCTTGATTTGTTCCAAGAATTGACTGTTTGGCGTCTTGTTGTATGTGCAGGTTTACATACAGATAATAAATAAATGGGATGATCACATTGCACCATTCCTTTTATGACAAGGTCTTAACTTGTTAAGCTTTAAGTGGGTTTGATTTAGTCATAGAATACAAATCAAACCAGGCGTGAGATCAGTTTATTCTACATCTTTCTAACTGACAGTAAGCCATTATCTCTTACCATCCATCTTCTTCCGCTTAATCCTTTTCGGGTCGCGGGGGGATGGAGACTATCCCAGCATCTTTGGGCAAGAGGCAGGATACACCCTGGACAGATCGCCAGTCCATCGCAGGGCCAACACAGATAGACAGACAACCATTCACTCTCCAGTCATACCTAATGACAGTTTAGAATCCCCAGTTTTGATGCCAATTAACCTAACCTGCATGTCTTTGGCATGTGGGAGGAAACCGGAGTGCACGGAGTAAACCCACGCAGACACGGGGAGAACATGCAAACTCCACACAGAAGGGTCACCGATGGTCTGGGGGTGGGATCAAACCCACGATGGTCAAGGGTGGAATCGATCCCATGACCTTCTTGCTGTGCTGCCACTGTGCTAACCACTGTGCCACCGTGCTGCAAATCTATCTCTTACCACTTTCAAGTTATAGCCTTGGAAATCTCTGACATCTAAACTGATTATTTTCTTCAAAAAAATCTTGAACTTAAGCAGAACTGCAACATAGACAGTGAGGGCACTGTCTATGGCCATGAAACCTGGACACAAGAAAGGTTGATATTTGAATGGGCCACGGGCCGCTTTTTACTGGAAAATTTGGGCCCCAACATTAAAAAGGTTAAGAACCCCTGTTATAAAACACAAGACAGCTGGGAGAACAATCAAGGGCAACATGTAGGGCTGTTGTGATAACTGCACTTATGTAATACCGCACTATGGACAAGCCTACTGTGTAGGAAAATGAACAACTGCAACAACCGCAGTGTTCACTTTTTTTGTGTGTGGCAAAATCTTGATGATCACTAACATGCCCCTATTGACTAATAGGAGCAATTGTTAAATGTTAAGTGTATTTTTATTGCCAACAGCATGTTTGCACCGGGTACTGTGGAAGCTTCCATAGCACCGGGTGCTGGTGGCGTCAGTAACTTGTGGGGCACTCTCTCTCCATATGGACTCCAGCAGGTAGTTAGTAGTGAAAGTGTTTGGACTCTTTGCTAAATACAACCATGACAGTGAGCACTGAAAGGACACAAAGCGTGTTGTTTCCTTCTGAGTGGAGTGTGAGCTCCGAGAGCGAAAGAACTACTGCGTAGTGCATTGCTTGTTTGAAGGTGATTTTTCAGACAGCGGCAAAAATCCAAAAATCACAGAGACAGGAGCCACGCAGGGTCCTGTATGGAGGCTGTCCTGTTTAAATATGTCATGAGCCGAGCCAGTTTGGCTTTCCCCAGCTCGGCCTCGATCTCTCTGTGGGTTTTGGTTTCATTGTTTATGTGCATTTTGTGTATTCCTGTACTTATTCTATTACCATAGCCACTGCCTGACCGGCAGCCATTTGTCAGCCTCGGTGCCCTAGCTCCTTAATTCCATCAGCTGTTTCCAGCCCCGGTAATTGTCTTTCCCGCGCCTCACCCAGGTGTTCCCAATTTGTGTGGCCGGTGGCGTTTGTGTTTTAGCGGCTCTTCGCTAGACAAACGCTGCTGGGTCATTGTACAAGTCACTCTCGTTCTCCAGGGTGTGACTGTCACATCAGGAAGGACTTGAATTATGCTCGCTGAGAGTACTGGACTTTCGGGACTGTTCCTACTCGTGAGTAAGCTGTTTGCTTTTCCCCGTGTGGTTGCCGCTACGCTGGACCAGAAACGTTTTCCCCCTTGCAGTAATTCTGCTACACTTCTGGTGGCATTTCTCCCTGCAGCATAACTGCTACGCTTAGGCTTTTGCCCTGTTTGTATTCCCCCCGAGTAGTTGAACTCTGCGTAGTCTTCCCCGCTCTCGAAGCCCTTTCATATTGTACTATGGCCATCTTGTTTGTCTGTTTTTTTGTGAACACTGTTCGTCAATAAATGTGTGTGGTGAACTCCTGCATTTAAATCCTTCCATCCTCTCTCCTTCTCCGTGTGCTATGGCAGAGCGCATGGAGAGTTTATGACAGAATGACCCAGCCGGAAAAAAAAAGGATTTAGTGGGTTCGCCCACACATCATTTTCCTTTTTTCAATATAAACTGTTTTTTTCTGTTCTGGACAAACCTGTGTTGGAGTTCGTCATGCCCCGGTCTCACTGAGGAAAAGGAACGGCAGTGGGGTCCCCCACGGTAGAGGGGGAATGGGCTGCAGAGTTCATCCAGGGCTTCATTAATGATGCCCTCACCACCCGGGCTCCTAAGGAGACGCTGGAAAACTTGGACGGTAGGCATCCTGGAGGCGCATCCCGGGTTATGGAGCTACCCGCAGTACGCCGACCTGCTCTCTACAGTCTGCTTGCTCCAGCATTCCTTCCCTGGTCTGGCATTCCCTGCAATGCCTAGACGGAGGTCCATTTTCCCGCAAACTGGCAGCCTCCGTGGCGCTTTGCTCGACCCTCCACTCACTTCAGCACCGTCTGTTCAGGAACGCAAGGGACAGCATCGTCCCGCAAAGAAACGCCGGGAGAAGCCTCCCTCTTCAGCAGCGGCCATTATGGCTTCAACTGCGGTGAGGTCTGTTGAATTCACCCCAGCCCCGCCTACCTCCGTCGTCCAGGAGACGGCTCCTGCAGAGGGGTCCACGTCATCGCTGGCACGGAGGGGGACGAGTTACTGCCCGTTGCAGCTGTGCATGCCATCAACCGGGATGACAGGCAAGTATTTTTTTTTTTCATTTTAAATCATTCATTAACACTGAATCTTGCCTGTCTCCCGAGGGGGAGGCCCAGTATCAGCAGTCCACTGGGTCCTGTCCTCCAGCTGCAATTAATGATTGTTTCCTTCCCCTCTCCGTGTCAACTCCTCCAATTTCTGAGGGCCTGCTAGTCCAAGAACTGGGCCACCTGACGATGGGGGAGGTTGAGGCCCTGGATGATCCTGCCTAGGAGCCCGCATGGAGGCGTTCCCCCGCAATCTCACCAGCGGACGAGGAGTGGGTGAATCTGCTTGCCTTCGTCAACCGCCGAGTCGAGGAGGAGTGCCGCGAGAGGGAGGTCCGAGGACGCACTTCCGCGGCAGTGAATGTTCCACCTCCTACGCCTGCTCAACCCCTGGATTCGCCTTCAGACGAGGAGGGGGAAAACCTGCTGGCCGCAGCCAACAGCCTGATCAAGGAGGAGTGTCAGAGGACCCAGACTGCAACGACCATCACGCCTGCTGCGGGGACTGCCTCAGCAGAGTCACCCCCTGGACCAGACCCCCAGCCGACGGGATTCAGACCATCACCGTCGACAGTATTGGAGTCCTGGACGGTGGTAGAGCTCGAGCACAGGCAAGTTATCTCTCCTGCAGTTCAATTGCCTATGATTGAAAGATCTTGTCTGGCTCTTGGGGCAGAGAGTCGGGTGCGGCCCTCGGCTGCACCTGGGCTTCCCTTGTCAGGCTCTACCACTGCCAGCAGCCCTAACCTTTCCTTCTCTCCCTTGCCTGTCGAGCTCCTCACTAGGGTCACTGAAGAGGAGTTACCATCAGCGGGGTTGCCTACTGACGACGATGGAACATTGGTGGCCCCAGAGGAGGTTGATGGGGGCACAGCACCGGGCGCAATTACGGAGGCTATGCACCCCAAATTGCCGGAGTCCTGGACGACGGTGGAGCCCAAGTTCAGGCAAGTGTGCTCCATTATGTCTATACCTCATATATCAATGTCACACTGCCCGACTCATGGCGAGGAGGGCCCAGGGCAGCTCGTAGTAGCCCTCGGGGCTTCCTCACCGGGCTCTGCCACTGCCAGCGACCCTGACCCAGTCTTGGCTTGGAGTCCCCTGCCAGGGTCGCCGGAGAGCAGCTGACTTCACCAGAGGCAGCCGAGAATTGGGATCCAGCGCCAGGTGGTTTTAGGAGCACCACTGCCCTTGCTGGGGAAGCCACTGTGGGAGCAATGAGGCCCCCAATGGGGGTCACCACTAGTGCAACGGTGCTCCAACCGGAGCCCATCGTGGGTGCAGCCACGTCCCAGACTGGGACCATCGTGGGTGCATCTCTGACCCAATCGGGGTCCACCGTGTGTGCAGCTGAGCCTCAGCCAGAGGTCACGGCCGGTGCAGCTGAGCCTCAGCCGGAGGTCACCGCGGGTGCAGCTGAACCTCAGCCAGAGGTCACGGCTGGTGCAGCTGAGCCTCAGCTGGAGGTCACTGCAGGTGCAGCAAAGCCGGCCCAGTTGGGGTCCACCGCGGGTGCAGTTGTGGACCACCCTGAGGACGCCATGGTCCCCTTATCCCTGCCTGATGCTGTAGAGGTCCCCTTTTCCTGGTCCTGTTATCCACCAGTGAGCTTTCTGCTGGGCAGACTGCCTCCCGGTCCACCGGACCGTCTGCTGGGCCTGGGACTCTGGGCGGCCTCCTAAGCCCCAACTCCCGTGGACTTGGGGGGGGGGGGTTAATCGTGGGCCCTGGGTGGGGCATTGTGTTCCCTCCTTCCTGTTCCCTCTACCGCCCACCCGGGTTGTGTTGTTTGTTGTTGTTGCAACTGTTGGGGTGGGGAGGCGGGGTCTTCTTGATGTTACCTTGGGTGTCTGGTATTCCACCCCTTGGGAGGGGGGGGGCTCTGTCATGAGCCAAGCCAGCTTGGCTTTCCCCGGCTCGGCCTTGATCTCTCTGTGGGTTTTGGTTTCATTGTTTTTATGTGCATTTTGTGTATTCCTGTACTTATTCTATTACCATAGCCACTGCCTGACCGGCAGCTGTTAGTCAGCCTTGGTGCCCTACTTTTTCCCACGCTGCTGACAGTCTGTCAGTCCTACCACACCCTCCCACTCTCCATAATTCCATCAGCTGTTTCCAGCCCTGGTAATTATCTTTCCCACGCCTCGCCCAGATGTTCCCAATTTGTGTGGCTGGCGACGTTTGCATTTTAGTGGCTCTTTGCTAGACAAACGCCGCTGGTTCATTGTACGAGTCACTCTCGTTCTCCAGGGTGTGACCGTCACATCAGGAAGGACTTGGATTATGCTCACTGAGAATATTGGACTTTTGGGACTGTTCCTACTCATGAGTAAGCTGTTTGCGTTTCCCCGTGCGGTTACTGCTACGCTGGACCAGAAGCGTTTTCCCCCTTGCAGTAATTCTGCTACGCTTCTGGTGGTGTTTCTCCCCGCAGCATAACTGCTACGCTTAAGCTTTTGCCCTGTTTGCATTCCCCCCGAGTAGTTGAACTCTGCGTAGTCTTCTCCGCTCTCCAAGTGCATTCATATTGCACTGTGACCAACTTGTTCGTCTGTTTTTTTGTGAACACTGTTTGTCAATAAATGTGTGTGTGGTAAACTCCTGCATTTAAATCCTTCCATCCTCTCTCCTTCTCTGTGCGCTATGGCAGAGTGCACGGAGAGTTTATGACAAAATAAGCTGAACGTTGCTGCAGTCTCCAGTCCACACAACCGGTAGTTGAAATACTAGAGTTTCCGCCTCTACTTTATGAAAATGATCGTGTTTTTTTTTTTTTTTTTTTTTAACAGAACCAGCAGTTCATGTCTAGTCAGACCGGAGCGCCGCACAATTGTCACATACGCACATAAAGTTGAATGCAGAGCTGCAGCGAGTTTCTCACAGCTTCCATCTTTTCCCAAATAAGTTATGAACCCTGTTTAAATTATGAGGACACAGGGTCCTAAAAAACATTTGCAATAATACTGCATACCATGGTCTTGAGCTGTCCACCGTCACCGCAACACCACCACCGCCACCGTGACAGCCCTAGCAACATGGTAACACATGAGGTGAAAGTGGCTATGGTATGGAAAGAAAAGGGCTGAGGACAATAAGGAGACTATAGGGAGACAGACATGCACAAGAGGTCATAGGGGGCACAGAGGACAAACACAGAGGAACCCAAAAGGGCACAATGATAACACTGGTCAACACCAAATTTATTGTCTAAGTGTAGTGGAGCTGAAATAACGAGGCGGCTTTGAATTAAAAACAGGGTTTTTATTGAATAGCTCCTCTATCAAATCTCAACAGGTGCAGAGCTTAGCAGAAGGCAAGAGAGAGATCTCTGCTTTGCTCGCTGGTTAAATACAAGCACACATGGCACCATTCATTGAAACAGCTGACGTCAGAGTCCACTCATTGAAAAAGGTAACATCTCCCCGTTATCTAAATCCCCCCATTAGTCCTGTTAACTCCTCCCTTCGCCTTGGGAGGTAATGGGAAGACCTTCTCCTCTCTCAGGGGTGAAGGTGTGGAGTCTGTTGCCATGGCGTCCTGTGACGTCATGGGTCTTCACACGGCGGTGAGATTCCTTTGTTCTTTCAGAGGTGTGAAGTTCCTTTGTATATGTTGTCCCAAACATTTCCACATGCTCTAACCAATGTAGGTATGGAATATCTGAGTGATATATATCACATAAGGTTTTTTTTTTAGCTGATTTAGGACAATTTTGATGTGCTGAATCCAAAAATCACATTAGTTTTTGCTCAATCAGGTCAAATTTTTGAACTATGGGCACATGTTTTCTTACATTTTTGTTTACATGTACAAGTATTTTTACTTTATATGATGCAAAATTCTTTTTTATTTTTTGAAATTCTCTGAATTTTGAACAATGATGATGTAACATTCAATTTACATGTACTTACCTTTATCAATGTCTACTATTCAGTTTACAATACAACTGCTGTACAACTGCTTATAACTTAACATAAAAACCTGACCTGATCGAAAGAAATGGATGTCATTTTCGGATTCAGCGGTGCAAAATTGTCTTAAATCAATTGAAAAAACACAGACAACTTACAAAATAAATATTTTTGTTATGTTGTGTATTAAAAATAATCACAAAGAAACCAAAATGAAGTGAAAGCATGGGCATGGTACCAGACCATGTCCCAGATCATGACAAGTGGTCATTAGGAGCAGCTGGTAAGGGGATGTGTGGGGTTTGAAGATGCTTTCATCTTAAACAAATCTTTTTTAACCGTTTATATTTTAACAGATTTAATGACATGGAGACAGTTTATAAACAGAAACTTGAAGCTGAGAGGTCAGTGACTTTTCTTGGAACATAAATTTGTGAAATGGTGCCAGAATGTTTCTCAACGTTCTGCACGACAATGAACTCACTTCAAATCCTTCTTCAGCAGACATCAGAAAGAAGCTGACCTGAGGACCAGAAGTGATTATCAGCACAGACAAAGGTTTGGGTTCATTCGTTTAAGAAATATATTGGAAAAGACACTTAAATACATCAAGCCCTGACAGACAAAGATTGTAAATAGTAAGTATGAAAGTTAAATGTAGTCCTAAAAACTTTCACATGTCCTTGGTGTTTTTTTTTGTTTTTTTTGCATGATCTATGAGATTAAACCTGACTGATAACAGAGTGAACAGACATATATAAATGAGGATTTAGTCTGCTTCTCTGGTTTATCAGGGAGAGTTTGTTCTGTCAGGGACTGGTCCAAACCACCATCACAGTTCTCTCACCCTGGCACAGAACCTTATACTCAAGACCTCTGAGACCCAACAGGATATCTTGAAGACATAAGTTGGATGTGCACCATCGGTTCAAAAGAATACACTGATCCAATGCCATCTGTAATATATTAAGACTCAAGAACCTTATCTAAAATAATATGGTCATATTTTTCTTCATATCAGTCCACTGTGAAGGTAGTACCCAATGAAGAAAGTTTTGGATCCATGATTTGGAGAAATGCAGGTCTCTACAGTTGTCTTGTGTATTATTACATGAAATATCATATCATTTTTTTTTACTGCTCATTGAATATATTTCTACTTCCTTTATCTACACATTCAGGCAGAGATGCCCAAGTTTTCACATTTACCATGGTACAACATCCCCATCATGTGCTATTTTGCTCATGTTTTGTCAATGATATCAACGGTGCATAAATTTAGTACATGAAAACCTTTAGTAAATCAGACGCTACGTCCATTGAGCTCCTGATGCTGTCAGAAGCAGATGTTTTCTCATGAATCTGAGTTCTGAAGATTTCTAACCAGACCATTAATGACAGCTTCTTCACTCACTATTTTTACCCACAGATCTCTGAAAGAGGATTTGAAATCACTTCAGCAGAGGTGATGTACTTTATCACATCTCAAATATAAAACCTGCTAGAATATGTTTTATAGGATTTTCATCACATCAACCATTTTTGTTGTTTTAACAGATTTCATGACATGGAGACATTTTACAAACGGAAACTTGAAGCTGGGAGGTCAGTGATTTTTCTTGAAACATAAATCTGTGAAATGGTGCCAGAATGTTTTTTTTCTGATTCCTCTGCCCTGACCTTCAATAAACTGACATTATTTTTTTTCTTCATCAGACTTCAGAAAGAAGCTGATATGATGACCAGAAGTGATCAGGAGCACAGACAGAGGTGAGCTTTTATAAAATGGTGAAAGACATTTTTTCTATCAGGGCCTGATTCATTAAGATCCTCAAAAGTGAGTACTAAATGAAGGGGATAGTCTTGGTCATGATACATTTCCTTGGTGGGTTTTTTCTGGGTGAGCTAAGAAATTAAACCTGACTGTTAACAGGCCAAATATGTTGGAGGCAGACATGTAAATGAGGGTTTATGGTGTTTCTCTGACATTCATCATGGAGAGTTTCTATGTTCTGTCAGCAAACCGCCTGAACCACCATCACAGTTTTGTCTGAACCCAACCAAAACCTGATACTTGCTGAATTCTAACACCCAACACAATACATGTAAAGGATGCTTTCACACCTAATCTGTTTGGTCCAGACTTTTTGTTGACTTTTTAGTTTGATTCAGATCAAAATTTTAAGTATGAAACCTCTCCTTATCCATGGTGTGGAGTTGACTTTTGGTCCTGTAGAAAAGAGATGATTTTGATCCAGATCAGACTGAACCTTGGTCCGGTATGTGTAGAGTAAGAAAACAATATTCAGAACGGCTCAGACTTTTTGGCCAATCATAGGAGGCTAAGGCAGACAATGAGAGGGAAAATGAGCTGTGATAGCATTTGGAGAGAGGAAATGTGGCCGTAAGCAGCATACAGTGCATCCAGAAAGTATTCACAGCGGTTCACTTTTTCCACATTTTGTTATGTTACAGCCTTATTCCAAAATGGATTAAATTTATTTTTTTCCCTCAGAATTCTACACACAATAGCTCACAATGACAATTTGAAATTTTTTTTTTTGAGATTTTTGCAAATTTATTAAAAACTAGAAAAGCACTTGGAGAGCGCAGACCTCCGCCAAGCGCCACAGTTCCCCCCATAGTGTTTAACATCATAAATATTAATCCTACATTTATTTTGTCTAACTTTCTAGATTCCTTGACCATGAAAAAAATGCCATTCGCAAGTGGCATATATAGTGGGGCAAAAAAGTATTTAGTCAGCCACCAATTGTGCAAGTTTTCCCACTTATAAGATGAGAGAGGTCTCCAATTTTCATCATAGGTATACCTCAACTATGAGAGACAAAATGAGGAAAAAAAAAATCCAGAAAATCACATTGAAGGATTTTTAATGAATTAATTGGTAAATTCCTTGGTAAAATAAGTATTTGGTCACCTACAAACAAACAAGATTTCTGGCTCTCACAGACCTGTAACTTCTTCTTTAAGAGGCTCCTCTGTCCTCCACTCGTTACCTGTATTAATGGCACCTGTTTGAACTCATTATCAGTATAAAAGACACCTGTCCACAACCTCAAACAGTCAGACTCCAAACTCCACTATGGCCAAGACCAAAGAGCTGTCAAAGGAAACCAGAAACAAAACTGTAGACCTGCACCAGGCTGGGAAGACTGAATCTGCAATAGGTAAGCAGCTTGGTGTGAAGAAATCAACTGTGGGAGCAATTATTAGAAAATGGAAGACATACAAGACCACTGATAATCTCCCTCGATCTGGGGCTCCACGCAAGATCTCACCCTGTGAGGTCAAAATGATCATGAGAACGGTGAGCAAAAATCCCAGAACCACACGGGGGGACCTAGTGAATGACCTGCAGAGAGCTGGGACCAAAGTAACAAAGGCTACATCAGAAACACACTACGCCGCCAGGGACTCAAATCCTGCAGTGCCAGATGTGTCCCCCTGCTTAAGCCAGTACATGTCCAGGCCCGTCTGAAGTTTGCTAGAGAGCATTTGGATGATCCAGAAGAGGATTGGGAGAATGTCATATGGTCAGATGAAACCAAAGTAGAACTTTTTGGTAAAAACTCAACTTTTCGTGTTTGGAGGAGAAAGAACACCATACCTACTGTGAAGCATGGGGGTGAAAACATTATACTTTGGGGCTGTTTTTCTGCAAAGGGACCAGGATGACTGATCCGTGTAAAGGAAAGAATGAATGGGGCCATGTATCGTGAGATTTTGAGTAAAAACCTCCTTCCATCAGCAAGGGCACTGAAGATGAAACGTGGCTGGGTCTTTCAGCATGACAATGATCCCAAACACACCGCCCGGGCAACGAAGGAGTGGCTTCGGAAGAAGCATTTCAAGGTCCTGGAGTGGCCTAGCCAGTCTCCAGATCTCAACCCCATAGAAAATCTTTGGAGGGAGTTGAAAGTCCGTGTTGCCCAGCGACAGCCCCAAAACATCACTGCTCTAGAGGAGATCTGCATGGAGGAATGGGCCAAAATACCAGCAACAGTGTGTGAAAACCTTGTGAAGACTTACAGAAAACGTTTGACCTCTGTCATTGCCAACAAAGGGTATATAACAAAGTATTGAGATGAACTTTTGTTATTGACCAAATATTTATTTTACCGAGGAATTTACCAATTAATTCATTAAAAATCCTTCAATGTGATTTTCTGGATTTTTTTTTTCTCATTTTGTCTCTCATAGTTCAGGTATACCTATGATGAAAATTGGAGACCTCTCTCATCTTTTAAGTGGGAGAACTTGCACAATTGGTGGCTCACTAAATACTTTTTTTTCCCCACTGTATTAGCTATACTGTGATGCTTGTTTTGTTTTGGGTTTTTTTCCAAGTGTTGTGACGGAGCACCACCAAAATCTAATCATCTGTAGGATACCCCATTTGTGACAATCTCTGAAAATTTCATGAAAATCCGTCCATAACTTTTTGAGTTATCTTGCTAACAAACAAACAGACAGACAGACAAACCAACGCTGATGAAAACATAACCTCCTTGGCGGAGGTAATAAAAAAAAACAACTAAGAAATCACATGTACATAAGTATTCACAGCCTTTGCTGTGTAAATACTTTGTTTATGCACCTTTGGCAGCAATTACAGCCTCAAGTCTTTTTTGAATATGACGCCACAAACTTGGAACAGCTATCTTTGGACATTTTGGCCCATTCCTCTTTGTAGCACCTCCCAAGCTCCATCAGGTTGGATGGGAAGCGTCGGTGAACAGCCATTTTCAGATCTCTCCAGAGATGTTCAATTGGATTCAAGTCTGGGCTCTGGCTGGGCCACTCAAGGATATTCACAGAGTTGTCCTGAAGCCACTCCTTTGATATCTTGGCTGTGTGCTTAGGGTCGTTGTCCTGCTGAAAGATGAACTGTTGCCCCAGTCTGAGGTCTAGCATGCTCTGGAGCAGTTTTTCATCCAGGATGTCTCTGTACATTGCTGCATTCATCTTTCCCTCTATCCCGACTAGTCTCCCAGTTCCTGTCGCTGAAAAACATCCCCACAGCATGATGTTGCCACCACCATGCTTCACTGAAGGGGTGGTAATGGCCTGGTGATGAGCAGTGCCTGGTTTCCTCCAAACATGACGTCTGACATTCATGCAATAGAGTTCAATCTTTGTCTCATCAGACCAGAGAATTTTGTTTCTCATGGTCTGAGAGTCCTTCAGGTGCCTTTTTGGCAAACTCCAGGCGGGCTGCCATGTGGCTTTTACTAATGAGTGGCTTCCCTCTGGCCACTCTACCATAAAGGCCTGATTGGTGGATTGCTGCAGAGATGGCTGTCCTTCTCAAAGGTTCTCCTCTCTTCACAGAGGAACACTGGAGGTATGACAGAGTCACCATCAGGTTCTTGGTCACCTGCCTGACTAAGGCCGTTCTCCCCCGATCGCTCAGTTTAGATGGCTGGCCAGCTCTAGGAAGAGTCTTGGTGGTACTGAACTTCTTCCAGTTATGGATGATGGAGGCCACTGTGCTCATCACTGGGACCTTCAAAGCAGCAGAAATTTTTCTATACCCTTCTGTACCTGCTGTAGAAACATCTCAAGAATGATCAGTGGAAACAGGATGCACCTGAGCTCAATTTTAAGCTCCATAGCAAAGGCTGTGAATACTTATGTATATGCAATTTCTTAATTTATTTATTTGTAATAAATTTGCAAAAATCTTAAAAAAAACAAAACAAAACAAAAAAAAAAAAAACCTTTTTCACATTGTCATTATGGGGTGTTGTATGTAGAATTTTGAGGGAAAAAAAATTAATCCGTTTTGGAATAAGGCTGTAGTGTAACAACATGCGCAAAAAGTGAAGCGCTGTGAATATTTTCCAGATGCACTGTAAATAGTCACTTGAAAAAAATCACTAAAATGCAGAAACTTTCCTGATATTTTTGGAGAGGATGAGACCATGTTTTTGAAAAAAATGGAGAAGCAATACCACCTGCAATTCATCATGGCTTCACTAGTAGAATGAGAACCAGCAGTTCAGCAGAATAAAGGCAGTAAGAGACGTGCTATCACTGACCTCACACAGGGGGATGAGGACAAAGTATGTGTGTCTAGACACCCCTAGGTGTGTGTGCAAGAAATCTGAAACGTCTACCTCCAACTTTAGACATTTTTTCCCAGGAGGTTGAGCTCACACTATGTGTATCTACAGTTCCCAAGGAGCATAAATAAAGCAGTCTCATGTCTCTACCTCCATTCAAGAACTAGACGCAATGTCAAAAGCATTGAGACTTGATAACATTGCCATTTCCAATATCCTTGTCCCCAAAATCAGTGTATAGCCATTGGGCGAAAAACGTATTACAAATGGGCGTAACCCATTTTTAATACCCTTTGACCGCCCAGTGGCTGTACATCAAAATAAAGTAATTTGGAAATGGACATAACCTATTTTAAATACATATTGACACTCAGTGGCTATACATTAGTATGAAGTCTGTGTATTGGAAATGGGCAGTCCATTTCCAGTACACAGTGGCCACATGCCCACTGTAAAGAAAACTTTTTAGACCACCTAGAGCTTCCATATTTTACATGCTGATAGTAGGCTTCTTGAAGAGTACCCCCCCTCCCAAATCTGGGGTCTCTAGCCCCTTCCTAGCCCCTCCATTAGGGTCACTGATATTTGATAGGGGTTGAAAAAAGGGTTGGTCCCTATTTACCTTTAGAAGTGGTCTGGAGCTTTGATTTTTTTTTTTTTTTTTTTTTTTTTTTTTTTTTTTTTGCACCATCAAGCTCATGTGAGGTTTAAACCTTGCAAGTTTCAGCCTCCTTGGATATAGGCTGGCTGATCTACAGGGTATGAGCAATTAAACCTTGGAGCCTGGCCATTTCCAATACATTAATTCACCTGGAAAAATGCTCATACAGTACCTCCCCCATAGTACTGCATTAGCATATGATTTTTTTTTTTACCCTGGGGATCAGTGAGGGGTCTCAAGTAAAGTCTGTGAAGCTCACTGCTCTCGGTCCCTGCATTTTTAAATAACAAATTTATGTACACGCAAGTTTTTTCTCCTCCATTTTCATGTATTGTAAGTGGGAAACACCAACCCTGACCTCTTGAACTGGAAAGAATTAAGGCCAAGCCAAAGGCTTCTCCAGACACTTCTTGGACCAAAATCACACAAGCTCATCTTCTCGACAGTCTGATGTCAATGATGTAACTCCTGTGTGCCTACAATATTCTGAAAAGGAACTAGCTTAAACCTTTCTCTTGTGTTAGGGTCGGCACCGACCCGTTTTAGTTTTTAAATGCATAAAAGAATCACTTAAAATTTGTTTATTGCATCAAGGCTTTTTGACTTTGTCAGGAACCTTGATTTCAGCAAAATTAAACAAAAACTTTTTTTTCACTACATTACAAAATGCTCTGGTTGAAATTATGTCCTTTGTGGTGTTAGGGTCGGTTTCGACCCAGTTATAAAAATAAGATTATAAAGCAATAATTAGAGCCAAAATTGAAATCCTAAGTGCACTGTCAGCCAACACACTGATAGCCACCTCCTCTCCCAATCATGTGAGCTTCAGGGGATGCTCATTTGTCCAGTATAGCTGCAAAAAAACCAAAACATCGAGTGGCATCCCTGAGAAAAAACAAGGAAAACGTGTGGTCTTCGACATGACCACTGGACTGCAGGGTCACAGTATCATTTGTGACAATTTTTTTACCAGCTATGACCTTGGACAAGAACTTCTCAAGAGGAAACTTACCATGGTGGGCACAGTGAAGAAAAATAAACCTGAGTTGCCTGCTGAAATCTTGCAGATGAAGGACAGGGCTCCACTTTCCTCAAAGTTTGCTTTTACAGACACCACCACTGTTGTCTCATATTGTCCAAAAAGAAAACGGAATGCAATACTTCTGTCTACTCTTCACAAAGATGCAGCTGTGTCACCAGGAAGTGACAAAAAGCCCACAATTATCCTTGACTATAACAAAAACAAAGGAGGAATGGACAACCTGGACAAGCTGACAGCCACCTACACTTGCCAGCGAAAGACCAGAAGATGGCCAATGGTTGTGTTCTACAACATCCTTGATGTGTCTGCATAAAATGCATTTGTGCTGTGGACCCACATCCACCAAGGGTGGAACTCAACCAAAAAAAACAAGTGGAGAATGTTTCTTGAGTACCTGGGAAATTCCCTTGTCAAGCCACACATTGAGTGAAGGGAACGGGTGCACCGAGACCCAGATGCTGCAGCCTTTGTCAGACAGTTGCAGAGCTCACCCAGCACTCCGTCCACACCATCAGCAACACAGAATCTGCATCAGCATCCTCCTCAGCCAGCCCTGCCTCAACACCAACCGGAAGAGCCAAAGCCACAACCCCAGTCAGGCCACCTGAATCTAAAAGAAAGAGGTGTCAGGTCTGCCCAAGCAATAAAAACAGAAAGACAAATGTATTGTGTTTCCAATGCAAGAAATATCTCTGCAAAGAACACACTAAAAGTGTCACTTTTTGCCACACATGCATTTAAACACACACACACACACACACACACACACACACACACACACACACACACACACACACACACACACTCACACAAGCATGTTCTTGCACACAGAGACTTTTACTCTGATTTAGCTTTCTAATAGTTTTGGAAGTAGTAATTGATTTCTGTTGGTTTGATTTGTTTGATTGGTTATTGTTTGCTTGAACTTGCAAATCAATATTTTGTGTTATGACCTGTTCTGTGTTTCAATGTGTTTATATTAAAGTTGTATTGCTGACAATTTTTTTTTTTTTTTTTGCATTTTCTTGATGAAAATATATATGGGGCGAAACTGACCTATAACACCATAGATGTTACTATAGTTATTAATTTTAAAATGAAAAAATAAATCAAGCAAATTCATTTCAGAGATGTGTTCTATACCCCTCAGTAATATTCAGGTAATGCAACAACCTTTTATTTATTCATATGATTCTCTTGAGGTTAATTTTACCCACACCAAAAATATTAAACCCAACATTTTCATGGATAAGGAAGCCTAACAAGGTAACCAAGAGATGACAAAAAAAATTGGATGATAGGTTATTGTTTTTAGTGTATTTTAAAGCTGATTTAAGACATGGGTCGAAACCGACCCGTTAACACCGGGGATGGTAACTAACTAACTAACTAACTAACCTGCACTTATATAGCGCTTTTCTAGTCACAAAGACCACTCAAAGCGCTTTCATTAACACTAACCCTCTATTCTAAGGGCCTACAGGAAACAGATATCTAGGGACAATTTAGAACAGCCAATTAACCTAACATGCATGTTTTTGGCATGTGGGAGGAAACCGGAGAAATCCCGGAGTAAACCCACGCAACACGGGGAGAACATGCAAACTCCACACAGATCACTGTTGGTCGGGGGCTGGGATCGAACCCACGATCCCACGATCCCCACAATCCCCCAGCCAAGAGTAAACTGTGCTGCCGCAGTGCTAACCACTGCGCCACCGTGCAGAACAGAAAGCTAACACAGGAGGAAGGTTAAGAAAGGAGCTAGAAAGCTGCATGTTAGGATTATGGTTTTTAGTGATACTAACTGAAGATGGTACACCTTTCAGCTTCCGGATCCACTCTTTGACTGAGATATGAGGCTTCCCAATTCAATAGTGATTACATGGGGTTTTTGATCAATTTTCCTCCCATTCATTCGCTACAAAAATGGGCTTTTGCACCCGGGGTCTAGGAAGAAGCTACTGACATCAGACCACTTGATTCCTGCTCCTTGAGGAGGGTAGATATACATACTGTGAGCTCAGTCCGCTGGGCCAAAAAGTGGGCCAGAGTTGGAGGAAGAGGCTTGAGACTTTTTCCATGCAAGCTTTGGGGTGTGTGGGCAGATATATTCTGAGCTCAACCCCCTGCAACTTTAGGACAGTTTTTTTTTTTTTTATCCCCAATAAGGCCTATTCTTTCACAGGGGTCTTTGTGGGCAACCTTTTTAAGGCAGAGGGGCAATTCTTTGCGGCTTAGTCACTTTTAGGGAAATGGTGTATTGTGGGGCATTTATAATGTGATGTAAGTGTTTTGGGCATTGGAGGGGGGGATATAAGCCTTGTAGGATAGAATAGAATAGAATAGAATATGCTTTATTGTCACTGTACAGTTGTACAGCACAACAAAATTGTGGGTGCTCCACTAGACTACTGCACAATAAAGTAAGAGAGAAGAATTTGAATAAAACACAGTTACAGAACACATGATTAGACATACAACTGAAATAAAATTAAAAAATAAAAATAGTTATATACTGTACACAGGTATTGTAGTGGCATCACAGGTGGAACTATGTACATAAGAGTGCAGAGTGCAGAACACACAATTGAGTAAAATGGCCCAAGCATTATGGAAAATATGTACAGTAGTAATTTCACGGATTGGTCCATATACATGAAAGTGAGAAGTGCAAAGACAGGTTAGTTATAATGATAATTAAAAGGTCTTCAGTTCTGTGCATGTGAGCGTTCGGAGGGAGGGGGTGGGGCCTCTGACTGTTTGCAGTTCGGATGGCACATAAGAAACTGTTTGTCAGTCTGGAGGTGAGAGACCTGATCGATCTGAACTGTCATCCAGAGGGAAGGAGGTCAAACAGGTGGTGGACAGGATGTGAGGGGTCTCTTGTGATAGCCTTGAACCTTCTGAGACAGGAGGATCTGGCGATGTCTTCCAGGCAGGGGGAGAAGGCCATCAATAATTTTTTGGGCGGTGATGATGACCCTCAGCACAGCCTTCCTGTTCTTGGCTGTGGAGCCAGCATACCACACGCTCAGACAGTAGGAGAACACGCTCTCCATTGAGCAGCAATAGAAGGCCAGCAGCAGCTTCTGGTCCAGGTTGTGCTTCCTCAGGACACTAAAGGCACTTTTCCACAAGTATCACCTTAGCTTTACTTACTTTTACTTTACTCAGTTTCTCGCTCTTTCCACAGTACCCTACACGCTTTAACCGATACGATTTTCGTGCCAGTTTAGGGGCAGGGGACAAGCGAGAAAAAGCGAGGTGTGATTTTTCGTCAATCGACTGCTAGCCGTTGATTGGTCAGCGCGTAACGTCACAGAGAGCGTCCGTTTTCAGTTTTCTGTTGAAGCTGCACGACCGCCATTTGTAATCGGTCACGGAGTGAATATGATATTAATAGAGACAGCGTTGTAGGTTAGGTTTTGCGGAAATCTACACCGTGGTCCAACGAAGAGGTGCGGGGTTTTCTCTGCTTGCTGGCAGATCCACAGTCAGAAGAGTGATCCGGACCCTACAGATGACTGCGCAGAATAGAACCGTACTACTGACAAGCTGAATACGAAGTTGAGAGAACCATCCATGGTGAGTGATTTGTAATATTGTGCATCTGTTTGCTTATTTATCCTGTTGGTGGTAAGCTCACTTTTGAGCCATACAGCCGCGTTCTGTGCTGGCTAACTCGTTGTAGCTAACGAATTTTGGCTAGTAGCTAGATAATACCAACTGTTGATTCGCGCTTGTTTTCTCCTAAATATTCGCTTGTGAGAGCAAAAGATGACATATATCAATCCTGGTTATAGTCCTGGTTTTTGTTTTGTTTTGCACTTGGTGCTGCGCATTAAAATGCCGTTTTTTTGCTGGCTAACTCGTTTTAGCTAACGAGTTTTGGCTAGTAGCTAGATAATACCCACTGTTGATTCACGCTTGTTTTCTCCTAAACATTTGCTTGTAAGAGCAATACGCTTAAATATATCAATCCTGGTTATAGTCCTGGTTTTTGTTTTGCATTAAATTGTGTGCAATTTAATGCTAGAATGTGTTTCCACATGCCAGGGGTTAGCTTCCCTGTTTATAGTGGATACTGGTGAGATATACAGTATATCTCAACAATATAAAAGGGCTTTTTCAAACCAGTGATTTATAAAGTCATTCATATAATTTTCTAAAGCGTCAGAAAGAGAAATCCATATATTATATCATTCATTACACAGACCATGATATATTTCAAGCATTTATTTATTTTAATTTGGGTGATTATGGCTTATAGCCCCTGAAAACCCCAAATTCCATTTGGCAAAAAATTAGAATATTACATAAACTTTAAGAAATAGTTTTTAAATAGAAATGTGGGCCGATGAGGTGTTGGTTAATATGGGCTGTAGCCATAATCATCAATATTAAAATAAACACTTTCAATATATCACTGTCCCTGTAATGAATCTATATATGGGTTTCACTTTCTGAAATAAGTGACAAAAATATTGAACTTTTTCATGATATTCTAATTTTTGAGATGTGCCTGTATAAGTGTTGAACTTGCTTGAAAAAACTAAACACCATCCATTTCTGTCGTTCGTCTAGGCAGGAGGGAGTCAGCCGCTCAACAACGGACGTCGCCACTGTGGAAAGTACTGAAATCCTTTGCTTTTATAGGTAAGTGTCAAAACCAAATTAGCACAATTTCCACTTAATGTAAAAGGGACTGAACTGAGATTTATTTGATTGTGTGAGTATTAATTACAGAATAACTGAAAAAGACTGGCGCATCAACTGTAAAATAAACCACTTGTTAATGTATTTATTTGTCAGATCACTTGTGTGATCCTTTGAGTTATGTTCATAACTGTATCTTTTGGGGAATGGCAGTTGTTCAGTCACCAATATAGTTTAGTTTATATGTGTAGTTTATACTCTGTCATCAATAAAGTCATGCAGTAACAGGACACATTACAAATATTGTAGTGCTTCCTTTTATATTTTAGCAATGCAAGTACAAAACACCACCCACACTTGAAGCCAGTGCAAGAAGAGACACTTTTACATTCCAGACAAACTTTTATTGATAAAAACTCCATATTTTGACTGAGCGACTCCATAATCTGTGATGCACACCTTCAGTTAAAGTACCAGATTCCATTCCAGTGAATGTATTAATTCATTCTGATTGCTGAGGCCACAGTAAAAGCAGATGACTTTAAATGCAACCCAGCCCTTGTAAAATCGACTTTACATCAGTGCAGCTATATGAAAATTGTGGTTAAATACAACAACGAAGTACTTTATTGTCACATTGGAATCGGAATCGCTGCTGTTTGGTTTTTCTTTTGAATTCTTGGATGGAATATGGGTGGGCAATATAAGCTGCATCTTCAGCCATCACCCATTTCAGATAACCTATGTTGAACTGTGTAATCAGAGGAGTTATTGTTTAATTCGACCTTATTAAATTTTTTTCCCCCTTTGTTATATTATTGTATTTTCTTTAAATCTATCCGAAATAAAGATTCATTCATTCACATTCCACCACTGGCTTTTAGTAACAAGTGTATTTCCCAAATATGTTTTAAACTTCATTTATTTAACCTCCACACATTTCTCTTTTGTCTAGGCAAGAGGTAAACGATCGATCCACCCCAAACTGGACCTTGCGTCACTATTTACAGAGATGCAGGCCTAAGATCTGCTGATCTGAGACCAGTGTGAGCTGCACATCACAGCTGCTGAGTGACCCAGTCTGACAGTTTGAGTTTTGCACATTCTGAATAATCTGGAATTTGCTGCTGATTGTAATAAACAATTTAGTGACTTATGTGTTTGCATCATGATTTCTATTTTTGTCTTTTAATACACTGGTGGGAAAAGAGTCAATAGTACAAACCATTAATGGGTGACCTTGAAAATAATGGCTCATTTTTAAGACATTTATGTCACATGGTGGTAACCTTCACATATAAAAAGACATCTGCAAAAACTTCAGAGGTTTGTCAGTGCAATACTACATGAATGCATGTATAGTACATTGTTGATGCAGAGAATATATATTTCTACAGTATATGTATCGAGTAAATCAAGCATTTCCCATGTAACCTTGTGACTGCATTATTTTAATTGCTTTTAATGCTAGATCAAGTTTGTTTTGGCCTAAAATGCATCATAACTGTCAAATACATCTTATTACACCGAACTCAGTAATGTTTACTTTTGAATATACATTTTGTGGCTAATATAGTTATTAACCTGGCGATCGAGTTGTGTCAGCTGATCATTTTTTGCTATGACAACATCTCAGACTCAGTGCAGCTGAAGCAGGTACGTCCATGATGTCTCAACAGTCCAGGATTTTCACGCAGATCAGAGCAATTTTTTTTCCCACAATATTTTTATTGAACCTTTTTTTTTTTTTTTTTTTACAAACAGCACACACAGTCAGACACTAACACAAAAGTAATTTAAAAACTAAACAATAAAATGACAAAAAAAGGTTAAAAACAGAAACCATTAACAAAAACAAGTCAACAATGTTTCTCTGTTTAGGTAATCTATTACATTAGAATACATAATATACTGTACATTCACCAGCTTGGAATTTGCAAGGTC
The DNA here is from genome assembly GCA_020510985.1 of Pholidichthys leucotaenia. Lineage (NCBI taxonomy): Eukaryota > Metazoa > Chordata > Actinopteri > Cichliformes > Pholidichthyidae > Pholidichthys > Pholidichthys leucotaenia. The sequence goes on along the minus strand of CM035843.1, from coordinate 166,232,872 downwards.
CACACATATCATTCACCTTCTTCAGAAGTTATGTTTACTTAATTTACATAATCAATGAAAGGTCTCCCCCCTCATGGATCGTCACCTTATCGTGGTGGGGGGGTTTGCGTGCCCCAGTGATCCCAGGAGCTATGTTGTCCGGGGCAATTTGCCTCTGATAGGGTCTCCCAAGACAAACTGGTCCTGGGTGAAGGGCCAGACGAACGATCCAACAGACTCTCATGATAAATTGTATATCAAGGATTCAGTGTACCCCGCCCGGTATGGGATTACCGGGGCCCCACCCTGGAGCCAGGCCTGGGGGAGGGGCTCGAAGGCTAGCGTCTGGTGGCCGGGTTTCCACCCATGGGACCCGGCCGGGCTCAGCCCGAAGGAGCTACATGGGTCTGCCCTCCAGTAGGTTCACCACCTGCAGGAGGGATCATGGAAGTCCGGTGCTATGTGGATTAGGTGGCAGTCAAAGGCGGAGACCTTGGCGGACTGATCCCAAGCTTTCTAAACTGGCTTTTGGTACGTGGAATGTCACCTCTCTGGTGGGGAAGGAGCCTGAGCTGGTGTACGAGATTGAGCGATACCGGCTAGATATAGTCGGCCTCACCTCAACACACAGCTCCGGTTCCGGAACCAGTCTCCTGGAGAGGGGCTGGAGCTTGGCCTTTTCTGGAGTTGCCCCGGGCGAGAGGCGACGAGCAGGGGTAGGTATTCTTGTATCGCCCCACCTTGCTGCCTCTATATTGGAGTTTTCCCCGGTGGACGAAAGGGTTGCTTCCCTGCGCCTTCGGGTTGGGAAACGGGTCCTGACCATCATTTGTGCCTATGCACCAAATGATGTTTCAGAGTACCCACCCTTTTTGGAGTCTGTGACTGGGGTGCTGGAGGGTGCTCCTCCTGGAGACTCCATTGTCCTACTGGGGGACTTCAATGCGCACGTGGGCAACGACAGTGAAACCTGGAGGGGGGTGATTGGGAGGAACTGCCTGCCCGATCTGAACCCGAGTGGTGTTCAGTTATTGGACTTCTGTGCTAACCACAGTCTGTCTATAACGAACACCATGTTCAAGCATAAGGGTGTCCATATGTGCACCTGGCACCAGGACACCCTAGGCCGCAGGTCGATGATCGATTTTGTTATCGTATCATCAGACCTGCGACCGTATGTCTTGGACACCCGAGTAAAGAGAGGTGCAGAGCTGTCAACTGATCACCACCTGGTGGTGAGTTGGATCCGATGGCAGGGGAGGAAGCCATTCAGACCTGGTAGACCCAAACGTATAGTGAGGGTGTGCTGGGAGCGTCTGGCTGAGGCCCCTGTTCGGGAGGTCTTCAACTCCCACCTCCGGAAGAACTTCAACCACATTCCGAGGGAGTCTGGAGACATGGAGTCTGAATGGGCCATGTTCTCCACCTCTGTTGTTGAAGCGGCAGCCCAGAGCTGCGGCCGCAAGGTGGTCGGTGCATCTCGTGGTGGCAACCCCCGAACCAAGTGGTGGACACCAGTGGTGAGGGGGGCCATTAAGCTGAAGAAGGAGTCCTATCAAGCTTGGTTGGCTTGTGGGACTCCCGAAGCAGCTGAGGTGTACCGGCAGGCCAAGCGGAGTGCAGCTCGGGTGGTTACTGAAGCAAAAATCCGGGTATGGGAGGAGTTCGGTGAGGCCATGGAACAAGACTTTCGGTCGGCTTCAAAGAGATTCTGGCAAACTGTTCGGCGGCTCAGGAGGGGAAAGCAGCTCCCCGTCCACACTGTGTATGGTGCGGATGGGACACTGTTGACTTCAACTGGGGATATCGTCGGGCGGTGGAAGGAATACTTCGAGGATCTCCTCAATCCCACTGATACGCCTTCCACAGAGGAAGCAGGGTTTGTGGACGAGGGGGATGACTCGCCTATCACAGGGGCTGAGGTCGCCAAGGTGGTTAAAAATCTCCTTGGTGGCCGGGCCCCGGGGGTGGACGAGATTCGCCCCGAGTACCTCAAGGCCCTGGATGTTGTTGGGTTGTCATGGTTGACACGCCTCTGCAACATTGCGTGGAGGTCGGGGGCAGTGCCTTTGGCATGGCAAACCGGGGTGGTGGTTCCTCTCTTCAAAAAAGGGGACCGGAGGGTGTGCTCCAACTTTAGAAGGATCACACTCCTCAGCCTCCCTGGGAAGGTCTATGCCAAGGTACTGGAGAGGAGAGTCCGGCCGTTGGTCGAACCTCGGATTCAGGAGGAGCAATGTGGTTTTCGTCCTGGCCGTGGCACATCGGACCAGCTCTTTACCCTCTCGAGAATTCTTGAGGGTTCGTGGGAGTTTGCCCAACCAGTTTACATGTGTTTTGTGGACTTGGAGAAGGCATTTGACCGCGTCCCTCGTGGATTTTTGTGGGGGGTGCTTCGGGAGTATGGGGTATCGGGCTTGTTGTTACGAGCTATTCGGTCTCTGTACGACCGTTGTGAGAGTTTAGTTCGCATTGCCAACACTCGGTCGGAGTCATTCCGAGTGAGAGTTGGACTCCGCCAGGGCTGCCCTTTGTCACCGGTCCTGTTCATAATTTTTATGGACAGGATTTCTAGGCGCAGCCAGGGAATGGAGGGTGTCATGCTTGGTGACCACAGGATCTCATCTCTGTTGTTTGCAGATGATGTTGTCCTGTTGGCTTCATCCAGCAATGACCTACAGCTCTTGCTGGGACGGTTTGCCGCTGAGTGTGAAGCGGCTGGGATGAGAATCAGCACCTCCAAGTCCGAGTCCATGGTCCTCAGCCGGAAAAAGGTGGATTGTCCTCTCCGGGTTGGGGACAGGCTCCTGCCCCAAGTGGAGGAGTTTAAGTATCTTGGGGTCTTGTTCACGAGTGAAGGGAAAATGGAGCGAGAGGTCGACAGACGGATTGGAGCAGCATCTGCAGTGATGCGGACGTTGTACCGGTCTGTTGTGGTGAAGAGGGAGCTTAGTTCTAAGGCAAAGCTGTCGATTTACCAGTCAATCTACGTTCCTACTCTCACCTATGGTCACGAGCTTTGGGTAATGACCGAAAGAACGAGATTGCGGATACAAGCGGCTGAATTGAGCTTTCTCCGTAGGATTGCTGGACTCACCCTCAGAGATAGGGTGAGGAGCTCAGTCATCCGGGAGAGGCTCAGAGTAGAACCGCTGCTCCTCCACATTGAAAGGAGTCAGTTGAGGTGGTATGGGCATCTGATTAGGATGCCTCCTGGACGCCTCCCACTTGAGGTGTTTCAGGCACGTCCCACTGGGAGGAGACCCCGGGGCAGACCCAGGACTCGGTGGAGAGACTATGTCTCCCAGCTAGTCTGGGAACACCTTGGTATCCCCTCTGAAGAGCTGGAGCAGGTGGCTGGGGAGAGGGAAGTCTGGGCTTCTCTGCTTGAACTGCTGCCTCCGCGACCCGGACCTCCGGAAAAGCGGTAGAAGATGGATGGATGAATGGATGAAAGGTCTCCATATATTCTCAAACACATTTCCTTTGATTTCAGTATGTATGTTATTCTTTCTAGTGGAAACCAAAAGTGAGTTGGTTGTAGTCATTTTTCTAAGGTGTTTTGACGTGTAATTACCCATCCCTGAACACATATGCCTTATAAATATCAAGAGATGGGAAAATGATACTCAATTGACACTCAACATGCAAAATGGTGCTACAGTTGGATTGCCTTTCTTTAAAATTTTTAAAGTTATTTTGTAAGTAAAAGTGGGCTAGGATTAACTGGAAATATAACAAGTTTCCACATATAATTCCAAGGTCAATTGGCAATTCAATCAAACCAAAAAGGAGTTGTTCAGCTGCTGCATTTTTCTGCAGTCATTTTCTACGGTGTTTTAGCGTGTAATTTCCCATCCCTGAACACATATCCCTTAAAAATAACTATCAATGGGAAAATGATACACAAAAACAAGAATTTTACTACAGTTGAATTGGCTTTTTTTTAAAGTAATTTAAATTATTTTGTACGTAAAATAGGGCTATGATTAATTGGAAATATAACAAGTATCCACATATAAGTTCTTCATATAAGTTATAAGGAAGTTCTGCAACCACTGTGTGCTTGAGAAGCTGGGGACAACATTCTCCCACCACTGCGAGCTACGGTTTACTGCCCAGGTTCATGGTCTGCAGCGTTGATTTTGCAACAACGTAGTCAACTAGAACACACACACAGCATACATATTAATACTGATAACCTGGCGACATCAAAATGCTGTACACAACAATGACATGATGATAAAATGACAATAGAAAGCATTAAATTACCAAAAACTTTTTCCTCGTGTGCCTGATGTGCCTGATGTGCTGGGTAATTAAGCTCTCTGCTTCATATTCCCCAATGGCAACAACGAGTCTCTGGTACTGCTCCAACGTGTGTTCTCTCAATGCACGTCGACTTCTCCTGTAAAACTCTCTTCTGCGCTTAAAAACATTCATTGTGTTCAAAAGCCAGAGAAGAACCAACGTGGAAATCCTCCGCTCGTAATCCGCCATTTTCTTTGTTGTGAAGACGTCGGTCGCCGGAGATGACGTCAGCAGAGTATGGGGCCGCCTCAATCCCGCCCACTACAGAGTTTACGCGGCTTTACAGGGTTGTAATGGGTGAACAACCCAGGGAGAGAGAAGTAGTGGAGAATCGAAACAAGTAAAAAAGAACTGTGACTATGGAAAAGAGCCATAAGGAAGTGCAGCCGCTGCTGGGCTTTCTTTACCAGGGCCTTGTGGTTGACAGTCCAGGAGAGGTCAGAGGGGATGTGGGTTCACAGGAACTTGAAGGCAGGGACGTTTTCCACGCTGTCGCCATTTATGAGGAAGGGGGCGTGGTCCTGTCTGTTCTTCCTGAAGTCAAGCGTGAGTTCTTTGTTTTGTTTTGGTTTTTTTGGACATTCAGTTTCAGGTTGTTTGCTTGGCACCACAGCAGCAGATTCTCTACCTCCACCCTGCATGCCTTCTCATCGTCGTCAGTGATGAGCCCAACCAAGGTGGTATCGTCTGCATACTTCACAATGACGGTGGTTCGGTGGGTTGGAATACAGCCAAAGGTGTACAGGGAGTACAGCAGAGGGCTTAGCATGCAGCCTTGGGGGAGCCAATGCTGAAAGACATGGTGGGGGCCAAGTCTGACTGTTTGTGGGTAGTTGGTGAGAAAGTTCTTTTTCCAAGAGCAGGTAGGGGGAGGGATCTGGAGGAGGTTCAGTTTGTTGATCAGGATATCTGGGATGATGGTGTTACAAGCTGAGCTGTAGTCCACAAAGAGCATCCTCACGTAGCTCCTTGGGTTCTCCAGGTGGCTCATTGCTCTGTGGAGAGTGGTGGCGATGGCGTCTTCCGTAGACCAGTTCTCCCTGTAGGTGAACTTATGGGGGTCGAAAGAGGGGTGGAGACAGTCCTTGATGTGCTGGGACACCAGTTGCTCAAAACACTTCATGACTACAGACGTGATTGCTGTGGGTCTGTAGTCATTCAGGCTGTCAATTGCGGACTTTTTGGGTATGGGGATGATGGTGGAGGCCTTGAGGCAGGAGGGAACAGTGGCATGCATCAGGGAGAGGTTGAACACTTTGCTGAGGATCCCTGCCAGTTGGTCTGCACATGCTTTGACCACGGCTCCTGGGATGCTGTCTGGACCAGCAGCTCTGCAGGGGTTCACGTCTCTCAGTTGCCTCCTCAGCTCTTGCACCTGTAGAGAGAGGTGGGAGGGGAGGGGAGAGAGGGGGGGGGGTGATTTAGGGGCAGATGTGTGCTCAAACCGGGCAAAGAAGCTGTTAAGCTCCTCTGCCAGAGTGAGGATTCTGCCAGGGCTCTGACACAGTTTGCTCCCAGCTGTCCTGGTGGCCATCCCCCCCACCGCTAACTGGCATTACCTTGAGACCCTGGTCCTCTGGAAGGTCCTCTGGAAGCTCCTCTGGGTGCCTTCCCTGGGACATGGAAGTGGCTGGGGGCCTTGCTGCTGGTGTACAACCTGTTTCGATGCTGCACTAGGGGTTAAACAACCTGTCCATTGGTGCTTGCCAAAGCCACACAAGGCCAGGGGACCTTATGCATAGACTGATAGCCTTTAGACCAATATCTGGCAGTGCACATGCGCTGAACTGACTCTCTAGTTTTCCTGGACTGTTCAGCCTTGTCAAGCACACTCTGGGAATCAGGGTGAAATACATGCTTTGGCACAAGTGGCATGTTACTGAGCTCTTTCTTAATGTTGTCTGGCAGAGATGTTTGTGCCAGCCAGATTTGCGTCCGAGACATCACAGCAGTAGCCATGGCTACAGCAATGTCCCTCATCAGCTGGGCGTGGTTGACAAGAGCTGCATCAAGCAGGCTCATTGTGTCATGGCCTGCCAGGTTAGCGGTTTTCCTTAGTGCTGTTAATATGATGGTTAATGCATTACCAGAACGTGCTGTCGGTGTGGCTGCACTGAAAGTATTACACACTAGGCAGTCTGTCTTACTGCACTCTTTCGCTGGGCAGTGAGGGTTAGCAGTTACTTTGTCTGGTCCCAAAGAAGTCAGGGCTGCCATTTCTTGTTCAACTGGTGGCATATTCCCTACCTCCATCTCAGTGTCAAATTGCTGTTTTGCCAATCTCTGGCAACCCGCATTAAACTGGAGAACCATAGCTGGAGCATTCCATGCATTCCTGAGCATCTGTACATACTGTAGTTTGCTACCACAGGCACAGAAGTTTTCTGCTAGGCCCGAAGAATACTCGCCCACACACCATCCTGTGGAGCTGGAGTCTCAGTTGGAATGCTTAGTCCAATATTTTTTTCTTAAGCTAATATTCTCGATGTGATTTTGCCAGGTACTGGCTCACAATCATCAATGTTGCTGGGATTAGTAACATCTCCACACAAATACTATTTAGGCAGATTTGAGCCACCGGTGTCCCCATCACTGTCAAAGGGGGAGTCCTGGGCATAAAGTGACAGCACATCATGCTGCACAGTGTTTTCCTCCTGGTAGGAGGGGAGCCTTTCTGGTGAGGAGTCACTCTGCAGTTTGGCATCTGGATTGGTACACTGGGCCTCAACCTTGGTCAGTCTCTCTGACAGACCATGATTGGCTGTCAAAATCTGTAGCTGCATGTCATCTGTGGCTCTCTGATTCGCTGAGGAACTGGCCAGACCATGTGCAGGCTCGGAAGCACATTTTTTATCATGACTCCGACCTTGCCCCATTAGGGGTGCCCTCCCATTTACGCTTCCTGGATGGTTGTCAACAAGCATATGAATGGCCACTCAAGGGGGCAGGAGTAACTGCAACCTGTCAGAGCAGGAAGTCAGCTCCCCACCTTTAGCTCTAAGCTCTTCTTCTAGCTCTTCTAATCTTGGAACAAAGAGTTTCTCCAGTATCTTAGAGGACTGGGGATGTAGGGATACAGGCCTGTAATTTGTAGAATGATGTTTGTCTCCTGCTTTATACAATGCGGTAGCTCTTGCAGTTTTCATTTTGCATGGAAATATACCTGTATTGAATGACAAATTGAACAGATACTCTAATGGTTCAACAATACAATCAATTACTTTTTTTCACAAAAGTCATATCAATATCGATCTGGAGGCACAGCAACAATTCAGACAAATATAGGACACTGAAGGATTTTACTCATCTGCAACAAAACATTCTACAGCATGAATCAAAAAAATCAACAATCAGAAACAACAGGAACTGAAAGTTTTTGAATACACAGAGCACAACCCACAGGACGTAGAATATGACATAGACCCTGATAATAATCTTTTTAACTCAATCAATAATGACTGTAATTATTACACAGATGAACAGTTTAACACAATGGTCACATCTGATTTCAATATTTCTATGATCCACTTCAACAGCAGAAGTCTCTATGCAAACTTTAATAACATTAAAGATTATTTAAATCAGTTTAAAGAGCCCTTCAATATTGTGGCAATATCAGAGACGTGGCTCAGTGAAGAGAAAGGAGTGGATTTTACCATGGATGGCTATGAATTAAATTATATAAATAGAAAAGTGAAAAAAGGAGGAGGAGTTGCAATTTATGTTGACAAGAGCTTGCAATACAAGGTTGTTGAAAATCTGTCAGTAACTGTGGATGATTTATTTGAATGTATTACAATAGAAATCTGTCTGGACAATGTGAAGAATGTAGTAGTGAGCTGTGTATATAGAACACCTGGATCGAACATTGACTTATTTAAGGACTGGATGGAAAAAATGTATGCAAAACTAACTCATAAAGTTATGTTCATTTGTGGGGATTTCAATATAGATCTGATGAACTCAAAACAACATAGTTTGACAGAAGAATTTATCAACACAATGTACAGCATGGGCTTACATCCAACAATTACAGGACCTAGCAGAATCACGTCGCACAGTGCCACACTAATAGATAACATATTCACAAACATTATGGAAAATAATATCAGGAGTGGGCTTTTATTGAATGATATCAGCGACCACCTGCCGATTTTTGTTGTCTATCAATGTGATTATAGGAAGAAAAAGTATACCAAAAATATTAAATATAAAAGAATAAGAACCGAAGAATCAATGTATTTACTGACAAAGGAATTATTAATACAAGATTGGAAGATAGTTTATGATGAAAATGACATAAATAGAGCATATGATAAATTTTTACAAATATTTCAATCATTGTACAATAAATACTGTCCTATAAAACAATACAGTGACAGACAACAAAAAAAAAAATATTCCTTGGATCACCAAGGGGTTAATAAATGCATGTAAAAAGAAGAATACATTATATAAACAATTCATTAAATGCAGAATGGTGGAAGCTGAGATCAAATATAAAAGATATAAAAATAAGCTTACCACTATAATGAGGACCTGTAAGAAAGAATATTACAACAGAATACTAGAGGATAACAAAAATAACATAAGAGGAATATGGCAAGTACTCAAGGGGATTATTAGTAATCGTCCTAAGTATGCAAATTATCCAGAATATTTTATTGAAAATGACAGTTTGATTAATAATATGGAGGATGTGGTCAGTGGTTTCAATTAATTTTTTGTAAACGTTGGTCCTGAATTAGCAAAATCAATAGTGACTCCAGAAACAAACCACAGTGGGTCTGTGAATGAAATAGAGGATAGAAACCCAAACACAATCTTTTTGGGTGCAGTTACTGAAAAGGAAATTATCGAGACTGTGAGTAAATTTAAGAACAAAAAATCAACGGACTGGAATGAAATTGACATGACAATAGTGAAAAAAGTAATTGAGGGAATTGTTAAGCCACTCACCCACATCTGTAACCTGTCATTTCAAACTGGTACATTTCCAGACAAAATGAAAATAGCAAAAGTAACACCTCTTTACAAAACAGGAGACAGTCATTGTTTCACAAATTACAGGCCAGTCTCTTTACTCTCACACTTCTCCAAAATACTTAAAATATTCACTAAGAGACTGGATGATTTCATTGAAAAACACAACCTCCTTACAGACAGCCAGTATGGTTTTAGAGCAGATAAATCTACATCTTTGGCACTGATCAAACTTATAGAAGAAATTACTAGTTGTATAGACAAAAAAAAGGTTGCTGTAGGAGTATTTGTAGACTTAAAGAAAGCTTTTGACACCATTGACCACAGAATACTACTAAGGAAACTGGAAAGGTATGGGATAAGAGGGGTAGGACTGAGTTGGGTGGAAAGTTATTTAAGTAACAGACAACAATTTGTACAAATTGGAGAGCATAAATCACCCTGCATGGACATCACTTGTGGTGTGCCCCAGGGGTCAGTTTTGGGACCCAAACTCTTTATCTTGTATATAAATGACATATGCCAAGTATCAAAAATTCTGAAATTTATTTTGTTTGCGGATGACACAAATATCCTTTGCACTGGTGAGAATTTGCAGCAGGTTTTAGAGGTGGTCACAACTGAAATGGAAAAATTAACGCAGTGGTTCAACAAAAATAAATTATCTCTAAATCTAAAAAAAACAAAGGTTATGGTGTTTGGAAATTATAAAATAAATCATGAAATAATGATAACGATAGATGATACCAGAATACAAACAGTACAGGAAAATAAGTTTCTGGGGGTGACGCTAGACAGTAAAATCTGCTGGAAACCTCACATCAGTCACATCCGGGCTAAATTAACAAAATGTATAGGCATACTGGGGAAGACGAGACACATCTTGGACTATAACTCATTGGTCTTATTGTACAATTCACTGTTTTTACCTTATCTTAACTACTGTGTAGAAGTCTGGGGAAACACCTACAAGACCAACCTACAAGCAATATGCACATTACAAAAAAGAGCTATAAGGATAATAAACAATGCAGGATATAGAGACCATACCAATTCGTTGTTCTTGAAGTCACATGTCATAAAGTTCATCGATTTAGTTAAATTTAAGACAGCACAAGTAATGTACAGGGCAATTAACAATCAACTCCCAACTAATATACAAAAAATATTTAAAAAAAGAGACAATGATCATAATTTGAGAGGAGACTTAAACTTCACAAAACCCAAGATACGTACAACCAAGAAAAGTATGTGCATATCTGTCTGTGGGGTGGATTTGTGGAACAGTCTGGAGCCGGAACTGAAACTATGTACAAACAGAAATCAATTTAAAAAGAGGTATAAGCACCATTTGTTGAAAGGTTATATGTTAGAAGGGTAGACTTTATATGTACGACTCATTATGTTCACTCTGGGACATTATGGGACACTATGGAATGGTGGGTGGGACAGCACTGTGTGTATCTGTGTCGTTTGAGACTGGTTTTGATATATGGACTTCATTGTATGTTAGAATGGACAGGTGTTAATGTTGATCTGTAAAAAAATACAGTAAATTGTTTACTTGGGGTATTAATGGTAGTAATTTGTATAAAATTCACATGGGTGTATCGATGGAAAAGAGGAGTTGGAATTAATAAGTGTTCACTTCTTCCTTCTCCCTTTCGAACAGTGTATACTGTAACTTTATTGCATTTGCTATTTGCTTGTTTTTTGTTATTTTTTTTGTGTTCGAAATATCTATATATATATATATCTATCTATCTATCATATCATTCTAATCCTTAGCTGTTTTAATTTTACATCTGCTAATAATGTCTATTTCAAATCTTTCAGCTCCTCTCTGAAACAAAAAGACGGAGAACTTAAATCACTTAAACAGAGGTAATTTACATTCTTTCTCAGTATAAAAGCTAATATCAAATGTTTCCATAACAGTTGTCTAGGATTGTCACTAAATCAACTAATTTTGTTGCTTTAACAGAATAAATGACATGCAGACTTGGTATGAACAGAAACTTAATGAGGAGAGGTAAGTTGGAAGATGATTTTTAATGCAGCACCTTTGAGATGAAGACGGTGGGCTTATTTATTAAAGGAGAAAATTTGACTGAGTCATCATAAACTACAGTAAACTTTTCACCAACAGGTCTGTTCTGGAAAAGAAAGATGAGGAGCTGAAATCAGAGAAACAGAAGTACTGTGGATTTAGATTGAAAACTGAATATTTGAGGATTTTAAATTACAAAAAAAAAATAAATAAATAAAAAAATTGTATTGACGGGTTTAATCTGTTTAATCTATTTTCCAGATTTAATGAGATGGAGACTATTTACAAACAGCAACTTGATGCTGAGAGGTCTGTGACTTTTCATGATGTTTTATCAAAAATACGTTTTAATTGATATTGAAACTATCCTGTAGAGATCTGTGAGATCTACTGCAGCTTCTAAGAACCACAGAGACCTTCTTTGTTGAATAAGACAATGAAATTTTTCACTGAAAGGTCTGTTCTGGAAAAGAAAGAAGATGAACTGGAATCAGAGAAACAGAGGTGCTTTGGATTAGAACCGAACCGAACATTACAGTATGATGATGATGTTCTGTGATGATTTTGCTGGATCTGTGGAATCATTTGGTGTTCCTGTTTTAACAGATTTAGTGCCATGGAGACATTTTATGAACAGAAACTTGGAACTGAGAGGTCAGTGATGTTTCTTTAAACATAAACCTGTGAAATGGGGCCAGAATTTTTCTCACTTTTCTTCCTGCTCTGAATTTCAGTAAACCAACATCAAATCATTATATCTCCTCCTCACTCTCACAGCACACATAGTAGCCCAGTTAAAACCATGCCCAGGTCTAATACCCACTATCACAAATCCTCTTTACCCTCTGTTAACTGCAATATCCTCATACAAGTACACACAAACATACACACACCACCCAATAGCACACCTCTCAAAATGGCAGTTTTAAATGTCAGATCACTGTCCAATAAGTCTTTTGTTATCAATGACTTGATTTTAGAGCATGAGATGGACCATCAGTTCTTTTAGAAGCCCCCCCCCCCCCAACTATAACTTTTCATTTTCTGATAGAAAGGGAAAAAAGGGAGGGGTGTGGCAGCTATTTTATCATCACCATTGAATTTTAGAGACACAGCCATTGATTTTTATCCCTCCTTTGAACACCACTCCTTTGTTTTTGGCAGTCCTCCTATATTTTGTACTGGTATGTGTGTTTACAGGCCTCCCAAATACTGCTCATCTTTTATTTCCAATTTTTCAAAGATTCTCTAAATTCAGTGTCATGTATATGAAATATCCATATCATCTTACAGCTTGCATACACATCCCACAACTGTCTCAGAGTGCTTTCACACCAAACATGTTTGGAATTTTCAGTTTGATCTGGACCATTTTTTGGACCAAAGAGCCACAATTTGGTCTGGCAAAAAGAGTTGGTCTCAGTCCAGATCAAACTGAGCCTCGGTCTAACTCATTTCGAGCGTGATAACAATTTTCAGAAAGGTTCAGACTTTCAGACCAAACACAACATAACTACAGTGAAGACCATCACTATGCGGGGTAATCATAAGCCCTGGATGACTGCAGAGGTGCGCTCGCTGCTTACAGCCAGAGATGCAGCCTTCAGAGCGAAGGACAGGATCGCCCTCCGCTCAGCCAGGTCTGCGCTCTCAAAGGGAATTAAGGCGGCAAAGCGCGCCTATGCGGAGAAAATCTAGGGACACCTCTGTGACACTAGGAACACCAAGCAGATGTGGCAGGGAGTTTGGACACTGACGGGCTATAAGTCTAGGCAGGGGGTCGATGATGACGACGCTTCACTTCCAGACAGGCTTAACGACTTCTTTGCACGTTTTGAAGCATCAAACTCGACAATCAGAGGGAGGGCTGGCCCACCCCCTCCATCGGTCGGACCAGCTTTTACCATCAACACAGCGGACACACGGAGGACCCTAACCAGAGTCAACCCACGCAAAGCTGCAGGTCCGGACAACATTCCGGGACGTGTGCTCCGAGACTGCACTGCGCGAGCGAGTTGGCGGATGTCCTGACTGACATTTATAACATCTCCCTGAGTCAGGCCATCGTTCCCAGATGCTTCAAGACCTCTATCATTGTACCGGTGGCAAAGAAACCAGTTGTGTCCTGTTTGAATGACTATCGTCCTGTTGCACTGACACCAATTGTGATGAAGTGTTTTGAACGGTTTGTCAAACCACACATTACAGCCTGCCTCCCTGCATCACACGACCCGCTCCAGTTTGCATATCGTTCAAACCGCTCCACGGAGGATGCTATAGTCACCACCCTACACTCTGTCATCACCCACCTGGACCAGAAAGACACCTACTCCAGACTCCTGTACATTGATTTCAGTTCAGCATTCAACACCATTATTCCCCAGAGACTGATAGAGAAATTACTCCTTCTCGGTCTGAACACCGCCACATGTCTCTGGATCCTGGATTTCCTGACTGAGAGACCTCAGTCTGTCCGGGTTGGAAACAACATCTCCAACTCTGTCACGCTGAGCACCGGATCCCTTCAAGGCTGTGTACTCAGACCACTGTTGTTTACACTTCTAACACATGACTGTGCATCCAGACACGAGGGGAACCAGATTATTAAATTTGCAGATGACACCACGGTGGTGGGACTTATTCAGAGGGATGAGGAATCAATGTACAGGGAAGAAGTGAGAGACCTGGAGGGCTGGTGCAGGGAGAACAATTTGGTTATCAACGTGGACAAAACGAAGGAGATGATTATCGACTTCCGGCGGTCACAGCCTGAGCACATCCCCCTCAGCATCGGCGGCCGTTTAGTGGAGAGAGTAGAGAACATCAAGTTCCTCGGAGTGCAGATCTCGCAGAACCTGACCTGGAGCAAGAATTCCTTGGAGGTCAGGAAGCGGGCTCAGCAGAGACTGCACTTCTTGAGGAAACTCAAACAGGCCTCTCTCCCCATCTGCATCCTCAGGATCTTCTACAGAGGTGTGGTGGAGAGTGTTCTGACGTACTGCATTGCTACATGGTACTCCAGCTCCAGTATGTCAGACAAAAAAGCCCTGCAGAGGATAGTCAAGGGGGCTGAGAGGGTAATTGGAGTCTCCCTCCCCTCTGTCCAAGAACTTTTTCAGACCCGTTGTAGGAGCAGGGCACTGAACATTGTCAAGGACCGTTCTCACCCTCTGCATAAACACTTTGAACTTCTTCCATCTGGTAAACAATTCCAGAGCATCAGAGGCAGAACCACCAGACTGATCAACAGCTTCCTTCCACAAGCTGTCAGGATGCTGAACAGTTGACCCGAAATCTCTCATACACACTACTGCACCTACGGACATTTTGTATATTATAGTTAGTTAGTTTTTCCTTTTTCCCCAAGTATGTCTCAGGGATGTGTGAATGGATGGGGGTGGGGGGTGGGGGGTGGAGCTATGTGGGAGTGTGTCTTAAATCATGCTGCTTCTTATATGGATGCCGAGAGAAATGCAATTTCATCTTGCCTGCACTACAGTTGTATGTACAGCAATATGACAATAAAGTTTGATTTGATTTGATTTGATTTGAAGTTAAGACCACTGCTAAGAGGGAAAGTTAGCCTTGGTAGTGTCCAAAGAGAGGAAACATGGTTGTTGGCAGCAACTGTCAACTGTCGGCCTCCGTCGGTCTATGATGACCATGGAAGAGAATCCTAAACGTCTACTCTGCTGGAACAGCACCGCCTGTGGCTGAACAGGCCAATGCACGAATGGCAGTCCCTGTCACAAAGGTTGCACTTGTGGGTGGTCTCCGTGCTGCTAGGTCTGTGGCAGTTCTTCCTGCGGGTCCTTTTTTCATCTGCTGCAGCAGTCAGTCTCTCTTCACCCGCCTTGAGCTGTCTGGTCAGGGTGCCTCTCCATTTGGAGCGGTCCGTTGCAAGGTCCCCCCAACGCTCTGTGTTGATCTCCAGGGGCCTTCATGTCTCTCTTGCAGACGTCTCTAAAGCGCAGCTGTGGGCGGCCAACGTCTCTCCCGCCAGTCGCCAGTTCTCCGTAGAGGACGTCTTTGGGGATTCTGCCATCCTCCATATGGTGAACGTGGCTTAGTCAGCGGAGCCTGCGCTGCCTGAGTAGAGTGAACATGGAGGGAAGGCCGGCGCGGGACAGAACTTCTGTGTTGGGCACTTTGTCCTGCCAGGATATGTCCAGGATGTGGCGAATGCAGCGCAAGTGGAAGGAGTTCAGTCTCTTTTCCTGCCGGACGTATGTTGTCCACGTCTCACTCCCATAGAGCAGTGTGCTGATGACGCAGGCGTTGTACACTGCCATCTTCATCTTGACAGAGAGTTTTGGATTCTCCCACACTCGTGTGGTGAGGCGAGCGAGTGTGAAGGCTGATTTTCCAATCCTCTTGTTGATCTCTGTATCAAGGGAGAGGTTGTTGCTGATCATGGACCCCAGGTACGTGAACTGATTCACGACCTCCAGCTTGTAGTCGTCGATGGTGATGGTTGGTGGTGCTTGCGTGCCTTGTGCCAAGACGTTAGTCTTCTTCAGGCTGATGGTAAGCCCAAAGTCCTTGCATGCCTGGGAGAAGCGGTCCATCAGGGTCTGAAGCTCCTGCTGTGTGTGGGTTGCGACTGCAGCGTCGTCTGTGAACAGCATGTCTCTGATTAGAGCCTCGCGTACTTTGGTTCTGGCTTTCAGGCGGGCGAGGTTGAAAAGCCTGCCGTCAGATCTTGTGTGCAGGTAGACTCCCTCTGTTGTTGTGCTGAAGGCATGCCTCAGGAGCATAGCAAAGAAAATCTCAAAGAGGGTTGGCGCAAGTACACAGCCCTGTTTCACTCCGCTGCATATGTTGAATGGCTCTGAGACGTTGCCATCGTGCTGCACTATCCCCTGCATGTTGGTGTGAAACGATTCGATAAGGCTTTGCAACTTTGGTGGGCATCCTATCTTTGGCAGGATCTTGAAAAGGCCCTCTCTGCTGACCAGATCAAATGCTTTGGTGAGGTCGATGAAGGCGATGTACAGGGGCATGTTCTGTTCTCTGCATTTCTCCTGGAGTCGGCGGATGGAGAATATCATGTCTACCGTCGATCGCTCAGTGCGGAAGCCACACTGAGACTCGGGGTAGACATGTTCGGCAAGCTTCTGTAGACGAACGAGAACAACTCGTGCGTAGACTTTGCCAACAACGCTGAGGAGGGAGATGCCCCTGTAGTTGTTGCAGTCGCTTCTCTCCCCTTTGTTTTTGTAGAGGGTGATGATCTTGGCGTCCCTCATGTCCTGTGGTACGGCACCTTCCTTCCAACACTGGCAGAGGACGTCATGCAATGGCAGTAGTAGGGCGGTCTTGCAGTGCTTGATCAGGTCAGGGGGTATGCCGTCGTTGCCGGGTGCCTTGCCAGTGGCCAAGCTATCAATGGCCTTGCTGAGTTCGTCGATGGTTGGCTCGGTGTCAAGTTCGTCCATGGATGGCAGGCAGTCGATGGCATCAAGGGCTGACGGTGTCACGGTGTTCTGTCTGGAGTAGAGGTCGGAATAGTGTTCCACCCATCTCTCCATCTGCTTGTTCTTTTCGGTGATCATCTCCCCAGTGGAGGATTTGAGGTGGGCCGTCTTGCTCTGAGCCGGACCAAGTGCTTTCTTGATGCCATCGTACATACCACGGATGTTCCCTGTTATGGCAGCGGTTTGAATGTCTTGGCTGAGCTGAGTCCAGTACTCGTTGGCACAGCACCGAGCAGTCTGCTGAACTTTGCTTCTTGCAGCTCTGAGAATCTGGAGATTCTTCTCGTTTGGGTACTTCTTGTACTCAGCAAGTGCTGAGCGCTTGACTTCAATGACGGGGGTCATCTCGGTCAACTTGGCATCAAACCAGTCCTGTGACTTCGAGGTCTTCCTCCCAAAGGTAGCCAAGGCTGTGCAATGGATGGTGTTTCGCAGCTCTTCCCACTTCTGCTTTGCAGATTCTCCTTCTTGTGGTACACCAAGTTCCTTCTCAAAGGTGGAGGCAAACTGCTCAACAAGTTCTGGTTGAGCCATCTTGCTGGTGTCAATCCTTGCCTTTCCAGGCTGTCTAGCACAATGGAATTTCTTCAGCTGCAGCTTGACCTTGCAACACACCAATGAATGGTCTGTGTCGCAATCTGCACTCTGGAACGAACGGGTGATTAGCACGTTCTTCAGTGAGGTGCGCCTGGTCAGGATCAAGTCCAGCTGGTGCCAGTGCTTTGAGCGCGGATGTTGCCAGGAAACCTTGTGTTGGGGCTTTGTCTTGAAGAACGAATTTGTGATGCACAGATCGTGATATGTGCAGAACTCGAGCAGCCGCTGTCCGTTGTCGTTCATTCTGCCCACGCCAAAAGGTCCAAGACAGGAGGGCCAGGAGTCGTGGTCAGCACCCACTCTGGCATTGAAGTCTCCAAGGAGAATGAGTTGTTCAGAGTTGGGGATGATCCTGACAGTTGTTGCGAGATTCTCGTAGAACTCGCCTTTTGCCTCTGGTGTGGCTGTCTGTGTTGGGGCATACACACTGACGAGGGTGACTGGGCCTTGAGTGGTGTTCAGGCGGAGGGTGAGGAGTCGTGCAGAGCCAGTGCTGCCCGGTTCCACCATCTTCAGCAAGATGTTCTTCACTGCGAAGCCCACTCTGTGTTCCCTGTGTTCGTCACTGCCCTTTCCCTGCCAGTAGAACGTGTAGTCCTTCTCTCTCAGTGTGCCTGCGTCAGCCAACCGTGTTTCCTGGAGAGTGGCGATATTCACTCCCAGTCTCTTCAGCTCATTATTGATGATGGCAGTCTTCCTGGTGTCGTTGATGTCCTTGAGGTTATCAGCGAGTCCTGTCATCATAGTGCGGACGTTCCAAGTTCCCAGTTTTAGAGTTGGTCTCTTTTGTTTTATTGTCTTGCCTGGTGCGAAGGTTCTCAGCCTGCTGTTCGGACTTCTCCTCATCCCCATGCACCCAATGAGGAAAGCAAGCTGTGGCGCGACAACACCTTATTGGCTGTGGGCTGCCCAGCTTGAGGCGGGCGGTAGCTGTCCAGTGAGATCCGATGATCCCTCCCACCTTCGGGAACAACCCCTGGCGCCACGCTCTACGCCAATTGAGCGGTGGCTTATAACCAGTAACTGTCATTCCCCGTGTTTTGTCTACGCCAAAGGCGAAGCTGGAGTGTCCTCTCCAGTGATCCGGTGTTCTACCTTCCAGCGTTGGGCGTTGGTAGGACCAAACACTGGTCCTACCAACTTCTTGTGTTTCAGACCAAACACAAGAAGTTGAGATGAGATGAGATGAGATTCAACTTTATTGTCATTACACATGTATGAATACAAGGTAACGAAACGTGACTTGGCATTTGGGCACGCTCTGCAGAGCGCATCCAAGGCCGGGGCAGCCGCTAGGCGCCAGTCATAGCTAGTCAAGCCAGTCAAGTTAAGACCACTGATAAGAGGGAAAGTTAGCCTTGGTAGTGTCCAAAGAGAGGAAACATGGTTGTTGGCAGCATAGTCACTTAAAAAAAAAAACAAACATTATAATGCAGAAACTTAACAGATATTTTCACAGAGGAAGAGACAGAGTTTATGAAAAAAGCAAGGGACTTTTTAATGAAAACCTTTAGAATATTCTAGCCTTAATAAGCTAGTTCACCCACTAACATGATGGAGTCTCAACCGGTTTCCACTTAATGGCCCTCAATTATCAAATGTGTGTAATAAAGAAAAGTGGTTGTACAATCATTTCCACGCATAGATTGATATTTACCAATTTGAACGTGATCGTACGGAGCACGAGTTGGGGCGCACAAATTTTCAAGGAACAGTAGACTCCTGTGTGGGAGAATTATTTCATCATGTCAAATTGTAATGAGCAGGGCAACCTTTCAGGAGATATTGTTGCCTTGTGTTACATTTAGATGAAAGATTTGATGATTTAAAGACTAAAAAGGGCGTTAGGATTTATAAATGTTTTATCCATATTAATGTCACTGCAGCCACTATTAGAACACATTTAGTGGAACGTCTAAAACTGAATTTAGTTTCTGAAATATTTAACCATTACGTTGGGCTGCAGGGTTTTTTCAGTTATTTTGTTACTGTATTTCTATAACTGTATTGTATAGCCTCCTGTGTGAGAGCTGTTAAAATAATGTTCTGAAAAGTGTTTCTTTATCCAAGTTTTCTGTTATGTAGTACAGTATTTCATATTCAGCCCAGTCTCATAAAAAAGCCAAATTGCACGTTTTCTCACTTTTGAGAAAACGTGCATAGACACGTGTAGACACATGTGCAGTGGCGTTTAGAGCTTTAGGAGATACTTCTCCCTTCTCTTTGATTCTTTTTCGTTCTCTTTCACAGTCGGAGGTAACACCTCAGCAAAACATTTTTTCCTAACCCTAACGACTACAGGAGGTGACCCCTATGAAAAAAAAGTCACTCACAGATCAGTATGCGACTCAAACTGGCATGTTGCTGGTCTCATTGCTTGAAAGTGCTTGTTACTGACCGTCCCTCATCCTCCTCCCACCAGCTGAATAAGCGTTGGACAACTACCTAAGACAGGTGTTGTTCTTCTCATTTGCGGTGATGAGGGTTTTTTCCTCGTGTGCATTTGTGCACACACAGTGAGTAAAGGCATGGATTCCGCTTGTAGAAATATATCCATCCATCCATCCATCCATCCATCTTCTACCGCTTTTCCGGAGGTCCGGGTTGCAGAGGCAGCAGTTCAAGCAGAGAAGCCCAGACTTCCCTCTCCTCAGCCACCTGCTCCAGCTCTTCAGCGAGGATACAAAGGCGTTCCCAGACCAGCTGGGAGACATAGTCTGTCCACTGAGTCCTGGGTCTGCCCCGGGGTCTCCTCCCAGTGGGACGTGCCCGAAACACCTCAAGTGGGAGGCGTCCAGGAGGCATCCTAGTCAGATGCCCAGACCACCTCAACTGACTCCTTTCAATGTGGAGGAGCAGCGGTTCTACTCTGAGCCTCTCCCGGATGACTGAGCTCCTCACCCTATCTCTGAGGGTGAGTCCAGCAATCCTACGGAGAAAGCTCATTTCAGCCGCTTGTATCCGCGATCTCGTTCTTTCGGTCATTACCCAAAGCTTGTTAGGTGAGAGTAGTAACATCGATTGACTGGTAAATCGACAGCTTTGCCTTAGAACTAAGCTCCCTCTTCACCACAACAGACTGGTACAACATCCGCATCACTGAAGATGCTGCTCCAATCCGTCTGCCAATCTCTCGCTCCATTTTCCCCTCACTCGTGAATAAGACCCCAAGATACTTAAACTCCTCCACTTGGGGCAGGAGCCTGTCCCCAACCCAGAGAGGACAATCCACCTTTTTCCGGCTGAGGACCATGGACTCGGACTTGGAGGAGCTGATTCTCATCCCAGCCGCTTCACACTCAGCGGCAAACCGTCTCAGCAAGAGCTGTAGGTCATTGCTGGATGAAGCCAACAGGACAACATCATCTGCAAACAACAGAGATGAGATCCTGTGGTCACCAAGCATGACACCCTCCATTCCCTGGCTGTGCCTAGAAATCCTGTCCATAAAAATTATGAACAGGATCGGTGACAAAGGGCAGCCCTGTCGGAGTTCAACTCTCACTGGGAATGACTCCGACCGAGTGTTGGCAATACGAACCAAACTCTCACAACGGTTGTACAGAGACCGACTAGCTCGTAACAACAAGCCCGATACTCCATACTCCCGAAGCACCCCCACAAAAACCCATGAGGGACGCGGTCAAATGCCTTCTCCAAGTCCACAAAACACATGTAAACTGGTTGGGCAAACTCCCACGAACCCTCAAGAATTCTCGAGAGGGTAAAGAGCTGGTCCGATGTGCCATGGCCAGGACAAAAACCACATTGCTCCTCCTGAATCCGAGGTTTGACCAACGGCCGGACTCTCCTCTCCAGTACCTTGGCATAGACCTTCCCAGGGAGGCTGAGGAGTGTGATCCCTCTAAAGTTGGAGCACACCCTCCGGTCCCCTTTTTTGAAGAGAGAAACCACCACCCCGGTTTGCCATGCCAAAGGCACTACCCCCGACCTCCACGCAATGTTGCAGAGCCTTGTCAACCATGACAGCCCAACAACATCCAGGGCCTTGAGGTACTCAGGGCGAATCTCGTCCACCCCCGGGGCCCGGCCACCAAGGAGATTTTTAACCACCTTGGCGACCTCAGCCCCTGTGATAGGCGAGTCATCCCCCTCGTCCACAAACCCTGCTTCCTCTGTGGAAGGCGTATCAGTGGGATTGAGGAGATCCTCGAAATATTCCTTCCACCGCCCGACGACATCCCCAGTCGAAGTCAACAGCGCCCCATTCACACCATACACAGTGTGGACAGGGAGCTGCTTTCCCCTCCTGAGCCGCCGGACAGTTTGCCAGAATCTCCTCAAGGCCGACCGAAAGTCTTGTTCCATGGCCTCACCAAACTCCTCCTATACCCTGGCTTTTGCTTCAGCAATCACCCAAGCTGCACTCCGCTTGGCCTGCCGGTACACCTCAGCTGCTTCGGGAGTCCCACAAGCCAACCAAGCTTGATAGGACTCCTTCTTCAGCTTAATGGTCCCCCTCACCACTGGTGTCCACCATTTGGTTCGGGGGTTGCCACCACGAGATGCGCCGACCACCTTGCGGCCGCAGCTTTGGGCCGCCGCTTCAACAACAGAGGTGGAGCACATGGCCCATTCAGACTCCATGTCTCCAGACTCCCTCGGAATGTGGTTGAAGTTCTTCCGGAGGTGGGAGTTGAAGACCTCCCGGACAGGGGCCTCAGCCAGACGTTCCCAGCACACCCTCACTATACGTTTGGGTCTACCAGGTCTGAATGGCTTCCTCCCCTGCCATCGGATCCAACTCACCACCAGGTGGTGATCAGTTGACAGCTCTGCACCTCTCTTTACCCGAGAGTCCAAGACATACGGTCGCAGGTCTGATGACACAATAACAAAATCGATCATTGACTTGCGACCTAGGGTGTCCTGGTGCCAGGTGCACATATGGACACCCTTATGCTTGAACATGGTGTTCATTATGGACAAACTGTGGTTAGCACAGAAGTCCAATAACTGAACACCACTCGGGTTCATATCAGGCAGGCCGTTCCTCCCAATCACCCCCCTCCAGGTTTCACTGTCGTTGCCCACGTGCGCATTGAAACCCCCCAGTAGGACAATGGAGTCTCCAAGAGGAGCACCCTCCAGCACCCCAGTCAGAGACTCCAAAAAGGGTGGGTACTCTGAAACATCATTTGGTGCATAGGCACAAATGATGGTCAGGACCCGTTTCCCAACCCGAAGGCGCAGGGAAGCAACCCTTTCATCCACCAGGGAAAACTCCAATATAGAGGCAGCAAGGGAGGTAATACAAGAATACCCACCCCTGCTCGTCGTCTCTCGCCTGGGGCAACTCCAGAAAAGGCCAAGCTCCAGCAACAAGCTCCAGCCCCAACAAGCTCCAGCCCCTCTCCAGGAGACTGGTTCTGGAACCGGAGCTGTGTGTTGAGGTGAGGCCAACTATATCTAGCCGGTATCTCTCAACCTCGTACACCAGCTCAGGCTCCTTCCCCACCAGAGGGGTGACATTCCACGTACCAAAAGCCAGTTTAGAAAGCTTGGGATCAGTCCGCCAAGGTCTCCGCCTTTGACCGCCACCTAATCCACATAGCACCGGACCCCCATAATCCCTCCTGCAGGTGGTGAGCCCACTGGAGGGCGGACCCATGTAACTCCTTCAGGCTGAGCCCGGCCGGGTCCCATGGGTGGAAACATGGCCACCAGACGCTAGCCATCGAGCCCCTCCCCCAGGCCTTGCTCCAGGGTGGGGTCCTGGTAACCCCATACCGGGCAGGGTACACTGAATCCTTGATATACAATTTATCTTGAGAGTCTGTTGGATCGATCTTAGTCTGGCCCTTCACCCAGGACGAGTTTGTCGTGGGTGACCCTATCAGAGGCAAATTGCCCTGGACAACATAGCTCCTGGGATCACTGTGGAACATCTTTGCAGAATTGTTGTAATTCAGCCACATTGGAGGGTTTTCCAGCATGAACCGCCCTTTTAAGGTCATGCCACAGTATCTCAATTGGATTGGATGGATAAGGTTAGGACTTTGACAAGGCCACTCCACACTCCTCATTTTGTTTTTTTCGTAAGCCATTCAGAGGTGGACTTGCTGGTGTGTTTTGGATCATTGTCCTGCTGCAGAACCCAAGTCTGAGTGTGGCTGGAGAAATTGAACTCAGCTTTCCAAAGATGTGCTAATCCACAGTTAATTTATGTTTTAACAGGACCGGGGGACATGTTAAGAGGATGGACCACCAGTGTCTCCCTCGGCAGTTACTCTACTCACAGTTATGCGAGGGCAAATGCAATCAGGGTAGACCAAGGCTCAGATTTAAAGACACTGTAAAAAAGAAACTTGAAGAAGTTGGATATAGACAGGAGTTCCTGGCAGCATAAGGCTAAGGACAGAGCTGTGTGGAGGAATCCGATCAGACCTAAATGAAACAGTCATTGTCGCCCACGACAGACTGCTGTGATGATGATGATCATGATGATCTCCACCATATGTTGGACCTTGTTCTGAACATATGGCATAGACAGAGAAATCTGGTAGTGTCTCCTCATAACACTGTACTGTCAGACCATTGTCTCTTAACATTTGATTTCACTATTTCTGACTATTTGGCTCCTAAAGAAAAATAATACTACAGTAGATGTCTCTCAGATGATGCTGTTACCAAATTTAAGCAGATTGTTTCCCCAGTGCCATGTGTCAACACAACGGAGATAAGCTATGAAGTGTTTACTCTTTCTATAATTGATAGCATCGTAGATAGTGTGACAGCTTCTCTGCATCAGACTCTAGACATGGTGGCCACTTTAAAAAAGAAAAATTCTAATCAGAGATTTCTGACATCTTGGTTCAACACAGAAGCTCGTAGCTTTAAACGGAAGACTCATCAATTAGAAGGAAAATGGCGCTCCACTAAATTTGATGAAATCTATCTAGCTTGGAGAAATGAACTTGTAATTTATAAAAAAAAATCTCTTAGGAAAGCTACAAGTTATTATTCCGCATTAATAGAAGAGAACAAAAATAATCCCAGGTTTCTTTTCAGCACTGTAGCCAGGCTGACAAAGAGTCAGGACTCTGTCAAACCAAGCATTCCCTTAGAGCTTACTAGTCAGGACTTTATGAACTTTTTCAATAATAAAATTTTATCTATCGGAGATAAAAATCAGTCATATCCTTCCCACCGTTAACTTAAATACAGTAACAACTACAACTCCTTCAACTGATACCTGTTTGGATGAGTTTACTCCAATTGACCTTTTAGAGTTAGATAAAATAATTTCCTCATCCAAGCCTTCAACTTGTCTTTTAGACTGTATTCCTACCAGGTTATTTAAAGAAGTCTTCCCATTTATTGGTAGCTCTATTCTTCAAATAATCAATTCTTCATTAACATTAGGCCATGTAGCGCAGGCTTTGAAAACTGTTGTAATTAAACCCTTGCTTAAAAAGCCAACGCTGGATCCAGGAGTTTTAGCTAACTGTAGACCAATCTCTGATCTGCCTTTCATTTCTAAAATCTTAGAGTTGTTGCTATGCCATTATTTGACCACTTGCAGGGAAATAGTTTATTGTGGAGTTTCAATCTGAGTTTAGAATCCATCATAGTCCTGAAACGGCTTTTGTGAAAGTCACTAACAACCTTCTTATTGCATCTGATAATGGACTTGTTTCTGTACTTATCCTTTTAGACCTTGGTGGAGCTTTTGATACTAATGATCATAATATTATACTTGATCAATTAGAACAACTTGTTGGACTGAACGGAACTTGGTTGCAGTGGTTTAAGTCATACTTATCTGATAAGTTTCAGTTTGTTCAGGTCAATAATGAGTTTTCTTCTAATTCAAAGGTCAGTCACGAAGTTTCACAGTGATCCGTGCTAGGCCCTATCCTTTTTAGTTTATATACAGTATGCTCCCGCTAGGCAACATTATTAGAATGCACTGCATACATTTCCAGTGTTATGCAAATGACACAAATATATTTCTCAATGAAGCCAGATGACAATAATCAATTAGCCAAATTAGACGTGTGTCTTCAGGAAATCAGAGTCTTGGATGACTTGCAATTCCTTGCTATTAAATTCAGATAAGACTGATTCTAGTTTGTCCAAAAAACCTTAGAAATACCTTTCCAAATCAAACTCTTAGTTTGGATGTGTGGTTACTCTTTCTCTTAACACTTCTGTGAGGAACCTTGGAGTTATTTTTGATCAAGATCTATTTTGTAATTCACATATTAAACTTTTTTTCTCAGACTGCCATCTATCATTTGTGTAATATTGCCAAGATTAGGAGCATCTTGTCTCAGAGTGATGTGTAGAAACTAATCCATGCTTTTGTTAGCTCTAGATTAGATTATTGTAACTCTCTATTATCAGGCTGTCCTAAAGCATCTTTAAAAGTCTTCAGCTGATCCAAAATGCTGCAGCTAAAGTTTTAACATGTACTAGAAAGAAAGATCAAATCTCTTCGGTTCTGGCCTAACCTTCAATGGCTTCCCATAGAATTTAGAATTAAGTTGAAAATCCTTTGCCTCACTTACAAAGCTCTAAATAATCATGCCCCTGTTGTTTGAATTTTTAAATAAGGTACAATCAGATCTTTTAAAGATTTTTATTTGTCAATACTTCTATATGTACGATATATAGGACAATTGAAATGCTGTTTCTCTCTCTCTTAGTGGTGTGCACAATATATAAGAAAAGAAGGCATAATTTAAACAACACTAAATGGCAGAGAACACAAAGAGAGAAGAGAGGCCGCTGTGTGATCCTAACAGAGCACTACGTTCCCAAAATGCAGAAATACTGTAATACCTAGAATCTCTAAGAGTACAATGGGAGGCAGAGCTTTCAGTTAGGCTCCTCTCCTTTGGAACCAGCTGCCTAGCTGGATTCGGGAGTCAGACTCAATCTCTCTTTTTAAGAATATGGTTAAAACCTTCTTTTTGACATAGCCTATAGTTTAGCTGGGATCAAGTGACTCTGAACCCTCTCTTAGTTATGCTACTAACAGGTTTAGACAGCCGGGGGACCTCCAATAATGCACTGGGCTTCACTCCTTTCTTCAATCTCAATGACGCATTTTTGCTGGTCATTAACATCTGTTTGTTCTCTCCCATAGAATGAGTCCCCATCATGCGGTTTGCTCTCAACATGTCTGTTCTTTAGTTCTTCTTCTTTATCCCCTCGCCCCCCAGCCAGTCGCAGCAGATGACTGCCCCTCCCTGAGCCTGGTTCTGCTGGAGGTTTCTTCCTGCTGAAAAGGAGCTTTTCCTCTTCACCATCGCCAAGTGCTGCTCACAGGGGATCACCCTATTGCTGGGGTCTTTCTGCAATTGTGGGGTTTTCTCCTACAGTTTGACAGTGCTATGAGATTACTGCTGTGAAATGGTGCTATATGAATAAAATTGAATTGAAATTAAATTGGTAAAATGAGTTCCTTCGAGCACACTCTTCAGCCAGGGAAAGAGCCAGAAGTCACACGGTGCAAGATCTGGGGAATAAGGAGGTTGGTTGAGAGCTGTCATCTCTTTTTCCTGCCAAGAACTTCCTCACACTGAGCTTGGTATGCAGGTGTATCGTTGTGGTGGAGCAGCCATGACTTGTCTCTCCACAGAGCTCACCTCTTGCGCTGGACCAGGTCATGGAGTCGATTGATGACCTGCTAGTAGAATTGCTGGTTAACTGTCTGACCTTGAGGCATGAACTTATGATAGACCACTCCCATCTGGTTGAAGAATGCAATTGGCATGACCTTGATCTTTGATTTTAACATGCGCACCTTCTTGGTTCCTTGTGAATTTTGGGGTCTTCCACTGCAGAAGCTGCTTCTTGGTTTCTGGGGTGTACTGGAAGATCCAAGTCTCATCTCCTGTGATTACCCAGCCAAGGAACTGCAGATCTGCAGAACAAGATTATAGCAGACTAGTGACGAGATGTTGGGCAGCACTGTGACACAATCAGTTAATCATGAGTGTGGCAGCCACATTCTAGTTTCTCTATCGTCACACCTACTGTTCACCACAATCAGTAAAATCATTCTTCCTTGGCTTGCCAAGTGGGTCAACCCGCTTGATGACGCCAGTAGAGTGCTGGACTCTGGAGTGGGGAGTTGTGAGTTGAATCCCCTGGTTGGATGCCACCATTTGGGCTTCACTGCCCATTCCACTTGGTGATACATAGATGATTCTGATAAAAGGAGGAACCAACTTGTGTTGAGTCATCATGATGTACAGCAATAGTCAAATGTTTGGACAGACTGAAAATGAACGTGTGTCCAAACTTTTGACTGGTGCTGTACAGTATCCATCCATCCATCCATCCATCCATCTTCTACCGCTTTTCCGGAGGTCCAGGTCGCGGAGGCAGCAGTTCAAACAGAGAAGCCCAGACTTCCCTCTCCCCAGCCACCTGCTCCAGCTCTTCAGAGGGGATACCAAGGCGTTCCCAGACCAGCTGGGAGACATAGTCTCTCCACCGAGTCCTGGGTCTGCCCTGGGGTCTCCTCCCAGTGGGACATGCCTGAAACACCTCAAGTGGGAGGCGTCCAGGAGGCATCCTAATCAGATGCCCATACCACCTCAACTGACTCCTTTCAATGTGGAGGAGCAGCGGTTCTACTCTGAGCCTCTCCCGGATGACTGAGCTCCTCACCCTGTCTCTAAGGGTGAGTTCAGCAATCCTACGGAGAAAGCTCATTTCAGCCGCTTGTATCCGCAATCTCGTTCTTTCGGTCATTACCCAAAGCTCGTGACCTTAGGTGAGAGTAGGAACGTAGATTGACTGGTAAATCGACAGCTTTGCCTTAGAACTAAGCTCCCTCTTCACCACAACAGACCGGTACAACGTCCGCATCACTGCAGATGCTGCTGCAATCCGTCTGTCGATCTCTCGCTCCATTTTCCCCTCACTCGTGAACAAGACCCCAAGATACTTAAACTCCTCCACTTGGGAGGTGGCGGTCAAAGGCGGAGACCTTGCTGTACAGTAAGGAAACAGAAATATCTTGTTCAATAAACTATGAAACTTTCCACTGACGTGTGCTCTGAAACAGAAAGAAGAAGAACTGGAATCAGAGAAATGGAGGTAATGTGAATTAGAACAGAACAAAGCAGTAGTGTGGTGGTGGTGATGAGGATGATGATGAGGATGATGGTTGGGATCATGAGGATGATGATGATGATAATGAGGAGGAGCAGGAGGATGAGGATGCGTGGGGAGTTCTTCGGAGCTCCTTGTGAGAGCTCCTTGTACAGAGGTGTGGAGTGATGATGGTCAGTGGTGGTAATGCACCTGTAAACTGGTTGCCAACCGCCAATTAAATCTAAAAGAAGAAGAAGGATGAGGATGATTATGATGAAGAGGATGATGATGGTGATGGGGATGATGATGATTATGATGATGAGGATGTTGAAGAGGATGATGATGATGATGAGTATGATGATCATCATCATGGTGATGATGATTATGATGAAGATAATGATGGTGATGATTATGATGAGGAATATGATGATGATAATGAGGAGGATGATGAGGATCAGGAATATAATGATGGGGATAATAATGATGATGATGATGGGGCAGCGCGGTAGCGGCGTGGTTAGCATTGCGGCAGCACAGCAATTCACCCTTGGCCGGGGGATCCTGGGTTCGATCCCAGCCCCCGACCAACAGTGATCTGTGTGGAGTTTGCGTGGAGCGTGGGTTTACTCCGGGATTTTTCCAGTTTCCTCCCACATGCCAAAAACATGCAAGTTAGGTTAATTGGCATCAAACTGGGGATTCTAAATTATCCTTAGGTATGACTGTAAGAGTGAATGGTTGTCTGTCTCTCTGTGTTGGCCCTGCGATGGACTGGCGATCTGTCCAGGGTGTACCCTGCTTCTCGCCCAAAGATGCTGGGATAGGCTCCAGCCCCCCACAACCCGAAAAGAATTAAGCGGAAGAAGATAGATGAGGATGAGGATGATGATGATTATGAAGATGATGAGTAAGAGGATGATGAGGATGAGGATGATGATGAGGAGGATAATGAGGATGATGATGTTAATTAACCTTTTATATACTGCTCCAAAAAATAAAGGGAACACTTTGAAAACACATCAGATTTTAATGGGAAAAAATAAGCTGGATATCGAAATTGTGGCAGGCTAGTCCAGCTTACTCAGATTAAAGGAACACTTTTTAATCTGAGTAAGCTGAACTAGCCTTCCACAATTTCGATATCCAGCTTATTTTTTCCCATTAAAATATGATGTGTTTTCAAAGTGTTCCCTTTATTTTTTTGAGCAGTATATTTTATCAGATTTACTGACATGAAGACATCATATGAGCAGAAACTTCAGGGTGAGAGGTCAGAGATTTTTCTTGAAGGTTTCGTGAGCTCTGAAAAATAAACCTTAATAAGACATCCTGCAGACATGTTTTTAGAAAAAAATACAGAAAAGTGTTTTATTTTAATGTTATTCTTTTTTGTTTAACGTGACAATATTCTGCCTTTTCTGGATTGTTTGTCTTGAGCTTCTCTTTTAAATCATCATTTGTTTTTAGCCATAATTCAGTTTTCAGTGTGAAGTAAAGCCAGAATGCTTTGGAATGTTCTGATTCCTTTTCTCTGAACGTCAACAGACTTCAGAAAGAATCTGATGTGAAGTCCCGCTGTGATCAAGAACACAGACAAAGGTTGGTTCTTATGCGTCCATTAAAAATTACATATATGCTGTCTATAGGAAAAGATATTTTATATATTAGTACCTGATTTACTGTGATCCGAAATAGTGGGAAGTGAATTAAGGAGACAGTTTGTGACACATTTTCTTGGTGGGTGTTTTCTGAGCGATCTACTAATGAATAAACCTGACTGATAACAGGACATGTAGAATACATTTAATCCTTTAGCAAACCAGGCTACAGCAATCCAGTTTATTACTAATGTTTACTGCTGAAAATATTTTAAATGGAATGTGTGTTTAGAGGTATTTTAACAAGAATATTAACATTTTAAATCAGACTGTCTCTAACGAGGGTTTACGAAGACAAACTGGATGAGCAGAGGTAAGAATTAAACTGTAATTACTTTTAGAATATCAGTGGGATGAATGGGATGAATAAAATAATCAATCACCTGGGGCCTCATGTACAAAGACTTGCATGGATTTCCTACTGAATGATGACATACGTTTAAATCAAGAAAATGCCGTAAGCAAAAAAAATCCAGATGTATGAAACCGGCCGTACGCAGGAATCCAAGCACATTTCCTTTGTACATTCCGATCTGGTTGAAACTGAACACACGTGAGGCAATACCGGACTCCTCCCTTGACACACCTCCATTTGAATATGCAATTAGATGCAAATATGTGTGCAAATACATAAAGATAAGCCCAGCACGTTTGATTCTCCTGTATCCACGATCAATAATAATAGATTTAATGGAATTTCATGGAATGTGAGTTGGAGGTGCTTCTGAATGAGGCAGAGGCACGTAAAAACTTTTGTTTGGCATGCTGTCCTCCGGCATTAGTGCTGGATATGGGAATTCAATAGCCTGCTCACAGCCCTATACAATTAGTTTATTGTTTCATTTATTCAGACAGGGATAAGAAGAAGTTTATTTAACTCTGACATATTTAGACTGACGTCTGCAGTCATCCTCATTAGTGTCAGCTGATTGTTGTATTTTGGTACGGTATAGTTAAGTAGTTAAACTGCTAGATTTCAAAGCAAAATTTTGTAGGTACGAGACCATCTGTGATCTCTTTTAGGGACCACAATGGAAATAATTGGTGCTCCTTGCATGCCAGGGGTCAACGGCGAAAGAGACATACAGTTAGGCCCAGAAATATTTGGACAGTGACACAATCTTCTTGATTGGGGCTCTGCATGCCACCACATTGGATTTGAAATGAAACAACTACAACGGAATTGAAGTGCAGACTTTAAGGTTTAATTCAAGGGGTTGAACAAAAATATATGATTAAACATGTAGGAATTGTAGCTATTTTTATACAAACGCTCCTCATTTCAGGGGCTCAAAAGTAATTGGACAAATAAATATAACCCTAAGTAAAATGTTACTTTTCAATATTTTGTTGAGAATCCTTTGCAGGCAATGACTGCCTGAAGTCTGGAACCCATGAACATCACCAAACGCTGGGTTTCCTCCTTTGTGATGCTTTGCCAGGCCTTTACTGCAGCTGTCTTCAGTTGCTGCTTGTTTGTGGGTCTTTCTGCCTTAAGTTTTGTCTTGAGCAAGTGAAATTCATGCTCAATTGGGTTGAGATCTGGTGATTGACTCAGCCATTGCAGAATATTCCATTTTGTTGCTTTAAAAAACTCCTGGGTTGCTTTTGCAGTATGTTTTGGTTCATTGTCCATCTGTATTGTGAAGCGCCGACCAATCAACTTTGCTACATTTTGCTGAATCTGAGCAGCAAGTATATCCCTATGCACTTCAGAATTCATCCGGCTGCTTCTGTCTTTTGTCACATCATCAATAAACACAAGTGACCCAATGCCATTGGAAGCCATGCATGCCCATGCCATCACACTGCCTCCACCATGTTTTACAGACGATGTGGTGTGCTTTGGCTCATGAGCTGTTCCAATTCTTCTCCAAACTTTCTTCTTCCCATCATTCTGGTACAGGTTGATCTTAGTCTCATATGTCCAAAGAATGCTGTTCCAGAACTGGGCTGGCTTCTTCAGGTGTTTTTTGGCAAAGTCAATTCTGGCCTTTCTATTTTTGAGGCTGATTCATGGTTTGCACTTTGTGGTGAATCCTTTGTATTTACTCTCATGAAGTCTTCTCTTTATGGTAGACTTAGATAATGATACACCTACTTCCTGGAGAGTGTTCTTCACTTGAGTGGATGTTGTGAAGGGTTGTTCTTCACCATAGAAAGGATTCTGCGATCAACCACCACTGTTGTCTTCCGTGGACGTCCAGGCCTTTTTGAGTTCCCAAGCTCACCAGTGCACTCTTTTTTTCTCAGAATGTACCAAACTGTTGATTTGGCCACTCCTAACATTTCTGCTATCTCTCTGATGGATTTCTTCTTTTTTCTCAGCCTCAGGATGGTCTGTTTCACCTCCATTGAGAGCTCCTTTGACCGCATGTTGTGTGTTCACAGCAACAGCTTCCAAATGCAAACGTCACACCTGGAATCAACTCCAGACCTTTTAACTGCTTAATTGATGACAGGTTAACAAGGGAAGAGCCCATGCAGCCTTGTTATTTCTTTTTTGCAGCCTTCTGAGTCAATTGTCCAATTACTTTTGGTCACTTGAAAAAGAGGTGGCTACGTATTAAAGAGCTGTAATTCCTAAACCCTTGCTCCAATTTGGATGCGAATACTCTCAAATTACAGCTGAGAGTCTGCACTTTAACCCCATATTGATTATATAATTGTATCCTAAATAGGTTTTCGTAAACAGCTAAAATAAAACTTTTGTCACTGTCCAAATATTTTTGGGCCTAACTGTAACTGCCTCCTGCCC
This sequence comes from Pholidichthys leucotaenia, assembly GCA_020510985.1. Taxonomy (NCBI): domain Eukaryota; kingdom Metazoa; phylum Chordata; class Actinopteri; order Cichliformes; family Pholidichthyidae; genus Pholidichthys; species Pholidichthys leucotaenia. The sequence continues at coordinate 166,199,983 of CM035843.1, read as the reverse complement.
TGCCCTTTATACCCTAGGTGACGTCACCACTGAAAAGGCGGGCTACCACCCCTTACTATTCCCCAGTTGTCCCAGCCGCCATATTACTATTACTTTAAATACATAACATTTCTTACCCCCCTTCAAAAAAAATGGCAAGCACATGAATTAGCCCTCCCAAATTTGGAACCCGACTGACACACTAACAATAAAACTTTATGTACAGAAATAATCAAACATGCCTATACATCCACACAACTTAAGCTGGAGGGGCCGGGTAGACTACCGAGCCCCCCCCCCCCCCCGCCCCCCCCCCCCCCCCCACACACACACGGCCAGGCGGGTTATTCTGTTGCCTCATCTCTAAAGACCAAATAAAAATACAGTTGTGTTTCTAAAATGAAAATAATCCCCGAACAGTTTCAACACAATCACAATAAACAATACATTATACACATCCCTGTATTGGCGGCCCCCACCCCAACACACCCACCCCACACTTGGGCACATCACACAAAATTAACAGTGTTGGGTATCACACACTTAGTAATAATTTTCTTTTACAATTCTTTACAAGCCAATTCTACCAAAATATCAAAAATATCTTATTTACACAATGTGCATAAGTCAATTACTTCAATTCTCTCAATTTTCCTTTTTTTTTTTTTTTTTTTAACACTGCACACATACCCGGGGCACGAACCCAACAGAACCATCAGAATATAGATATACGTATATACATCATGACATGGGAAATGAAATAACCCAAAACACTCTTTTAAATACACCCCAGTCATTCGACCAACCCAGTGGAAGGTCCCCCTTTTGGATTGCCATCTGGTGGTTCCCACCCAAAGCGCCTCCTTCTCTTGGCCCCTGGAGACGAACTGCGCCGTCGCCTCTTCCTAACTACGCAGCTCAGTTCGTTAGGGTGCCTCCAAGTCTCATCAGATAGGCCTAAATAGCCGTCACTCCAGGTCACTGTCACCTGTAGCCGCCCTGGTCATCTCGCTGTTTGCGAGCTCTGTGGGCCCCTCTCAGCCAAGCCTCACTCCTCGGGCGGACCTCATCACCAACACGAAGGGGAACTCTGTTGTGCTTCTTCTGGCCTCCATGTCATGAGCAGGCCTCTTCTCTGGAGCCAGTCGTCTCGCGAGTCTGGCCTGAAGTCCTTCTCGAAGGCTATCATTTGGCGAGTCTTAACACTGCGCCCGCTGGTCTTGCCCCGGATTCTTTCAGCACTGGCACCTCAGTCCTTCCTGCCATCCCGGGAGTCCCGCTGTGCCATCCGGTTCCCGCACCAAGGGCAACTTGGACACTGGCATTGGGTCCGTCCCGGGATGGCGCTTCATGCGTGCTGGGCTTGCACTCCTCCCGTGATGCCAGACCAATCGCTGTCCCACACTGCATCATCTTCCACACATGGAGAAGGCCAGTTCCATAACCCACAGCCCGACCACTCCTCTCTGGTGCTGCTGGTGATTGAAAAACCCAGTCCATAAAACATGTAACACCCCATTATGTTGTATCCTACAGCAGTAACCACCAACTGAGTATTTGCCATCGTTGCTGATCTGTATCTCACCGTCACTCCCACAGATCCCACAACAGCCAACCTGTTCATTCCATAGCCATAATAGGGTGTAGACAGTCTTCGTATGCGGTAGTGGGGGAAACAGCTTCTTCACCGTCGCTAGGTTCAGCACTGACGTCACCGACCTTGTGTCCGCTAGCAATGGCATTTCTATGCCATCCAGTGACACTGTACAATACACACATCCTTCTGTCTCCGGTGAAACTGTGTGGATGACCATCAGAGTCTTCGTCGAGGGGCCCGCTTCCTGCCACCGGTCCTCTCATTCAAAATTTTTACAATTTCTGGCAAAATGGTGCAATAAGCCACATCTCCCACAGCACTTGCCCTTCGCTGGACACTCTCTGGACTTATAGCGATGTCTAGCGGATCTACAGCCGTAACATTTCGGCATTCCCGGGGCACACCTAATCTTCACAACAGAGGCGTAGTCCTTGTCATCTCCACTGTCATCATCCTCAGGATCCAACATCCAGGATCATCCAGGATCCTTTAAATGAGGCTCGTCCTGGGTTGGAGTGGACCTTGCACTGAGGTCCCTCGCTACTGTTTCTGCTGCCTCAAATTGCTGTGCTACTTCCAGAGCTTTGGCTAATGTCAGCTCGCCCGAAAAAGTCAGGAGCCTCGACTGAGCTGCGGGGCAGCATACATGCTCCGCTAGCTGGTCCCGGATCATTTCATCCTCTAGGGCCCCAAATTGGAATTCCCTCTCCAGCTGGCGCAGATCTGCAACGTTGCATTTTATTGCTTCTCCTGTCCGCTGGCGGCACTGTCAAAATTAAATCCGTCGGACGATGACGTTTTCGGGAGTGCAAAAATAGCGCACCATTAGCTCCACCACCTCATCAGAGCTATCCTTTCCTCCCAAAGTGCCAAGGATTCTCTAACCCTCTATGCCTAAGTTATGGACCAATTTTGCCCTTGCGCAGCTTCTCGAGCTCGTCGAGGTTGAGACCCACCAGGTACTTAGTAAAAGCAGCAAACCATCTAGGCCAGGGCACGGGTGGCTCGCCTGGTGTCTCCAAAAATGGACGAAAACTAGCAGCAGCACACTCCATAGCCACTTTCACCTCGTCGCCAAATGTTGTGTCCATAACTCTGATAATAACGACCAGGCCGGAGGTACACTGAATGTAGCTTTATTATAATAAGAACAGTACCCACAGACTTGCGGCACTCCTTGCATGCCAGGGGTCAATGGCGAAAGAGACATGGCTGCCTCCTGCCATGCCCTTTATACATCGGGTGACGTCACCTCCGGAAAGGCGGGCCACTGCCCCTTACTATTCCCCGATCATCCCAGCCGCCAAATTACTACTACTTTAAATACATAACAGACTGCCCGTGGAAACCTAAACCGACTGACAAGCCAGTCATCTTCCTGAGCCAGAAAATCTTCTGTCTCTAAATACCCTCTCTCTTTTCACTGTGTGATTTGCAATATCCTGTAATCCTCTGTTGTTAGAGGCATTTTCTGCATTTCTTTGCACTTGGTTTTATATCTACTCATCTAACTGCGCACACTTGGAAGTTTGTTCATAATGTGTCTCTGGTGTGTACAATAATTTTCATGTCATTATCAGTCTCCCAACATCACCTCTAAGTGTTGCCAACAGACCAATATCAGTAGAAACGTATGTACGCCAGCCATGAAGTTGGCGTGGGGCTGCGGATATTTCCACGGTCATTTCATTCTTTATACATCTGAAATTTTCTGTGGAAAAGGATGTACGCCATGTTTTTGTGCATAAGTACCTTTTGTACAGGAGGCCCCTAAACTTTAATTTACAGTGGTGTGAAAAAGTGTTTGCCCCCTGCTTGATTTCTCATTTTTTTTTTGTATGATTGCCAGGCTTAAATGTTTCAGAACATCAAACAAATTTAAATATAAGACAAAGATAACACAAGTAAACACAAAATTCAGTTTTTAAATGAAGGTGTTTATTATTAGCGGTTAAAAAATTCAAACCTACATGGCCCTGTGTGAACAAAGTGATTGCCCCTCCTGTTAAAACATAAATTAACTGTAGTTTATCACATCTTTGGAAAGCTGAGTTCAATTTCTCTAGCCACACCCAGGCCTGATTACTGCCACACCTGTTCTCAATCAAGAAATCACTTCAATAGGACCTGCCTGACAAAGTGAAGTAGACTAAAGGATCCTCAAAAGCTAGACATCAAGCTGCGATCCAAATAAATTCAGGAACAAATGAGAAACAGCGTAACTGAATGAAGCCATTTCTAAAGCTTTAGGACTCCAGCGAACCACAGTGAGAGCCATTATCCACAAATGACAAAAACATAGAACAGTGGTGAACCTTCCCAGGAGGGGCCAGCTGACCAAAATTACCCCAAGAGCGCAGCGACGGCTCATCCAAGAGGTCAAAAAAGACCCCACAACAACATCCAAAGAACTGAAGACCTCACTTGCCTCAGTTAAGGTCAGTGTTCATGACTCCACCATAAGCAAGAGACTGGGCAAAAATGGCCTGCATGGCAGAGTTCCAAGATGAAAACCACCGCTGAGCAAAAAGAACATAAAGGCTCGTCTCAATTTTGCCAGAAAATATCATGATGATCCCCTGTCATGATTTGCCTCTCAGGGCAGAGAAAGACAGACCCACGCACCAACTGCAGTTTGTGGAATTTAATAACAAAAAACACAAAATTCCAAAGAGTGCACAAACACAAAATCCAAGCACAGATAATAAAGAAACTTACACGCAGTAATGAGTTCAGAATAAACTCGCCAGAGTGGGGAAGGGACTCTGGTGGCGAGGAGAAGGAATCTCTGTCAAGACTGCAGCAGTAAAGAAAAGAAAATTCAGTCCTTAAATAGGCACGGAGTAAACAACATAAGTAATGACAGGTATGGGTTCACATGAGCGGGCAAAAAGAGAACAATGAACTAACTAACTAACCTACACTTATATAGCGCTTTTCTAGTCACAAAGACCACTCAAAGCGCTTTCACTAGTACTAACCCTCTATTCTAAGGGCCTATAGGAAACAGATATCTAGGGACAATTTAGAACAACCAATTAACCTAACATGCATGTCTTTGGATTGTGGGAGGAAACCGGAGCCCCCGGAGTAAACCCACACAGCACAGGGAGAACATGCAAACTCCATACAGAAAGGTTCCAACCCCTGCCAGCCTGGGGATTCGAACCAGGAACCTTCTAGCTGTAAGGCAACAGTGCTAACCACTGCACCACCGTGCTGCCCAATGAACAGTGATTGGGATCAATTGGGAGAGATGAGAGAAGAGCGGCTGAACTTGACAGCTGACAGGGCGATGCCCACACAGAGCACAAAACCGGAAATGCCGCCTGACAGCTGTCAACCCCGAGAAAGAGCACAACAGTACAAATATAAAGAATAAACATCATCAAATGCAGACTAATAAACAATTACAAGTTGAAATGAAACATGGGCGTAACAGAACTGAAACATTAACAGAAAAATAGAAAGCAGTATGAGAATACTGAGGCTCAAAAGGCGCAAAAAACAACAAATATATACAGTTAGGCCCAAAAATATTTGGACAGTGACACAAGTTTTGTTATTTTAGCTGTTTATGAAAACATATTCAGGATACAATTATATAATCAATATGGGCTGAAAGTGCAGACTCTCAGCTGTAATTTGAGAGTATTCACATCCAAATTGGAGCAAGGGTTTAGGAATTACAGCTCTTTAATATGTAGCCACCTCTTTTTCAAGGGACCAAAAGTAATTGGACAATTGACTCAGAAGGCTGCAAAAAAAAAAAAAAAAATAACAAGGCTGCATAGGCTCTTCCCTCATTAATCTGTCATCAATTAAGCAGTTAAAAGGTCTGGAGTTGATTCCAGGTGTGACGTTTGCATTTGGAAGCTGTTGCTGTAAACACACAACATGCGGTCAAAGGAGCTCTCAATGGAGGTGAAACAGACCATCCTGAGGCTGAAAAAAAAGAAGAAATCCATCAGAGAGATAGCAGAAATGTTAGGAGTGGCCAAATCAACAGTTTGGTACATTCTGAGAAAAAAGAGTGCACTGGTGAGCTTGGGAACTCAAAAAGGCCTGGATGTCCACGGAAGACAACAGTGGTGGATGATCACAGAATCTTTTCCATGGTGAAGAACAACCCTACATCTAAGTCTACCATAAAGAGAAGACTTCATGAGAGTAAATACAAAGGATTCACCACAAGGTGCAAACCATTAATCAGCCTCAAAAATTGAAAGGCCAGAATTGACTTTGCCAAAAAACACCTGAAGAAGCCAGCCCAGTTCTGGAACAGCATTCTTTGGACATATGAGACTAAGATCAACCTGTATCAGAATGATGGGAAGAAGAAAGTGTGGAGAAGAATTGGAACAGCTCATGAGCCAAAGCACTATATCTTCTGTAAAACATGGTGGAGGCACTGTGATGGCATGGGCATGCATGGTTTCCAATGGCACTGGGTCACTTGTGTTTATTGATGATGTGACAAAAGACAGAAGCAGCCGGATGAATTCTGAAGTGTATAGGGATATACTTTCTGCTCAGATTCGGCCAAATGCAGCAAAGTTGATTGGTCGGCGCTTCACAGTACAGATGGACAATGATCCAAAACATACTGCAAAAGCAACCCAGGAGTTTTTTAAAGCAACGAAGTGGAATATTCTGCAATAGCTGAGTCAATCACCAGATCTCAACCCAATTGAACATGAGTTTCACTTGCTCTAGACAAAACTTAAGGCAGAAAGACCCACAAACAAGCAGCAACTGAAGACAGCTGCAGTAAAGGCCTGGCAAAGCATCACAAAGGAGGAAACCCAGCGTTTGGTGATGTCCATGGGTTCCAGACTTCAGGCAGTCATTGCCTGCAAAGGATTCTCAACAAAATATTGAAAAGTAACATTTTACTTAGGGTTATGTTTATTTGTCCAATTACTTTTGAGCCCCTGAAATGAGGAGCGTTTGTATAAAAATAGCTACAATTCCTACATGTTTAATCATATATTTTTGTTCAACCCCTTGAATTAAACCTTAAAGTCTGCACTTCAATTCCGTTGTAGTTGTTTCATTTCAAATCCAATGTGGTGGCATGCAGAGCCCAAATCATGAAGATTGTGTCACTGTCCAAATATTTCTGGGCCTAACTGTAAATATGTAGAAAAAGCCATGAGACTGAGCCTGGTGGAACCTCTAGAGCTCAGCTCGTGACATCCCCAAGACTTTTGTGGACTGACAAAACAAAAGTTGAACTTTCTGGAAGGTGTATGTCTCATTGAATCTGGCGTAAATGTAACACAGCATTTCAGAACAGGAACATCAAACCAACAGTAAAAAATATGGTGGTAGTAGTGTGATGGTCTGGGGCTGTTTTGTTGCTTCAGGACCTGGAAGACTTGCTGTGGTAAATGGAACCATGAATTCTGCTGTCTAACAAAAAATCCTGAAGGAGAATGTCCAGCCATCTGTTCGTGACCTCAAGCTGAGGAGCACTTGGGTTCTGCAGCAGGACAATGATCCAAAACACATCAGCAAATCAACCTCTTAATGGTTTAAGAAAAACAAAATGAAGACTTTGGAGTGGCCTAGTCAAAGTCCTAACCTGAATCCAATTGAGATGCTGTGGCATGACCTTAAAAGGCGGTCCATGCTTGAAAACCCTCCAATGTGGCTGAATTACAACAATTCTGCAAAGATGAGTGGGCCAAAATTCCTCCACAGCACTGTAAAAGACTCATTGCCAATCATCGTAAAAGCTTGATTGCAGTTGTTGCTGCTAAGGGTGGCCCAACCAGTTGTTAGGTTTAGGGGGCAATCACTTTTTCACACAGGGCCATGTAGATTTGGATTTTTTCCCCCTTAATAATAAACACCTTCCTTTAAAAACTACATTTTGTGTTTACTTGTGTTATCTTTATCTACCTGTTGTTCTTATTAAAGACAAAAATAGAAAGGAGATGTCTTTACCTTCTTACCAGGTGGTCCAGATGGCTCACTTCAACTGGACAGGTTCCTTTGAATTTTACAACTCCCAATGAGTTGTAAATTCTTTGTAAAATTGTAAAATTTTTGTTGTTATCTTTGTCTAATATTTAAATTTGTTTGATGATCTGAAACATTTAAGTGTGACAAACATACAAAAAAAAATGAGAAATCAGGAAGGGGCAAACACTTTTCACACCACTGTATCTGACATTGGGCATCATTTTATTAATGTAAATTTGAACTCAATCAGAGTTTCATTATTTGGCCAACAAAAACCTGAATCATCTTTCCTTCACAGATCTGCTTTGGAACAGAAAGACCAAGAACTAAAATCAGTCACACTGAGGTAAATGTTGGAAAATGTTGGAAGAGTCATGTTTTATTATAAGCTGGTGTTGTGAAGGTTTGGGCTAATGAGGCTAACTATGGTGTTTTATTACAGACTGATGGAGACGGAGAATTATTATAAAAAGAAACTTGATCTGGAGAAGTGAGTATCTCTAAATTTACCGTTAGTTCTACATGATGGGAGTGTTGTATTTCTTTAAAAAAACAAACAAACATTAAAGCTTTAAACTAAAGAAACGCTACACTGTAAAAATTTGGTATAACTTAAAAAAAAATCTTATTGTTCTTCTTCTTCTTGCTATGGATGTCCCTCGCGGGCCATTAATGAGACGCTATAGGCCAGCCGATGAGTTTGCATATTTATTAACAGAGGAAATTAATGACAAAGTAAACAGCCACGTGGGGCAAAAGCACGAACATTGGCGACAGCGAAGACACAATAACAATATACATAGGCTAGGGAATACACTTCCTGAAACACGAAGCATCAAAGGGTGACTGGAGCCGGGGTGAGAGACTCCAGTCGAAAGTACGGATCCAACGTTATGCGAGGTCGCAGCCAGGAGTAACCTCAGCTGCTCCCTTAAATAAGGCACTACGATTAATCAGGAAATGAGAATATAATCAATGGAATGTGATCCAGCTGTCACGGTGCAGCTTGGCTCTGACAGGCTGAAGTCCCGCTGCGATGCTGTCACAGTAAAAGCCCTGGAAGGCAACATGACAACACAGAACAGAGAAAATACCGGACAGCCCGAGCGCGACAGAATCACCGCTCAGACCATGACAGTACTCCCTGCTCAAAAGGCACATTCCAAGCGCAAACATAACATCCAAGCTCCCCCCCAACCAGAAGGATACCAGGCCTGACCCAGGGAGGGTGAAGGGGGAACCAGGCCAGGAGGGCAAGAACCACAAAAAGAAAAGGGGAACACAATATCAAGGGAAAAAAAAACACAACAGAGGGCAACAAAGATAACCAAAATGATGAGGCTAAACACGCCACAAACAAACCTAGAGCACATTAAATACAACAAGAATATACACGACCTTCCGAGTGATAATGAGACAAGAAAACTAGAATACAGGTGCATACAACAATACACCATACCCATAAAACACCAGGAAAAAAAAAAACAACAAAAAACTCAACCAGCTACACAGTAGAGCAGCAACACTACAAATGTAGTCCAATATTATCAACAGGCAAAGACAAAAAACAAAAGAGCATCTCTCAAACTACAGAGGAGAGGGAAAAAAAAAACAAAAACACAGGGATGCTGGCAGGTAGAACACAAAGAGTCACAAAAAAAAACAAACAGTTTGGGTGGTCTACTCGCATCCAGAGTCCAGATCGCTGGCAGGGGGAAAAGAAACAGTTTGGGTGGTTTACCCCAGTCCCAGGCCCGGAGAAACAGTGCCTCAGGCAGCCGGACCAGGTCGCAAAACAAGCAAGGCAGTCCGTCGGGTGGCTGACCCAGAACGCCGAACCAGTGAAGCAGTCTCCCGGGTGGCCTACCCGCGTCCTTAGGCCACCAGGACCGGAGGCGAGAATTCGGTGGCGGCCTCCTGAGAGGGATAGCGAGGGAAAACCGAGCCGAATCCGGGGAACCCCAACGGCACCCGGTGGAGGAAGAAGGGGATTAGGGGAAGGATGAGGGGCCAGTCCGGTGTCAGACGGCAGAGGATCTGCAGCTCCTTCTCCAAACTTAAACCGAACCGGCACTGTGCCCTTGCTGGACCCCGAACGGGCCAGCCCTGCACCCACGACGGACCCCGACTGGGTCGGATCAGCACCCATGATGGACCCTGACTGGGTTGGAACAGCACCCACGATGGACCCCGACTGGGCCGGAACAGCACCCACGATGGACCCTGACTGGGCCAGTGCAGCACCAGGGATGACCTCCGAGCACAAACCTGGAACCTCCAAGACGACGACCGGAACAGGCTCGTCACCGGTGACCCTGGGAGAAGGCTCAGAGGAAGAGAAAGAACCGGGATCAGGATCACCGGCAGCGACAGAACCCGGCGAGACAAGCTTGGATGCAGCGATCGGCTGCACCCAGCTCATTTTCCTGATAGACAGGCAATAATGCTCCAGAATAGAGAAGAGAAAGAACAAAATAGAGCACTTGCCTGATCTCGGGCTCCACCGCTGTCCAGGACTCCGACGATCCAGGCTCAATGGTCTGGAGGTCCACTCCTGGTTCCCACTCGACTGCGGCGGGCTCCGCAGCCAGCATAATGGTTTTCACAGTCTGAGGACTCCCTGTCGCTGAAGTCCACGCCAAAGGCCCGCACGGTGTGGTGGCAAGGGATCCGTGGCCTGCTGGGTCGAACCGCTCCTCCACAAAGACCTGAGGATGCTTTATCGTCGGCGCAGGCTCCAATTGGCAGTCCTCCCTCCTCCTCTGCCCACGACATGGCTGCGGGACCGCTACCAGGATCTCCAGGGCCGCAGGCTCCTTCTTTGTCCAACGGTGTATTCCTGGCACCGGGGGATGCTCAGGGGAAGGAGACACAGAGGATGCAGGTTCACAGTTAATAGCTGCAGCAGGTGGAGGAAGCTCAGGGGACTGTGAACCCCGAACTCCACCCCCAGGAGTCAGACAAGGCAATTCACAATATGAAGGAAGAGAATGAAATAGCACTTGCCTGCTCAGCTGAGGGCCGATGGAATCTGCTGCAGCGGGCTTGGTTCTCCTCTTTCCCCTTTGGATGGTGATGGAGGCCCCCCCAGGAAGATGAAGAGCAGCCGCTTGCACAGGGTCAGAAACAGGCGCAGCCAGATCAGGACTCGTGGAGCTCACAGCAGCTGGAGACAGCATCGAGGTGAAGGGAGGAGCAGCCGAGGCAGTTTGGGGACGAGGAGCTGACGGAACAGCAGGAACAGCAAACCCGGAGGCTGAGGCTGCTGTCTTTCCCTTTCGGCGTGACGCAGTGGCAACAGCTGGCTGGGAGGCAGAGTTCTCTTGGTGGCCCGGAACTGGATCCGGATGGGGATTTCGCTGAGGCTGAACACGAGAAGGATGACGACGTTTACCGGCAGAGGGTGAGGCCAAGGTCAGGTTTGAATAACGCCGCTGCTGTGCAGAGACAGAGGCTAGCAGCTCAGCATACTCGAGAAAATCTTCGAGTTCAGGATGAGCCTTCACCAGTCTGACTGCCGCCACCACATGCTTCATGATTTACGTTGGATGGAAGGAAGAGCGAGCTTCAGCCACACGGCCCCGGATGAGCTCAGCTGCCCACTGCGTCTCTTCTGGGGGAATCCCAGCTGACCTCCTCCTCCGCTGTGGATGGAGACGGCACTTGGGTGACGTAGACTCCTGGGCTGGACGGGTGACAGGAACTGGATTCCGGGGCGAGGAGCGGGAATGCCTCACCTTTGGCTTCCTGCCTGAGTTCCCCTCCGGTCCACGGGTCTTCTCCCGGAGTGCCGTGATTTCTGCCATCCTCTTCCTGACTTCGGTGTGGTTGGCATGGTGAGGACTGCGGTTAATTGCCACCTCAGTGAGGTCCAAGTACCAGCGTGAACCGTCGGGAAAGGGGTCGTTACGAGCTTGCGAGATGATACCATCTATTTTGATGAGGGACATAACTCGCTCGTAGCCCAAGCTCAAAGCATAGCCCTTCCTTGGCGACGTCATTTCCCAACACGCTGGTACACGGAAAGAACAGGGGAAAAACTACAAGCCCAAAAAAACAAACTCACAGTGACCGGCGTCTCGTTTTGGCTGCGACTTACTGTTATGGATGGCCCTCGTGGGCCATTAATAAGACGCTATAGGCCAGCCGATGAGTTTGTATATTTATTAACACAGGAAATTAATGACAAAGTAAACAGCCATGTGGAGCAAAAACACGAACATTGGCTACAGCCAAGACACAATATCAATATACACAGGCTAGGAAATACACTTACTGAAACACGAAGAATCAAAGGGTGACTGGCGCCGGGGTTAGGAACTCCAGTCGAACGCTGTACAGATCCAACGTTTTGCGAAGTTGCAGCCAGGAGTAACCTCAGCTGCTCCCTTAAATAAGGCACTATGATTTATCAGGAAATGAGAGTGTAATCAATGGAATGTGAACCAACTGTCATGGCGCAGCTCGGCTCTGACAGCCCTAAGTCCCGCCGCGACGCTGTCACAATAAAAGCCCTGGAAGGCCATATGACAACACAGAACAGAGAAAATACCGGACAGCCTAAGCGCGGACAGAATCAGTGTTCAGAACATGACACTTCTGCGCTATCCACAGTTTGTCCACAATGAACACCATGTCCAACCATAAGGGTGTCTGGGCACCTTAGGTTGTGGGTCGATGATCAATTTTATTGTGTTAAAGCTTCAAGTCTCAGTGATCAGAGGTGTTCACAGTGAAATATTTTGTTTCTGATAAGCTCAGTAATGTGATGAAGCTTTTTTACTCACTTTCTTATCATGCAGATCTGCTCAGAAACAGAAAGATGAAGAACTTGAACAGCAGAGGTCAGTATGAGGTCAAAGAGTGTGGGACATTTTGTTGTTTGAAACAAGAACCTTTATTTAGTCATCATGTTCTACAACAGCTGATGAACTTTTCAACACCACAGGTCTGCTCTGAAACAGAAAGATGAAGAACTACAACACAAAGTTACTGAGACAGAGACATTTTATAAACAGGAACTTAAGCGGGAGAGATTAGCATGAAGTCAAAAACTGTGCGACATTTTGCTTTAAACAGACAGAAGAATGTGGTGGAATCATTATGATCTGCAGTAGCTGAAGAACTTTTCCACTCCACAGGTCTGCTCTGAAAAAGAAAGATGAAGAACTGAAATCAGAGAAACAGAGGTAATGTCTGTTACCTTGGATTATTATTATTATTATTATTATTATTATTATTATTATTATTATCCATTCATCCATCCATCTTCCATCCATCCATCATCTATCAGTTGGGCGGTGCGGTGGCGCAGTGGTTAGCACTGTGCCAGCACAGCAACTCACCCTTGGCTATGGGATCTCTGGTTCGATCCCAGCCCCTGACCAACAGTGATCTGTGTGGAGTTTGCATGTTCTCCCCGAATCTGTGAGGGTTACTCCGGGATTTCTCCAGTTTCCTCCCACAGGCCAAAAACATACAGGTTAGGTTAATTGGAGACTCTAAAGTGGCCCTAGGTGTGAATGTGTGTGTGAATGGTTAAGGGACAGCGCCGTACAGTGGCTGCTTCATCCATCCTGGTGGATGCCCTCAATTTCCCCTCTGGGGATCAATAAAGTATACAAAATAAAAAAAAAAAAAAACATCTACCGCTTTTCTGGAGGTCCGGGTCTCGGAGGCAGCAGTTCAAGCAGAGAAGCCCAGACTTCCCTCTCCCCAGCCACCTGCTCCAGCTCTTCAGAGAGGATACCAAGGCGTTCCCAGACCAGCTGGGAGACATAGTCACTCCAGCGAGTCCTGGGTCTGCCCCGGGGTCTCCTCTCAGTGGGACATGCCCAAAACACCTCAAGTGGGTGGCGTCCAGGAGGCATCCTAATCCGATGCCCATACCACCTCATGTGACTCCTTTCAATGTGGAGGAGCAGCAGTTCTACTCTGAGCCTCTCCCGGATGACTGAGCTCCTCACCCTATCTCTGAGGGTGAGTCCAGCAATCCTACGGAGAAAGCTCATTTCAGCCGCTTGTATCCGCGATCTTGTTCTTTCGGTCATTACCCAAAGTTTGTGACCATAGGTGAGAGTAGGAACGTAGATTGACTGGTAAATCAACAGCTTTGCCTTAGAACTTAGCTCCCTCTTCACCACAACAGACCAGTACAACGTCCGCATCACTGCAGATGCTGCTCCAATCTGTCTGTCAATCTCTTGCTCCATTCTCCCCTCACTCGTGAATAAGACCCCAAGATACTTAAACTCCTCCACTTGGGGCAGGAGTCTGTCCCTAACCCGGAGAGGACAATCCACCTTTTTCCGGCTGAGGACCATGGACTCGGACTTGGAGGTGCTGATTCTCATCCCAGCCGCTTCACATTCAGCGGCAAACCGTCCCAGCAAGAACTGTAGGCCATTGCTGGATGAAGCCAACAGGACAACATCATCTGCAAACAACAGAGATGAGATCCTGTGGTCACCAAGCATGACACCCTCCATTCCCTGGCTGTGCCTAGAAATCCTGTCCATAAAAATTATGAACAGGATCGGTGACAAAGGGCAGCCCTGGCAGAGTCCAACTCTCACTGGGAATGAGTCCGACTGAGTGTTGGCAATGCGAACCAAACTCTCGCAACGGTCGTACAGAGACCGAATGGCTCGTAACAACAAGCCAGATACCCCATACTCCCGAAGCACCCCCCACAAAAAAACACAAGGGACACGGTCGAATGCCTTCTCCAAGTCCACAAAACACATGTAAACTGGTTGGGCAAACTCCCACGAACTCTCGACAATTCTCAAGAAGGTAAAGACCTGGTCCAATGTGCCACGGCCAGGACGAAAACCACATTGCTCCCCCTGAATCCGAGGTTCGACCAACGGCCGGACTTTCCTCTCCAGTACCTTGGCATAGACCTTCCCAGGGAGGCTGAGGAGTGTGATCCCTCTAAAATTGGAGCACACCCTCCAATCCCCTTTTTTGAAGAGAAGAACCACCACCCCGGTTTGCCATGCCAAAGGCACTGCCCCCAACCTCCATGCAATGTTGCAAAGGCATGTCAACCACGACAGCCCTACAACATCCAGGGCCTTGAGGTACTCAGGGCGAATCTCATCCACCTCCAGGGCCCGGCCACCAAAGAGATTTTTAACCACCTTGGCGACCTCAGCCCCTGTGATAGGGGAGTCATCCCCCTCATCCACAAGCCCTGCTTCCTTATCAGGCGTATCAGTGGGATTGAGGCGTATCAGTGGGATTGAGGAGATCCTCAAAGTATTCCTTCCACCGCCCAACAATATCCCCAGTCGAAGTCAACAGCACCCCATCTGCACCATACACAGTGTGGACAGGGAGCTGCTTCCCCCTCCTGAGCCGCCGGACCGTTTACCAGAATCATCTTCGAGGCCGACCGAAAGACTTGTTCCATGGCCTCACCAAACTCCTCCTATACCCGGGTTTTTGCTTCAGCAACCACCCGAGCTGCACTCTGGTTGGCCTGCCAGTACACCTCAGCTGCTTCAGGAGTCCCACCAGCCAACCAAGCCTGATAGGACTCCTTCTTCAGCTTAATGGCCCCCCTCACCACTGGTGTCCACCACTTGGTTCGGGGGTTACCACCACGAGATGCCCCGACCACCTTGCAGCTGCAGCTCTGGGCTGCCACTTCAACAATAGAGGTGGAGAACATGGCCCATTCAGACTCTATGTCTCCAGACTCCCTCGGAATGTGGTTGAAGTCCTTCCAGAGGTGGGAGTTGAAGACCTCCCGGACAGGGGCCTCAGCCAGACGTTCCCAGCACACACTCACTATACGGTTGGGTCTACCACGGGTCACATTTGGATCACGGCTGCACCCACGATGGGCCCCGATAGGGCCTTGGCTGCACCGGCATCAGACCCCGACTGGGTCGGCGCCGCACCAGAACCGACCTCCAACCCCAAACCCGAACTCTCTGGCACAGCGACCGGAATCAGCTCCGCGCCGGTGACCCTGGGAGAAGGCTCAGGAGAGAGAAAAGACCCAGGATCAGGATCACCGGTAGCGACAGATCCCAGTGAGATGAGTTTGGGCGCAGCGGATAGCTGCCCCTGGCTCGTCTCTCCGAGAGACAGGCAAAAGTGCTCCAGAATTTAGAATCCAGAATTCTATATACTTATTCCATCTAGCTACAATGCTCCGCACTGTGTTTTTATATATCTACATATTATTCCATCTAGCTACATTGCTCCGCACTGTGTGTGTTTATATACTTGCATATTTATTCCACCTAGCTGCAATGCTCCATACTGTGGGTGTTTATATATTTACATATTTATTCCATCTAGCTACAATGCTCTGCACTGTGTGTTCATATATTCATATATTTATTCCATCCAGCTACAATGCTCTGCACTGTGTGTCTGTGTGTGTGTGTGTGTATATATATATTTTATAGTAATATGTACATATGTATATTAGCTGCTCTTGCTTGCTTGTTTTTTTTTTTTTTTTTTTTTTTTTTTTTTTTTTTTTTTTTCTTGCCTTCTGATTGTTGCTCTGAGTGTTGCTATCCCTGTGCTGTTGCAATCCTGGAATTTCCCCGTTGTGGGACTAATAAAGGCTTATCTTATCTTATCTTATCTTAGAATGGAAAGGAGAAAAACAAAGTAGAGCACTTGCCTGTACTCGGGTTCTGTCGCTGTCCAGGACTCCGACGATCCGGGCTCAAACGGAAGGAGATCGTCTTCTGGCTCCCACTCAGCTACATCGGGCTCCGCAGCTGGCATGATGGTTTCAGCAGCCTGAGGACCCTCCGGCACCGATGTCCACGTCGACGACCCGCACGGCGTGGTGGCAGGGGACCCTCGACCCTCTGGATCGGACCGCTTGTCTGTGGAGACCTGGGGACGCTTCGTCGTCGGCGCAGGCTCCACGCTGCAGTCCGCTCTCCTCCTCTGCCCATGACGTGGCTGTGGGGCTGGAACCAGGCTCTCCAGAACCGCAGGCCCCCTCCTCATCCGGCGACGTTGGCCTGGCGTCGAGGACCACTCAGTGGAGGGAGACATAGAAGAAGCGGGTTTAATAATAGAAGCTACAGCAGGTGGTGGGCGCTCGGGGGACTGCAAACTCCGAGCTCCACCCTCAGGAGTCAGACAAGGCAAATCACAATTAAGAGGAGATGAGTGAACTTGTACTTGCCTGTCTCCCGGAGGCAGGATGGTGCCTGCTGTATTGCTCCACCCTTTCCCCGCCGGACGGTGAAAGAGGGCCCCCTGGGAGGATGAGGGGGAGCCGCTGGTGATGGACCTGGGACGGGGCTCGCCGGTGCAAGACTCTGGGTACTCTCAGCAGCCGGGGAAAACGTCGAGGAGGAGGGGGCAACAGCTGAGATGAACCGGGCACGGAGCGCTGACGGGACAGCAGGAGAAGATGACCCGGGGAAAGAGGCTGGGGGGATTCCCTCCTGGCGAGACGCCGAGGAAACAGCTGACTGTGGGATTGAGTCTCTCAGGAGGCCCGGAATGGAATCCGGACGGGGTTCTTGTTGAGGATCACTATGGCCATGGCACCAACATCTTCGACGGCCTCCGGATGGTGCGAACTCCAGAACTGGATCGAGGACAGGAGCGGGATCCCAAAGCGGGGAGTGGGGATGCCTCCTCCTCTGCTTACCCCCGTAGTCCTCCTCCATCATGCGGAGTATCTCGTGCTGTGCGGCGATGTCATCCCTCCTCACGCTGACTTCGGGGTGGTTGGCGTAGCGAGGGAGATGATTAAGGACGTCCTCAGCACAGTCCAGGTACCAGCGCACGTCGCTGTGATAGTCGAGGAGGGAGGCGGAGATGAGCGTTTCATCAACGTATTCCAGGGCGTCTGCCAACTCGTATCTCTGACTCTGAGCGTGGCCCCTCCACGACGGCATGCTTCCAGCATGCAGTACCCAGACAGGAAAGAGCAAAGTCCAAATGCAAACTCACGGCGACAGGCGTCTCAGTGTGGCATCTCCGTTTAGGCGTCCTGGCAGCAGTCTACTGTCACGGGTGGCCCTCACGAGCCACCATAAGACGCCAACAAGTCACCGGTGAGTTTGCAATGATGTTTATTAAGGAACAGAGGAACAGAAGGATAACACAAAGTGACAAAGTAGTAAGCCACGGTGGGCTAAAACACACTACAAGGGAACAGAGACTGTACGGCTGAACAAGCTCACTTACAATACCGGATAAAGACGAGGGATGATCGTAGGCGAGAAATCAAATGAGGAATCTTGACGTCCGAGACAAGGACCACTCGCTCGACGTCTAAACACAGGGGTGTTTCGGCAGAGACTGCTGCATTGGGCTGCATTCAGCGTCCGCTTAAATGCCGACCGCTAATGAGCCCTGAATGCAGCACAGCTGGCAGGCTTTGACAGCAGGAAGCTCCTCCGAGCGCTGTCACAATAAGAGCCCGGGGAGCCAGAAGGAAATCACTGCTGTCAAACCCGCAGGGGATGACATATGACTTGAGCGCGGACGAGATTGGCGCTCGGATCATAACACCTTTCACCATCTTCCTCAGGAATCCATTCCTTATGACCTCGATCTTTTCAACTTCTTTCACAGTTATTTGCCAAGTCTGTTCACTGTACAGGAGATGGGGCCTTATACACGCAGTGGGGAACTTCATTCTGGTAGATAGGTGTATATGCTGATCGGAAAACACACGTTTAAGTTCATTCCAATTTTTAAATGCAGATCCGATTCTCAAGCCAAGGGTCTGCATTTCCTCCCTGGAGTCCGTGATGGTGTAACCCAGATATTGGAAACTTCTCATGTTCTTTATTTGGTTGCTGTTTATGCAAATGAAGCTTTTTTGTTTTTTGACGTCTTCGCTGATGTTAAAAGCCATCGTTTTTGTTTTGGTGTATGCCATTTTTAGTCTGAATTGAGCATAGGTGTTGTCATAGATCCGGAGGATGGTTTGTAGTTCCTCAATAGACCCCTCGTCAATAGAGGTAGGGGTCAATTATATGCTTAATCATCTGCATATAAAAGCTCCGTTGTTCTATTCTCCCCAGTTGGTCGAGCGTTTTTCCGAAGTTTCCTTGGTGACACTTCGTTTGTTTGGAATACAGTACTTGATTTTGAAACCTTTCTCTGGATATAGCCCCTCCACTTCATGATGAGCAACCCTGACTATGAAGTCCATGTAAATATTGAAAAGAGTCAGAGACTCCAGGGCGCCTCACCTGCATCCGACCAGAGTATCAACCAGTAGGGTGGAACCTTTTATGTGTGCCTTTGTGTCAGTATATAGTGCTCTAAGGACTTCTACAGTTTGAGGACACTTCAGTCTAATCTCAAGACATTTCACCAGGGGTTTGCGAGGTATCCAATCGTATGCAGCCTGTAAGTCAACGAAAGCAATGAATAGCGGAGTCCCAGATTTACTGGACTTCTGAAGTATGTGGCATAATATGAAGACGACATCATTAGCTGATCGATTGGCACAGAATCTAAATTGAGATGGTAGTTGAATGTATTCATAGGCATCACAGAGTATGTCAGCGATTGCTGATATGATTTTTGACAGAGTTGAAGTAATACTCAGTCCCCTGTAGTTTTCAGTGCATGACCTCAGGCCACGTTTGTGTATGCATGTGATGCTTGCCATGAGCCATTGAATTGATACTTGAAAACATGTCCATATCAAGCCCACAAGGACCTCAAGGCAGTGGATGGTTCTCTGGATATTCAGGTTCTGGTTGGGGATCATTTGCGCAAGGACCAAAGTGCTCAGAAAGTGGTCTTGTAGCTAGGATGGTGATATGAGTAATTCATTGGATCTTTTTAACGATGTGTACTGTTTCATTAACCTGACTTCCTCTTCAACTATACGGTGTTCGCTTACTATGTTGATCTGATCTACCTTGGTTTTAAAATAGGCTTTTTTAAGCTGGGTGTGTGTTTCTTTACATCATCTCCAAGGAACCTTCTTTTTATTGGTTCTTTCTCATGGCGTTGCTTTTTCAAAAGCTCTCTGTAATTTTGGTCTACCCAAGGTTTTTTGATTTGGTCCTTTTCTAAAGAGGGAACTGTTTCCTTGGAAGTGTGTCTGATCATATTGATGACAAATTCCTCCATGTCAACCATGTTCCGTGAGTCTAGTTCAAGCTGCATGAGTTGTTCAAGTTTGGTGCTGTATTCAGCTTTGATGGAAGGGTCATCCCTAAGGTTCTGGACATCCTTGATAACTTTTTATGGGCATTTATTAGAAAACATTTGCTTGGTTTTCCTTTTTGTTTGAAGTTGGGCTTGTATTACAGTCATGTGATGATCAGACTCAAAAGGCTGTCTCTGCATGGGAAAAACCCTGCAATTTTTAGTTCCCCATTTCACATACCACTCAGCCCTGATGTTGTCTAGTCTCTGTTTGTATCTCAGATTTGACACGAATGACCATCTGTGCTCATCAGACTTTGTAACAAACATTGTGTTTAGCAGGAACAAGTTGCTGGTTTCTGCTGTTTCTAGTAATCACGAGTCATTGAAGCTGGTTGGATCAGCATCATGAAATCGAACGACACGCTGCCATTTGCTTGGATTACAGTCCATTCCAATTGCAGCTTTGAAATCTCCAGCGACAATTATCTTGAATGATGGATTGTCCACTTTAGCTCATCATTTCTCTTTATGGAGCATTTAATAAAATGCTTTCTTGGTGGACTCAGCATATTGTTCAGTTGGGCAGTAGTAACTGAACACAGAAAGTTTAACTCCTTCCTCCTTTACTTGTACCATGCTCATACGTCCTTCAACAACATGGTTTACATCAATCAGTCTGACATGAGGGGCAAGAGCCACAGCAACACCCGCCCTGGATGTTTTCATGCCATTGTAGATCACCCGCCATCCTTTAAGGACAGAGTTGTCAAAACAGATCTCATCTTCTCATTTCTTTCTTACTTCTTGCATGCAGGATATGTCATGGGATAGATTCTTGAACTGGAGTACACAATCAGCTAACTTTCTTTCACATTTCCCTGTCCTTACATTAATAGTGCCAAGCCAAAAGTCATGGAATCTTTTCTTCAACTGTGGCATTTTAACAGAGCAAAAACTTTTGATTGCCTTTTGCAAGATTGATTCTCCAAAATGAAAGCGGCTACTTCACAGTCTGTTGCCAATGCTCCGTTTGCTCACCCAGTCTCAAGACTGGGATCCCCAGGGTGTACCTGTCCTAGTGATGAAGGTGGAGCCGGCTTGAATGTGAGAGGCGATTGGACATACAAGGACTTATAAATGTTCTGCAAGCCTAGCATAAAGCAAGTTGTGTATCACACAATTTACACCCCAAGCATCTTTGTCTATGAAAGCGCTATATAAACCTGATGTATTATTATTATTATTATTATTATTATTATTATTATTATTATGTAACCTTCTCAACTGGTTTGAGTCTTCTGGTTTCATTGACAGGTACAATTGTGTATCATCTGCATAACAATGGAAATTTATGGTGTGTTTTCTGATAATATCACCTAAGGGGAATTTATATATAATGAAGAGTACTGGTCCTAGCACAAAGTGCTTGTGAGACTTCTTGACTGAGTTTTGTGAGGAGCGATAAACCTGATTGGAACTCTGAAAAAACTTTCATCAGTATGTCTCCTGCCCAACCAGGCGAAAAAAGACATTGGACCTGTGCTATGGATCCATAGAGAGGGCCTATAAATCACTCCCCCTTCCTCCTTTAGGATCATCAGATCACAACTGTGTTCATTTGCTGCCCACATATAAAACTGCTCTCAGAAGAGGCAAGGTGGAGATGAGAGACATTGATGTGTGGACAGAAGATTCAGAGCACAGCCTCCAGGAATGCTTTGACTGTACAGACTGGAAGATGTTCATAATGGCCTGCGGGGATGACTTGGACTCTCTGGCTGAGCTCACATGCTCATACATGGCTTACTGTCAAAATAAGATTGTTCCACGTAAACGTGTCAAAATATACCCCAACAACAAACCATGGGTTACTAAATCAGTTAAATCCTGCTTACAGAGGAAAGCTCTTGCCTTTAAACAGGGGTCTGTTTCTGAGCTACAGGTTGCCACCAAGGAGCTGAAGGCCGAAATTTTAAGAGCAAAACAGAATTATAAATCAGAATTGGAAAGCAAGATGGCAGCAAATAAACTTGGTTCAGCCTGGGCCAGTATGAAAACTATTGCAGGCCTTCAGAGCACAGAGCGCAGTAATCGTGTGTTTTTAGATGGTTTTAGTTCAGACACAGAGCTGGCTAATGCTCTTAATTGTTTTTATGGTCGTTTTGACTCCTTTGATTTTAGCACAGAAATCCAAGATTTGAAACAGAAACTCAAAGACAATCAGCACTTTAATATTGAGATGCAGGATGTTGAAAGGGAGTTCCGCGCTGTAAAAGTGAACAAAAGTCAGGGCCCTGATAATATATGTGGACGCCTGGTAAAGTCCTGTGCACATGAACTGAGTGCTATATTTCATTACATTTTCAATAAGTCCTTACAGACACAACATGTGCCTAAGATCTGGAATGATGCCGTGGTTGTTCCCGTTCCAAAATCCAGCTGTCCTAAAACGGTAAATGACTTTAGACCAGTTGCTTTGACTTCAATTTTAATGAAAATTTTTGAAAAACTGGTCAGATGTGAGGTCCTAAGGCAGACTGAACATGCATTGGATCCTCTGCAGTTTGCCTATAGGCCTCACAGAGGAGTGGAGGATGCCACTGTCACTCTGTTTGACATGCTTTTTAAACATCTGGATTTTAATGGGACACACGCCAGGCTTTTATTTGTGGACTTCTCTTCTGCCTTTAATACAATCCAACCTCATATCTTAGTTGAAAGGCTCCTGCAACAATTTGATTTGAGCAATAATCTGGTGGGTTGGATTCTGAATTTCTTAACCAACAGGACGCAGAGAGTAAGGGTCAATGGCACATTGTCTGACCTAAAGTGCTCTTCTACTGGCTCTCCTCAGGGGTGTGTGTTGTCACCACTACTCTTCATCCTGTACACAAACATGTGTCGGAGCAGACATGACAACAGACACATTATAAAGTATGCTGATGACTCAGTCATTGTCAGTCTCCTCCAGGATGGTGAGAGTGGCCACGGCCCAGTAGTTGATGACTTTGTTCACTGGTGTGAGGATTCCTACCTGCAGCTGAATACAACAAAAACGAAAGATATGATTATTGACTTTAGGAGGAAAACTCCCAGGCACAAAGTCACCATACTAAAAGGCCAGACCACCGAATGTGTACAATCGTACAAATATCTTGGGACGATTATTGATAGTGGATTGAACTTTGAGGTGAACTGTGAAAGGGTGTGCAAAAAGGGTCAGCAAAATTTGCATTGTTTGAGGAAACTGGCACGCTTCCAAATTGACCAAACCATAATGACTATGTTTTATCGGGCTTTTATTGAATCTGTTTTATCCTTTTCTTTAATGTCATGGTTTGGTCAGATAAAACTGAAACAGAGGAAATCCTTGGATCAGGTAGTCAGATGGTCCAGTCGTTTGCTTGGTGAGTCACAGCTGAGCCTGACATCCCTGTACACCAGACAAGTACAGAGGATGGCCGACTCGATTTTAAATGATGACTCCCACCCTTTGCACTGCAACTTTCAGCTTCTTCCCTCCAGACGGAGGTTTGCTGTCCCAAAAAGTAGAACCCAGCGCTACAAAAACAGCTTTGTCCCTGCTGCTGTCAAAGAGTTGAACAAGCTATAAAAATTATATTGTACATATTTTATATTTACCTGTTTTGTAAGATGTGTGCCTGTGTTTGTGTCTATGTTGAATGTAATTAGTGGCTTGTAAATATGGATGTCACCAACTGCAAAACAAATCTACCTACGGGTACAAATAAAGTAGCCTGAACCTGAACCTGAACCTGAACTCTTCAGATAAATTATTTCTTCGTAAATAGTCACACAGTTGATTTGCAGCAACTCTCTAAGATTCATGATGCTAAACCTGAATTAGTAAAAATAACATTAAAACACAGGACTGATGGTTGCTGATAACACAACTCTGGGTGGCTGTGTGGATCTCCCTATAAAAGTAATCATTTTCTAGCTCAACAGGGATTTTAAATTGTGCTTTTTCTAGCCTAGTTCCTGACCCCACATATTTACTCTGTGCATGTGGGAAAAGTGTGCATTTGTTGGACACTTTGGTGAGGAGGGCTGGAGCCAATCCCAGCATCTTTGGGTGAGAGGCAGGGTACAGCCTGGGCAGGTTGCCTGTCCATCACAGGACCAACACAGAGAAACAGACAACCATTCACTTTCAATTTCATACCGAAGGACAATATATCCCTGTTGATGTCAGTTAACCAAACCTAGACAAACCATTGGTGGAGCCATGGTTAGCACTGTCACAGCACAGCAAGATGGCCATGGGTTCATCCCCAGCCCTCACCAGCAGTGACTTTTCTGTGTGGAGTTTGCATGTTCTCCTTATGTTTACGTGGATTTTCGCCGGGTACTCCAGTTTCCTCCCACAGAACAAAGACATGCACATCAGGTTAATGTTGGTGTTGTTTTGTGAGTCATATCAGTGGTCTACAATTTAGTACATGCAAACCTTTAGTAAATCAGACCCCAACCACCCACTGTTACTAATGCTGACAGAAGCAGATGTTTTCTTATGAATCTAATAACCAGATTAGAAATGACTGTGGAGCAGCTTCTTCACTTACTGTTTTAATTCCACAGATCTCTGAAACAGAAAGAACTGAAATCCCTCCAACAGAGGTGATGTGCTTTATTATGTGTCAGATATAAAAATCATTAGAAAGTGTGTTAATAACAGCGATCTAGGATGGTTACCATATAAACTACTTCTGTTGTTTTAACAGACTAGATGACATGGAGATGTCACACAAACAGAAACTTGGTGAACAGAGGTGAGTATGAAGGTGATTTTTAGTCCAACACATATGAGACTATTGGGTGATTTCTTTAAAATTAGGAGAGAAGAAGTCTTGAATTAGTCATTGTGATCTACAGCAGTAAGAACCTTACAAAATTTCTTTTTTCAGTAAGAAAAAAAAACTTTTCTCTGTCAGGTCTGTTCTGATGAAGAAAGATGAAGAACTGGAATCAGAGAGACAGAGGTACTGTGGATTAGAACAGAACTGAAAATTACACTGATGAGCTTTAATTCCATCCATCCATCTTCTTCCGCTTAATCTTTTTTGGGTGGTGGTGGGCTGGAGCCTATCCCAGCATCTTTGGGTGAGAAGCAGGGTACACCCTGGACAGATCACCAGTACATTGCAGGGCCAACACAGAGAGACAGACAACCATTCACTCTCACAGTTATACATAAGGACAATTTAGAATTCCCAGTTTTGATGCCAGTTAACCAAACTTGCATGTTTTTGGCATGTGGGAGGAAACCGGAGAAATCCCGGAGTAAACCCATGTAGACACGGGGAGAACATGCAAACTCCACACAGATCACTGTTGGTTGGGGGCTGGGGTTGAACCCAGGATTCCCCGGCCAAGGGTGAGTTGCTGTGCTGCCGCAGTGCTAACCATTCCGCCGCATCCGCGGAAAGAAAGCTTAGACTTTCTGCTGCACATTCACTAACCATAATGCTCCGCACTGTGTGTCTATATATATATATATTTATAGTAATATGTTCATACAGTGGGGCAAAAAAGTATTTAGTCAGCCACCAATTGTGCAAGTTCTCCCACTTAAAAGATGAGAGAGGTCTCCAATTTTCATCATAGATATACCTCAACTATGAGAGACAAAATGAGAAAAAAAAGTCCAGAAAATCACATTGAAGGATTTTTAATAAATTAATTGGTAAATTCCTCAGTAAAATAAGTATTTGGTCACCTACAAACAAGCAAGATTTCTGGCTCTCACAGACCTGTAACTTCTTCTTTAAGAGGCTCCTCTGTCCTCCACTCATTACCTGTATTAATGGCACCTGTTTGAACTCGTTATCAGTATAAAAGACACCTGTCCACAACCTCAAACAGTCAGACTCCAAACTCCACTATGGCCAAGACCAAAGAGCTGTCAAAGGACACCAGAAACAAAATTGGAGACCTGCACCAGGCTGGGAAGACTGAATCTGCAATAGGTAAGCAGCTTGGTGTGAAGAAATCAACTGTGGGAGCACCTATTAGAAAATGGAAGACATACAAGACCACTAATAATCTCCCTCGATCTGGGGCTCCACGCAAGATCTCACCCTGTGGGGTCAAAATTATCATGAGAACGGAGGGCAAAAATCCCAGAACCACATGGGGGGGACCTAGTGAATGACCTGCAGAGAGCTGGGACCAAAGTAACAAAGGCTACATCAGAAACACACTACGCCACCAGGGACTCAAATCCTGCAGTGCCAGACGTATCCCCCTGCTTAAGCCAGTACATGTCCAGGCCCGTCTGTAGTTTGCTAGAGAGCATTTGGATGATCCAGAAGAGGATTGGGAGAATGTCATATGGTCAGATGAAACCAAAATAGAACTTTTTGGTAAAAACTCAACTTGTCGTGTTTGGAGGAGAAAGAACACCATACCTACTGTGAAGCATGGGTGTGGAAACATCATATTTTGGGGCTGTTTTTCTGCAAAAGGACCAGGACAACTGATCTGTGTAAAGGAAAGAATGAATGGGGCCATGTATCGTGAGATTTTGAGTGAAAACCTCCTTCCACCAGCAAGGGCATTGAAGATGAAACATGGCTGGGTCTTTCAGCATGACAATGATCCCAAACACACCACCCGGCAACGAAGGAGTGGCTTCGTAAGAAGCATTTCAAGGTCCTGGAGTGGCCTAGCCAGTCTCCAGATCTCAACCCCATAGAAAATCTTTGGAGGGAGTTGAAAGTCCGTGTTGCCCAGCGACAGCCCCAAAACATCACTGCTCTAGAGGAGATCTGCATGGAGGAATGGGCCAAAATACCAGCAACAGTGTGTGAAAACCTTGTGAAAACTTACAGAAAACGTTTGACCTCTGTCATTTCCAACAAAGGGTATATAACAAAGTATTGAGATGAACTTTTGTTATTGACCAAATACTTATTTTATCGAGGAATTTACCAATTAATTCATTAAAAATCCTTCAATGTGATTTTCTGGATTTTTTTTTTCTTATTTTGTCTCTCATAGTTGAGGTATACCTATGATGAAAATTGGAGACCTCTCTCATCTTTTAAGTGGGAGAATTTGCACAATTGGTGGCTGACTAAATACTTTTTTACCCCACTGTATGTTTACTAGCTGTTCTTGTTTTTTCTTGCCTTCTGATTGTTGCTCTTAGTGTTGCTATCCCTGTACTGTTGCAATCCTGGAATTTCCCCATTGTGGGACTAATAAAGGCTTATCTTATCTTAAAATAAAAATTCTTCAAGAAAAAGTGTATGCAGGAAGTGACCCAGAGTTAGAGAACAAATTATTGATTCTGAGAGCTGAATATGACAAAAAAATCAGTGAATAGACCTGCCTCGAGTCTTCTAAGATTGAAGCAATCTTTTTATGAACAAGGTGAAAAATCAGGGAAATTATTGGCATGGCAGATTAAACAATTAGAATTTAAAACACCAATTACCATTATTATAAGTGTAAGGGAAAATGGGAATATTTAATAAATAATAAATATGATCAGGTATGAATTATTTAATTTATATTGATGTATTGGAATCTGAGCTCAAATCTCATTTCATATACATCAGAAAAGTTAATAACACTCGTAAGGGGCACCAGCTTCTGTCTTTAAGAAGCAATTTGATCTTTAATTTCACTTTATACCTGTTTAATCACTCAATAAATTAATCAATAATCAGTCTCAAAAATTTTCCGTGAATTCGATACCTGGGCTTGAAACAGACTCAGAATGAAATAAATTCCCAACAACTTCTCTCATTTTTAAATATTTATTAAATGAAATGATTAACAGACATTGTAGTAATTTCATTAATCATAAAATCAATCTGGTAAATGATAGATTAACAATGTCAATATTTTCGGAACCAGGGTTAAACTGAGAAATGAATTTCTATCAGTTTGAGTGAACAGATTATAAAAAGAAAAAAACGCAAATTTATGGAGAAAGTTTATTAATTATATGAAAAGTCCTTGATTGATCTTAAGAAAATCAAAACGGAATTTTAATGAAAAGAGGAGTTATGTTAAGGGCTTCTTAATTTGCATCTGATTAGATACACAAATTATTACCAAACCTCAAAATTTTAATTCAGCAGAGGAATTAAAGTTTTTGCAGCTCACGTGATCCTCGGTGATGATAGTTCCGTCGTCGTCCTCAGCCCAAGATTTCGTGGATGTTAGGGGAAATATCTGCCCGCAGATATTTCAGCATCCACAGTTCGACCTTTAAATTCAAGCAGTCGAAGAGGCTGGATTTTGGCTGTATGACCCACAGTTGAAACTGGGTTAGATGACTTTTCTTCAGCGTGTGATGAACAGCCTTGATTCCTCAGCTGCACGTGACGTGGGAGCTGCGTTTTTCTTCAAGAGGTCTTCGATAATAATTAAAAGATATCTAATCCAATCTCAAATTAAAAAGGCTTCGGACTTTAGATAAAAATAGTAGCTTCTGGTGGGTGCTTGGTCAAGAAAAATATTACAAAATAAAGTTAAGATTAAAGTTTACATTAAAATCAAACAAACGGTGGTTTTACAGAAAGTTTAACAAAGAAAAAGTGATGAATAAAAATTGGAGTTTAACTCCGATTAAGAATTGAGCTCAAAGGAATAGGAATTCTTAGGTATTTAAGAGGAAAAGAAAATACAAAGTGACAAACAAATTACGAGTTATCTGCTCTGTGTTCAGAAAAGCGACGCGTGGTCAGATGGTCCTTTGTTCTTCCTTGCTGTGTGTAGACAATGGAGAAGATCCGAAAAGCGGTGACGAAAAGAGCAGGCGAAAAGAGGGGATGAAAAGAGGGATGAAAAGAGGTCTCTCTCCTTTATATAAGCTCTGTTGAGTTTCGCGGGTTTCCGGCCTGACCGGAATCTCAGCCAATGAGCGTCCTTCGTGGGCGGGCTCGAACTTTTAGTCCAATGAACAAACAATCTATTGCTTGGAGCGCTTTGGAATGAAGAGTCGTCATGCAGAGATTGGCTGTTGGAGTCACATGTGATATCGAGGCAAAACTCATACATACTGGAAGTTAATATTTCCCTTTATGTATTAAACTAAGATAACTTTAGTGATTAGTATAAATTATAAGCAGTGCTTCTAAATCAACATGCAGGAATAAACATTCATATAAACATTAGCATGCATATATATAAAATCACAGATTAATGCATTTCACACATATTTTCCATATCAAAAACATCAGAGTCCATCTGCATTTTCATAGTTCTGAAAAGAATGAAGGTTTAGAATTGAGTTTGTAATAATGTACTTTAAAGTTCACTGTTTAAATCCAGCATGTCCACAGTTTAAAGAAATTAGCTGAGTCGTGGATCTGTGTAGGTTTTATGGGGGCAATAAAAGTGAAGCCGGACATTGGGGAAATTCCTTAGGCTGGTTTTAACAAAAGAAGGGGACTTCAGCTGTGGCCTGGGGGAAGAAAATCCATTTCTTTACGTTATTCCTGGATGAAACAAAAATGTCTTTAAGCAGAAGAATAATTGTTGCTGAGCCAAAGTGAGATGATGCTACGTAAGTAACGGACAGGCAGTTGTAGATCGTTTTGAAATTAACAGTGCCTTTAGAGATTATTATGAAAAACTATATGATACAAAAAATGAAACTGACTTAACAAAACTAAATGGGTTTTTGGACGGATTATCTATACCGTGTATTCCAAATGAAAACAGGGAGATACTGGAGTCTAAAATTAGTCAAGAAGAAGTTGGGCTAGCCATTGATAATATGAAATCAGGAAAAAGTGCAGGACCAGATAGTCTTCCACTTGACCTCTATAAAAAATTTAAGAATAAATTAATAAAACCTTTTTGGAAATGGTTTTAGAAGCATTTCAAAATAGTAATTTACCACTATACATGAATAATGCCTTAATTACACTGTTGCCAAAACCAGGTAATCCCTCTAATAAATGTGAAAACATGAGACCAATAAGCCTATTAAATGCTGACCTTAAGATAATCTGTAAAATTTTAGCAAGACAACTACAAGAAATATTACCAAATATTATTAACCGAGATCAGAATGGCTTTATAATGGGAAGACAAGGCTTCCATATTGTAAGAAGACTATTTAATATTATTTATTCTAATAAAGAAGCACCGGATACAGCTCTCCTATCATTGGACGCCGAAAAGGCCTTTGATAGGGTCGAATGGCCCTTTCTTTTTGAAGTCCTACAAAGGTTTGGACTTGGAAATAATTTCATAAAATGGGTTCAGATAATATACAATAATGCTACAGCAGAAATCCTAACAAACAGCAATATCTCAAAATCAATAAATATCAATAGAGGATGTCGACAAGGCTGTCCACTTTCACCTTTACTGTTTACTATGGCAATTGAACCTTTTGCGATGGCAGTACGTTTACATCCACAAATATATGGAATTAAAGTAGGACCGACAGAACATAAAATCTCCCTGTATGCCGATGACATAATTTTGTTTATGTCGAATCTTAAAAAATCAATTCCGACCTTGTTGAATTTAATAAAGAATTTGGGGGAAATATCAGGATATAAAATAAATAAAACTAAATCTTCAATATTAATGCTAAATGAGACCCAGAGAAATCACCCAGCTCCTGAGGTAAATCAATTCAATGTTGTAAATCAGTTTAAATATTTAGGAATTCAAATTGTCCCTAAGCTAGAATCAGTCGCCAGTGCCAACTATGAAGCCTTAATGACAGACATTAATGAGTTACTTCAGAGATGGATGTCACTACCAATGTTCATGATCGGGAGAATTAATATACTTAAAAGTAATATCTTACCCAAAATACTTTATTTATTTCAATACATTCCTTTACCACCACCTTCAGATCTATTCTCAAGAATTAAAAAAAAGTTAGTGGAATTTATATGCCTCCTCATGGATCATCACCTTATCGTGGTGGGGGGGTTTGCGTGCCCCAGTGATCCCAGGAGCTATGTTGTCCGGGGGCAATTTGCCTCTGATAGGGTCTCCCAAGACAAACTGGTCCTGGGTGAAGGGCCAGACTAAGAACGATCCAACAGACTCTCATGATAAATTGTATATCAAGGATTCAGTGTACCCCACCCGGTATGGGGTTACCGGGGCCCCACCCTGGAGCCAGGCCTTGGGGAGGGGCTCGAAGGCTAGTGTCTGGTGGCCGGGTTTCCACCCATGGGACCCGGCCGGGCTCAGCCCGAAGGAGTTACATGGGTCCGCCCTCCAGTGGGTTCACCACCTGCAGGAGGGATCATGGGGGTCCGGTGCTATGTGGATTAGGTGGCGGTCAAAGGCGGAGACCTTGGCGGACTGATCCCAAGCTTTCTAAACTGGCTTTTGGTACGTGGAATGTCACCTCTCTGGTGGGGAAGGAGCCTGAGCTGGTGTACGAGGTTGAGCGATACAGGCTAGATATAGTCGGCCTCACCTCAACACACAGCTCCGGTTCCGGAACCAGTCTCCTGGAGAGGGGCTGGAGCTTGGCCTTTTCTGGAGTTGCCCCGGGCGAGAGGCGACGAGCAGGGGTGGGTATTCTTGTATCGCCCCACCTTGCTGCCTCTATATTGGAGTTTTCCCCGGTGGACGAAAGGGTTGCTTCCCTGCGCCTTCGGGTTGGGAAACGGGTCCTCACCATCATTTGTGCCTATGCACCAAATGATGTTTCAGAGTACCCACCCTTTTTGGAGTCTGTGACTGGGGTGCTGGAGGGTACTCCTCCTGGAGACTCCATTGTCCTACTGGGGGACTTCAATGCGCACGTGGGCAACGACAGTGAAACCTGGAGGGGGGTGATTGGGAGGAACGGCCTGCCCGATCTGAACCCGAGTGGTGTTCAGTTATTGGACTTCTGTGCTAACCACAGTCTGTCCATAACGAACACCATGTTCAAGCATAAGGGTGTCCATATGTGCACCTGGCACCAGGACACCCTAGGTCGCAGGTCGATGATCGATTTTGTTATCGTATCATCAGACCTGCGACCGTATGTCTTGGACACCCGAGTAAAGAGAGGTGCAGAGCTGTCAACTGATCACCACCTGGTGGTGAGTTGGATCCGATGACAGGGGAGGAAGCCATTCAGACCTGGTAGACCCAAACGTATAGTGAGGGTGTGCTGGGAGCGTCTGGCTGAGGCCCCTGTCCGGGAGGTCTTCAACTCCCACCTCCGGAAGAACTTCAACCACATTCCGAGGGAGTCTGGAGACATGGAGCCTGAATGGGCCATGTTCTCCACCTCTGTTGTTGAAGCGGCGGCCCAGAGCTGCGGCAGCAAGGTGGTCGGTGCATCTCGTGGTGGCAACCCCCGAACCAAGTGGTGGACACCAGTGGTGAGGGGGGCCATTAAGCTGAAGAAGGAGTCCTATCAAGTTTGGTTGGCTTGTGGGACTCCCGAAGCAGCTGAAGTGTACTGGCAGGCCAAGCGGAGTGCAGCTCGGGTGGTTGCTGAAGCAAAAACGCGGGTATGGGAGGAGTTCGGTGAGGCCATGGAACAAGACTTTCGGTCGGCTTCAAAGAGATTCTGGCAAACTGTTCGGCGGCTCAAGA
The DNA here is from genome assembly GCA_020510985.1 of Pholidichthys leucotaenia. NCBI lineage: Eukaryota > Metazoa > Chordata > Actinopteri > Cichliformes > Pholidichthyidae > Pholidichthys > Pholidichthys leucotaenia. The sequence goes on along the minus strand of CM035843.1, from coordinate 166,167,768 downwards.
GGGGAAAGCAGCTCCCCGTCCACACTGTGTATGGTGCAGATGGGACACTGTTGACTTCAACTGGGGATATCGTCGGGCGGTGGAAGGAATACTTCGAGGATCTCCTCAATCCCACTGATACACCTTCCACAGAGGAAGCAGGGTTTGGGGACCAGGGGGATGACTCGCCTATCACAGGGGCTGAGGTCGCCAAGGTGGTTAAAAATCTCCTTGGTGGCCGGGCCCCGGGGGTGGACGAGATTCGCCCTGAGTACCTCAAGGCCCTGGATGTTGTTGGGTTGTCATGGTTGACACGCCTCTGCAACATTGCGTCGAGGTCGGGGACAGTGCCTTTGGCATGGCAAACCGGGGTGGTGGTTCCTCTCTTCAAAAAAGGGGACCGGAGGGTGTGCTCCAACTTTAGAGGGATCACACTCCTCAGCCTCCCTGGGAAGGTCTATGCCAAGGTACTGGAGAGGAGAGTCCGGCCGTTGGTCGAACCTCGGATTCAGGAGGAGCAATGTGGTTTTCGTCCTGGCCGTGGCACATCAGACCAGCTCTTTACCCTCTCGAGAATTCTTGAGGGGTCGTGGGAGTTTGCCCAACCAGTTTACATGTGTTTTGTGGACTTGGAGAAGGCATTTGACCGCGTCCCTCGTGGATTTTTGTGGGGGGTGCTTCGGGAGTATGGGGTATCGGGCTTGTTGTTACGAGCTATTCGGTCTCTGTACGACCGTTGTGAGAGTTTGGTTCGTATTGCCAACACTCGGACGGAGTCATTCCCAGTGAGAGTTGGACTCCGCCAGGGCTGCCCTTTGTCACCGATCCTGTTCATAATTTTTATGGACAGGATTTCTAGGCGCAGCAGGGAATGGAGGGTGTCATGCTTGGTGACCACAGGATCTCATCTCTGTTGTTTGCAGATGATGTTGTCCTGTTGGCTTCATCCAGCAATGACCTACAGCTCTTGCTGGGACGGTTTGCCGCTGAGTGTGAAGCGGCTGGGATGAGAATCAGCACCTCCAAGTCCGAGTCCATGATCCTCAGCCGGAAAAAGGTGGATTGTCCTCTCCGGGTTGGGGACAGGCTCCTTCCCCAAGTGGAGGAGTTTAAGTATCTTGGGGTCTTGTTCACGAGTGAGGGGAAAATGGAGCGAGAGATCGACAGACAGATTGGAGCAGCATCTGCAATGATGCGGACGTTGTACCGGTCTGTTGTGGTGAAGAAGGAGCTTAGTTCTAAGGCAAAGCTGTCGATTTACCAGTCAATCTACGTTCCTACTCTCACCTATGGTCACGAGCTTTGGGTAATGACCGAAAGAATGAGATCGCGGATACAAGCGGCTGAAATGAGCTTTCTCCGTAGGATTGCTGGACTCACCCTCAGAGATAGGGTGAGGAGCTCAGTCATCCGGGAGAGGCTCAGAGTAGAACCGCTGCTCCTCCACATTGAAAGGAGTCAGTTGAGGTGGTATGGGCATCTGATTAGGATGCCTCCTGGACGCCTCCCACTTGAGGTGTTTCAGGTACATCCCACTGGGAGGAGACCCCGGGGCAGACCCAGGACTCGGTGGAGAGACTATGTCTCCCAGCTGGTCTGGGAACGCCTTGGTATCCCCTCTGAAGAGCTGGAGCAGGTGGCTGGGGAGAGGGAAGTCTGGGCTTCTCTGCTTGAACTGCTGCCTCCGCGACCCGGACCTCTGGAAAAGCGGTAGAAGATGGATAGATGGATGGATAGAATTTATATGGAACAATAGGAAGGCTAGATTACGTCTGTCCTTACTATATTTACCATTTGATCGTGGAGGTCTGAAATGTCCAAACTTTATGTTGTATTACTGGTCAGCACAACTGAGGTCTATGACATATTATTTTTCATCAAAAGATCTCCCTCACTGGACTGAAATGGAATCATACAATTTACCTTTACCTCTTCCCATATTCATATACTCAGACTCTGCTAAAAAAATTACAGAAACAAGTTAAAAATCCATTTGTAAAGCATATGATCAAAATATGGTGTGAAACTAAAAAAATATTTAAAAGAACCACACTTATTGTCACAATTTAGCCCAATATGGGGTAATCAATATTTTAAACCAGGGAGAGCAGATGCTGTATTTAAAGTATGGAATTTAAAAGGGATTCAAAAGATTCAAGACTTATATTTGTTATGTTCAGATAACATAATGTCTTTTGAAGAACCGAGGATCAAATTTAATCTTAATAGAACACATTTTTTTAAATATCTTCAGCTTAGGAACTTTATTCGAACAAATCAAAATAATGCTCTCACCCGACCTACTTATTCATCCTTGGAAAAAATTTTGACGAAAGATAGTAAGAGAAAGGGTATTATTTCAGAGTTTTATAACTCATTGACATTATCCTCAAGTGAAAACTCACAGAAAAGAAAACCTGCAAACTGAAATCTCAGAGGAACAATGGGAATTGGCTTGTACAGAAGCCAAATCAATAAATGTACGTCTTAAATGGTTAATGCGGATGTATGTTACACCGGTGGAGTTAAATAGATATAACAAAAACATACCAGATACGTGCACAAAATGTATGGAAAGTAAAGGAACCCTATTTCATTGTCTATGGGAATGTAGAAAAATTAGAATGTTTTGGGAAGAGGTGAGAGTAACAATTGAAAAAATAATTTCAAAACAAATCATATTGAATCATAAATTGTTTTTGTTGGGTCTGTATCCAGAAAAGCATAACTTTAATAAGAGTGAAAGAGCATTCATAGACCTCAGTTTGCGTAACGCCAAAAAATGTATTGCACTACTGTGGAAAAAGACTCATAGACCAGATGTGACTCAGTGGTTAAGACAGATGTTAACAAACCTTCCACTAGAAAGAATAACATATATACTGAAATCAAAGGAAATTGTGTTTGAGAATATATGGAGACCTTTCATTGATTATGTAAAGAATTTAAACATAACTTTTGAAGAAGAAGGTGAAGGATGTGTGTGGACCTTGTAAATTCGAAACTGGTGAATGTATAATATGTATACTTATGTAATGGATTGCCTAGACTAAACAGAGGAGCATTGTTGAAGACCTGCCTTTGTTAGCAGTTGTTGGTGTTTTTAGTACATTTTTTTTTTAATTACTTTAGTGTTCGTGTTTGATTGTTTTTGATTAGTTTTTGATTGTGTTTGTGTTATGTTTGTAAAAAAAGGTTCAATAAAAAATATTGTGGAAAAAAATGAAATGATCTCACAAAGATTGGCATCGTGCCATCAGAGGGTTTTTTAAAATTCCATTTGTTTCAATATAGCCTAATAATAATAATAATAATAATAATAATTCATTCATAACACACTTTACATCTCGGGCCAAAATCTCTACACAAATAGGATTAAGAATAAAAATAAAAGCAAACAATAAGTACATACAATGACACACCAGGACATCTCCTGGTGGAATTATTGTATTGTATTGTATTGTATTATTATTGTATTGTATCTTAAGGCAGTCGCTTGATCAATGTAAGCTACCTGAATGTAAGCTACTTCCACCCAACAGTTTCTTTCCTCAAGCCATCACTCTGATGAACTCCTAACATTCACCTAGTCCTACCTGTTGCTGTACTCATGACTTTTCATCCATTATTACATTGCACATAACTCTCACACTGCTTTTTACTTCATTCACATTATATCACTGAATCTGAGTTCACATTGAAATACTGTGTGACTGTATATTTTTTCATATATTTCTGCAAAGTGTGGTTAGTCTGAGTAAATAACTGCATATATTCCTGTATATATTTGCATCCTTTTATAGAAACGTGGACAGACTGTAATTTACTGTACATACTCTGTTGTCATTGTAGCATCATCTCACTTTGGCTCAGCAATAATTATTCTCCTGCTTAAAGACATTTTTGTTTCATCCAGGAATAACGCAAAGGAATGGATTTTCTTCCCCCAGGCCACAGCTGAAATCCCCCTTTCTTTTGTTAAAACCAGCCTCAGGAATTTCCCCCAATGTCCGGCTTCACTTTTATTGCCCCCATAAACATGCAACAGACTTGGCCACACAGACCCACAAATTTCCTTAAATTCTGGGAAACGCTGGATTTAACCAGTGAACTTTAAAAGTACATTATTACAAACTCAATTCTAAACCTTCATTCTTTTCAGAACTATGAAAATGCAGATGGACTCTGATGTTTTTGATGTGGAAAATCAATATGTGTGAAATGCATTAATCTGTGATTTTATATATATGCATGCTAATGTTTTAAATGAATGTTTATTCCTGCATGTTGATTTAGAAGCACTGCTTATAATTTATACTAATCACTAAAGTTATCTTAGTTTAATACATAAAGGGAACTATTAACTTCCAGTATGTATCAAAGTTTTGCCTCTAAAACCATGTGACTCCAACAGCCAATCTCTGCATGACAACTCTTCACCCCAAAGGACTCCGAACAATAGACTGTTTGTTCATTGGACTAAAAGTTCATCGAGCCCGCCCACGAAGGACGCTCATTGGCTGAGATTCCGGTCAGGCCGGAATCCCGCGAAACTCAACAGAGCTTATAAAAAGGAGAGAGACTCCGGCTTCAACCTCTTTTTCGTCAGACTCTGCTTCACTCTTTTTCGTCAGCCCTTTTTCTGCTCCGGATGCTCTTTTCGCCTCTCTCTTTTCGGCTGCTCTCGTTGTCTACACACAGCAAGGAAGAACAAAGGACCGTCTTACCACATGTCGCTTTTCTGAACACAGAGCAGATAACTCGTAATTTATTTATGTAACTTTGTATTTTCTTTTCCTCTTAAATACCTAGGAATTCCTATTTCTTTGAGCTCAATTCTTAATCGGAGTCAAACTCCAATTTTTATTCATCACTTTTTCTTTGTTAAACTTTCTGTAAAACCACCGTTTGTTTGATTTTAATGTAAACTTAATCTTGACTTTATTTTTATATTTTTCTTGACAAGCACCCACCAGAAGCTATTTCTATCTAAAGTCCGAAAGTTTTTTTTAAATTTGAGATCGGATTAGATACCTTTAATTATTCCCGAAAACCTCTGCAGCTGCTTGTCTACCAGGAAGAAAAGACGCAGCTGAGGAATCAACGCGCAGCTGTCCCACATCGCGCTGAAGAAGCATCGGCACCATCTGGCTAGGACCCGTTTCAACTGTGGGTCATACAGCCAAGATCCAGCCCCGTTCGACCGTTTGAATTTAAAGGTCGAACTGTGGAACCTGAAATATCTGCGGGCAGATATTTCCCCTAACATCCACGAAATCTTGGGCTGAGGACGACGACCGAACCATCGACTGAGGAGCACGTGAGCTGCAAACTTTAATTCCACTGCTGAATAAACTTCTGAGGTTCGGTAATAATTTGTATATCTAATCAGATGCAAATTAAGAAGCCCTTAACATAACTCTTCTTTTCATTAAAATTCCGTTTTTATTTTCTTAAGATTAATTTAGGACTTCTTCATATAAGTAATAAACTTTCTCCATAAATTTGCGTTGTTTTTAATAATCCGTTAACTCAAACTGATAGAAATTCATCTCTCAGTTTAACCCTGGTTCCGAAAATATTGACATTGTTAATCTATCATTTACAAGATTGATTTTATAATTATTAATGAAATTACTACCATGTCTGTTAATCATTTCGTTTAATAAATATTTAAAAATGAGAGAAGTTGTTGGAAATTTATTTCATTCTGAGTCTGTTTCAAGCCCAGGTATCGAATTCACGGAAAATTTTTGAGACTGATTATTGATTAATTGAGTGATCAATCAGGTATAAAGTGAAATTAAAGATCAAATTGCTTCTTAAAGATAGAAGCTGGTGCCCCTTACGAGTGTTATTAACTTTTCTGATGTATATGACATGAGATTTGAGCTCAGATTCCAATACATCAATATAAATTAAATAATTCATACCTGATCATATTTATTATTTATTAATATTCCCATTTTACATTACATCATTGAATCCTTATTTAAATCCTCCACCTGAACAATGAGAGCAAGTTTTTAGCCAAAGTCAAATTCCTTGTATGTGTTGTGCATACTTGGCCAATAAAGCTGATTCTGATTCTGATTCTGAAATTTGGAAGTATGCTAATATAACTCTGATATATAAGAAGGGAGACAAAATGGTTACTGGTAATTATAGACTGGTGAGTTTGACTTCGCAGATTTGTAAATTGTGTGAAAAACTTGTGAGAGATAAAATTGTGATATTTATTGAAAAGATTCTAGCTACTGAGCAACATGGTTTCCGCAGGGGAAGATCCTGCCTTACAAACTTGCTTGTTACTTTAGAAGAATGGACAAAGTTGTATGACGATGGTTTAGACTTTGATGTTTTATATCTTGACTTCAGAAAGGCATTTGATTCCGTTCCTCACGCAAGATTAATCTACAAGTTATGCAACTATGGTATTGGTGGAAAGTTGTGTAATTGGATAGAAGATTTTCTGAGAGACAGGAAACAAAGAGTGAGTTTAAACGGAATTTGTTCCCCATGGTTAGATGTAACTAGCGGAGTGCCTCAAGGGTTGGTTATTGGCCCGGTAATGTTTCTCGTATTTATTAACGATTTGCCATGTAATATTGAGTCAAAATGTCAAATTTTTGCTGACGACACAAAACTGTATCATCCCATTCTTTCGCTAGTCGATATGGAAGTATTGCAAAATGATATTGTTAAATTAGTTGAATGGTCAAGGAATTGGTTGTTAGGTTTTAATGAAGATAAATGTAAGGTGTTACATGTTGGTAGAAACAATCCAGGATATGATTATTTTATGAAAGGTAAAAAGTTAGAGGTTGTTACGGAGGAGAAGGACTTTGGGGTCCTCATGTCAAATAATTTGTCATTTTCAAAGCATATTGCTGTATCAGCAGCCAAGGCTAATGGCATTTTGGGTATGATTAAGCGAACTTTTTCGTACATAGACAAAGATTCTTTCCTTGTGTTATACAAAAGTTTTGTCCGTCCACATTTAGAATTCTGTGTTCAGGCATGGTCGCCTTATCTAGAGAAAGATAAAACTGTTCTAGAGAAGGTACAGCGCAGGGCCACTAAGTTGGTCCCTGAGTTACAACACATGTCTTACAAAGATAGGCTCTCTGAGCTAGGTTTAACCACACTTGAGGATAGAAGAATTAGAGGTGATCTAATTGAAATGTACAAAATTTTACAAGGTTTTGAGAATATTGAATATAATGTATTTTTTGAATTGAGGCGTTATGCCGGCCTTCGTGGTCATCCCCTATGTTTAGAAGTAGAAAGGTCAAAATTGAATGTCAGAAAGAGATTTTTTAGTGATAGGTTTACTGTACTATGGAACAGTTTACCGTATCATGTGATCTTCTCACCAAATGTAAATGCCTTTAAAAATAGTTATGATGACTTCTATAATCGTAACCTGAGAAACACCACCATATGAGTGCTATGTGTCACATGTGTGCTATGTTTTATATTTGTTATCTGTTATGATGTGTTTTTATACAATTTTAATTGTACTTTTATTACACTAATAAATGAATTAATGAATTAATTGCTTGGAAATATTTTCCTGGTTAAATAAAGGTCAAATAAATAAAATGAAAAGCTTTCCTAAACATTAAATTTGTATCCATAAAATAGTACATCCCTTCTTACTCAGAGTGGACAAAAGGATCACAGATCCACAACGTCCCCCAACATTGCAACATCGTAGTAACTCAATGACAGCAGTCTCTGCTGTGGCTGTTCGAGGAATAAGTGAAATCATGGGTGTTTAATTTTATTATGCTCAGAATCAGAATCAGAAAAAGATTTATTGCCAAGTACATTAACAGATCACTGATAACATACGAGAGAATTTGACTTGACACAGTAAATGAACCTGCATTTCCGTGCCGCGGCGCATCTGAAACGCGCCTGTCAGCAGGAGGGTACAGGTAGCATAAGAATAATACAATAGGAAGGATCAAAAAAATCATTGATTCAGAATACTGGTTGCATGATCAATCAATATTATGATTACAAGGGGAAAAAAAGCCCTCAATGCACATCAGCGGACCGAGATTTCACAGGACACAAAGAGAGCAGTGTGTGGATCTTTATTTATCAGTTTGTGGATCAATATGAGTGCACTGTTGAAGCAAGTGTTGTATCAGAAGAACAACAAGGACACTTTGCCAGACTTCACAAAAGATAAAACACACATACAGTGTTTATGAAACATCATGGACTCGGAGACCTGTAGATTTGGTTAAAACAAAGTTATTCAGATAACAAAACCCCAGAGTTTCCATCAGATCATCTTGACAGTTCTTGTGTTAATACAATAAACACGCTGGTCAATAACCAAGTTATTCATGAGTAGTCCTTAATTTATACATATTAAACAAAGGACATGAAATGAAACGCTGTACCCTGTACCCTGCCTCTCGCCCAAAGATGCTAGGATAGGCTCTAGCCCCCCCCGTGACCCGAAAAGGATTGAGCGAAAGAAGAGTCTGCCATGTGAAATGAAAAAAAAACTTTGTTACATGACAAAAAATTAAACTATTGTACTGGGGTTTGCGCTTAAACAAAAGCTTAAAAAAAAACAACTATATTATTCTCCGTTGAACTGGCTGTGTCTGTGTTGATGACCTGCTTCCTCATCAGGTGTCTGTGTGCAATTTTGTAGTGCTCTTGGTGGATGGGTGGCCATTAATGAAATGAAGTGACTGCGTCTGTCTTCATAATTTTGCGTCTTGTTAGTAGATCACTGGCAAAAATTGGCCACTCCCTTAGGCACTCTGTCTGATTTGCACTACCTTAGTAAATCTGCCTCTAAATATCTTATCTTTGTATATCACTGTATTCTTTTTTCACTGACATTTTACACATCCCAGGTTGATTGGAATTTAAGTTTGTATGTGCAGACGGTTTAAGTAAGATGGAAAATAACAGAAGATTCATGTTTTTATTATTATAACTTGATGATGTGAAGGTTTGAGGTAAGAAGACTAACTATGATGTTTTATAACAGACTGACTGAGATGGAGACGTCTTATAAAGAGAAACTTGATCTGGAAAAGTGAGTATGTTTCTGAATCTTCCTCTACAGCAGCAAGCAAAAAATCAAAAAACAAAAACGAGCTTCTTTGTTCAATATGAAAATAAAACTTTTCAATGACAGGTCTGTTCTGAAGAAGAAAAATGAAGAATTGGAATCAGAGAAACGAAGGTGTGGATTAGAACAGAACTTAGCGGAGTGATGATGTTCTATAATATAATGAATCTGAGTAATGAATTGTTTTACCCATTTATGACATTTTAACAGATTTAAAGACATGGAGACATTTTATGAGCAGCAACTTGAAGCTGAGAGGTCAGTGACTTTTCTTGAAGCAAAAGTCTGTGATTATGAGCTTCAGTGAACTGACATCAAACCTTTTTCAACAAACAGACGTCAGAAAGAAGCTGATGTGAGGACCACAAGTGATCAGGAACACAGACAGAGGTTGGTGTTCATTAAAACAAGGATTGTAAAATATATTTTCTATATCAGGTCCTGATTTACTGAGATTCTAAATAGTGAGAACTGAATTAAGGAGACAGTCTTGGTGACCTATTTCCTTGGTGGGCGTTTTCTGGGTGATCTACTAATGAATAAACCTGACTGATAGCAGGACATTTAAACGCAAACCTTTACCAAATCAGGCCCCAACAACCCAGTCATTTAGTCATACTGACATCTGAAGATGTTTGTTATTGAATCTGTGTTGAGTTGTTTTAACCAGAATATTTGTGTTTAAAATCAGATTGTCTCTGAAACGGGAATATGAAGCGAAATTCAGTGATCAGAGGTAAGAATTAAACTGAAAGATTTAGTCAGTCATGCTGTAGATGTGGCGTATGAATTTTCAGATATTTTCCTGTAAAAGCTTTAATAATGTTGGAGCAGTCATTGGTGTTTCTGCTGATCAGCTGATCACACTGATTCATTAAAGCTTCAGTCAGGTTATTACTTCTAGTTTAAATGGTTTTAAATTTTCAATGGGATGCATGTCATCAGTAAAAGCAACAATAACCACAGCGTGGTGGCGGAATGGTTAGCACTGCAGCAGCACAGCAACTCACCCTTGGCTGGGTGATCCTGGGTTCGATCCCGGCCCCTGACCAACAGTGATCTGTGTGGAGTTTGCATGTTCTCCCCGTGTCTGTGTGGGTTTACTCTGGGATTTCTCCAGTTTCCTCCCACATGCCAAAAACATGCAAGTTAGGTTAATTGGAGACTCTAAAGTGGCCCCAGGTGTGAATGTGTGTGTGAATGGTGAAAGGGTTGGGCGCTGCACCAGTGGCTGCCTCATCCACTCATGTGGATGCCCTGTAATTTCCCCATTGTGGAACTAATAAAGGAAATTAAATCTAAACTAAACTTATAATTTATCTGGTGATGTGCATCATTTAACGCGTTGTGCATCAACCCAGCTGCTCCTGGTGGGTCAGACCAAAGCCTTTCATAGCAGCTCCACCACCCTCAGTGTGTGAATGAGTGGATAACAGGATCTGTAAAGCACTTTGGTCATCCAGAGATGAGTAAAAAGCGCTATATAAGTGAACGCAAGTTACCATTTATTATAAACTTTAACTCAGAGTTCCATGATTTGGTAATTAAATCCTGAATCATCTTTCCTCCACAGATCTGCTCTGGAGCAGAAAGATAAAGAACTGAAATCAGTCAGACTGAGGTAATCTACAACCCAGTTACACTGAAGTTGGGACGTTTTGTAAAACATAAATGAAAAACAAAAACATTGATTTAAAAATCCTTTTCAGCCTATATTCAATTGAATTCACTACAGGGACAATATATTTAGGGGCAGATTTACTAAGGCAGTGCAAATTAGCAATTGTACAAATTAGACAGAGCGCATAAGGGAGTGGCCAATTTTTTCCTTCTGTGAAAAAAATGAAGAAAATTGACATTGGGGAGGATTTTGCTTCAAGAGTGAGGGTAGCTGATCCGAGTCAAATGTCAGCTGACACATCTGTATGTCCACTGCAGGTATAAGGGCTCCTATTTTATGGATACAAATTTATGTAGGAGGCTACATACAGTATAAACAAATTAAATAGTAAAAATACTGCTGGTTGATGTCCAGTTCAGCATAACACCCGGTGATATTCATATAATCTTTTCTTATGTCATGCCAAATCAAGTCACGGGAAGACAGAAGCTTCTGCCACGCATCCTCGGTTCTCGTCGGTGTCTCAGCACCAAGATCGCTATCATGTCATCAGGCGCAGATGAATTAAGACAAGCTTTTTTTGGACGTTAAATCCTGGCACATTTAGCAGCAGATTGACAACCGCAAACCTTAGTAAATCACCTTGCGTCAGTCATTTAAATACTCCACTCCCCCATATTTGTGCTTTGACATGACAACTTCCACAAATGCATATGCAATGAAGCCAGGCACAAAATTAACATAATCCATGCCTTTCCACCGCAAATTCTGCCCTGCGCCCTGTAGTAAATCTGGACAATACTTTTTTACTGCCAAAACACAGTTTTGCGATGGCGCAGCATGTTAGTAAATCTGACCCTTAATGTTCAAACTGATAACCTTGGTTGTTTTGTTACAAATATTCCTTCATTCTGAATTTGACTCCTGCACCACATTCCTAAAAACCTGGACAGGGTCATGTTCACCTCTGTGTTCCATCACCTGTCCTTTTAACAACACTCAATAAGACTTTAGGAACTGAGGACACTGATTGTTGAAGCTTTGTAGGTGAAATTCTTTCCCCTTCTTGATGTACGACTTCAGTTGCTCAACAGTCCGGTGTCTCTGTTGTCATATTTTGTCTGAGACTGAGCCTTTCAGAGATGCTCCTTTTATCCCTAATGATGATACTCACCTATTTTCAGTTAACATAGATAGATAGATAGATAGATAGATAGATAGATAGATAGATGTACTTTATTGATCCCAAATTGGGAAATTACAGTGTAACATCAGCATGACAGTAGACAACCAAAACGACAGAAACACACACAGCATAATAGACAAGGGAATTATCCATGGAACGTAAAACTGCCTAAATATTTTATATGCATCATAGTTGAATAGATGCTGACCTGTATAGATACATGAATCATACCCGCTGTACAATGCAGGACTATCAGGTACAGGGTGAAATGTGAGGCACCAATTATACTGTAAGGTGCAGTATGACAGCATAGTTATGACCAGAATTCAACATCAGAGTGCGTATTGTACAGTGAAATGGGTGTGGCAGGAAAGATTTCCTCAACCTCACCGTTTGGCAGCAAAGCTGTAGCAGTCTGCTGGAGAAAGTTCTCCGTTGTTTGTCCAGTGTGTGGTGGAGGGGGTTATCAGGATTGTCCATGATGGATCGCAGTTTGGTCAGTATCCTCCTCTCCACCACAGTCTCAATGGTCTCTGGCGTGAGTCCAGTTACAGAGCCAGCCCTCTTGATAATCTTGTCAAGTCTGTTCGTGTCTCTGGCACTGATACTGCTACCCCAACAGACAGCAGCAAAGAAGATGGCGCTGGCAACAATGGTCTGGTAGAAAAGCTCCAGCATCCTGTTGCACACTTTGAAGGATCTCAGCTTCCTCAAGAAGTAGTGACTGCCATCCCCTTCTTCTATGCAGCCTCGGTGTTAGATTTCCAGTCAAATCCGTTGCTGATCGTGACCCCCAGGTATTTGTAGTCCTCCATTACCTCAACATCCTTCCCCCTAATCTGCAATGGCTGTGAAGGCATCCTGTTCACCTGTGGAATGTTCCAGAGAGATGTTTTTGAGCATTCCTCAACTTTCCAAGTCTTTTGTTGCCCCTGTTCCCGCTTTTTGGAAATGTGTTGTAGGAATCATATTCAACATGATTGAATAAGTGCAACAAAACAATCAAGTTTATCAGTTTGAACATTTAAGGGCAGATTTACTAAGGCAGCACAAATTAGGGAGTGTGCAAATTAGACAGTGCACCTAAGGGAGTGGCCAATTTTTGCCAGTGATCTACGAATGTCACGCAAAATTATGAACACAGACGCAGTCATTTCATTTTTGTCATGACCACCCATCCACCAAGACCACCGCAAAATTGCACACACCTGATGAGGAAGCAGGTCATCAACACAGGCACAGCCAGTTCGGACAAGCATAATATAGGTTTTTAAGCTTTTGTTTAAGCACAAACCCTAATAAAATAGTTTGTTTTTTCTTGTTGTATATGAAAGTTTGTATTTTCATTTCCATGGCAGCCTTCTTTAATATGTAAAAATTAAGGACTACTCATGAATAAATTGATGACTGACCAACGTGTTAATTTTATTAACTAACCATAAAGATGGTGTGATAGAGACTCTGTGGTTTTATTATGTGAATTATCAAGAGCTGGTTGAGTTCTATGGTCGTGACAGAGGCACCTCAGACACAGACCAGGGTCGGATTTTTTTTTCGCACATGGGGAGTTGTTCGGAGCTCCTTGTTCGAGGATGTGGAGATAATAGTCAAGTCAGTGGCGGTAATACACCTGTAAGCTAGTTGCCAACCACCAATCAAATCTAAAAGAAGAAGAACTTTGTTTTAACAGAATCTACAGTTCCCCCAGTCCATGACGTTTCATAAATACTGTATGTGCCTTTTATCTTTTCTGAAGTATGGAACATAATAAAATTAAACACACACAATTTCACTTATTCCTGGGGCAGCCACAGCAGAGACTGCTGTCAGTGTATTACTACAATGTTGCAATGTTGTGGGACAGATCTGTGCTCCTTTAGTCCACTCTAGGTAGGAAGGGCAGTACTATTTTATGGATACAAATTCATTGTTGAGTAAAGCTTTTTAATTTTATTTATTTGACCTTTATTTTACCAGGTAAAATATTTGAGAGCAGTTCTCACCAGGGATGTCTCGGTGTGTCATTGTATGTACTTATTGTTTGGTTTTATTCTTGTTCTTAATCCTATTTGTGTAGAGATTTTTGACCCGAGATTTAAAGTACGTTATAATTGTAGTATATTATTATTATTATTATTATTATTATTATTATTATTAGGCTATGTATAAACAAATGAAATTTTTTAAAATCCTGTTGGCTGATGTCCAGTTCCGCACAACACTGATCTCTGTTAGATGGTTTCTGTTCATATTTATCTGTTCTGTCATGCCAAATCAAATCACGCACAGGGAGAAGCTTCTCTCTCTCTGGCCACGTGCCCTTGGTTCTCAATGGCGTCTCCTGGCATCAGTCATCGCTGTCATCAGGTGCAGATGAATTAAGACAAGCTTCTTTGAGGCATTAAATCCTGGCACATTTATCAGGAGACTGACAACCCAAACCTTAATAAATCACCTTGCACCAGTCATTTAAATACTCTCCTCCCCCAAATTTGCGCGTTGACATTACAACTCCCACAAATACATATGCAATGAGGCTAAGTGCAAAATTTACATAGTCCACCCCTTTCCACTGCTATTTTTGCCCTGTGCCCTTTAGTAAATCTCAGTAGTAGTGTTTTATTGCCAAAACTGGGTTTTTCATTGGCACAGCACTTTAGTAAATCTGCCCCTAAATATCTTGTCTTTGTTCATCACTGTATTCTGTTTTTATTGACATTTTGCACATCCCAACTTGATTGGAATTAACATAAAAGAAGATTCATGTTTTTATTATTATAAGTTGATGATGTGAAGGTTTGAGGTAAGAAGACTAATTATGATGTTTTTTAACAGACTGGCTGAGATGGAGACTTCTTACAAAGAGAAACTTGATCTGGAAAAGTGAGTATGTTTCTGAATCTTCCTCTTCAGCAGCAAGTAAAAAAAAACAGAACAAAATCCCCCCAAAAACCAACAAGCTTCTTTGTTCAATAAGAAAATGAAACCTTCCAACGACAGGTCTGTTCTGAAGAAGAAAAATGAAGAACTGGAATCAGTGAAACAAAGGTGTAGATTAGCACAGAATTTAGCGTAGTGGTGATTTTCTACGTTACAATGATTCTGAGTAATGAGCTGTTTTACCCATTTATAATGCTTTAACAGATTTAAAGACATGGAGACATTTTATGAGCAGCAACTTGAAGCTGAGAGGTCAGTGACTTTTCTTTAATGAAAAGTCTGTGATTATGAGCTTCAGTGAACTGACATCAAACCTTTTTCAACAAACAGACGACAGAAAGAAGCTGATGTGAGGACCACAAGTGATCAGGAACACAGACAGAGGTTGGTGTTCATTAAAACAAGGATTGTGAAATATATTTTCTATATCAGGTCCTTTTTAACTGAGATCCTAAATAGTGAGAACTGAATAAGCGACTTTTGCATTATGAGTGCGCATGTGCGAACTATGTGAGTTCAAAGGTCACGACTACCAAACACTCCGGTAGCCCCCTTGATTTTGTATAGAGACAGTGCTGTCACACCTGAACAATTGCCATTTAAAGTGCTTCAAGCTCTCAGTCGTCGTTATGCCAGGTGCACATTGTGCCGTAGTTAAGTGTGGGAATGTATCATTTAGAGCAGTGGAAAAAGCAAACTTGCAGCATACATGTGTGTAACTTCGGGACCAGAGTGTCCACAAGTCCGCCGCCATTCACATTATATACATTCCCCACGGAGCTGAAGGATCCGGACGGATGGAATTGTTGGATTAAAGCAGTAAGTCTATATTATAACATAATTAAATAATGTTGTGTATTGTTCAAGTGTCTAAGCCCTGAAGTAGTAGGTACGGACAGGCAGGCAGGGATCTAGGATATAGTTCTTTGTATATTGGTAATGAAGCTTGATCTACACATACATATAATTAAGGCCTTTGATAAGTAGGCTGGTATAAAATAAAATTGCAAATCATTGAAAATGTGTTGTACTTAAACTATAGTAGTATCGACCTATAGACCTATAGCTTTTTTTTTCAATAATGACAGAACTGAGCTAGAAAAGTACTCAGAGAGCGCAGACCTCCGCCAAGCGCCACAGTTCCCCCCATACAGTGTTTGTGTGTACGTTTTAACCACAGGAGCAGTGTCAACATTTAAATACAACTACCTTCAGGTATTAATAAAGTGATAATATATGATTCAAATGAAATTATTTAATACTAATTCCATTTTAATATATTTTTTTTTTCTAACGAAAAAGTGGATGGGGGATAACGAGCTGGCTAGATAGATAGATAGATAGATAGATAGATCATCATCATCATCATAGCAGTCTGTCGCAGGCGACAATGACTGTCTCACTTACGGTCCGATCAGATTCCTCCAAGCAGCTCCATCCCCCGCCCTCCCCCACCAGGAACTCCCGACCCTGCAAACCCAGGCGACGTCTGCCGAGCCGGTATGAGATGCTTTCTGACTGACCATTTCATGAAACTGCTTGCAAAGTATTTGAGTACTGCTAGCTTTTGCTGGACTAGCAGCACATTCTTGGCAGATAGAGGTATTATCAGTAGCAAGGACAGGGCAAGACAAACTGACTCCAGTACCTGTTGCAGTGACTGACCAGATGATAGGTTTGTTTATCTCTGCTCTTTGTGTAGTGCATGTCACAATGCACCGACTGGCAAAAGTCCACCACAGACCTTGTGACACATGTGCTTATCTGCCAGGATGTCCAGTCTCACCCCGTGTAACTGGGAGTTGTCCATCACAGACCTGTGACAGATATTGTTTTTAGTTCTGCCAGGATGCCCAACTTTGTTCATCTTTTGCTGGTGTACAAACCCCTAGTACACAGACAACCTCTGGCCATGCGCACAGTGAAGTTATTGTCTGAGGAGGCAATGGATGCTCTAAAGGACTGTTTTGAAACCACTGCCTGTGAGCAGCTCTGTGATCCACATGGTGAGGACATCGATGGCCTCACTCACACCATCACAGACTACATCAGCTTCTGTGTGAACAACACCGTACCCACCAAGACCATATGGTGTTGCTCGAACAACAAACCCTGGATCAACCCTGAGAAAAAAACACTTCTGAGAGAGAAGAAGAGGATCATCAGGTCGGGGAACAGGGAGATGCTGAAGTCCATACAGAGGGAGCTGAGGAGGAAGATCAGAGAAGGCAAGGACAGCTTCAGGAAGAAGATGGAAGACAAGCTGCAACAGAGCGAAATCAGCGGGGTCTGGAAAAACCTAAAAACCATCTCTGGGATCCAGAATACCTCCCCCCAGGCCACGGGGGGCAGGGAGTGGGTGAACAATCTGAACCTGTTTTTAATAGGTTTGACCAACCGCCCTCCCCCCCCGACTGCACAACAACCACTGCTGCCTCTCTAAAGTCATCGAGACCTGCTGTCCACTCCCCAGTCCACCAACACCCCCCCACTCCCAGCACACAGCCCCCCAACCTGACCCTCACTAAGACCCAGGTGAGGACGGAGCTGAGGAAGATCAAGGCGAGGAAGGCCTTGGGACCAGATGGCATCAGCGCGAAGCTCCTCAAGTCCTGTGCAGACCAGCTGTGTGGGATTGTGGAGCACATCTTCATCCTGAGCCTGAAGCTGGGGAGGGTACCACAGTTGTGGAAAACATCTTGTGTGATACCTGTACCAAAGACTTCCCACCCCAAAGACCTGAACAGCTACAGATCAGTGGCCCTGATGTCTCACATGTTAAAGACCCTGGAGAGACTGCTCCTTGCTCACCTCCACCCCCTTGTGGGACTAGCGATGGATCCACCCCAGTTCGCCTACCAGCATGGCATTGGGGTGGAGGATGCAGTGATCTTCCTCCTTCACAGTTCTCTGTCCAACCTGGAGAAGCCCGGGAATGCAGTGAGGATCATGTTCTTTGACTTCTCCAGTGCTTTCAACACCATCCAACCGATTATCCTGAAGGACAAGCTGCTGTGCACAGGGGTGGACCAGCACCTGTCATCATGAATCCTGGACTACCTCACTAACCGGCCACAGTTTGTGAGAACACGGGATTGTGTGTCCGACACGATCATTGGCAGCACGGGGGCCCCCAAGGGAACGGTTTTGGCTTCCATCCTGTTCACCCTTTATACTGCGGACTTCTCACACAACACAACACACTGCCATCTACAGAAGTTCTCTGACGACTCTGCGATCGTCGTCGGCCTCATGTCCAACGGCGATGAAGCTGAGTACAGAGGACTTATCCAGGACATCGTGGACTGGTGCCATCGGAACTGCCTCCATATCAACGCGAGGAAAACTAAGGAGCTGGTGGTGGACTGCCGCAGGCAAGGACAACCCCTCACAGCACCAGTAAACATCCAGGGAACAGGCATTGAGATGGTGACATCCTACAAGTACCTGGGTGTTCATATGAACAATAAACTAGACTGGTCACACCAATACCGACGCACTCTACAAGAAGGGACAGCACAGGCTGTTCCTACTGAGGAGACTCAGGTCTTTTGGTGTACAATGGGTGCTGCTGAAGACATTCTATGACACAGTGGTGGCATCAGCCATCACTTTTGGAGTGGTCTGCTGGAGCAGTGGCATTACAGCAGCCAATAGGAAGAGACTGAACAAACTGATCAAGAACGCTAGCTCTGTCCTGGGGCAACGCCTTGACCCAGTGGAGGAGATAGGAGAGAGAAGGATGGTGGCTAAACTGTCATCTCTGCTGGAGTCCGAGTCCCACCCTATGCAGGACATACTGAACACACTGAGGAGCTCAGTTAGCAGTAGACTACATCATCCTAGGTGCGCAACCGAGAGGTTTCGCAGGTCCTTCCTACCTACGGCTGTCAGACTGTATAACCTAAGCAGGGCTGCTCGCAGAGATAGCAAAAAAACGTGACAACCTAATAGTATTGAATGCAAAGGACACAATAGACTTACACAATGGTCCCCTCCGGCATACAACTAGGAAAATACCGGTCGCTATGGAGGGTGAGAATATGTATGGGCACATAATCATACCATGTAGGAAAACTAAGTAGACGGTTGTGCTGTTTCATCCCATCTAGCAACAGTGCTCTGCACTGTGTGTGTTTATATATTTACATATTTATTCCATCTAGCTACAATGCTCCGCACTGGGTGTGTTTATATTTATATATCTATATATTTATTCCATCTAGCTGCAATGCTCCGCACTGTGTGTTTATATAAATGAGCTCCTCAGAAACACCTATGACTGCTACAACTTTTCTGGGTGATCTACTAATGAGTAAACCTGACTGATAACAGGACATTTAAACGTAAACCTTTACCAAATCAGGCTCCGCAATCCAGTTATTTAGTCATACTGACAGTTGAAGATGTTTATTATTGAATCTGTGTTGAGTTGTTTTAACCAGAATATTTGTGTTTAAAATCAGATTGTCTCTGAAACGGGAATATGAAGCGGAATTCAGTGATCTGCGGTAAGATTTAAACTGAAGGATTTAGTCATACTTTGGATGTGACTTGTGAATTTTCAGATATTTTCCTGTAAAAGCTTTAATAATGTTGGAGCAGTCATAGGTGTTTCTGCTGATCAGCTGATCACACTGATTCATTAAAGCTTCAGTCAGGTTATTACTTCTCATAGTTTAAATGGTTTTAAATTGTCAATGGGATGCATGTCATCAGTAAAAGCAACGATAAACTAAACTTATAGTTTATCTGATGATGTGCATCATTTAACACGTTGTGCATCAACCCAGTTTCTCCTGGTGGGTCAGGAGAAACTTGGTTGTGCCTTTCATAGCAGCTCCACCACCATCAGTGTGTGAATGAGTGGATAACAGGATCTGTGAAGCACTTTGTTCATCCAGAGATGAGTAAAAAGTGTGATATAAATGAATGCCATTTAAGATTTATTATAAACTGTAACTCAGAGTTTCATGATTTGGTCATTAAAACCTGAATCGTCTTTCCTCCACAGATCTGCTCTGGAGCAGAAAGATAAAGAACTGAAATCAGTCAGACTAAGGTAATCTATGTGCAGAGAGCTTAAATAACATGGAAAATATCTGGAGATTCATGTTTTTGCACCCCCACAACCTGAAAAGGATTATGAGGTGGAAAATAAATGAATGTTGTTAATGTTTGAGGTAACGAGGCTCTTACTATGATGCTTTATTACAGGCTTACTGAGATGGAGACTTCATTTGAAAATAAACTTCATCTGGAGAAGTGAGTATCTCTAAATTTACTTTTAAAATCTTCTACCTAAAGACTGAGGTATTTCTTTCTATAAAAGAAAATACCTTGAAGCTTCAGAATAAAGGAACATGAGGGATAAGAGGCCTTTGACATGGATTGGCAGCCACGTTTCCATCAGTCTGCCCCAGGACAGCTGTAACTACAGTCATAGCCTACCACTACTGTTGTCTGTGGAGTGAAGGAAAATTGTATCCATTGCAAAGCATTTTTTAGTGTCGCTGAAAAGCGCTTTATAAATCTGATATATTACTACTACACTGGTTACTCAGGGCCTGATTCAATCAAGGGTTGAGTACCTTTTGTACCCACTGAGTATTAGCAAGCCACAACTTGGTCGTCTACAGCTATGGTCACAAAAATTCTTAAAAATGATGGTTCATAAAAATCTCCAACTTCCAATAAATTCTTGAGTTTGAAGACATTCATGGAGGGCGGCATAGTTTCTTACAGCTGCTGTTCAATTTGCGAGAACAACTTGAGGCATTCTTTTGAAATGAGGTGTTTTTCTGTCCTATGGTGGCCCTAGAGTTCTTACGTTCTTGGTAAGAGTGCCTTGGGATCTTCCTAAAGTATACTTACTGCCATCTTACGAGAATGTTTTGTTGTAATGTGGTGATACGGCACCCCTATGTGCAACAGCACTGCTCAAGTTGCTGGTAGGAAGATCTTACGGCTTTTGGCACATTTTGTTGGGGTGTATATTTATATATGGGTGTCTAAATGGGTTAGGATGGGTGTATAAATGGGTAAGGATGTACTGGGGTGGAATGCAGAAATGAGCACCTACATTTCCACTGAAATACCCCACTCATAGCACAACGTCTCTCCAATAGCCTCTTCTAACCAAATCCTACTGTCTGGCTTCTCGTGCCGACCCTGTTTTCACTAAATGACAGAGGGTGTCAGCGAGTCTCTGGCGCTATAACCAGGTTGCTCAGACTACACCTTTTATTGGCAGGGCCTGTCCCAGGACGAGTCCAGGCAGCATGGTGTAGGTTTTGCAGTGAGGAAGTCGCTGATCACCACCACAGAAACCCCTACAGAAGGGTCCGAAAGAATCCTCGCCCTCCGCATGAAGACATTGTCGGGCTTTGTAAACATCCTCTCTGTGTATGCCCCGACCCTCAAGTCCACTCCAGAAGCCAAAGATCAGTTCTACGAGGCTCTAGAGGAAGTGCTATCTAGAATCCCTCGCTCTGAAGGCTTATTTTTGCTATGCGACTTCAACGCTCATGTTGGCGCAGACTGGCAAGTGTGGCCATCCTGTCTTGACCACTTTGGCTTAGGCAGGATGAACGAGAGCGGACAGAAGCTGTTGGAATTCTGTTGTCATCACGGCCTCTGTATTACAAACTCCTATTTCAAGTGTAATTGGCTGCGGAAAGTGTCTTGGAGACACCCCCGTTCCGTCACTGGCACCAGCTAGATCTTGCCATCACCAGAAGAGCAGACCTCAGCAGTGTTCTTCACATGAGAAGCTATCACAGCGCTGACTGTGATACAGATCATTCCCTTGTTGCCAGTAAGGTCAGACTGAAGCCAAGGAAGATCCACCATGTCAAGACTAAGGGTCGCCCCCGCATCAACACCTGCGGAATTTCTGATCCGATCAAGGCTCAGACCTTTACTGACAGCTTTCAGAGGAAACGTGAAGCTCACCTCCAGTCTGATATCCCAGGCGACGTGGATGCCAAATGGAACCACCTTCGCGATGCCATCTATGACTCAGCCATGACCGCATTTGGAAAGAAAGAACGCAAGAATGCTGACTGGTTTGAGGGTCACTGGAATGAAATGCAGCCAGTCACAGAGGCCAAAAGAGAAGCACTGCTGGCTCACAAGCAGAACCCTTGCCCTGGCACACGCGACACCCTTCGAGCAGCAAGGAGCAAGGCCCAGCAGATTGCCCGCCGTTGCGCCAGTGAGTACTGGCAGAACCTGTGCACCAACATCCAAGTAGCTGCCGATTGCAGACATGCCAAAGGAATGTATGAGGGCATCAAAACAGCTATTGGCCCCACAAGCATCAAAACAGCACCGCTCAAAGACAAGACAGGCAAAGTCATCACCGACAAGAGCAAGTAACTTCAGCGTTGGGTCGAGCATTATCTTGAATTGTACTGGACCCAGAACATCGTGACAGACGTTGCCCTCAATGCCTTGCCTGGCCTACCAGTCATGGAAGAGCTTGACAAAATGCCCACGCTGGAAGAGCTCAGCAAAGCCATAGACAGCAAAGCCATAGACTACCTCGCCTGTGGCAAGGCTCCAGGGAAAGACGGTATCCCCCCAGAAGTTCTGAAACATGGGGAAACAGCCATCTTACAACCACTATACGATCTCCTCTGCCTTTGCTGGGAGCAAGGTCACATTCCCTAAGATATGAGAGATGCCAACATAGTCACACTGTATAAGAACAAAGGCCATTGCAGTGACTGCAACAGTTACCACAGAATCTCTCTTCTGAGCATAGTTGGGAAAGTCTTCACCCAGGTCACCCTGTTCCGCCTGCAGAGCCTCGCTTTGCGAGTCTATCCTTAGTCCAAGTGTGGCTTCAGAGCCAGAAGGTCCACAGTGGATATGATCTTCTCCCTCTGTCAGCTACAGGAGAAGTGTCGAGAGCAGCAGCAGTCATTGTTCCTTGCGTTCGTGGACCTGAACAAAGCCTTTGACTTAGTTTATCGAAGCAGGCTCTTCCAGATCCTGCGAAAGATTGGTTGTCCCCCAAAGCTCCTTGCAATCATCTCCTCCTTCCACATGGACATGCATAGTACTGTTTGCTTTTAGCTACCTCAGATGCCTTCCCAGTCAGCAGTGGAGTGAAGCAGGGTTGCGTTCTAGCACCGACTCTCTTTGGGATTTTTTTCTCAATGCTCCTCCACTACACCTTCGCCGACTGTCCTGAAGGTGTCTACGTCTGCATGAAATCAGATGGAAAATTCCTCAACATTGCAAGACTTCATGCTAAAACCAAAGTCTACGAGGTCCTCATACGTGAGCTACTGTTTGTAGATTACGTTGCTCTAGCATCGCACAGTGTAGAGGGCCTGCAGCACCTGGTATATAAACTGTCCCACGTCTGCAAGGAGTTTGGGCTCATGATCAGCATTAAGAAAACCAACATCATGGCGCAAGATGCTGTCTCCTCTCCTGTCATTACCATTGACAACACAGCTGGAGGTTGTGGACACCTTCACCTACCTAGGGTCCACTGTTTCAACCAAACTCTCACTGGACACCGAGATCAGCTCCAGAATCGCGAAAGCAGCTGCTGTCATGGCCAAACTAAACAAGCGTGTGTGGAACAACAATCTGCTGAGTTTGAAAACCAAGTTACTCGTATACCAAGCTTGCGTCCTGTCCACTCTCCTGTATGGTAGCGAGTCCTGGAAAGCCTATGCCAGGCAGGAGAAGCGGTTAAACGGGTTCCACCGCCGCTGTCTTCAGCGCCTTATACGCATCAAGTGGCTGGACAGAGTCCCCAACACCAAGGTCCTTTAGCACGCTTGCTTGCCAAGCATCCCTGCATTTATCAGCCAGAGACGACTTCGTTGGCTCGGCCACGTGCACCGCATGGAGCCTGACCGTCTGCCGAGAGAAATCTTTTACAGAGAATTGCGGGTGGGCGTCTGCTGTGTGGGCCGACCACTGTTGCATTTTAAAGATGTCTGCAAATGCAACATGCGATGTTCGCAGATCAACACCAATAACTGGGAGGTTATTGGCAAAGATCGAGCCACCTGGCGTTACAGTATCAAAGAGGGTGTTCTCAAGATGGAAGCGAACACGAGAGTCCAGATGGCGACAAAGCGTGCGGCAAGGAAAGAATGTGCAGCATCAGCAAGGCACCATCAGTCTTCATCTGCGCCAAGTTCTTGGTAAGAGGTCCTTGGGATCGTCCTTAAGCATACTTACTGCCATCTTACGAGAATGTTTTGTTGTAAGGTGGTGATACGGCACCCCTATGTGCAACAGCACTACTCAAGTTGCTGGTAGAAAGATCTTACGGCTTTTGGCACATTTTGTCGGGGTGTATATTTATATATGGGTGTCTAAATGGGTTAGGATGGATGTCTAAATGGGTTAGGACGTGCTGGGGTGGAATGCAGAAATGAGCACCTACATTTCCACTGAAATACCCCACTCATAGCACAACGTCTCTCCAATAGCCTCTCCTAACCAAATCCTACCGTCTGGCTTCTCGTGCCAACCCTGTTTTCAATAAATGACAGAGGGTGTCAGCGAGTCTCTGGCGCTATAACCAGGTTGCTCAAACTACACCTTTTATTGGCAGGGCCTGTCCCAGGATTAGTCCAGGCAGCATGGTGTAGGTTTTTCAGTGAGGAACTTGCTGATCACCACCACAGAAACCCCTACAGAAGGGTCCGAAAGAATCCTCACCCTCCGCATGAAGACACTGTCGGGCTTTGTGAACATCCTCTCTGTGTATGCCCCGACCCTCACGTCCACTCCAGAAGCCAAAGATCAGTTCTACGAGGCTCTAGAGGAAGTACTATCTAGAATCCCCCGCTCTGAAGGCTTATTTTTGCTAGGCAACTTCAACGCTTGCGTTGGCGCAGACTGGCAAGTGTGGCCATTCCTGTCTTCGTCGTTGGCGCAGGCTCCACGCTGCAGTCTGCTCTCCTCCTCTGCCCACGACGTGGCTGCGGGGCTGGAACCAGGCTCTCCAGAACAGCAGGTGGTGGGAGCTCGGGGGACTGCTAACCCCGAGCTCCACCCCCAGGAGTCAGACAAGGCAAATCACAATTAAGAGGAGATGAGTGAACTTGTACTTGCCTGTCTCCCGGAGGCAGGATGGTGCCTGCTGTAGCGGACGTTGCTCCACCCTTTCCCCGCCGGACGGTGACAGAGGGCTCCCTGGGAGGACGAGGGGGAGCCGCTTGTGATGGACCTGGGACGGGGCTCACCGGGGCAGGACTCTGGGTACTCACAGCAGCCGGGGAAAGCGTCGAGGAGGAGGGGGCAACAGCCGAGATGAACCGGGCACGGAGCGCTGACGGGACAGCAGGAGAAGATGACCCGGGGAAAGAGGCTGGGGGGATTCCCTCCTGGTGAGATGCCGAGGAAACAGCTGACTGTGGGATTGAGTCTCTCAGGCGGCCCGGAACGGAATCCAGACGGGGTTCTTGCTGAGGATGACTATGGCCATGGCACCAACATCTTTGACGGCCTCCGGATGGTCCAAACTCCAGAACTGGATCGAGGACAGGAACAGGATCCCAAAGCGGGGAGTGAGGATGTCTCCTCCTCTGCTTACCCCCGTAGTCCTCCTCCATCATGTGGAGTATCTTGTGCTGTGCGGCGATGTCATCACTCCTCACGCTGACTTCGGGGTGGTCGGCGTAGCGAGGGAGATGATTAAAGACGTCCTCAGCACAGTCCAGGTACCAGCGCACGTCGCTGTGATAGTCGAGGAGGGAGGCGGAGATGAGCGTTTCATCAGCGTATTCCAGTGCATCTGCCAACTCGTAGCTCTGACTCCGAGCGCGGCCCCTCCGCAATGGCATGCTTCCAGCACGCAGTACCCAGACAGGAAAGAGCAAAGTCCAAATGCAAACTCACGGCGACAGGCGTCTCAGTGTGGCATCTCCGTTTAGGCGTCCTGGCAGCAGTCTACTGTCATGGGTGGCCCTCACGAGCCACCATAAGACGCCAACAAATCACCGGTTAGTTTGCAATGATGTTTATTAAGGAACAGAGGAACAGAAGGATAACACAAAGTGACAAAGTAATAGGCCACGGTGGGCTAAAACACACTACAAGGGAACAGAGACTGTAAGGCTGAACAAGCTCACTTACAATACCGGATAAAGACGAGGGATTATCGTAGGCGAGGAATCAAATGAGGAATATTGACGTCAGAGACAAGGAATGCTCGCTCGACGTCTAAACACAGGGGTGTTTCGATGGAGACTGCTGCATTGGGCTGCATTCAGCGTCCGCTTAAATGCCGGCCGCTAATGAGCCCTGACTGCAGCACAGATTGCAGACTTTGACAGCAGGAAGCTCCTCCGAGCGCTGTCACAATAAGAGCCTGGGGAGCCAGAAGGAAATCACTGCTGTCAAGCCTGCAGGGTACGACGTATGACTCGAGCGCGGAAGAGATCGGCGCTCGGATCATAACACCTTTCACCATCTTCCTCAGGAATCCATTCCTTATGACCTCGATCTTTTCAACTTCTTTCACAGTTATTTGCCAAGTCTGTTCACTGTACAGGAGATGTGGCCTTATACATGCAGTGAGGAACTTCATTCTGGTAGATAGGTGTATATGCTGATCGGAAAACACACGTTTAAGTTCATTCCAATTTTTAAATGCAGATCAGATTCTCAAGCCAAGGGTCTGCATTTCCTCCCTGGAGTCCGTGATGGTGTAACCCAGATACTGGAAACTTCTCATGTTCTTTATTTGGTTGCTATTTATGCAGATGAAGCTTTTTTGTTTTTTGACGTCTTCGCTGATGTTAAAAGCCATCATTTTCGTTTTGGTGTATGACATTTTTAGTCTGAATTGAGCATAGGTGTTGTCATAGATCCGGAGGATGGTTTGTAGTTCCTCAATAGACCCCTCGTCAATAGACGTAGGCGTCAATTATATGCTTAATTATCTGCATATAAAAGCTCCGTTGTTCTATTCTCCCCAGTTGGTCGAGCGTTTTTCCGAAGTTTCCTTGGTGACACTTCGTTTGTTTGGAATACAGTACTTGATTTTGAAACCTTTCTCTGGATGTAGCCCCTCCACTTCATGACGAGCAACCCTGACTATGAAGTCCATGTAAATATTGAAAAGAGTCAGAGACTCCAGGGCGCCTCGCCTGCATCCGACCAGAGTATCAAACAGTAGGGTGGAACCTTTTATGTGTGCCTTTGTGTCAGTATATAGTGCTCTAAGGACTGCTAAAGTTTGAGGACACTTCAGTCTAATCTCAAGACATTTCATCAGGGGTTTGTGAGGTATCCAATCATATGCAGCCTGTAAGTCAACGAAAGCAATGAATAGCGGAGTCCCAGATTTACTGGACTTCTGAAGTATGTGGCATAATATGAAGACGACATCATTAGTTGATCGATTGGCACAGAATCTAAATTGAGATGGTAGTTGAATGTATTCATAGGCATCACAGAGTATGTCAGCGATTGCTGATATGATTTTTGACAGAGTTGAAGTAATACTCAGTCCCCTGTAGTTTTCAATGCATGACCTCAGGCCACGTTTGTGTATGCATGTGATGCTTGCCATGAGCCATTGAATTGATGCTTGAAAACATGTCCATATCAAGCCCACAAGGAGTGCAAGGTAGTGGATGGTTCTCTGGATATTCAAGTTCTGGTTGGGGATCATATGCGCAAGGACCAAAGTGCTCAGAAAGTGGTCTTGTAGCTAGGATGGTGATATGAGTAATTCATTGGATCTTTTCAACGATGTATACGGTTTCATTAACCTGACTTCCTCTTCAACTATACGGTGTTCGCTTACTATGTTGATCTGATCTACCTTGGTTTTAAAATAGGCATTTTTAAGCTGGGTGTGTGTTTCTTTACATCATCTCCAAGGAACCTTCTTTTTATTGGTTCTTTCTCATGGCGTTGCTTTCTCAAAAGCTCTCTGTAATTTTGGTCTACCCAAGGTTTTTTGATTTGGTCCTTTTCTAAAGAGGGAACTGTTTCCTTGGAAGTGTGTCTGATCATATTGATGACAAATTCCTCCATGTCAACCATGTTCCGTGAGTCTAGTTCAAGCTGCATGAGTTGTTCAAGTTTGGTGCTGTATTCAGCTTTGATGGAAGGGTCATCCCTAAGGTTCTGGACATCCTTAATAACTTTTTATGGGCATTTATTAGAAAACATTTGCTTGGTTTTCCTTTTTGTTTGAAGTTGGGCTTGTATTACAGTCATGTGATGATCAGACTCAAAAGGCTGTCTCTGCATGGGAAAATCCCTGCAATTTTTAGTTCCCCGTTTCACATACCACTCAGCCCTGATGTTGTCTAGTCTCTGTTTGTATCTCAGATTTGACACAAATGACCATCTGTGCTCATCAGACTTTGTAGCAAACATTGTGTTTAGCAGGAACAAGTTGTTGGTTTCTGCTGTTTCTAGTAATCACGAGTCATTGAAGCTGGTTGGATCAGCATCATGAGGTTTTGCAGGTCCTTCCTACCAATGGCTGTCAGACTGTACAACCTAAGCAGGGCTGCTCGCAGAGATAGCAAAAAGATGTAACAACCTAATAGTTTTGAATGCAAAAGATGCAATAGACTTGCACAATGGTCCCCTCCGGCATACAACTAGGAAAATACCGGTCGCTATGGAGGGTGAGAATATGTATGGGCACATAATCATACCATGTAGGATAACTAAGTAGATGGTTGTGCTGTTTCATCCCATCGAGCAACAATGCTCTGCACTGTGTGTGTTTATATATTTACATATTTATTCCATCTAGCTACAATGCTCCGCACTGGGTGTGTTTATATATCTATATATTTATTCCATCTAGTTGCAATGCTCCGCACTGTGTGTTTATATATCTACATATTATTTCATCTAGCTACAATGCTCCGCACTGTGTGTGTTTATATATTTACATATTTATTCCACCTAGCTGCAATGCTCCGTACTGTGGGTGTTTATATATCTACATATTTATTCCATCTAGCTACAATGCTCCGCACTGTGTGTTTATATACTCATATATTTATTCCATCCAGCTACAATGCTCTGCACTGTGTGTCTGTGTGTGTGTATGTATATATATATATATATATACTGTATATATATATATATATACAGAGGGGCAAAAAAGTATTTAGTCAGCCATCAATTGTGCAAGTTCTCCCACTTAAAAGATGACAGAGGTCTCCAATTTTCATCATAGGTATACCTCAACTATGAGAGACAAAATGAGAAAAAAAAAATCCAGAAAATCACATTGTCTGATTTTTAAGGAATTTATTTGCAAATTATGGTGCAAAATAAGTATTTGGTCACCTACAAACAAGCAAGATTTCTGGCTCTCACAGACCTGTAACTTCTTCCTTAAGAGGCTTCTCTGTCCTCCACTCGTTACCTGTATTGATGGCACCTGTTTGAACTCGTTATCAGTATAAAAGACACCTGTCCACAACCTCAAACAGTCAGACTCCAAACTCCACTATGGCCAAGACCAAAGAGCTGTCAAAGGACACCAGAAACAAAATTGTAGACCTGCACCAGGCTGGGAAGACTGAATCTGCAACAGGTAAGCAGCTTGGTGTGAAGAAATCAACTGTGGGAGCAATTATTAGAAAATGGAAGACATACAAGACCACTGATAATCTCCCTTGATCTGGGGCTCCACACAAGATCTCACCCCGTGGGGTCAAAATGATCACGAGAATGGTGAGCAAAAATCCCAGAACCACACGGGGGGACCTAGTGAATGACCTGCAGAGAGCTGGGACCAAAGTAACAAAGGCTACCATCAGTAACACACTACGCCGCCAGGGACTCAAATCCTGCAGTGCCAGACGTGTCCCCCTGCTTAAGCCAGTACATTTCCAGGCCCATCTAAAGTTTGCTAGAGAGCATTTGGATGATCCAGAAGAGGATTGGGAGAATGTCATATGGTCAGATGAAACCAAAATAGAACTTTTTGGTAAAAACTCAACTTGTTGTGTTTGGAGGAGAAAAAATGCTGAGTTGCATCCAAAGAACACCATACCTACTGTGAAGCATGGGGGTGGAAACATCATGCTTTGAGGCTGTTTTTCTGCAAAGAGACCAGGACGACTGATCCATGTAAAGGAAAGAATGAATGGGGCCATGTATCATGAGATTTTGAGTGAAAACCTCCTTCCATCAGCAAGGACATTGAAGATGAAACGTGGCTGGGCCTTTCAGCATGACAATGATCCCAAACACACCGCCCGGGCAACAAAGGAGTGGCTTCATAAGAAGCATTTCAAGGTCCTGGAGTGGCCTAGCCAGTCTCCAGATCTCAACCCCATAGAAAATCTTTGGAGGGAGTTGAAAGTCCGTGTTGCCCAGCGACAGCCCCAAAACATCACTGCTCTAGAGGAGATCTGCATGGAGGAATGGGCCAAAATACCAGCAACAGTGTGTGAAAACCTTGTGAAGACTTACAGAAAACGTTTGACCTCTGTCATTGCCAACAAAGGGTATATAACAGAGTATTGAGATGAACTTTTGTTATTGACCAAATATTTATTTTCCACCATAATTTGCAAATAAATTCTTTAAAAATCAGACAATGTGATTTTCTGGATTTTTTTTTCTCATTTTGTCTCTCATAGTTGAGGTATATCTATGATGAAAATTGGAGACCTCTGTCATCTTTTAAGTGGGAGAACTTGCACAATTGGTGGCTGACTAAATACTTTTTTGCCCCACTGTATATATGTATATATATATGTATATATATATATATATATATATTTATAGTAATATTTACATATGTATATTAGCTGCACTTGCTTTTTTTTTGTTTTTTTCTTGCCTTCTGATTGTTGCTCTGAGTGTTGCTATCCCTGTGCTGTTGCAATCCTGGAATTTCCCCATTGTGGGACTAATAAAGGCTTATCTTATCTTATCTTATCTTATGAAATCAACCGACACGCTGCCATTTGCTTGGATTACAGTCCATTCCAATTGTAGGTTTGAAATCTCCAGCAACAATTATCTTGAATGATGGATTGTCCACTTTAGCTCATCATTTCTCTTTATGGAGCATTTAATAAAATGCTTTCTTGGTGGACTCAGCATATTGTTCAGTTGGGCAGTAGTAACTGAACACAGAAAGTTTAACTCCTTCCTCCTTTACTTGTACCATGCTCATACGTCCTTCAACAACATGGTTTACATCAATCAGTCTGACATGAGGGGCAAGAGCCACAGCAACACCCGCCCTAGCTGTTTTCATGCCATTGTAGATCACCCGCCATCCTTTAAGGACAGAGTTGTCAAAACAGATCTCATCTTCTCATTTCTTTCTTACTTCTTGCATGCAGGATATGTCATGGGATAGATTCTTGAACTGGAGTACACAATCAGCTAACTTTCTTTCACATTTCCCTGTCCTTACGTTAATAGTGCCAAGCCAAAAGTCATGGAATCTTTTCTTCAACTGTGGCATTTTAACAGAGCAAAAACTTTTGAATGAATGAATGAATGAATGAATTTATTTATTTCGGATAGTACATTACAGGTTAAAAGAAACTGTATAATATAACAACAAGGTCAAATTAGACAAAGACTCCTTCTACTATACAATTCCACGTGAGTTATCCGAAATGGGTGATGGCTGAAGCCGCAGCTTATATTGCCCACCCATATTCCATCTAAGAATTCAAAGGAGAAAAAGAGAAAAACAAGACAAGAGCGATTACAATTTAAAACAAGGCTAAGACAAAATGTGACTGAGAGAAAAAAGAAAACTGAGCTAGTCTAAGTTAAGCGGTTACTATTCAAAAACAAATCTAAGACATAATGTCACAGAGAAAAAAAGAAAAACTAAGCTACAACACAACACAGGCTGGAAATGTCAATCCTTATGTGAGTTTACATGTCGTCTTGTAAATATGTTTGGAGTATTTCTTCCTTTAGTTTTTGTTTAAATTGTCCAAGCGTTGTACATGATTTTAATTCAGGTCCAAAATCGTTCCATAATCTGACTCCTTGCACTGAAATACAGTGTTGCTTGGTGGTTGTTCTCACTGTAGGCTTTTGAAATATACATGTTCCTCTGAGGTGATATCGTTTCTCCCTTGTTTGGAACAACTTTTGGATATCTGCGGGCATTGATAGATTCTTCACTTTGAACATTATTATTGCAGTTTTAAAGTCAATCAGATCTTTCACCTTGAGAATTTTTTGTTTAAGAAAAAGTGGGTTTGTTGGTTCCCTGTAAGCTGCTTTGTTGATTATTCTAATAGCTCTCTTTTGAAGCATAAAGAGTGGATATATGTTTGTTTTATATGTATTTCCCCATACTCCATTACAATATGTCATGTATGGGAGTATTAATGAATGATACAAGGTGTATAGTGTGGGTTGATTCAGCAAATTTTTCACTCTGTGTAATATTGCAATTGATTTGGATACTTTACCTTTAATATAATTAATATGTGGCTTCCAACACAGTTTGTTATCAATTATTACTCCAAGGAATTTAGTTTCGGATACCCTTTCAATCTCTACACCATTTACACTGAGTTTGGGTACTGGGTTGTTGTGATGGTTGTTAAAGACTATAAATTTTGTCTTGCTTAAATTGAGCGTTAATTTGTTTGAATCAAACCACAGTTTAAACTTTCCTAATTCTTTTCCGAGTGTATCCAGAAGTTGTTCCAAATTGTTTCCACTGCATAGCAGATTAGTGTCATCAGCAAACAATATTAAGTCCATTTTTTCTGAAACTTTACATATATCGTTTATATACATATTGAATAATAATGGTCCCAAAACTGAACCCTGTGGGACTCCACAGGTGACCTTCAGTAACTCTGAGTTTTTGTTGCTAACACATACATACTGATATCTATTCTTTAAGTAACTACTTAACCAGGACAGTGCTACCCCTCTTATACCACAGTTTTGTAATTTCTTTAATAATAGATTGTGATCTACTGTATCAAATGCTTTTTTAAGATCCAGGAATACTCCAACTGAATACTCTTTATTTTCAATGGCTGTTGATATTTTTTCTGTAAATTCCATTAAGGCATATGCTGTTGTCCTTTTGTGTCTGAACCCATATTGCTGCTCACACAATAAATCATTCTTCAGTATGAAGTTGTCAATTCTCTCATAGAATATTTTTTCAAGTATCTTGGAAAATTGCGGTAATAGTGAAATTGGTCTATAGTTTGAGAGTTCCCCTCTGTCGCCTGTCTTGTAAATCGGAATTACTTTAGCTATTTTCATTGCATTGGGAAATATGCCTGATTGGAGAGACAGGTTACAGATATGCGTCAGTGGTTTTACTATGCATTCGATAACAGTTTTGACTAGTAGCATGTCAATACCATCGCAGTCAGTAGATGTTTTACTTTTAAACGATTTAACAATTTCAATGACCTCTCTTTCGTCTGTGTTCTTTATGAAGATGGTGTCTTTTACAGCAGTGTTATTGCATATTGTATCACCTGTAGGCACCGTAGTGGGTATTTCTCGGGCCAGTTTAGGTCCAATGTTAACAAAAAAATTATTAAATTCATCTGCAGGTGAAGCTATATTCACACTCGGAGTCGTTTTATTATTTTTTGGAATATTAGTTGGGTAGCTAGTATTTCTGCTTTTATTTCCAAGGATACTGTTGATTATTGTCCATGTATTTTTAATATTGTCTTTGTTTTTTTCCAGTTCTTTACTGTAATAGTCTCTTTTACTACATCTTATTATATATGTTAACTTATTTTTGTATGTTTTATACCGTTGCTCTGTTTCTTTTGTCCTTTTCTTTAGGAAAGCTTTATATAATAAATTTTTCTTTTTACACGCCTTGTGTAGTCCTTTGGTTAACCATGGTTTGTCAGCAAATTTGTGTTTAAGCTTTTTTTTAACTAATGGGCAGTTTTTTTCATAAAGAGTGGTTACAATGTTTATAAATGTGTCATAGGCTTCATTTACATCTGATACATAGACTTCTGTCCAGTCTTGCTTCAGCAAGTCCTCTTTAAAAGAGCTGATTGCATTTGGTGATTTGTGTCTGAACGATTTTGAAATTTTTTCTGGGTTGGGCCCCGTGTGGCCATGGATAAGTGCAAAGGTTGGCAAGTGGTCGCTTATATCATTTATCAATAATCCACTTTCTATTTTCTTATCGAGAACATTGACAAACAGGTTGTCAATAAGTGTAGCAGAGTGAACAGTGATTCTACTGGGATGTGTTATTGTGGGATATAGACTCATGCTGTACATAGAGTTCATGAACTCTGTAACTACATTTTGTTGATGTGGATTCAGTAGATCAATATTGAAATCTCCACAAATTGCTACCATTTTCTTACTAGTAATATTATTGTACAGCTCGACTAATTTATCTCTGAATGTCTCAATGCAAGTTCCCGGCGTTCTATATATGCAGCTTATGATTAGATTTTTTGTTTTGTCTAGGTCAATCTCAACAGTAACACATTCCAAGATCCCTGGTAGTGCAAAGGACATTTCATTTACAAGCTTACATCTATATAGGTCATCAATATACAGTGCAACACCACCACCCTTTTTTTGAGATCTGTTAATGTAAAACATCTGATATCCCTCTATTGCCATCAGGGGGGCCTGATCTTCATTAAGCCAGGTTTCAGAGACTGCAACAGCTGTAAATTTTCTGTCTAGCTGTTTTAAATAGTCCTGAATCTGTGAGAAGTTTTTGTTGAGACTTCTGCTATTGAAGTGTATTATTGACAGTTTACCATCTATTTGCACTTGACTTTTGAATTGCTTTTCAGTGTAATATTCACAGTGGTTATGAATATTATTGAAAAAGTGGTTATCAGGATCAATATCATTCTCCATCTCTTGTGGTTTATGTTCAGCATAGTGGCATATTTTTAGAGTTTGAGTTTCCTCGCTCTGTGTTTCATAGTCAGTGTTCATCTGTATTTATCTAAGTCAGTAGCATCTTTGATCATTATACTCTTTGCTTGCTCAGGTGTACCATTTAGTTTAATCCAAATTCTACAATTTCTTGTCCATGTTGTCTGTATCTTATTTTGTTTTTTTAACATCCGTGCCTGCCGTGCTAATTCAGCGGGCTTTTTTGTCAGGTGTTCATTTAGGTAAACTTGAGTTTCCTTTAGCTTTCTGGCCTGCCTCAGTATGTCATTTTTCACCCTCCTGTTCACAAAGCGCATCACAATTGATTTCTTTGTTTTGTTATCTTTCTTCGGTAAAGCATAACAGGCTGAGATCGCATTGGCTTCTACCTTAATGTCTTTATCATTAAGGAACTGAAGCACTTGGTTTTCTAAGGACATTGATTCACTTATGGAAGCATGTTCACCACTCAGTCCTGTTGTGGCATGGGCGTAGGACTGATATCTGATGTCTAGTCCACTTATAACTAGGTCATCAATGCGAGAACCTTGTTCAAGATCCTCGATGCGTTGCTCCAAAAGACGCCCGTGTTGCTCCAGGTCCATAATTTTTTTTTCTTTTTCTTTTATTATTGAATGTAGAGCTTGTACCTCTTCTATTAGGTTTATTATTTTGGCCTGTTGGTTAGTCATTTTGGCCAATTCTTCTAACACAAAGTTCAGAGATTTTTTAATTTCTTCCATTTCCTCTTTTTTGGGTGGCATTTTACTGACCTGTGAATAGAAATAAACAGGGAATCCGGCTAGGCCTCAACTAGCTCGGCCGCTGCTGGATCTGTCGCAATGGAGCTCCTGCGCAGCTTCTCCGCCAAGTGACACTGTACAGCTCCACAGATCACCGCCTTCTATCGCCGCCGCCTGCCTCCGTCTACCTGGCCAGTTATGCCGCACACCGCCGGCGCAGCCAAGATCCACCGATCACCGCCACTCGTCGCTGTCTGGCTGGGTGGCTCCTCCGCTGGGCCCCGTCACCGCCAGTTATGCCGCACACCGCCGGCGCAGCTGAAATCCACCGATCACCGCTGCCGATCGGTGGCCGATCACCGCAGCTCGCCTTTTGCTTTTTGATTGCCTTTTGATTGCCTTTTGATTGCCTTTTGCAAGATTGATTCTCCAAAATGAAAGCGGCTACTTCACAGTCTGTTGCCAATGCTCCGTTTGCTCACCCAGTCTCAAGACTGGGATCCCCAGGGTGTACCTGTCCTAGTGATGAAGGTGGAGCCGGCTTGAATGTGAGAGGCGATTGGACGTACAAGGACTTATAAATGTTCTGCAAGCCTAGCATAAAGCAAGTTGTGTATCACACAATTTACACCCCAAGCATCTTTGTCTATGAAAGCGCTATATAAACCTGATGTATTATTATTACTATTATGACTATTATGACTATTATTATTATTATTATTATTATTATTATTATTATTATTATTATTATTATGTAACCTTCTCAACTGGTTTGAGTCTTCTGGTTTCATTGACAGGTACAATTGTGTGTCATCTGCATAACAATGGAAATTTATGGTGTGTTTTCTGATAATATCACCTAAGGGGAATTTATATATAATGAAGAGTACTGGTCCTAGCACAAAGTGCTTGTGAGACTTCTTGACTGAGTTTTGTGAGTAGCGATAAACCTGATTGGAACTTGTCAGAAATTGTATATATGTACAAATATGTTATCATTTCATAATTATGGACACTGGGTGACGAGGTTGGACATTCAATTTTCGCCCCATATGGAGTTGGTCAGTTAATGACAAAATTTGAAGAAATGAACTACAGACTGTTAATGTTTGTTAATGCCACTACTGTTGTTTTGAAGGTTTTATCCAATGTAACTGAACAAACTAGAGTTATGGTTATGCAAAACAGAATAGCATTGGACCTGGTTTTGGCTGTCCAAGGAGGTGTATGTGCTATGTTTAACGGGTCCTGTTGCACTTACATTCCATCTGTCTCTGAAAGTATGGATACCGCTATTACCGTCATGGAACAAGTGCAGTAGGCAATCATGAATGATTATGAAGAGAAGCTACAATCTGGTTGGTTAGACTGGTTATTCACAGGAAGTTGGTGGCAGGTGCTTCTTAAAGCCTTTATGCCTTTTATTATAATAATGATATGCATGTTTCTGTCATGTTGCTTTGTGATTCCCTGTGTCAAATCAATGATGTCTCGCGCTCTGTCTCAACATACATTTATGATACAACAAATGTTCCAAGACCAATACACTCCTTTAAATACCGAAGAGGTGGATAACAATGATAATTGTGCTCCTGTTTAAATTTGGAAATGATACTCTATGAAGACAATGTAGGAAATCTTTTGAAGTTACATTGTTCTGATGTCTGTATGTGATAAAAATTATGAACTGATAAACAGGAGGAAATTGTCAGAAATTGTATATATGTACAAATATGTTATCATTTCATAATTAGTTTTTAGCTGAACTTTTCTGTATTTTTTCCCTTACAATGGCTGCAACAATGCTGCATCAGGAAGGTTTAACTCACCCTGTAACAGACATACCTCAACAAACCGGAATAATCTGTATTTACTTAAAGTTTAGAAACCCGTGTGCAAGAAGTCATGTGCTGACACGGAGTTGTCTTTGTGTTACACAACAAAGCCTGACTGTTTCACTACAAAGCCTGACTGTTCCACGGCCTTATCAGTCACCACAAAGCCTGACTGTTTCACTACAAAGCCTGACTGTTTCATGGTCTTATCAGTCACCACAAAGGTGCCCATAAAGTTGCAGCAGATGTTTCCTGTGTCTGACCTGCTCAGTATAAAAGGGACGTGCTGCCTTTGTATGGCAGCGCGCATTTCCCATCTGTAATCAGAGGTGTGTTGCTCCTTGTACAAGTAAAACTTTGAACACATTTTGTGTCTCGAATCTTATTAAAGTACGAACCTAACAGAGTACTATTATTTTGTGAGTCTTGAGTTTCAGATTCCTGACAGAACTCTTCAGATAAATTATTTCTTCGTAAATAGTCACACAGTTGATTTGCAGCAACTCTCTAAGATTCATGATGCTAAACCTGAATTAGTAAAAATAACATTAAAACACAGGACTGATGGTTGCTGATAACACAACTCTGGGTGGCTGTGTGGATCTCCCTATAAAAGTCATCATTTTCTAGCTCAACAGGGATTTTAAATTGTGCTTTTTCTAGCCTAGTTCCTGACTCCACATATTTACTCTGTGCGTGTGGGAAAAGTGTGCATTTGTTGGACAGTTTGGTGAGGAGGGCTGGAGCCAATCCCAGCATCTTTGGGTGAGAGGCAGGGTACAGCCTGGGCAGGTTGCCTGTCCATCACAGGACCAACACAGAGAAACAGACAACCATTCACTTTCAATTTCATACCGGAGGACAATTTATCCCTGTTGATGTCAGTTAACCAAACCTAGACAAACCATTGGTGGAGCCATGGTTAGCACTGTCACAGCACAGCAAGATGGCCATGGGTTCATCCCCAGCCCTCACCAGCAGTGACCTTTCTGTGTGGAGTTTGCATGTTCTCCTCATGTTTACATGGGTTTTCGCCGGGTACTCCAGTTTCCTCCCACAGAACAAAGACATGCACATCAGGTTAATGTTGGTGTTGTTTTGTGAGTCATATCAGTGGTCTACAATTTAGTACATGCAAACCTTTAGTAAATCAGACCCCAACCACCCACTGTTACTGATGCTGACAGAAGCAGATGTTTTCTTATGAATCTAATAACCAGATTAGAAATGACTGTGGAGCAGCTTCTTCACTTACTGTTTTCATTCCACAGATCTCTGAAACAGAAAGAACTGAAATCCCTCCAACAGAGGTGACGTGCTTTATTTTGTGTCAGATATAAAAATCATTAGAAAGTGTGTTAATAACAGCGATCTAGGATGGTTACCATATAAACTACTTCTTTTGTTTTAACAGACTAGATGACATGGAGATGTCACACAAACAGAAACTTGGTGAACAGAGGTGAGTATGAAGGTGATTTTTAGTCCAACACATATGAGACTATTGGGTGATTTCTTTAAAATTAGGAGAGAAAAAAATCTTGAATTAGTCATTGTGATCTACAGCAGTAAGAACCTTACAAAATTTTTTTGTTCAGTAAGAAAATTAAACTTTTCTCTGTCAGGTCTGTTCTGATGAAGAAAGATGAAGAACTGGAATCAGAGAGACAGAGGTACTGTGGATTAGAACAGAACTGAAAATTACACTGATGAGCTTTAATTCCATCCATCCATCTTCTTCCGCTTAATCTTTTTTGGGTGGTGGTGGGCTGGAGCCTATCCCAGCATCTTTGGGTGAGAAGCAGGGTACACCCTGGACAGATCACCAGTACATTGCAGGGCCAACACAGAGAGACAGACAACCATTCACTCTCACAGTTATACATAAGGACAATTTAGAATCCCCAGTTTTGATGCCAGTTAACCTAACTTGCATGTTTTTGGCATGTGGGAGGAAACCGGAGAAATCCCGGAGTAAACCCATGTAGACACGGGGAGAACATGCAAACTCCACACAGATCACTGTTGGTCGGGGGCTGGGGTTGAACCCAGGATTCCCCGGCCAAGGGTGAGTTGCTGTGCTGCCGCAGTGCTAACCACTCCGCCACCGTGCTGCCGATCTTTTATTTAGTTTTATAAATTTGTAGAATTAATTGCTTTTAACCATTTTTGCTGTTTTAACAGATTTAAAGACATGGAGACATTTTATGAACAGCAACTCGATGCTGAGAGGTCAGTGACTTTTCTTGAAGCAAAAGTCTGTTATTATGAGCTTCAGAACTGACATCAAACCTTTTTCAACAAACAGACGTCAGAAAGAAGCTGATGTGAGGACCACAAGTGATCAAGAACACAGACAGAGGTTGGTGTTCATTAAAACAAGGATTGTTAAAGATATTTTCTATATCAGGTCCTGATTTACTGAGATTCTAAATAGTGAGAACTGAATCAAGGAGACAGTCTTGGTGACCCATTTCCTTGGTGGGTGTTTTCTGGGTGATCTACTAATGAATAAACCTGACTGATAAAAGGACATTTAAACGTAAACCTTTACCAAATCAGGCCCCAACAACCCAGTCATTTCGTCATACTGACAGTTGAAGATGTTTGTTAGTGAATCTGTGTTGAGTTGTTTTAACCAGAATATTTGTGTTTAAAATCAGATTGTCTCTGAAACGGGAATATGAAGCGAAATTCAGTGATCAGAGGTAAGAATTAAACTGAATGATTTAGTCAGTCATGCTGTAGATGTCGCGTATGAATTTTCAGATATTTTCCTGTAAAACATTTAATAATGTTGGAGCAGTCATTGGTGTTTCTGCTGATCAGCTGATCACACTGATTCATTAAAGCTTCAGTCAGGTTATTACTTCTCATAGTTTAAATGGTTTTAAATTTTCAATGGGATGCATGTCATCAGTAAAAGCAACAATAACCACAGCGTGGTGGCGGAATGGTTAGCACTGCAGCAGCACAGCAACTCACCCTTGGCTGGGTGATCCTGGGTTCGATCCCGGCCCCTGACCAACAGTGATCTGTGTGGAGTTTGCATGTTCTCCCCGTGTCTGTGTGGGTTTACTCCGGGATTTCTCCGGTTTCCTCCCGCATGCCAAAAACATGCAAGTTAGGTTAATTGGAGACTCTAAAGTGGCCCCAGGTGTGAATGTGTGTGTGAATGGTGAAAGGGTTGGGCGCTGCACCAGTAGCTGCCTCATCCACTCATGTGGATGCCCTGTAATTTCCCCATTGTGGAACTAATAAAGGAATCGAAATCTAAACTAAACTTATAATTTATCTGGTGATGTGCATCATTTAACATGTTGTGCATCAACCCAGCTGCTCCTGGTGGGTCAGACCAAAGCCTTTCATAGCAGCTCCACCACCCTCAGTGTGTGAATGAGTGGATAACAGGATCTGTAAAGCACGTGGGTCATCCAGAGACGAGTAAAAAACGCTATATAAGTGAACATAAGTTACCATTTATTATAAACTTTAACTCAGAGTTTCATGATTTGGTAATTAAATCCTGAATCATCTTTCCTCCACAGATCTGCTCTGGAGCAGAAAGATAAAGAACTGAAATCAGTCAGACTGAGGTAATCTACAATCCAGTTACACTGAAGTTGGGACGTTTTGTAAAACATAAATGAAAAACAAAAACAATGATTTAAAAATCCTTTTCAGCCTATATTCAATTGAATTCACTACAGAGATGATATATTTAATGTTCAAACTTATAACTTCTATTGTTTTGTTGCAAATATTCCTTCATTCTGAATTTGATTCCTGCACCACGCTCCAAAAAATCTGGACAGGGTCATCTTCTCTTCCGTGTTACATTACTGTATCTGTCCTTTTAACAACACTCAATAAGACTTTAAGAACTGAGGACACTGATTGTTGAAGCTTTGTAGGTGGAATTATTTCCCCTTCTTGATGTACAACTTCAACTGCTCAACAGTCCGAGGTCTCTGTTGTCGTGTTTTGCTCTTCATAATGCTCCACACATTATCAATGTGTGGAGCATAATGAAGGTCATAGAAGGTCACAGGCATTTAATGTTTGTTTTCAGCCTTGTCTGCTTACGTGCAGAAATGTTTCTCAGAATCTTTTGATGATATTATGAACTGTAGATGATTAATTCTCTAAATTCTTTGTAATTATAGGTTGAGAAAAGTTGTTCTTAAACTTTTGGACTATTTTCTCATACAGTTCTTCACAAAGTGGTGAACCTCACCCCGTCCTTGCTTGTCCCTGCTCCTTTTATACCCAATCATGACACTCACCTTTATCCAGTTAACCTGTTCCCCTGTGGAATGTTTCAGAAAGGTGTTTTTTGAGCATTCCTCAATGTTCCAAGTCTTTTGTTACCATTGTCCCACCTTTTTTGAAACGTGTTGCTGGAATCAAATTCAACATGAGTGAATACACTACCGTTCAAAAGTTTGGGGTCACTTAGAAATTTCCTTATTTTTGAAAGAAAAGCATTGTTTTTTTCAATGAAGATAACTTTAAACTAATCAGAAATACACTCTAATATCTAATATACATTGTTAATGTGGTAAATGACTATTCTAGCTGCAAATGTCTGGTTTTTGGTGCAATATCTACATAGGTGTATAGAGGCCCATTTCCAGCAACTATCACTCCAGTGTTCTAATGGTACAATGTGTTTGCTCATTGCGTCAGAAGGCTAATGGATGATTAGAAAACCCTTGTGCAATCATGTTAGCACAGCTGAAAAGAGTTTAGCGTGCTTCAAGACCACTTCAATAGTACCAGTGCCGAAACATTCAACACCATCGTGCCTAAATGACTATCGCCCTGTGGCACTGACGCCCATAGTCATGAAGTGCTTTGAGCGACTGGTCTTGGCACAGCTCAAAAAAGGCCTGCCCCCACACTGGACCCTCATCAGTTCGCCTACCGGAGCAACAGGAGTACAGAGGATGCGGTTTCTACAGCGCTGCACTATGTACTCTCACACCTGGATGACGAGAACACCTACGCAAGAATGCTGTTTGTTGACTTCAGCTCAGCATTCAACACAGTTATCCCCTCCAAGTTGCTCACTAAACTTGGGGACCTGGGAATCAGTACCTCCACCTGCAACTGGATCATGGATTTTCTGACCAACAGACCCCAGCATGTTAGGTCAGGCCCCAACCGTTCTTCCGTCATCACACTCAACACTGGTGTACCACAGGGCTGTGTGCTCAGCCCATTCCTCTACTCCCTCTACACCCATGACTGCAGGCCTATGTATGGATCCAATTCCATCATAAAGTTCGCAGATGACACCACGGTGATTGGACTCATCAGGGACAACGACGAGTCAGATTACAGGGCAGAGGTTGAGCACTTGGCTACTTGGTGCGCTGATAATAACCTGCTCCTTAACACCAGCAAAACCAAGGAGCTCATAGTGGACTACAGGAAGGAGAGGGAAGAGACACATGACCCCATCCATATCAATGGGATAGCTGTTGAACGTGTCCCCAGCTTCAAATTCCTGGAGACCCACATCTCGGAGGACCTGTCCTGGTCAGTTAACACCACCAGCCTGATCAAGAAGGCCCATCAGCGCCTCTTCTTCTTGAGGACATTGAAGAAGATCCATCTGTCAACTGACATCCTGGGCAACTTCTACCGCTGCGTGATAGAGAGCACCCTGACCAACTGTATCACAGTCTGGTATGGGAGCTGCTCTGTAGCTGACCGCAAGGCGCTGCAGCGGGTGGTGAAAACCGCCCAACGCATCACAGGGACTCCACTTCCAGCTATAGAGGACGTCTACAGGAAAAGATGTCTGCGCCGGGCACGCAGCATTCTTAGGGACTCCAACCATCCTGCTCATGGACTGTTCCAGCTTCTCCCCTCCAGAAGACGTTTCAGAAGCCTTCGGACTAGAACCAGCAGGTTTAGGAACAATTTCTTTCCAACAGCTGTCACGTTATTGAACTTAGTTCCCCGCTGACTCTCTTACCATCATCTCTTACCATCCTCACCTGTACATAACTGCATAACTACATAACTACATCTAACTTATTGCACATTATTTGCACATAACAGTACTCTTAACTTTCTGCACTGCTGCATATATTTGCATATATTTGCTTAAATTGCACATACTGTTAATTACCATATATACTGCACTGCTGTTCTTTGCACTTCTGATTGGATGCTAAACTGTGTTTCGTTACCTTGTATTCATACATGTGTAATGACAATAAAGTTGAATCTAATCTAATCTAATCTAATCTAATCTAATCTTTAGCTGGTTAGAGAAGCTATAAAACTGACCTTCCTTTGAGCAGGTTGAGTATCTGGAAAAAATAATTATTTCAAATACAAATCATTATTTCTAACCTTGTCAATGTCTTGACTATATTTTCTATTCATTTTACAACTCATGGTGGTAAATAAGTGTGACTTTTCATGGAAAACACAAAATAATTGTCTGGGTGACCCCAAACTTTTGAACGGTAGTGTATGTGCAACACAACAATAAAGTTTATCAGTTGGAACATTATGGGGCAGATTTACTAATGTGCTGCACCATCACAAAACCCTGTTTTGGTGTTAAAATACTACAGTCAAGATTTACAAAAGGGAGAAGGGCAAAATTTGTGATGGAAAGGGGTGGACTATGTTAGTTTTGTGCCTGGCCTCATTGCATATGTATTTGTCTGAGTTGTCATGTTAAAGCACAAATTTAACGGAGGAAAGTATTTAAATGACTGGTGCAAGGTGATTTACTGAGGTTTCCAGTTGTCAGCCCCCTGCTAAATGTGCCAGGATTTAACATGCCAAAAAAACTTGCCCCCTCATGGATCGTCACCTTATCGTTGTGGGGGGGTTTGCGTGCCCAAGTGATCCCAGGAGCTATGTTGTCCGGGGCAATTTGCCTCTGATAGGGTCTCCCAAGACAAACTGGTCCTGGGTGAACGGCCAGACTAAGAACGATCCAACAGACTCTCATGATAAATTGTATATCAAGGATTCAGTGTACCCCGCCCGGTATGGGGTTACCGGGGCCCCACCCTGGAGCCAGGCCTTGGGGAGAGGCTCGAAGGCTAGCGTCTGGTGGCCGGGCTTCCACCCATGGGACCCGGCCGGGCTCAGCCCAAAGGAGTTACATGGGTCCGCCCTCCAGTGGGCTCACCACCTGCAGGAGGGATCATGGGGGTCCGGTGCTATGTGGATCAGGTGGCGGTCAAAGGCGGAGACCTTGGCGGACTGATCCCAAGCTTTCTAAACTGGCTTTTGGTACGTGGAATGTCACCCCTCTGGTGGGGAAGGAGCCTGAGCTGGTGTACGAGGTTGAGAGATACCGGCTAGATATAGTCGGCCTCACCTCAACACACAGCTCTGGTTCTGGAACCAGTCTCCTGGAGAGGGGCTGGAGCTTGGCCTTTTCTGGAGTTGCCCTGGGTGAGAGGCGACGAGCAGGGGTGGGTATT
Source organism: Pholidichthys leucotaenia (assembly GCA_020510985.1). Classification (NCBI taxonomy): domain Eukaryota; kingdom Metazoa; phylum Chordata; class Actinopteri; order Cichliformes; family Pholidichthyidae; genus Pholidichthys; species Pholidichthys leucotaenia. Next base: position 166,123,035 of record CM035843.1, on the reverse strand, counting down.
CTTGTATTGCCCCACCTTGCTGCCTCTATATTGGAGTTTTCCCCGGTGGACGAAAGGGTTGCTTCCCTGCGCCTTCGGGTTGGGAAACGGGTCCTGACCATCATTTGTGCCTATGCACCAAATGATGTTTCAGAGTACCCACCCTTTTTGGAGTCTGTGACTGGGGTGCTGGAGGGTGCTCCTCTTGGAGACTCCATTGTCCTACTGGGGGACTTCAATGCGCACGTGGGCGATGACAGTGACACCTGGAGGGGGGTGATTGGGAGGAACGGCCTGCCCGATCTGAACCCGAGTGATTTTCAGTTATTGGACTTCTGTACTAACCACAGTCTGTCCATAACGAACACCATGTTCAAGCATAAGGGTGTCCATATGTGCACCTGGCACCAGGACACCCTAGGTCGCAGGTCGATGATCAATTTTGTTATTGTATCATCAGACCTGCGACCGTATGTCTTGGACACCCGAGTAAAGAGAGATGCAGAGCTGTCAACTGATCACCACCTGGTGGTGAGTTGGATCCGATGGCAGGGGAGGAAGCCATTCACACCTGGTAGACCAAAACGTATAGTGAGGGTGTGCTGGGAGCGTCTGGCTGAGGCCCCTGTCCGGGAGGTCTTCAACCCCCACCTCCGGAAGAACTTCAACCACATTCCGAGGGAGTCTGGAGACATGGAGTCTGAATGGGCCATGTTCTCCACCTCTGTTGTTGAAGCGGCGGCCCAGAGCTGCGGCTGCAAGGTGGTCGGTGCATCTCGTGGTGGCAACCCCCGAACCAAGTGGTGGACACCAGTGGTGAGGGGGGCCATTAAGCTGAAGAAGGAGTCCTATCAAGCTTGGTTGGCTTGTGGGACTCCTGAAGCAGCTGAGGTGTACCGGCAGGCCAAGCGGAGTGCAGTTCTGGTGGTTGCTGAAGCAAAAACCCGGGTATGGAAGGAGTTCGGTGAGGCCATGGAACAAGACTTTCGGTCGGCCTCAAAGAGATTCTGGCAAACTGTCCGGCAGCTCAGGAGGGGAAAGCAGCTCCCCGTCCACACTGTGTATGGTGCGGATGGGACACTGTTGACTTCGACTGGGGATATCGTCGGGCGGTGGAAGGAATACTTCGAGGATCTCCTCAATCCCACTGATACGCCTTCCACAGAGGAAGCAGGGTTTGGGGACGAGGGGGATGACTCGCCTATCACAGGGGCTGAGGTCGCCAAGGTGGTTAAAAATCTCCTTGGTGACCGGGCCCTGGGGGTGGATGAGATTCGCCCTGAGTACCTCAAGGCCCTGGATGTTGATGGGTTCTCATGGTTGATACGCCTCTGCAACATTGCGTGGAGGTCGGGGGCAGTGCCTTTGGCATGGCAAACCGGGATGGTGGTTCCTCTCTTTAAAAAAGGGGACCGGAGGGTGTGCTCCAACTTTAGAGGGATCACACTCCTCAGCCTCCCTGGGAAGGTCTATGCCAAGGTACTGGAGAGGAGAGTCAGGTCGATGGTCGAACCTCAGATTCAGGAGGAGCAATGTGGTTTCCGTCCTGGCCGTGGCACATCGGACCAGCTCTTTACCCTCTCGAGAATTCTGGAGGGTTCGTGGGAGTTTGCCCAACCAGTTTACATGTGTTTTGTGGATTTGGAGAAGGCATTTGACTGCGTCCCTTGTGGATTTTTGTGGGGGGTGCTTCGGGAGTATGGGGTATCGGGCTTGTTGTTACGAGCTATTCGGTCTCTGTACGACCGTTGTGAGAGTTTGGTTCGTATTGCCAACACTCGGTCGGAGTCATTCCCAGTGAGAGTTGGACTCCGCCAGGGCTGCCCTTTGTCACCGATCCTGTTCATAATTTTTATGGACAGGATTTCTAGGTGCAGCCAGGGAATGGGGGGTGTCATGCTTGGTGACCACAGGATCTCATCTCTGTTGTTTGCAGATGATGTTGTCCTGTTGGCTTCATCCAGCAATGACCTACAGCTCTTGCTGGGACGGTTTGCCGCTGAGTGTGAAGCGGCTGGGATGAGAATCAGCACCTCCAAGTCCGAGTCCATGGTCCTCAGCCGGAAAAAGGTGGATTGTCCTCTCTGGGTTGAGGACAGGCTCCTGCCCCAAGTGGAGGAGTTTAAGTATCTTGGGATCTTGTTCACGAGTGAGGGGAGAATGGAGCGAGAGATCGACAGACGGATTGGAGCAGCATCTGCAGTGATGCGGACGTTGTACCGGTCTGTTGTGGTGAAGAGGGAGCTTAGTTCTAAGGCAAAGCTGTCGATTTACCAGTCAATCTACGTTCCTACTCTCACCTATGGTCACGAGCTTTGGGTAATGACCGAAAGAACGAGATCGCGGATACAAGCGGCTGAAATGAGCTTTCTCCGTAGGATTGCTGGACTCACCCTCAGAGATAGGGTGAGGAGCTCAGTCATCCGGGAGAGGCTCAGAGTAGAACCGCTGCTCCTCCACATTGAAAGGAGTCAGTTGAGGTGGTATGGGCATCTGATTAGGATGCCTCCTGGACGCCTCCCACTTGAGGTGTTTCAGGCACGTCCCACTGGGAGGAGACCCCGGGGAAGACCCAGGACTCGGTGGAGAGACTATGTCTCCCAGCTGGTCTGGGAACGCCTTGGTATCCCCTCTGAAGAGCTGGAGCAGGTGGCTGGGGAGAGGGAAGTCTGGGCTTATCTGCTTGAACTGCTGCCTCCGCAACCCGGACCTCCGGAAAAGCGGTAGAAGATGGATGGATGGGTGGAAAAAACTTGCCTTAATTCATTTGTGCCTGATGACAGCAATCACTGGTGCTAGGAGACACTAGCGAGAACTGAGCGTGCGTGGCAGAAGAGACAGAAGCGTCTCCCTGTGTGTGACTTTAATTGGCATGACAGAACAGATTAATATGAACAGAAATGATCTCACAGAGATTTGCATTGTGCTGAACTGGACATCAGCCATCAGAGGATTTTTTAAAATTCCATTTGTTTCTATATAGCCTAATAATAATAATAATAATAATAATAATAATAATAAAAATAATTCATTTATAACACACTTTACATCTCGGGCCAAAATCTCTACACAAATAGGATTAAGAATAAAAATAAAAGCAAACAATAAGTACATACGATGACACACCAGGACATCCCTGGTGGAATTGCTTGGAAATATTTTACCTGGTTAAATAAAGGTCAGATAAATAAAATGAAAAGCTTTCCTAAACATTAAATTTGTATCCATAAAATAGTACATCCCTTCTTACTCAGAGTGGACAAAAGGATCACAGATCCACAACGTCCCCCAACATTGCAACATCGTAGTAACTCAATGACAGCAGTCTCTGCTGTGGCTGTCCGAGGAATAAGTGAAATCATGTGTGTTTAATTTTATTATGCTCCAGACTTCACAAAAGATAAAACACACATACAGTGTTTATGAAACATCATGGACTCGGAGACCTGTAGATTTGGTTAAAACAAAGTTATTCAGATAACAAAACCCCAGAGTTTCCATCAGATCATCTTGACAGTTCTTGTGTTAATACAATAAACACGCTGGTCAGTAACCAAGTTATTCATGAGTAGTCCTTAATTTATACATATTAAACAAAGGACATGAAATGAAACGCTGTACCCTGTACCCTGCCTCTCTCCCAAAGATGCTAGGATAGGCTCTAGCCCTCCTGTGACCCGAAAAGGATCGAGTGAAAGAAGAGTCTGCCATGTGAAATGAAAATAAAAACTTTGTTACATGACAAAAAATTTAACTATTGTACTGGGGTTTGCGCTTAAACAAAAGCTTAAAAAAAAACTATATTATTCTCCGATGAACTGGCTGTGTCTGTGTTGATGACCTGCTTCCTCATCAGGTGTCTGTGTGCAATTTTGTGGTGCTCTTGGTGGATGGGTGGCCATTAATGAAATGAAGTGACTGCGTCTGTCTTCATAATTTTGCGTCTTGTTAGTAGATCACTGGCAAAAATTGGCCACTCCCTTAGGCACTCTGTCTGATTTGCACTACCTTAGAAAATCTGCCCCTAAATATCTTATCTTTGTATATCACTGTATTCTTTTTTCACTGACATTTTACACATCCCAGGTTGATTGGAATTTAGGTTTGTATGTGCAGACGGTTTAAGTAAGATGAAAAATAACAGAAGATTCATGTTTTTATTATTATAACTTGATGATGTGAAGGTTTGAGGTTAGAAGACTAACTATGATGTTTTATAACAGACTGACTGAGATGGAGACGTCTTACAAAGAGAAACTTGATCTGGAAAAGTGAGTATGTTTCTGAATCTTCCTCTACAGCAGCAAGCAAAAAATCTATCAAAAAACAAAAACGAGCTTCTTTGTTCAATATGAAAATAAAACTTTTCAATAACAGGTCTGTTCTGAAGAAGAAAAATGAACTGGAATCAGAGAAACGAAGGTGTGGATAAGAACAGAACTTAGCGGAGTGATAATTTTCTATAATATAATGAATCTGAGTAATGAATTGTTTTACCCATTTATGACGTTTCAACAGATTTAAAGACATGGAGACATTTTATGAGCAGCAACTTGAAGCTGAGAGGTCAGTGACTTTTCTTGAAGCAAAAGTCTGTGATTATGAGCTTCAGTGAACTGACATCAAACCTTTTTCAACAAACAGACGTCAGAAAGAAGCTGATGTGAGGACCACAAGTGATCAGGAACACAGACAGAGGTTGGTGTTCATTAAAACAAGGATTGTAAAATATATTTTCTATATCAGGTCCTGATTTACTGAGATTCTAAATAGTGAGAACTGAATTAATGAGACGGTCTTGGTGACCTATTTCCTTGGTGGGTGTTTTCTGGGTGATCTACTAATGAATAAACCTGACTGATAAAAGGACATTTAAACATAAACCTTTACCAAATCAGGCCCCAACAACCCAGTCATTTCATCATACTGACAGTTGAAGATGTTTGTTAGTGAATCTGTGTTGAGTTGTTTTAACCAGAATATTTGTGTTTAAAATCAGATTGTCTCTGAAACGGGAATATGACGCGAAATTCAGTGATCAGAGGTAAGAATTAAACTGAAGGATTTAGTCAGTCATGCTGTAGATGTGGCGTATGAATTTTCAGATATTTTCCTGTAAAAGCTTCAATAATGTTGGAGCAGTCATTGGTGTTTCAGCTGATCACACTGATTCATTAAAGCTTCAGTCAGGTTATTACTTCTCATAGTTTAAATGGTTTTAAATTTTCAATGGGATGCATGTCATCAGTAAAAGCAACAATAACCACAGCGTGGTGGCGGAATGGTTAGCACTGCAGCAGCACAGCAACTCACCCTTGGCTGGGTGATCCTGGGTTCGATCCCGGCCCCTGACCAACAGTGATCTGTGTGGAGTTTGCATGTTCTCCCCGTGTCTGTGTGGGTTTACTCCGGGATTTCTCCGGTTTCCTCCCGCATGCCAAAAACATGCAAGTTAGGTTAATTGGAGACTCTAAAGTGGCCCCAGGTGTGAATGTATGTGTGAATGGTGAAAGGGTTGGGCGCTGCACCAGTGGCTGCCTCATCCACTCATGTAGATGCCCTGTAATTTCCCCACTGTGGAACTAATAAAGGAATCGAAATCTAAACTAAACTTATAATTTATCTGGTGATGTGCATCATTTAACACGTTGTGCATCAACCCAGCTGCTCCTGGTGGGTCAGGCCAAAGCCTTTCATAGCAGCTCCACCACCCTCAGTGTGTGAATGAGTGGATAACAGGATCTGTAAAGCACTTTGGTCATCCAGAGATGAATAAAAAGTGCTATATAAGTGAACGCAAGTTACCATTTATTATAAACTTTAACTCAGAGTTTCATGATTTGGTAATTAAATCCTGAATCATCTTTTCTCCACAGATCTGCTCTGGAGCAGAAAGATAAAGAACTGAAATCAGTCAGACTGAGGTAATCTACAGCCCAGTTACACTGAAGTTGTGACATTTTATAAAACATAAATGAAAAACAAAAACAATGATTTAAAAATCCTTTTCAGCCTATATTCAATTGAATTCACTACAGGGACAATATATTTAGGGGCAGATTTACTAAGGCAGTGCAAATTAGCAATTGTACAAATTAGACAGAGCGCATAAGGGAGTGGCCAATTTTTTCCTTCTATGAAAAAAAGGAAGAAAATTGACATTGGGGAGGATTTTGCTTCAAGAGCGAGGGTAGCTGATCCGAGTCTAATGTCGGCTGACACATCTGTATGTCCACTGCAGGTATAAGGGCTCCTATTTTATGGATACAAATTTATGTAGGAGGCTACATACAGTATAAACAAATTAAATAGTAAAAATACTGCCGGCTGATGTCCAGTTCAGCATAACACCCGGTGATATTCATATAATCTTTTCTTATGTCATGCCAAATCAAGTCACGGGAAGACAGAAGCTTCTGCCACGCATCCTCGGTTCTCGTCGGTGTCTCAGCACCAAGATCGCTATCATGTCATCAGGCGCAGATGAATTAAGACAAGCTTTTTTTGGACGTTAAATCCTGGCACATTTAGCAGCAGATTGACAACTGCAAACCTTAATAAATCACCTTGCGTCAGTCATTTAAATACTTCACTCCCCCAAATTTGTGCTTTGACATGACAACTTCCACAAATGCATATGCAATGAAGCCAGGCACAAAATTAACATAATCCATGCCTTTCCACCACAAATTCTGCCCTGCGCCCTGTAGTAAATCTGGACAATACTTTTTTACTGCCAAAACAGGGTTTTGCAATGGCACAGTATGTTTGTAAATCTGTCCCTTAATGTTCAAACTGATAACCTTTATTGTTTTGTTACAAATATTCCATCATTCTGAATTTAACTCCTGCACCACATTCCTAAAAACCTGGACAGGGTCATGTTCACCTCTGTGTTCCATCACCTGTCCTTTAAACAATACTCAATAAGACTTCAGGAACTGAGGACACTGATTGTTGAAGCTTTGTAGGTGAAATTCTTTCCTCTTCTTGATGTACGACTTCAGTTGCTCAACAGTCCGGTGTCTCTGTTGTCATATTTTGTCTCTTCATAATGCTCCACACATTATCAATGGGAGACAGGTCTAGACTGCATCAGGCCAGCCTAGTACCCGCACCCTTTTATGACAAAGCCACGCTGTTGTAACACCTGTAGAAAGTGGCTTAGCAATGTCTTGCTGAAATAAGTAGGGACGTCCCTGAAAAACACGTTCTTGGACGGCAGCAGATGTTGCTCCAAAACCTGTATGTAACGTTCAGCATTCAATGTGCCTTCACAGGTGAACAAGTTACTCATGCCATGGACACTTATACACCCCATACCATCACAGATGCTGACTTTAGAACTTAACACTGACAACAATCTGGATGGTCCTTTTCCACTTTAACCCAGAGGACATGACATTTGTGATTTCCAAAAACAATCTGAAATGTGGACTCGTCAGACCACAGTAGACGTTTTCACTTTGCATCAGTCCATCTCAGATGAACTCGGGCCCAGAACAACCGGCGGTGTTTCTGGGTGTTGTTGATATCTGGCTCTGGCTTTGACGGTAGAGTTTTAACTTGTAGATGTAGCAACAAACTGTGTTAACTGACAGCGGTTTTTTGAAGTGTTCCTGAGCCCACCTGGTAATATCCTTTACAGGATGATATCAGTTTTAATGCAGTGCCGCCTGAGAGATTGAAGGTCACAGGTATTCAAAGCTGGTTTTCAGCCTTGTCCACTTATGTGCAGAAATGTTTCTCAGAATCGTTTGATGATATTATGGACTGTAGATGATAAAATCCCTACATTCCTTGTAATTGTAGGTTGAGAAATGTTGTTCTTAAACTGTTGGACTATTTCCCCACACAGTTGTTCACAAAGTGGTGAACCTCACCTCGTCCTTGCTTGTGAACGACTGAGTCTTTCAGAGATGCTCCTTTTATCCCTAATCATGATACTCACCTATTTTCAGTTAACATAGATAGATAGATAGAGAGATAGAGAGATAGAGAGATAGTTAGATGTACTTTATTGATCCCAAATTGGGAAATTACAGTGTAACATCAGCATGACAGTAGACAGCCAAAACGACAGAAACACACACAGCATAATAGACAAGGGAATTATCCATGGAACGTAAAACTGCCTAAATATTTTATATACATCATAGTTGAATAGATGCTGACCTGTATAGATACATGAATCATACCCGCTGTACAATGCAGGACTATCAGGTACAGGGTGAAATGTGAGGCACCATTTATACTGTAAGGTGCAGTATGGCAGCATAGTTATGACCAGAATTCAACATCAGAGTGCGTATTGTACAGTGAAATGGGTGTGGCAGGAAAGATTTCCTCAACCTCACCGTTTGACAGCAAAGCTGTAGCAGTCTGCTGGAGAAAGTTCTCCATTGTTTGTCCAGTGTGTGGTGGAGGGGGTTATCAGGATTGTCCATGATGGATCGCAGTTTGGTCAGTATCCTCCTCCCCACCACAGTCTCAGTGGTCTCTGGCATGAGTCCAATTACAGAGCCAGCCCTCTTGATAATCTTGTCAAGTCTGTTGGTGTTGTTGGTGCTGATACTGCTACCCCAACAGACAGCAGCAAAGAAGATGGCGCTGTCAACAATGGTCTTGTAGAAAAGCTCTAGCATCTGGTTGCACACCTTGAAGGATCTCAGCTTCCTCAGGAAGTAAAGTCTGCCATCCCCTTCTTCTACACAGCCTCGGTGTTAGATTTCCAGTCACATCCGTTGCTGATCATCACACCCAGGTATTTGTAGTTCTCCATTACCTCAGCATCCTTCCCCTTAATCGGCAATGGCTTTTGAAGGCGTCCTGTTCACCTGTGGAATGTTTCAGAGAAGTGTTTTTTGAGCATTCCTCAACTTTCCAAGTCTTTTGTTGCCCCTGTTCCAGCTTTTTGGGAATGTGTTGTAGGAATCAAATTCAACATGAGTGAATATGTGCAACAGAACAATCAAGTTTATCAGTTTGAACATTTAAGGGCAGATTTACTAAGGCAGCATAAATTAGGGAGTGTGCAAATTAGACAGTGCACCTAATGAATGATGAAGTCACTTCATTTCAATAATGACCACCCATCCACCAAGACCACCACAAAATTGCACACACCTGATGAGGAAGCAGGTCATCAACACAGGCACAGCCAGTTTGGACAAACATAACATAGTTTTTTAAGCTTTTGTTTAAGCACAACCCTAACAAAATAGTTTATTTTTGTTTTTCATATATGAAAGGTTGGATTTTCATTTCACATTGAAGACTTCTTTAATATGTATAAACTAAGGACTACTAAGGACTACTCATGAATAAATTGATGATTGACTAACGTGTTAATTTTATTAACTAACCATCAAGATGGTGTGATAGAGACTCTGTGGTTTTATTATGTGAATTATCAAGAGCTGGTCGAGTCCTATGGTCGTGACAGAGGCACCTCGGACACAGTCCAGGGTCGGATGTTTTTTTTCGCATATGGGGAGTTGTTCGGAGCTCCTTTTGCGGGGATGTGGAGATAATAGTCAAGTCAGTGGCAGTAATGCACCTGTAAGCTAGTTGTCAACTGCCAATCAAATCTAAAAGGAGAAGAAGAATCAGAATCAGAATCAGAATCAGGTTTATTGCCATTGTTCATGTGATACACAAACTAGGAATTTGTCTCGGTGCCATGCTGCAACATTAAAAACATAATGAGAAAAAGGGATAAACTAAAAAACTAAAGGACTAGAAACGTGCAATAAGTGTAGAAAAATAAGTAATAATAAGTAATAATAATAATAATACGAGTAATAATGAGTAGTACTAGTCAAGGCAGTTTTAAAAAATTAGCATGTAGCAGATAATGTGAAGTACCACATAGTGCAGTCAATAATGCAACAGAAAAACAGTGATGAATGACATGAGTCTGGTTGAGCTGTTGTACATAGTGCACGAGAGTCAAAGGTCACTTAGTGTTCAGCAGTCTGATGGCAGAGGGGAAAAAGCTGTTCATGTGCCGGGAGGTTTTAGTCCGAATGGACCGAAGCCTTCTACCTGAGGGGAGGGGGGCAAACAGCACGTGACCAGGATGTGAAGGATCGGCTATGATCCGGCCAGCACGCCTCCGGGTCCTGGAGATGTACAGGTCCTGGAGAGATGGGAGCTTGCAGCCTATCACCTTTTCAGCAGTGCGCACGACGCGCTGCAGCCTTAGTCTGTCCCTGGCAGTGGCTCCTGCGTACCACACAGTTATGGAGGAGGTGAGGATGGACTCGATGATGGCCGTGTAGAACTGCACTAACATCTTGGTGGGTAGCTTGAGCTTCCTCAGCTGCCGCAGAAAGAACATCCTCTGCTGGGCCTTTTTGATGAGGGAGCTGATGGTTGGCTCCCATTTGAGGTCTCGGGTGATGGTGGTGCCCAAGAAGCGGAAGGAATCTGCAAAGGTGATGGGAGAGCCTGTGATGGTGAGGGGGGGCAGGGGGGATGTGACTTTCCTGAAGTCCACAATCATCTCCGCTGTCTTCAGAGCATTCAGCTGCAGGTTGTTGTGGCTGCACCAGGACACCAGCTGGGCCACCTCTTCCCTGTAGGCGGACTCGTCACCGTTGGAGATGAGCCCGATGAGGGTGGTGTCATCCGCAAACTTAATCAGCTTAACAGACTGGTGGGAGGAGGTGCAGGAGTTGGTATAAAGGGAGAAGAGTAGGGGGGAAAGTACACAGCCCTGGGGTGATCCAATGCTGATGCTAACAGAGTCTGAGACAGACTTCCCCAGCCGCACATGCTGTCTCCGGTCCGTCAGGAAGTCGGTGATCCACCTGCAGAGGGAGTCAGGCACGTTGAGCAGGGACAGCTTGTCCTGGAGCAGATCGGGGCGGATGGTGTTGAATGCGGAGCTGAAGTCCACAAACAGAATCCTGGCGTAGGTTCCCGGGGAGTCCAGGTGCTGCAGGATGGAGTGGAGGGCCAGGTTGATTGCGTCGTCCACAGACCTGTTAGCACGGTAGGCAAACTGCAGCGGGTCTAGGAGGGGTGTGGTGATGAACTTGAGGTGAGACAGGACCAGGCGGTCAAAGGACTTCATGACTACAGAGGTGAGCGCTACAGGTCTGTAGTCGTTAAGTCCAGTAATCCGTGGCTTCTTGGGGACAGGGATGATGGTGGAGGATTTGAGGCAGGTCGGCACGTGACATTGCTTAAGGGAGGTGTTAAAAATGTCTGTGAAGATAGGAGCCAGCTCTTTCGCACAGTGTCTCAGGGTGGAGGGAGACACACCGTCCGGCCCGGGGGCCTTGCGCGGGTTCAGTCTGGAGAACTGTCTGTGCATGTCCTGCTCACTGATGACAAGGGGAGGGGGGGAGGAGGAGGAGGAGGAGAGGGGGACCGCTCTTGATGAATTAGGGGCTGAGGAGGCAGAGGAGCTGGGTGGAGTGGGTGAGTTGGACACAGCTGACGAGGTGTCAAAACGGGCATAGTGTTGGGACAGTCTTTGACAAAGGGCTTTGTCATCCTGACCTTTAGAAGCCTGAGGCCGATAGTTGGTGATTTGCCTCAGTCCTCTCCACACAGAAGCCGAGTCATTAGCAGTGAACTGCTGCTGGAGTCTCTCAGAATATACAGATTTAGCTCTCCTCAGCTCTCTGTTAAACCGATATTTGACCTCCCTGTAGCAGTCCCTGTCTCCACTTTTCAACGCTGCTTCCTTCTCCTTCCTGATCCGTCTGAGCTTAGCTGTAAACCAAGGCTTGTCATTAGAATATCTTATCCTGGTGCGCGATGGGAGAATGTGCTCTTCACAGAAGTTGATATATGAGTTCACAGTGTATGTGTACTCATTAAGATCATGTGTGGCTCTTTTAAACATGCCCCAGTCAGTTATTTCCATGCATGTGTTCAGTTTCTCTCCAGCTTCACTGGTCAATTTCTTTGTGGTGGTCACCACAGGTTTAGTGAGTTTCAGTCTCTGTCTGTATGTGGGGATGAGGTGAACCATCACGTGATCAGATAGTCCCAGCGCTGCGCGGGGAACAGCGCGATATGCGTCCTTTACTGAAGTATAACAGTGATCTAGCGTGTTATTTCCTCTGGTTGGACATTTAATACACTGTTTGTAGCGGGGGAGCTCGTGACTCAGATTGCTCTGGTTAAAATCGCCCACCACGATAACCAGGGAGTCTGGAAAGTTCCGCTCCGTAAGTTGGATGTGATCTGCGAGCACGCGCTGAGCTTCGCGCGTGTCCGCGTCGGGAGGGGCGTACACAGCGACGAGAATGAATGAAGCAAACTCCCGCGGGGAATAAAATGGCTTGCAGTTAATGAAAAGAAATTCCAGGGCGGGAGAACAGTGTTTGGAAATCACCGTTACATCAGAGCACCAGCTGTTGTTAATATAGAAGCACACTCCTCCTCCGATAGACTTACCGGACAGCTCTGTGACGCGATCTGCACGAATCAGCTGGAAACCCTCGAGGCTGATCGCGCTATCTGGAATGTTCTCATTAAGCCAGGTCTCAGAGAAGCAGATGACAGACGAGGAAGCGAGGTCCTTGAAACGCATCAGCAGTCTTAATTCTTCTACCTTGTTCAGGAGAGAATTGGCATTGGATAGAAATATGCCAGGCAAGGCTGTTCGCGAGCCTCTTTTTCGTAGCCGAGCGAGAATCCCTCCTCTCTTCCCTCTTTTCCGCCGTCTTGCTTTTTTGGCCAAACAATGGATCAGATCAACGGCAGGAGCTAAAAAAACTGGAAGAAGGTCCATGGGGGTGAGAGTCCTGATATTTAGTAGTTCTTCACGGGTGTATGAACCGGCAGATGCACAATCAGTGAACAAAAACAGACAAATTATAAAAATTAAAGGGCAGCGATACACCATGGCGGCCGCTGTGGGCGCCATCTTGGTTTTTTTTTTAAAAAAACAAGATGGCGTTAAAACAAAGCTTTAACAAAGTTTTAACTTTGTTAAAACAAAGAAGAACTTTGTTTTAACAGAATCTACAAGTCTCCCAGTCCATGGCGTTTCATAAATACTGTATGTGCCTTTTATCTTTTCTGAAGTATGGAACATAATAAAATTAAACACACACAATTTCACTTATTCCTTGACTGCCACAGCAGAGACTGCTGTCACTGAGTTACTACGATGTTGCAATGTTGTGGGACAGATCTGTGCTCCTTTTGTCCACTCTAGGTAGGAAGGGCTGTACTATTTTATGGATACAAATTCATTGTTGAGTAAAGCTTTTTAATTTTATTTATTTTATTTGTTTGACCTTTATTTTACCAGGTAAAATATTTGAGAGCAATTCTCACCAGGGATGTCCGGGTGTGTCATCGTATGTACTTATTGTTTGGTTTAATTCTTGTTCTTAATGCTATTTGTGTAGAGACTTTGACCCGAGATGTAAAATACGTTATAAATGTAATAAATTTAAATTATTATTATTATTATTATTATTATTATTATTATTATTATTATTTAGGCTATGTATAAACAAATGAAATTTTAAAAAAATCTTCCCTTGGCTGATGTCCAGTTCCGCACAACACTGATCTCTGTTAGATGGTTTCTGTTCATATTTATCTGTTCTGTCATGCCAAATCAAATCACGCACAGGGAGAAGCTTCTCTCTCTCTGGCCACGTGCCCTTGGTTCTCAATGGCGTCTCCTGGCATCAGTCATCGCTGTCATCAGGTGCAGATGAATTAAGACAAGCTTTTTTGAAGCATTAAATCCTGGCACATTTTGCAGGAGACTGACAACCCAAACCTTAATAAATCACCTTGCACCAGTCATTTAAATACTCTCCTCCCCAAAATTTGCATGTTGACATGACAACTCCCACAAATACATATGCAATGAGGCTAAGTGCAAAATTTACATAGTCCACCCCTTTCCACTGCCATTTTTGCCCTGTGCCCTTTAGTAAATCTCAATAGTAGTGTTTTAACGGCAAAACTGGGTTTTGCGTTGGCACAGCACTTTAGTAAATCTGCCCCTAAATATCTTGTCTTTGTATGTCACTGTATTCTGTTTTTATTGACATTTTGCACATCCCAACTTGACTGGAATTAACATAAAAGAAGATTCATGTTTTTATTATTATAACTTGATGATGTGAAGGTTTGAGGTAAGAAGACTAATTATGATGTTTTTTTAACAGACTGACTGAGATGGAGACTTCTTACAAAGAGAAACTTGATCTGGAAAAGTGAGTATGTTTCCTGAATCTTCCTCTAAAGCAGCAAGTAAAAACACTAAACAAAAAACAAAACAACAACAAAAAAAAAAAAGCAAGCTTCTTTGTTCAATATGAAAATGAAACTTTTCATCGACAGGTCTGTACTGAAGAAGAAAAATGAAGAACTGGAATCAGAGAAACGAAGGTGTAGATTAGAACAGAATTTAGCGTAATGATGATGTTCGATGTTATAATGAATCTGAGTAATGAGCTGTTTTACCCATTTATGACGTTTCAACAGATTGAAAAACATGGAGACATTTTATGAGAAGCAGCTCGATGTTGAGAGGTCAGTGACTTTCCTTTAATGAAAAGTCTGTGATAATGAGCTTCAGTGAACTGACATCAAACCTTTTTCAACAAACAGACGACAGAAAGAAGCTGATGTGAGGACCACAAGTGATCAGGAACACAGACAGAGGTTGGTGTTCATTAAAACAAGGATTGTAAAATATATTTTCTTTATCAAGTCCTGATTTACTGAGATTCTAAACAGTGAGAACTGAATTAAGGAGACAGTCTTGGTGACCTATTTCCTTGGTGGGTGTTTTCTGGGTGATCTACTAATAAATAAACCTGACTGATAACAGGACATTTAAACATAAACCTTTACCAAATCAGGCCCCAACAATCCAGTTATTTAGTCATACTGACAGTCGAAGATGTTTATTATTGAATCTGTATTGAGTTGTTTTAACCAGAATATTTGTTTAAAATCAGATTGTCTCTGAAACGGAAATATGAAGCAAAATTCAGTGATCAGAGGTTAGAATTAAACTGAAGGATTTAGTGAGTCCTTCTGTGGATGTGACTTGTGAATTTTCAGATATTTTTCTGTAAAATCTTCAATAATGTTGGAGCAGTCATAGGTGTTTCTGCTGATCAGCTGATCACACTGATTCATTAAAGCTTCAGTCAGGTTATTACTTCTCATAGTTTAATGGTTTTAAATTGTCAGTGGGATGCTTGTCATCAGTAAAAGCAACAATAAAATAAACTCATAGTTTATCTGATGATGTGCATCATTTAACACGTTGTGCATCAACCCAGCTGCTCCTGGTGGGTCAGACCAAAGCCTTTCATAGCAGCTCCACCACCCTCAGTGTGTGAATGAGTGGATAACAGGATCTGTAAAGCACTTTGGTCATCCAGAGATGAGTAAAAAGCGCTATATAAGTGAACGCAAGTTACCATTTATTATAAACTGTAACTCAGAGTTTCATGATTTAGTAATTAAATCCTGAATCATCTTTCCTCCACAGATCTGCTCTGGAGCAAAAAGATAAAGAACTGAAATCAGTCAGACTGAGGTAATCTACAGCCCAGTTACACTGAAGTTGTGACATTTTGTAAAACATAAATGAAAAACAAAAACAATGATTTAAAAATCCTTTTCAGCCTATATTCAATTGAATTCACTACAGGGACAATATATTTAGGGGCAGATTTACTAAGGCAGTGCAAATTAGCAATTGTACAAATTAGACAGAGCGCATAAGGGAGTGGCCAGTTTTCTCCTTCTATGAAAAAAATGAAGAAAATTGACATTGGGGAGGATTTTGCTTCAAGAGTGAGGGTAGCTGATCCGAGTCAAATGTCAGCTGACACATCTGTATGTCCACTGCAGGTATAAGGGCTCCTATTTTATGGATACAAATTTATGTAGGAGGCTACATACAGTATAAACAAATTAAATAGTAAAAATACTGCCGGCTGATGTCCAGTTCAGCATAACACCCGGTGATATTCATATAATCTTTTCTTATGTCATACCAAGTCAAGTCACAGGAAGACAGAAGCTTCTGCCACGCACCCTCGGTTCTCGTCAGTGTCTCAGCACCAAGATCGCTATCATGTCATCAGGCGCAGATGAATTAAGACAAGCTTTTTTTGGACGTTAAACCCTGGCACATTTAGCAGCAGATTGACAACCGCAAACTTTAGTAAATTACCTTGTGTCAGTCATTTAAATACTCCACTCCCCCAAATTTGTGCTTTGACATGACAGCTTCCACAAATGCATATGCAATGAAGCCAGGCACAAAATTAACCTGATCCATGCCTTTCCTCCGCAAATTCTGCCCTGCACCCTGTAGTAAATCTGGACAATACTTTTTTACTGCCAAAACAGGGTTTTGCGATGGCGCAGCATGTTAGTAAATCTGTCCCTTAATGTTCAAACTAATAACCTTTTTTTTTTTTTTTTTTTTTTGTTACTTATTTGTACCCGTAGGTAGACTTGGTTTGCAGTCTGGTGACAAGCCACCGGCTGCTGGTCGCTGCGTGCGCGAGCGCCCTAAACCTACATGTTTTTGGTGTGCGGGAGGAAACCGGAGAAATCCCGGAGTAAACCCGCGCAACACGGGGAGAACATGCAAACTCCACACAGCTCACTGTTGGTCGGGGGCTGGGATCGAACCCACGAACTCATGATCCCCGCGGTCCCCCAGCCGAGGGTAAAACTGTGCTGCCACAGTGCTAAACCACTGCGCCACCGTGCAGCCAACCACTGCGCCACCGTGCAGCCTTGATTGTTTTGTTACAAATATTCCTTCATTCTGAATTTGATTCCTGCACCACATTCCTAAAAACCTGGACAGGGTCATGTTCACCTCTTTGTTCCATTACCTGTCCTTTTAACAACACTCAGTAAGACTTCAGGAACTGAGGACACTGATTGTTGAAGCTTTGTAGGTGAAATTCTTTCCCCTTCTTCATGTACAACTTCAGTTGCTCAACAGTCCGGTGTCTCTGTTGTCATATTTTGTCTCTTCATAATGCTCCACACATTATCAATGGGAGACAGGTCTAGACTGCATCAGGCCAGCCTAGTACCCGCACCCTTTTATGACAAAGTCTCGCTGTTGTAACACCTGCAGAATGTGGCTTAGCAATGTCTTGCTGAAATAAGCAGGGACATCCCTGATAAACACATTCTTGGATGGCAGCAGATGTCTCTCCAAAACCTGTATGTAACGTTCAGCATTCAATGTGCCTTCACAGGTGGACAAGTTACTCATGCCATGGACACTTATACACCCCATACCATCACAGATGCTGACTTTAGAACTTAACACCGATAACAATCTGGATGGTCCTTTTCTACTTTAACCCAGAGGACATGACATTTGTGATTTCCAAAAACAATCTGAAGTGTGGACTTGTCAGACCACAGCAGACGTTTTCACTTTGCATCAGTCCATCTCAGATGAACTCGGGCCCAGAACAACCGGCGGTGTTTCTGGGTGTTGTTGATATCTGGCTTTGGCTTTGATGGTAGAGTTTTAACTTGTAGATGTAGCAACAAACTGTGTTAACTGACAGCGGTTTTTTGAAGTGTTCCTGAGCCCACCTGGTAATATCCTTTACAGGATGATGTCAGTTTTAATGCAGTGCCGCCTAAGAGATTGAACGTCACAGGTATTGAAATCTTGTTTTCAGCCTTGTCCACTTACGTGCAGAAATGTTTCTCAGAATTGTTTGATGATATTATGGACTGTAGATGATGAAATCCCTACATTCCTTGTAATTGTAGGTTGAAAAATGTTGTTCTTAAACTGTTGGACTGTTTTCCCACACAGTTGTTCACAAAGTGGTGAACCTCACCACGTCCTTGCTTGTGAACGACTGAGCCTTTCAGAGATGCTCCCTTTATCTCTAATCATGATACTCACCTATTTTCAGTTAACCTAGATAGATAGATAGATAGATAGATAGATAGATAGATAGATAGATAGATGTACTTTATTGATCCCAAATTGGGAAATTACAGTGTAACATCAGCATGACAGTAGACAACCAAAACGACAGAAACACACACAGCATAATAGACAAGGGAATTATCCATGGAACCTAACACTGCCTAAATATTTTATATGCATCATAGTTGAATAGATGCTGACCTGTATAGATACATGAATCATACCCACTGTACAATGCAGGACTATCAGGTACAGGGTGAAATGTGAGGCACCAATTATACTGTAAGGTGCAGTATGGCAGCATAGTTATGACCAGAATTCAACATCAGAGTGCGTATTGTATAGTGAAATGGGTGTGGCAGGAAAGATTTCCTCAACCTCACTGTTTGGCAGCAAAGCTGTAGCAGTCTGCTGGAGAAAGTTCTCCGTTGTTTGTCCAGTGTGGGGTGGAGGGGGTGATCAGGATTGTCCATGATGGATCGCAGTTTGGTCAGTATCATCCTCTCCACCACAGTCTCAGTGGTCTCTGGCGTGAGTCCAGTTACAGAGCCAGCCCTCTTGATAATCTTGTCAAGTCTGTTGGTGTCTCTGGCACTGATACTGCTACCCCAACAGACAGCAGCAAAGAAGATGGCGCTGGCAACAACGGTCTTGTAGAAAAGCTCCAGCATCCTGGTGCACACTTTGAAAGATCTCAGCTTCCTCAGGAAATAGTGTCTGCCATCCTCTTCTTCTACGCAGCCCCGGTGTTAGATTTCCAGTCGAATCCGTTGCTGATCGTGACCCCCAGGTATTTGTAGTCCTCCATTACCTCAACATCCTTTCCCCCTAATCTGCAATGGCTGTGAAGGCATCCTGTTCACCTGTGGAATGTTCCAGAGAAATGATTTTGAGCATTCCTCAACTTTCCAAGTCTTTTGTTGCCCCTGTTCCAGCTTTTTGGGAATGTGTTGTAGGAATCAAATTCAACATGATTGAATATGTGCAACAAAACAATCAAGTTTATCAGTTTTGACATTTAAGGGCAGATTTACTAAGGCAGCACAAATTAGGGAGTGTGCAAATTAGACAGTGCACCTAAGGGAGTGGCCAATTTTTGCCAGTGATCTACGAATGTCTCGCAAAATTATGAACACAGACGCAGTCATTTCATTTCAGTCATGACCACCCATCCACCGAGACCACCGCAAAATTGCACACACCTGATGAGGAAGCAGGTCATCAACACAGGCACAGCCAGTTCGGACAAACATAATATAGTTTTTTAAGCTTTTGTTTAAGCACAAACCCTAATAAAATAGTTTGTTTTTGCTTGTCGTATATGAAAGTTTGTATTTTCATTTCCATGGCAGACTTCTTTAACCTCTTGCACTCCGTTGTACCGCGGCCGGGCAAGTCTCTGCGTCCCAGAGGCACGAGGGCGCTCTCGTGCGCCCTCGAGCGCACGAGGGTGCACGATGGAGCTGCGGGAGCTGCATATCCGTTCTTCCACTGCAGACACAGCCGCGAACAGATTAGATCATCTGATTGACCTCTCATTCGACTAATAAGAGCCTTGAATTGGGTTTCTGAAACCTTGAAGAACCAATGACTGAAAACCTAGCAAGAAGGACCCGCCTACCAAAGCTGTGAATGCAGTGAGCCAATTGAAGCAGAGAAGTTTGCGAGCTGTTTTTTTTAAGGCTGGGCGAAGACAGGCTGCTGCTGCAGAGAAAAAAAGGACCCACAGGAACAACCCCACAGACCCAGCAGCACGGAGACCATCCACAAGTGCAACCTCTGTGACAGCGACTGACATTCGCGCATCGGCATGTTCGGCCAGGCGGTGCTTGTTTTGTTTTGTTTTTGTCCCAGCAGAATAGACATTAGGATTGCCTTCTATGGTCATCATCGACCGACGGAGGCCGAAGACGAAGGCTGAGTGACACACACGCGTTTGCCAGTCTATTTTTAATTACTACTGTTATTTGTTTTGAAAAATCGTTCGCCAAAAACTGCAATCATGGAAGCGCAAAACCGCAATAATGGAATTATGTTTTGATCGGGTCGCGAGACCAGAACCACGAGCGGACCAGCGTCGTGTTCGTCTGACAATGAGGAAGAGAAGTTCGCCAGGACTCTGCTGCTGTGAAGAGGTAAGGTGTTATAAGCTAAATTATTCTTTATCCCTGAAAATTGTAATCCAAAATGACTTTTGACCCATCGGTAAATTACAACTGTGCGGCGCACGAAGTCTGAAGTTCGTGCGCCGTGGTACAAGGGGTCGTTCATCGCGTCCAGACCGTGAAGGCCCCCCCCCGCTATTCTTCTGTAGCGAGGGGGAGTGGGAAGTCGCGGTGACTGCGCTGCTGTCCCACATCGCCACATGAGGATAATCCGTCATGTAGCGATGGCCGATGTCCATCCCCTGTAGCGAGGGGGGGGGGACCCCCCCTCCCACACACACACACAGCCCTGAGTGTGACCTTTCATTAGAGCCCAAAATGAAGCTTCTACATTGAAGCATTCAAAAGTTACAGACGTTTTTCCAAACTGTGCCATTTGGCACAATTTGACACAGTTCCAAAATGCCTGGGAACTACCTGAGGAAAAAATTGTTACAAAATTTGGACCTCAGCTGGATAACACTTGGTTCTACATTTCTGTTGCATTTTCCAGCCCGGATCTGAAGCTGTGTGTTATTTGCAAGCATTTGTATCCAAAAAAACACCCAGGCCAAATTTATTTTCTTCAAGTTCACTATGTTTAGATGACTGTAACTCAGTGGCCGGAGAACTTAGAGAGATTATGACTGTTTTGCCAAAAAATTCGAAGTGTTTTCATTTAAATGAGACCAACCCCATGAAGATGCTGCAAAGGGTTAAAGAACAGCTTCTGATTTAATTTGGGCACGTTAATTTTTGGCATTTTTAGGGAAATTGACCGGAGTGCAAGGGGTTAATATGTAAAAATTAAGGACTACTCATGAATAAATTGATGATTGACCAACGTGTTAATTTTATTAACTAACCATAAAGATGGTGTGATAGAGACTCTGTGGTTTTATTATGTGAATTATCAAGAGCTGGTCGAGTCCTATGGTCGTGACAGAGGCACCTCGGACACAGTTCGCGGTCGGATGTTTTTTTTCGCACATGGGGAGTTGTTCGGAGCTCCTTGTTCGGAGACGTGGAGATAATAGTCAAGTCAGTGGCGGTAATACACCTGTAAGCTAGTTGCCAACCGCCAATCAAATCTAAAAGAAGAAGAACTTTGTTTTAACAGAATCTACAGGTCCCCCAGTCCATGACGTTTCATAAATACTGTATGTGCCTTTTATCTTTTCTGAAGTATGGAACATAATAAAATTAAACACACACAATTTCACTTATTCCTGGGGCAGCCACAGCAGAAAATGCTGTCAGTGAATTACTACAATGTTGCAATGAGGGGGACAGATCTGTGCTCCTTTTGTCCACTCTAGGTAGGAAGGGCAGTACTATTTTATGGATATCACATAGAGTCACATGCCACACTAGAGACAATAAAACACTGGACTTATTCTACGCAAACACTAAGGAGGCGTACACCTCATTACAACTCCCCCCACTCGGGAGATCGGATCACAACTTGGTTCATCTCCGGCCGATGTACAAACCCCTGGTGCACAGACAACGTCCGGCCATGCGCACAGTGGAGTTATGGTCTGAGGAGACAATGGACACTCAAAAAGGCTGTTTTGAAGCCACCGCCTGGAAGCAGCTCTGCGATCCACATGGTGAGGACATCGATGGCCTCATTCACACCTTCACGGG
The DNA here is from genome assembly GCA_020510985.1 of Pholidichthys leucotaenia. NCBI lineage: Eukaryota > Metazoa > Chordata > Actinopteri > Cichliformes > Pholidichthyidae > Pholidichthys > Pholidichthys leucotaenia. Next base: position 166,101,327 of record CM035843.1, on the reverse strand, counting down.
CTACCTCAGCTTCTGTGTGGACAAATCCGTTCCCACCAAGACCATACGGTGTTGCTCAAACAACAAACCCTGGATCAACCCTGAGATTAAAACACTTCTGAGAGAGAAGAAGAGGATCTTCAGGTCGGGGAATAGGGAGATGCTGAAGTCCGTACAGAGGGAGCTGAGGAGAAAGATCAGAGAAGGCAAGGACAGCTTCAGGAAGAAGATGGAGGACAAGTTGCAACAGAGTGACATCAGCGGGGTCTGGAGAAACCTCAAAACCATCTCTGGGCTCCAGAATACCTCCTCCCAGGCCACGGGGGGCAGGGAGTGGGCGAACAACCTGAATCTGTTTTTCAATAGGTTTGACCAACCGCCCTCCCCCCTGACTGCACAACAACCACTGCTGCCTCTAAAGAAATCAAGTCCTGCTGCCCACTCCCCACTCCACCAACACCCCCCCACCCCCAACACACAGCCCCCCATCCTGACCCTGACCAGGACCCAGGTGAGGACGGAGCTGAGGAAGATCAAGGCGAGGAAGGCGTCGGGACCGGACGGCATCAGCGCAAAGCTCCTCAAGTCCTGTGCAGACCAGCTGTGTGGGATTGTGACGTACATCTTCAACCTGAGCCTGAAGCTGGGGAGGGTACCACAGCTGTGGAAAATATCTTGTGTGGTACCTGTACCAAAAACTTCCCACCCCAAAGACCTGAACAGCTACAGACCGGTGGCCTTGATGTCCCACTTGATGAAGACCCTGGAGAGACTGCTCCTTGCTCACCTCCGCCCCCTGGTGGAACCAGCGATGGATCCACTCCAGTTCGCCTACCAGCATGGCATTGGGGTGGAGGATGCGGTGATCTTCCTCCTTCACCGTTCTCTGTCCCACCTGGAGAAGCCCGGGAATATGGTGAGGATCATGTTCTTTGACTTCTCCAGTGCTTTCAACACCATCCAACCGATGATCCTGAAGGACAAGCTGCTGCGCGCAGGGGTGGACCAGCACCTGTCATCATGGATCCTGGACTACCTCACGAACCGGCCTCAGTTTGTGAGAACCCGGGACTGTGTGTCCGACACGATCATCAGTAGCACGGGGGCCCCCCAGGGAACGGTGCTGGCTCCCTTCCTGTTCACTCTTTATACTGCGGACTTCTCACACAACACAACACACTGCCATCTACAGAAGTTCTCTGATGACTCTGCGATCGTTGGCCTCATCTCCAATGGAGATGAAGCTGAGTACAGAGGGCTTATCCAGGACTTTGTAGACTGGTGCCATCGGAACTGCCTCCAGATCAACGCAAGGAAAACTAAGGAGCTGGTGGTGGACTGCCGCAGGCATGGGCAGCCCCTCACAGCACCAGTAAATATACAGGGAACAGACATCGAGATGGTGACATCCTATAAGTACCTGGGTGTTCATCTGAACAATAAACTAGACTGGTCATACAATACTGACGCACTCTACAAGAAGGGACAGCGCAGGCTGTTCCTGCTGAGGAGACTCAGGTCTTTTGGTGTTCAAGGGGCGCTGCTGAAGACATTCTATGACACGGTGGTGGCATCAGCCATCACTTTTGGAGTGGTCTGCTGGGGCAGTGGCATTACAGCAGCCTATAGGAAGAGACTGAACAAACTGATTAAGAAAGCTAGCTCTGTCCTGGGGCAGCGCCTTGATCCGGTGGAGGAGATAGGAGAGAGAAGGACGGTGGCTAAACTGTCATCTCTGCTGGAGTCCGAGTTCCACCCTATGTAGGACGTACTGAATGCACTGAGGAGCTCATTTAGCAGTAGACTACATCATCCCAGGTGCACAACCGAGAGGTTTCGTAGGTCCTTCCTACCAACGGCTGTCAGACTGTACAACCTAAGCAGGGCTGCTCGCAGAGATAGCAAAAAGACGTAACAAACTAATAGTTTTTAAATGCAAAAGATGCAATAGACTTACACAATGGTCCCCTCCGGCATACAACTAGGAAAATACCGGTCGCTATGGAGGGTGAGAATATGTATGGGCACATAATCATACCATGTAGGATAACTAAGTAGAGGGTTATGCTGTTTCATCCCATCTAGCAACAATGCTCTGCACTGTGTGTGTTTATGTATTTACATATTTATTCCATCTAGCTACAATGCTCAGCACTGGGTGTGTTCATATTTATATATCTATATATTTATTCCATCTAGCTACAATGCTCCGCACTGTGTTTTTATATATCTATATATTTATTCCATCTAGCTACAATGTTCCGCACTGTGTGTGTTTATATACTTACATATTTATTCCACCTAGCTGCAATGCTCCGTACTGTGGGTGTTTATATATTTACATATTTATTCCATCTAGCTACAATGTTCTGCACTGTGTTTATATATTCATATATTTATTCCATCCAGCTACAATGCCCTACACTGTGTGTCTGTGTGTGTGTATATATATTTTTTATAGTAATATGTACATATGTATATTAGCTGCTCTTGCTTGCTTGTTTTTTTTTTCTTGCCTTCTGATTGTTGCTCTGAGTGTTGCTATCCCTGTGCTGTTGCAATCCTGGAATTTCCCCGTTGTGGGACTAATAAAGGCTTATCTTATCTTATCTTATCTTATATAAATTCATTGTTGAGTAAAGCTTTTTAATTTTATTTATTTGACATTTATTTTACCAGGTAAAATATTTGAGAGCAGTTCTCACCAGGGATGTCTTGGTGTGTCATCGTATGTACTTATTGTTTGGTTTTATTCTTGTTCTTAATCCTATTTGTGTAGAGATTTTTGACCCGAGATTTAAAATACGTTATAATTGTAGTATATTATTATTATTATTATTATTATTAGGCTATGTATAAACAAATGAAATTTTTTAAAATCCTGTTGGCTGATGTCCAGTTCCACACTGATCTCTGTGAGATTGTTTCTGTTCATATTTATCTGTTCTGTCATGCCAAATCAAATCACGCACAGGGAGAAGCTTCTCACTCTCTGGCCACGTGCCCTTGGTTCTCAATGGTGTCTCCTGGCATCAGTGATCGCTGTCATCAAGTGCAGATGAATTAAGACAAGCTTTTTTGAGGCATTAAATCCTGGCACATTTATCAGGAGACTGACAACCCAGACCTTAATAAATCACCTTGCACCAGTCATTTAAATACTCTCCTCCCCCAAATTTGCTCGTTGACATGACAACTCCCACAAATACATATGCAACTAGAAAAGCACTCGGAGAGCGCAGACCTCCGCCAAGCGCCACAGTTCCCACCCATACAGTGTTTGTGTGTAGGTTTTCAGATTCCTTGACCATGAAAACATATGACTAGCAATTGGATTCACAATGATAGAGTTAGTGGTTCTGTAGTAAAAGCATTACCTCCTTGGCGGAGGTAATAAACTGAAGTGTTGCTGTTGTGTCCATCTCCTCCATGTGCAAAGTGCCAGGCTGCGACCTGTCAAGGCATACCTCATGCCTCCCTTATTGGGGGGAGGGGCTTTCACACCTGTACTGAGTACTTAAAAACTGTATTTATCGGCAGATGAAAGAAAACTGTAGCAAAAACAAACTAACAAACAAACAAAAACTAAGCAAACAGCAACTGCAACATGAACTATTTCCAACATATTTATTCAAATGTACACTTATATGGACACAATGTTGAGCCATAACTTTTTGGTATTGTGAAAATAATAAGCCAAGTAGCACCAAAAAATGGAGTGCTGTTGCTGTCAGGAAACAATGTTGGCACCAAATCACTGAAGTGATCTGCCACCAATGGGGGTAGATTGTGCTCTGCCACAAAATGACAAAACATCACTTCTGCTAGTGATGCATTGGATTTGGAAGGCGTCGGTTCTCTCACTGGCTGAAAATGTTCATCCATCGATCGAATTTGGCTACACAGTTTTTGTGGCGCTGTGTAGCAAAGTGCGACTTGAGGTAACAATATTAAGACAATATTAAAAATACATGGACAATACTCAACAGTATCCTTGGAAATAAAAGCAGAAATACAAGCTACCCAACTAATATTCCAAAAAATAATAAAACGACTCAGAGTGTGAATGTAGCTTAACCTGCAGATGAATTTAATAATTTTTTTGTTAACATTGGGCCTAAACTGGCCCGAGAAATACCCACTACAGTGCCTACAGGCGATACAATATGCAATAACACTGCTGTAAAAGACTCCATCTTCATAAAGAACACAGACGAAAGAGAGGTCATTGAAATTGTTAAATCGTTCAAAAGTAAAACATCTACTGACTGTGATGGTATTGACATGCTACTAGTCAAAACTGTTATCGAATGCATAGTAAAACCACTGACGTATATCTGTAACCTGTCTCTCCAATCAGGTATATTTCCCAATGCAATGAAAATAGCTAAAGTAATTCCGATATACAAGACGGGCGACAGAGGGGAACTCTCAAACTATAGACCAATTTCACTATTACCGCAATTTTCCAAGATACTTGAAAAAATATTCTATGAGAGAATTGACAACTTCATACTGAAGAATGATTTATTGTGTGAGCAGCAATATGGGTTCAGACACAAGAGGACAACTGCATATGCCCTAATGGAATTTACAGAAAAAATATCAACAGCCATTGAAAATAAAGAGTATTCAGTTGGAGTATTCCTAGATCTTAAAAAAGCATTTGATGCAGTAGATCATAATTTATTATTAAAGAAACTACAAAATTGTGGTATTAGAGGGGTAGCACTGTCCTGGTTAAGTAGTTACTTAAAGAATAGATATCAGTATGTATGTGTTAGCAACAAAAACTCAGAGTTGCTGAAGGTCACCTGTGGAGTCCCACAGGGTTCAGTTCTGGGACCATTATTATTCAATATGTATATAAACGATATATGTAAAGTTTCAGAAAAAATGGACTTAATATTGTTTGCCGATGACACTAATCTGCTATGCAGTGGAAACAATTTGGAACAACTTCTGGATACACTCGGAAAGGAATTAGGAAAGCTTAAACTGGTTTGATTCAAACAAATTAACGCTCAATTTAAGTAAGACAAAATTTATAGTTTTTAACAACCATCACAACAACCCAGTACCCAAACTCAGTGTAAATGGTGTAGAGATTGAAAGGGTATCTGAAACTAAATTCCTTGGAGTAATAATTGATAACAAACTGTGTTGGAAGTCACATATTAATTATATTAAAGGTAAAGTATCCAAATCAATTGCAATATTACACAGAGTGAAATATTTGCTGAATCAACCCACACTATACACCTTGTATCATTCATTAATACTCCCATACATGACATATTGTAATGAAGTATGGGGAAATACATATAAAACAAACATATATCCAGTCTTTATGCTTCAAAAGAGAGCTATTAGAATAATAAACAAAGCAGCTTACAGGGAACCAACAAACCCACTTTTTCTTAAACAAAAAACTCTCAAGTTGAAAGATCTGGTTGACTTTAAAACCGCAATAATAATGTTCAAAGTGAAGAATTTATCACTGCCCGCAAATATCCAAAAGTTGTTCCAAACAAGGGAGAGACGATATCACTTCAGAGGAACATGTATATTTCAAAAGCCTACAGTGAGAACAACCACCGAGCAACACTGTATTTCAGTGCAAGGAGTCAGATTATGGAACGATTTTGGACCTGAACTAAAATCATATACAACGCTTGGACAATTTAAACAAAAACTAAAGGAAGAAATACTCCAAACATATTTACAAGACGACATGTAAACTCACATAAGGATTGACATATCCAGCCTGTGTTGTGTTGTAGCTTAGTTTTTTTTTTTTTGTTTTTTTTTTTCTCTGTGACATTTTGTCTTAGATTTGTTTTGAATAGTAACCGCTTGACTTAGCTTAGCTTAGTTTTCTTTTCTTTTTTTTTTTTCTCTCAGTCACATATTGTCTTAGCTTTGTTTTAAATTGTAATCGCTCTTGTCTTGTTTTCTCTTTTTTCTTTTTTGAATTCTTGGATGGAATATGGGTGGGCAATATAAGCTGCGGCTTCAGCCATCACCCATTTCGGATAACTCATGTGGAATTGTATAGTAGAAGGAGTCTTTGTCTAATTTGACCTTGTTGTTATATTATACAGTTTCTTTTAACCTGTACTGTACTATCCGAAATAAATTCATTCATTCATTCATTCATTCATTCAAGGTGGTAAATCCCTGATGCAGTCACTTTTAGCATTAGAGTGACACATATCAGGCGCAGCATTACTGGCGCCGGGATTCCTCTCTGTTCCAGAGCCGCAGGACAAAAGAAGGTGCGATAATGGTTGCCGTGGGTTTTATTGGGTTTGCGGTCCGCGGAAAAAAGAGGATTTGGAAGCCTCCCCCGGCAGAGAGCTGGTTTTTGCGCAGCCCCTATGGCTGGCTGGGGAATTTCTGCCAAATAATCCGGCGCCGGACAGCTAGCTGCCCGTGTCAGCTTTTGCAGCGTAGCGCAAACACAGGCACTCTGGCGAGCCCTGCCCACCACTGTTTTCTGTGTACTTTTGTGCCTAAAACTTTGAAGAAGGCGGAGTTTGTGTTCATCAGACACGACGACCAGCGCCCTCTATTGCGCCTGCGCACATGTTGAAAATGGCTGTATGTCACAGTGTTGAAAAATGCTTTAAAAAATTCCTGTATCCAGACGGTGAACCGGATCACCCCCAAAATTTAATCAGTTCTTCCTTGTACCATTTCCAACAACGCCTGAAAGTTTCATGGAAATCCGTCCAAGACTTTTTGAGTTATCTTGCTAACCAACAGACAAACAGACAGACAGACAGACAGACAGACAAACAGACAAACACACAAACTCCGGCAAAAACATAACCTCCTCCTGGCCTTTTCGGCCTGGCGGAGGTAACTAGAAAAGCACTGGGACAGCGCAGACCTCCGCCAAGCGCCACAGTTCCCCCCATACAGTGTTTGTGCGTACGTTTTCAGATTCCTTGACCATGAAAACATATGACTAGCAATTGGATTCACAATGATAGGATTAGTGGTTCAGTAGTTATTCACGAAAATGGCATTTTCCGTAATGGCGGTTTTCTTCTGGACGGTGATCCGGATCACCACCAAAATCTAATCATCTGTAGGATACCCCATTTCTGAAAATCTGTGAAAATTTTATGAAAATTCATCCATAACTTTTTGAGTTATCTTGCTAACAAACAGACAAACAGACAAACCAACGCCGATGATCACATAACCTCCTTGGCGGAGGTAATGAGGCTAAGTGCAAAATTTACATAGTCCACCCTTTTCCACTGCTATTTTTGCCCTGTGCCCTTTAGTAAATCTCAGTAGTAGTGTTTTATTGCCAAAACTGGGTTTTGCATTGGCACAGCACTTTAGTAAATCTGTCCCTAAATATCTTGTCTTTGTATATAACTGTATTCTGTTTTTATTGACATTTTGCACATCCCAACTTGATTGGAATTAACATAAAAGAAGATTCATGTTTTTATTATTATAACTTGATGATGTGAAGGTTTGAGGTAAGAAGACTAATTATGATGTTTTTTAACAGACTGACTGAGATGGAGACTTCTTACAAAGAGAAACTTGATCTGGAAAAGTGAGTATGTTTCTGAATCTTCCTCTACAGCAGCAAGCAAAAAAACAGAACAAAATCCCCCCAAAAACCAACAAGCTTCTTTGTTCAATAAGAAAATGAAACCTTCCAACGACAGGTCTGTTCTGAAGAAGAAAAATGAAGAACTGGAATCAGTGAAACAAAGGTGTAGATTAGCACAGAATTTAGCGTAGTGGTGATTTTCTACGTTACAATGATTCTGAGTAATGAGCTGTTTTACCCATTTATAATGCTTTAACAGATTTAAAGACATGGAGACATTTTATGAGCAGCAACTTGAAGCTGAGAGGTCAGTGATTTTTCTTTAATGAAAAGTCTGTGATTATGAGCTTCAGTGAACTGACATCAAACCTTTTTCAACAAACAGACGACAGAAAGAAGCTGATGTGAGGACCACAAGTGATCAGGAACACAGACAGAGGTTGGTGTTCATTAAAGCAAGGATTGTGAAATATATTTTCTATATCAGGTCCTGATTAACTGAGATCCTAAATAGTGAGAACTGAATAAGCGACTTTTGCATTATGAGTGCGCATGTGCGAACTATGTGAGTTCAAAGGTCACGACTACCAAACACTCCGATAGCCGCCTTGATTTTGTATAGAGACAGTGCTGTCACACCTGAACAATTGCCATTTAAAATGCTTCAAGCTCTCAATCGTCGTTATGCCAGGTGCACATTGTGCCGTAGCTAAGTGTGGGAATGTATCATCTAGAGCAGTGGAAAAAGCAAACTTGCAGCATACATGTGTGTAACTTCGGGACCAGTGTGTCCACAAGTCCACCGCCATTCACATTATATACATTCCCCACGGAGATGGAGGATCCGGACGGACGGAATTGTTGGATTAAAGCAGTAAGTCTATATTATAACATAATTAAATAATGTTGTGTATTGTTCAAGTGTCTAAGCCCTGAAGTAGTAGGTATGGACAGGCAGGCAGGGATCTAGGATATAGTTCTTTGTATATTGGTAATGACGCTTGATCTACACACACATATAATTAAGGCCTTTGATAAGTAGGCTGGTATAAAATAAAATTGCAAATCATTGAAAACGTGTTGTACTTAAACTATAGTAGTATCGACCTATAGACCTACAGCTTTTTTTTTCAACAATGACAGAACTGAACTATAATTGTTATAGAACTGAGAACAGAGTCATAGATCTAATAAACAATAATAAATGCATAAAACACAACTCAAGGTGAGGACGTGGGTCCAACCCACGACCTAACATAAACAGAATGTTGTATTTAAATAATTATTTTTTTGGTGTATTTTTAAAAGAAAATATGCTGTAAATAACCACAGGAGCAGTGTCAACATTTAAATACAACTACCTTCAGGTATTAATAAAGTGATAATATATGATTCAAAGGAAATTATTTAATACTAATTCCATTTTAATATTTTTTTTTTCTAAGGAAAAAGTGGATGGGGATAACTAGCTGGCTAGATAGATAGATAGATAGATAGATAGATCATCATCATCATCATCATCATCATAGCAGTCTGTCACAGGCGACAATGACTGTCTCACTTACGGTCCGATCAGATTCCTCCAAGCAGCTCCATCCCCCGCCTTCCCCCACCGGGAACTCCCGACCCTGCAAACCCGGGCGACGTCCGCCGAGCCGGTATGAGATGCTTTCTGATTGACCATTTCATGAAACTGCTTGCAAAGTATTTGAGTACTGCTAGCTTTTGCTGGACTAGCAGCACATTCTTGGCAGATAGAGGTATTATCAGTAGCAAGGACAGGCCAAGACAAACTGACTCCATTACCTGTTGCAGTGACTGACCAGATGATAGGTTTGTTTATCTCTGCTCTTTGTGTAGTGCATGTCACAATGCACCGACTGGCAAAAGTCCACCACAGACCTTGTGACACATGTGCTTATCTGCCAGGATGTCCATTCTCACCCCGTGTAACTGGGAGTTGTTCATCACAGACCTGTGACAGATATTGTTTTTAGTTCTGCCAGGATGCCCAACTTTGTTCATCTCCTGCCGGAGTACAAACCCCTAGTACACAGACAACCTCCGGTCATGCGCACAGTGAAGTTATGGTCTGAGGAGGCAATGGATGCTCTAAAGGACTGTTTTGAAACCACTTCCTGGGAGCAGCTCTGCGATCCACACGGTGAGGACATCGATGGCCTCACTCACACCATCACGGACTACATCAGCTTCTGTGTGGAAAACACCGTACCCACCAAGACCATATGGTGTTGCTCGAACAACAAACCCTGGATCAACCCTGAGATAAAAACACTTCTGAGAGAGAAGAAGAGGATCATCAGGTCGGGGAACAGGGAGATGCTGAAGTCCGTACAGAGGGTGTCATATCCCGAGCGCTTTGTCCACGCTCGGGTTATTCCTCATCCCTATCAGGTTTTGACAGCTGGTGTCGTCACACGGGTTTCCCGGGCTCTGATTGGCCAGACGCTCGGGAGCTCTCAGCTGTCAGAACCTGGGCAGCTGTGCCGCGTTTCCAATCATGAGCAGCTGGCTTTAAATGTCAGTGCGAGTGAACTGGACGGCGCGGCTGTCTCGTCAGAAGTCCTATGACTTTCCCCTGTCTCCTTACCACATGCTCCCTGGGTTCCTCGACGTATCCCGCTGCATGTAAGTGATTTATTTGGAACTGTCTTCTCCCTCGCTGACGTTCCTTCCTAATTACGGCAGACGAGAGCTCCTCGTCACTGCCATAACTCTCTATTGTGAATTTATGTTGTGTTGTGTAACGAAGCCTGCGTGGCAAAGTTATGTTGTACACCTAAGTCCTGTGCTTTATAAATAAAAGAACTGAACTGCAACTTACTGAACTGAGGCGTCTTATGCTGGCTCGTGAGGGCCAGCCGTGACAGAGGGAGCTGAGGAGGAAGATCAGAGATGGCAAGGACAGCTTCAGGAAGAAGATGGAGGACAAGCTGCAACAGAGCGACATCGGCGGGGTCTGGAGAAACCTTAAAACCATCTCTGGGCTCCAGAACACCTCCCCCCAGGCCACGGGGGGCAGAGAGTGGGCGAACAATCTGAACCTGTTTTTTAATAGGTTTGACCAACCGCCCTCCCCCCTGACTGTACAACAACCACTGCTGCCTCTAAAGTCATCGAGACCTGCTGTCCACACCCCACTCCACCAACACCCCCCCACTCCCAGCACACAGCCCCCCAACCTGACCCTCACTAAGACCCAGGTGAGGACGGTGCTCACTGGGGAGCTCACTTCACTTCCGCCTCCCAAAGAGAGCAGACGCTTTTTCTCCAGCTCCGGCTCTTTATCTCTCTCCTCCCCTAACTGACTGGATCCCAGCTTGCTATCGTCTGCGTGTCTCTACTGCTGATTATCGAATGAAATTATGGATTTAATAAGCTGGGCTTTGAACGCAATTGACACTATTTTTTCAACGAGGAAAAGTGCCCAGGGGGAGGCAGTTTGCCCCGCAGGAACAGCGGCCACGGGCTATTTGAAGGACACAAGTAATTGGAAACTCTAGTGCCTGTGTGATCTCTCTATCGAAGATGTTGAAGATTTATACCTCTTCGTAGCAATGGTCATCGGAATTCTACTGATTGGATCTGGGATTGTTCTGGTGTACCGTAAATTGATGAAGATGGACGGAGCCTATCAAAATGCTGACCCGGCGAGGCTTAACCATCAAATTGACCAATTGGGCAGGACTCTGACAGCGGCTAATGGAGAACTGTCTAGGAAAATGGATTACATCATGATCACGCTGAGAGCCGTCCATGATGATTTCAACGTCCAGCAATGAAGGATTTAAGTACTGAATCTGTAAGAGAATATAAAGGGTTTTTTTTCTCTGAAGTCAGTACTATTCGACTCATTCGACCTGCCCTCACAGCCACAGTCCTCCAGATTATCTGCAGTTTTTGTTTTCAAAACATGTGAGCAGCATTGACTCTCAAGGACAGCCAGCTGTCTGGCAAACTTTACCATCTGCTGTGCAAGGACACAAGCCTTTGCCAGACGGTAGACATAACATCTCCTGCTGAAGAGACTTTGTTGTTCTTAACTGATATAAACACCCTCACTCAACACCTCACTCACACTGACTCACTATACTGATGAGAAGATTATTCATTCACTGCTCTCTTTGTGTCCTTGTATAGATTCTATTGTCTGCTACTTGTGCATTGAGAGCTTTTTTTCTTGTAATCATAATATTGATCATTTATGACCTGTATTCTGATAAACAATGTTTTTTTTCTCTCTCCTATTGTGTTTATCCCTTTCCTCCCTCATGCTTCCTGTTCCCCGTCTGCTGACAGGCGCGTCACTGACGCTGCCGCGTCACTGGAAATGTCAACTATGTCGTTTTCAGTGTCAAGTCAAATCCCTCGTATGTTTATTAGTTGTTTACTGTTATTGTACTTGGCAATAAATCTTTTCTGAGTTCTGAGTTCTGAGGAAGATCAAGGCGAGGAAGGCCTTGGGACCAGATGGCATCAGCGCGAAGCTCCTCAAGTCCTGTGCAGACCAGCTTTGTGGGATTGTGGAGCGCATCTTCAACCTGAGCCTGAAGCTGGGGAGGGTACCACAGTTGTGGAAAACATCTTGTGTGGTACCTGTACCAAAGACTTCCCGCTCCAAAGACCTGAACAGCTACAGATCAGTGGCCCTGACGTCTCACATGATGAAGACCCTGGAGAGACTGCTCCTTGCTCACCTCCACCCCCTGGTGGGACCAGCGATGGATCCACTCCAGTTCGCCTACCAGCATGGCATTGGGGTGGAGGATGCAGTGATCTTCCTCCTTCACCGTTCTCTGTCCCACCTGGAGAAGCCCGGGAATGCGGTGAGGATCATGTTCTTTGACTTCTCCAGTGCTTTCAACACCATCCAACCGATGATCCTGAAGGACAAGCTGCTGTGTGCAGGGGTGGACCAGCACCTGTCATCATGGATGCTGGACTACCTCACTAACCGACCACAGTTTGTGAGAACCCGGGATTGTGTGTCCGACATGATCATTGGCAGCACGGGGGCCCCCCAGGGAACGGTTTTGGCTCCCATCCTGTTCATCCTTTATACTGCAGACTTCTCACACAACACAACACACTGCCATCTACAGAAGTTCTCTGACGACTCTGCGATCGTCAGCCTCATGTCCAACGGAGATGAAGCTGAGTACAGAGGACTTATCCAGGACTTTGTGGACTGGTGCCATCGGAACTGCCTCCAGATCAACGCGAGGAAAACTAAGGAGCTGGTGGTGGACTGCCACAGGCAAGGACAACCCCTCACAGCACCAGTAAACATGCAGGGAACAGACATTGAGATGGTGACATCTTACAAGTACCTGGGTGTTCATGTGAACAATAAACTAGACTTGTCACACAATACCGACGCACTCTAGAAGAAGGGACAGCGCTGGTTGTTCCAACTGAGGAGACTCAGGTCTTTTGGTGTACAAGGGGTGCTGCTGAAGACATTCTACGACACGGTGGTGGCATCAGCCATCACTTTTGGAGTGGTCTGCTGGAGCAGTGGCATTACAGCAGCCGATAGGAAGAGACTGAACAAACTGATCAAGAACGCTAGCTCTGTCCTGGGGCAACGCCTTGACCCAGTGGAGGAGATAGGAGAGAGAAGGATGGTGGCTAAACTGTCATCTCTGCTGGAGTCCGAATCCCACCCTATGCAGGACATACTGAACACACTGAGGAGCTCATTTAGCAGTAGACTACATCATCCTAGGTGCGCAACCGAGAGGTTTCGCAGGTCCTTCCTAAATACGGCTGTCAGACTGTATAACCTAAGCAGGGCTGCTCGCAGAGATAGCAAAAAAACGTGACAACCTAATAGTATTGAATGCAAAAGACGCAATAGACTTACAGAAATGGTCCCCTCCAGTATACAACTAGGATAATATCAGTCGCAACGGAGGGTGACAATATGTATGGGTACATATTCATACTATGTAGGATAACTAAGTAGACGGTTATACTGTTTATTCCATCTAGCTACAATGCTCCGCACTGTGTATATATATTTATATATTTATGTGTACATATTTGCTGCTCTTGTTTTTTCTTGTCTTCTTGATTGTTGTTCGGAGTGTTGCTGTCCCTGTGCTGTTGCAATCCAGGAATTTCCTCATTGTGGGACTAATAAAGGCTTATCTTATCTTATATCTAAGTAAGCAGGCTATGCCTTGTAGTCAAAATGACAAAACCAAAGTTGAGCTGTCAAACCACTCGCTTACCTTCTTTGTAGTTGTTTTGGAGTCTCGCAAGTAAGGGTGCTTGGTCCTTTGACAACAAAAAATCTGTTATGTCAGCGTACATACAGGAGGGCCATTTTGGACAATTTCTGCAAGGTGGCCGTGAATATGTGCAACTCTTTGATCCTTGCGTTTGCGGGTACAACCGGGAAGACCCCTACACGTACAATATGCTCGTAGATTAGGAACTTTCCATAAATTAAATGTATCGATAGAGCATGCTTGGTAGCCACATTCCCATGATGCTTTGTGCAAGCCGAGATGCGGAAGTCGCTTATTAAGGAGACAGTCTTGGTGACCTATTTCCTTGGTGGTTGTTTTCTTGGTGATCTACTAATGAATAAACCTGACTGATAACAGGACATTTAAACGTAAACCTTTACCAAATCAGGCTCCACAATCCAGTTATTTAGTCATACTGACAGTCGAAGATGTTTATTATTGAATCTGTATTGAGTTGTTTTAACCAGAATATTTGTGTTTAAAATCAGATTGTCTCAGAAACGGGAATATGAAGCGAAATTCAGTGATCAGAGGTAAGATTTAAACTGAAGGATTTAGTCAGTCATACTGTGGGTGTGACTTGTGAATTTTCCGATATTTTTCTGTAAAAGCTTTAATAATGTTGGAGCAGTCATAGGTTTTTCTGCTGATCAGCTGATCACACTGATTCATTAAAGCTTCAGTCAGGTTATTACTTCTCATAGTTTAAATGGTTTTAAATTGTCAATGGGATGCATGTCATCAGTAAAAGCAACGATAAACTAAACTTATAGTTTATCTGATGATGTGCATCATTTAACACGTTGTGCATCAACCCAGTTTGGCCTGGGTTTGGCTTTGGCCTGACCCACCAGTTTCTCCTGGTGGGTCAGGCCAAAGCCTTTCATAGCAGCTCCACCACCTTCAGTGTGTGAATGAGTGGATTACAGGATCTGTAAAGCACTTTGTTCATCCAGAGATGAGTAAAAAGTGTGATATAAATGAATGCCATTTACCATTTATTATAAACTGTAACTCAGAGTTTCATGATTTGGTCATTAAAACCTGAATCTTCTTTCCTCCACAGATCTGCCCTGGAGCAGAAAGATAAAGAACTGAAATCAGTCAGACTAAGGTAATCTATGTGCAGAGAGCTTAAATAACATGGAAAATATCTGGAGATTCATGTTTTTGCTCCCCCACAACCTGAAAAGGATTATGAGGTTTAAAATGAATGAATGTTGTTAAGGTTTGAGGTAACGAGCCTCTTACTATGATGCTTTATTACAGGCTTACTGAGATGGAGACTTCTTTTGAAAATAAACTTCATCTGGAGAAGTAAGTATCTCTTAATTTACTTTTAAAATCTTCTACCTAAAGACTGAGATATTTCTTTCTATAAAACAAAATACCTTGAAGCTTCAGAATAAAGGTACATGAGGGATAAGAGGCCTTTGACATGGATTGGCAGCCACGTTTCCATCAGTCTGCCCCAGGACAGCTGTAACTACAGTCGTAGCTTACCACTATCGTTGTCTGTGGAGTGAAGGAAAATTGTATCCATTGCAAAGCATTTTTGAGTGTCTCTGAAAAGCGCTATATAAATCTGATGTATTACTACTACACTGGTTACTCAGGGCCTGATTCAATCAAGGGTTGAGTACCTTTTGTACCCTCTGAATATTAGCAAGCCACAACTTGGTCGTCTATAGCTACGGTCACAAAAATTCTTACAAATGATGGTTCATAAAAATCTCCAACTTCCAATAAATTCTTGAGTTTGCAGACATTCATGGAGGGCGGCATAGTTGCTTACAGCTGCTGTTCAATTTGCAAGAACACCTTTAGGCATTCTTGAAAAATGAGGTGTTTTTCTTTCCTACGGTGGCCCTAGAGTTCTTAGTTCTTGGTAAGGGTGCCTTGGGATCTTCCTAAAGCATACTTACTGCCATCTTTCGAGAATGTTTTGTTGTAAGGTGGTGATACAGCACCCCTATGTGCAACAGCATTGCTCAAGTTGCTGGTAGGAAGATCTTACGACTTTTGGCACATTTTGTCGGGGTGTATATTTATATATGGGTGTCTAAATGGGTTAGGATGGGTGTCTAAATGGTTTAGGATGTGCTGGGGTGGAATGCAGAAATGAGCACCTACATTTCCACTGAAATACCCCACTCATAGCACAACGTCTCTCCAATAGCCTCTCCTAACCAAATCCTACTGTCTGGCTTCTCGTGCCGACCCTGTTATCACTAAATAACAGAGGGTGTCAGCGAGTCTCTGGCGCTATAACCAGGTTGCTCAGACTACACCTTTTATTGGCAGGGCCTGTCCCAGGACGAGTCCAGGCAGCATGGTGTAGGTTTTGCAGTGAGGAACTCGCTGATCGCCACCACAGAAACCCCTACAGAAGGGTCCGAAAGAATCCTCGCCCTCCGCATGAAGACATTGTCGGGCTTTGTGAACATCCTTTCTGTGTATGCCCCGACCCTCAAGTCCACTCCAGAAGCCAAAGATCAGTTCTATGAGGCTCTAGAGGAAGTGCTATCTAGAATCCCCCCCTTTGAAGGCTTATTTTTGCTATGCGACTTCAACGCTCGTGTCGGCGCAGACTGGCAAGTGTGGCCATCCTGTCTTGGCCACTTTGGCAGAGGCAGGATGAACGAGAGCGGACAGAGGCTGTTGGAATTCTGCTGTCATCACGGCATCTGTATTACAAACTCCTATTTCAAGTGTAATTTGCTGCGGAAAGTTTCTTGGAGACACCCCCGGTCCTGTCACTGGCACCAGCTAGATCTTGCCATCAACAGAAGAGCAGACCTCAGCAGTGTTCTTCACACGAGAAGCTATCACAGCACTGACTGTGATACAGATCATTCCCTTGTTGCCAGTAAGGTCAGACTGAAGCCAAGGAAGATCCACCATGTCAAGACTAAGGGTCGCCCCCGCATCAACACCAGCGGAATTTCCGATCCGATCAAGGCTCAGACCTTTACTGACAGCTTTCAGAGGAAACGTGAAGCTCACCTCCCGTTTGACATCCCAGGCGACGTGGACGCCAAATGGAACCACCTTCTCAATGCCATCTATGACTCAGCCATGACCGCATTTGGAAAGAAAGAACGCAAGAATGCTGACTGGTTTGAGGGTCACTGGAATGAAATGCAGCCAGTCACAGAGGCCAAAAGAGAAGCACTGCTGGCTCACAAGCAGAACCCTTGCTCTGTCACACGCAACGCCCTTCGAGCAGCAAGGAGCAAGGCCCAGCAGATTGCCCGCCGTTGCGCCAGTGAGTACTGGCAGAACCTGTGCACCAACATCCAAGTAGCTGCCGATTGCAGACATGCTAAAGGAATGTATGAGGGAATCAAAACAGCTATTGGCCACACAGGCATCAAAACCGCACCGCTCAAAGACAAGACAGGCAACGTCATCACCGACAAGAGCAAGCAACTTCAGCGTTGGGTCGAGCATTATCTTGAATTATACTGGACACAGAACATCGTGAAAGACGGTGCCCTCAACACCTTGCCTGGCCTACCAGTCATGGAAGAACTTGACAAAATGCCCACGCTGGAAGAGCTCAGCAAAGCCATAGACTACCTCGCCTGTGGCAAGGCTCCAGGGAAAGACGGTATCCCCCCAGAAGTTCTGAAAGATGGGACAACAGCCATCTTACAACCACTATATGATCTCCTCTGCCTTTGCTGGGAGCAAGGTCACATTCCCTAAGATATGAGAGATGCCAACATAGTCACACTGTATAAGAACAAAGGCCACTGCAGTGACTGCAACAGTTACCACGAAATCTCTCTTCTGAGCATAATTGGCAAAGTCTACACCCAGGTCACCCTGTTCCGCCTGCAGAGCCTCGCTTTGCGAGTCTATCCTGAGTCCAAGTGTGGCTTCAGAGCCAGAAGGTCCACAGTGGATATGATCTTCTCCCTCCGTCAGCTGCAGGAGAAGTGTCGAGAGCAGCAGCAGTCATTGTTCCTTGCGTTCGTGGACCTGACCAAAGCCTTTGACTTAGTTAGTCTAAGCGGCCTCTTCCAGATCCTGCGAAAGATTGGTTGTCCCCCAAAGATCCTTGCAATCATCTCCTCCTTCCACATGGACATGCATTGTACTGTTTGCTTTGATGGAGCCAACACAGATTCCTTCCCAGTCAGCAGTGGAGTGAAGCAGGGTTGCGTTCTAGCACCGACTCTCTTTGGGATTTTTTTCTCAATGCTCCTCCACTACGCCTTCTCAGACTGTCCGGAAGGTATCTACGTCCGCACAAGATCAGTTGGAATATTCCTCAACATCGCAAGACTTTGTGCTAAAACCAAAGTCTACGAGGTCCTCATACGTGAGCTGCTGTTTGTAGACGACGCTGCCCTAGCATCGCACAGTGAGGAGGGCCTGCAGCACCTGGTCGATAAACTGTCCCACGCCTGCAAGGAGTTTGGGCTCATGATCAGCCTTAAGAAAACCAACATCATGGCGCAAGATTCTGTCTCCTCTCCTGTCATTACCATTGACAACACAGCTGGAGGTTGTGGACACCTTCACCTACCTAGGGTCCACTGTTTCAAACACACTCTCGCTGGACACCGAGATCAGCTCCAGAATCGCGAAAGCAGCTGCTGTCATGGCCAAACTAAACAAGCGTGTGTGGAACAACAATCTTCTGAGTTTGAAGACCAAGTTACTCGTATACCAAGCTTGCATCCTGTCCACTCTCCTGTACGGCAGCGAGTCCTGGACAGCCTATGCCAGGCAGGAGAAGCTTTTAAACGGGTTCCACCTCCGCTGTCTTCAGCGCCTTATACGCATCAAGTGGCAGGACAGAGTCCCCAACACCAAGGTCCTTTAGCGCGCTTACTTGCCAAGCATCCCTGCATTTATCAGCCAGAGACGACTTCGTTGGCTCGGCCACGTGCACCGCATGGAGCCTGACCGTCTGCCGAGAGAAATCTTTTACAGAGAATTGCGGGTGGGCGTCCGCTGTGTGGGCCGACCGTTGTTGCGTTTTAAAGATGTCTGCAAATGCAACATGCGGTGTTCGCAGATCAACACCAATAACTGGGAGGTTACTGGCAAAGATCGAGCCACCTGGCGCTACAGTGTCAAAGAGGGTGTTCTCAAGATGGAAGCGAACACGAGAGTCCAGATGGCGACGAAGCGTGCGGCAAGGAAAGAATGTGCAGCATCAGCACGTACACCATCAGTCTTCATCCGCGCCAACTGCTCCAAAGACTGCCACTCAAGGACTGGGCTGTATAGTCATTCCATGTGCTGCTCCAACCCTTGAAACGCTAACCATCACCTCTTCAAGACGAGGATGCCACAGATATACAGTACCGTTCAAAAGTTTGGGGTCACCCAGACAATTATTTTGTGTTTTCCATGAAAAGTCACACTTATTTACCACCATGAGTTGTAAAATGAATAGAAAATATAGTCAAGACATTGACAAGGTTAAAAATAATGATTTGTATTTGAAATAATAATTTTTTCCAGATACTCAACCTGCTCAAAGGAAGGTCAGTTTTGTAGCTTCTCTAACCAGCTAAACTGTTTCCAGCTTTGCTAACATGATTGCACAAGGGTTTTCTAATCATCCATTAGCCTTCTGACGCAATGAGCAAACACATTGTACCATTAGAACACTGGAGTGATAGTTGCTGGAAATGGGTCTCTATACACCTATGTAGATATTGCACCAAAAACCAGACATTTGCAGCTAGAATAGTCATTTACCACATTAGCAATGTATATTAGATATTAGAGTGTATTTCTGATTATTTTAAAGTTATCTTCATTGAAAAAAAACAGTGCTTTTCTTTCAAAAAATAGGACATTTCTAAGTGACTCCAAACTTTTGAACGGTAGTGTGTATATATATATACAGTATATATATATATATATATATATATATATATATATATATATATATATATATATATATATATATATACAGTATATATACTGTATACAGACCTATTTTTTTTAAAGTTGTTATTATACTCAAAGTTGTCATCAAGCAAAATAAACTGTCAAAGTGTTGTAAGGGCTGGATCCACTCGCAGGACTCAAGTTTAACAGTTTTATTTAGAGCAGGTTACAAAAACGCAGCTCAAGGGTCAAAACAGAAAATTATGACGCTGGCTGGCAGGCAAAACTGAACATGAAATATTCATCCAGCAAGGGCTGGATGAATATTTCATCCAGGTTTCCTCCCACATACCAAAACATGCAGGTTAGGGAGTAAAGGGGCGCTTGCGCACGCAGCGACCGGCAGCTGGTGGCTTGTCACCGGACTGCAGAATAAATCTACCTACGGGTACAAAATAAGTCCCAAAAAAAAAGGGCAAAACAGGCAGGCAGAGGTGTGTGTTATATGCCAAAATGACAACAAGGAAACCAGACCGAACACAAACTAAGACACACATTTGTAGATGGGGGAATAATCAAGACTATACGGCACAGGTGGAGAAATCAATAAACACAAACAGCTGACACATGAGGAACAAGGGATTGATAGGAGAGGGTGGGGCTAAAAACACACATAGGGAGACAGACACAAGCAGGGGATCAGGGGAGACATGACCATAGCAAACAATGACAGAACTGAACTATATTTGTAATAGAACTGAGAACAGAGTCATAGATCTAATAAACAATAATAAATGCAGAAAACACAACTCAAGATGAGGAGGTGGGTCCAACCCACGACCTACATAAACAGAATGTTGTATTTAAATAATTATTTTTTTGGTGTATTTTTAAAAGAAAATATGCTGTAAATAACCACAGGAGCAGTGTCAACATTTAAATACAACTACCTTCAGGTATTAATAAAGTGATAATATATGATTCAAATGAAATTATTTAATACTAATTCCATTTTAATATATTTTTTTTTCTAACAAAAAAGTGGATGGGGGATAGATACATAGATAGATAGATAGACAGATAGATAGATAGATGGATCATCATCATCATCATAGCAGTCTGTCGCAGGCGACAATGACTGTCTCACTTATGGTCCGATCAGATTCCACCAAGCAGCTCCATCCCCCGCCCTCCCCCACCAGGAACTCCCAACCCTGCAAACCCGGGCGACGTCCGAGCCGGTATGAGTTGCTTTCTGACTGACCATTTCATGAATCTGCTTACAAAGTATTTGAGTACTGCTAGCTTTTGCTGGACTAGCAGCACATTCTTTTCAGATAGAGGTATTATCAGTAGCAAGGACAGGCCAAGACAAACTGACTCCAGTACCTGTTGCAGTGACTGACCAGATGATAGGTTTGTTTATCTCTGCTCTTTGTGTAGTGCATGTCACAATGCACCGACTGGCAAAAGTCCACCACAGACCTTGTGACACATGTGCTTATCTGCCAGGATGTCCAGTCTCACCCCGTGTAACTAGGAGTTGTCCATCACAGACCTGTGACAGATATTGTTTTTAGTTCTGCCAGGATGCCCAACTTGGTTGATCTCCTGCCGGTGTACAAACCCCTAGTACACAGACAACCTCCAGTCATGCGCACAGTGAAGTTATGGTCTGAGGAGGCAATGGACGCTCTAAAGGACTGTTTTGAAACCACTGCCTGGGAGCAGCTCTGCGATCCACATAGTGAGGACATCGATGGCCTCACTCACACTATCACAGACTACATCAGCTTCTGTGTGGACAACACCGTACCCACCAAGACCATATGGTGTTGCTCGAACAACAAACCCTGGATCAACCCTGAGATAAAAACACTTCTGAGAGTGAAGAAGAGGATCTTCAGGTCTGGGAACAGGGAGATGCTGAACTCCGTACAGAGGGAGATCAGAGAAGGCAAGGACAGCTTCAGGAAGAAGATGGAGGACAAGCTGCAACAGAGCGAAATCAGCGGGGTCTGGAGAAACCTTAAAACCATCTCTGGGCTCCAGAATACCTCCCCCCCGGCCACGGGGGGCAGGGAGTGGGCGAACAATCTGAACCTGTTTTTTAATAGGTTTGACCAACCGCCCTCCCCCCCGACTGCACAACAACCACTGCTGCCTCTAAAGTCATTGAGACCTGCTGTCCACACCCCACTCCACCAACACGCCCCCACTCCAAGCACACAGCCCCCCCCCCCAACCTGACCCTCACTAAGACCCAGGTGAGGACGGAGCTAAGGAAGATCAAGGCGAGCAAGGCCTCGGGACCAGATGGCATCAGCACAAAGCTCCGCAAGTCCTGTGCAGACCAGCTCTGTGGGATTGTGGAGCGCATCTTCAACCTTAGCCTTAAGCTGGGGAGGGTACTACAGTCGTGGAAAACATCTTGTGTGGAACCTGTACCAAAGACTTCCCACCCCAAAGACCTGAACAGCTACAGACCAGTGGCCCTGACATGTCACATGATGAAGACCCTGGAGAGACTGCTCCTTGCTCACCTCCGCCCCCTGGTGGATCCAGCGATGGATCCACTCCAGTTCGCCTACCAGCATGGCATTGGGGTGGAGGATGCAGTGATCTTCCTCCTTCACCGTTCTCTGTCCCACCTGGAGAAGCCCGGGAATGCGGTGAGGATCATGCTCTTTGCTTTCAACACCATCCAACCGATAATCCTGAAGGACAAGCTGCTGTGCGCAGGGGTGGACCAGCACCTGTCATCATGGATCCTGGACTACCTCACTAACCGGCCACAGTTTGTGAGAACCCGGGATTGTGTGTCCGACACGATCATCGGCAGCACGGGGGCCCCCCAGGGAACGGTTTTGGCTCTCTTCCTGTTCACCCTTTTTACTGCGGACTTCTCACACAACACAACACACTGCCATCTACAGAAGTTCTCTGACGACTCTGCGATCATCGGCCTCATGTCCAACGGAGATGAAACTGAGTACAGAGGACTTATCCAGGACTTCATGGACTGGTGCCATCGGAACTGCCTCCAGATCAACGCGAGGAAAACTAAGGAGCTGGTGGTGGACTGCCGCAGGCAAGGACAACCCCTCACAGCACCAGTAAACATCTAGGGAACAGGCATTGAGATGGTGACATCTTACAAGTACCTGGGTGTTCATGTGAACAGTAAACTAGACTGGTCACACAATACCGACGCACTCTACAAGAATGGACAGCGCAGGCTGTTCCTACTGAGGAGACTCAGGTCTTTTGGTGTACAAGGGGTGCTGCTGAAGACATTCTACGACACGGTGGTGGCATCAGCCATCACTTTTGGAGTGGTCTGCTGGAGCAGTGGTATTACAGCAGCCAATAGGAAGAGACTGAACAAACTGATCAAGAACGCTAGCTCTGTCCTGGGGCAATGCCTTGACCCAGTGGAGGAGATAGGAGAGAGAAGGATGGTGGCTAAACTGTCATCTCTGCTGGAGTCCGAGTCCCACCCTATGCAGGACATACTGAACACACTGAGGAGCTCATTTAGCAGTAGACTACATCATCCTAGGTGTGCAACCGAGAGGTTTCGCAGGTCCTTCCTCAATACAACTGTAAGACTGTATAACCTAAGCAGGGCTGCTCGCAGAGATAGCAAAAAAATGTGACGACCTAATAGTATTGAATGCAAAAGACGCAATAGACTGACAGAAATGGTCCCCTCCAGTATACAACTAGGATAATATCAGTCGCTATGGAGGGTGACAATTTGTATGGGTACATATTCATACTATGTAGGATAACTAAGTAGACGGTTATACTGTTTATTCCATCTAGCTACAATGCTCCGCACTGTGTATATATATTTATATATTTATGTGTACATATGTATATTTGCTGCTCTTGTTTTTTCTTGTCTTCTTGATTGTTGTTCGGAGTGTTGCTGTCCCTGTGCTGTTGCAATCCTGGAATTTCCTCATTGTGGGACTAATAAAGGCTTATCTTATCTTATATCTAAGTAAGCAGGCTATGCCTTGTAGTGGCATTTACTCAAAATGACAAAACCAAAGTTGAGCTGTCAAACCACTCGCTTACCTTCTTTGTAGTTGTTTCAGAGTCTCGCAAGTAAGGGTGCTTGGACCTTTGACAACAAAAAATCTGTTATGTCATCGTACATACAGGAGGGCCATTTTGGACAATTTCTGCAAGGTGGCCGTGAATATGTGCAACTCTTTGATCCTTGCGTTTGCGGGTACAACCGGGAAGACCCCTACACGTACAATATGCTCGTAGATTAGGAACTTTCCATAAATTAAATGTATCGATAGAGAATGCTTGGTAGCCACGTTCCCATGATGCTTTGCGCAAGCCGAGATGCGGAAGTCGCTTATTAAGGAGACAGTCTTGGTGACCTATTTCCTTGGTGGTTGTTTTCTTGGTGATCTACTGATGAATAAATCTGACTGATAACAAGACATTTAAAGGGGACCTGTGGTGGTCGTGAAAAAAAAAGATATATTGAGCCCCTGTCTCACGTTCTTGTTCAAGTTTAAGTTCAAGTTCAAAGCAATGTGATATAAATCCATTGCTGATGTGCTGGTTCAGCTATGTCAGCAAAACATGCGCGCAGCCATACTGGCAGCTACATGGCCTGCCGGGACGCTTCCTGTGACGTAGTGTCGTGGATACCGCGATCTGGATCAATATTGGCTGAGCCTGGAGTGCCCGGATGAGCAGTGGCTTTCGGGATATTCAAATTCAAATTCAAATTCAAACGTTTATTTCAAACTCAGGGTTCATATTAAATGCAGAACTAAAACGAGTAGAAAATAAATAAATAAATGCTTAAATTCAGCGGGTCGTCTCGTCTGATCTGAGGTCGTAACGGCCGCCAGACGGCCGGGGATTCGGCGCTGGGCTCCTCCCTCGCCGCTAAAAGTATATACAGATCAGCAGACACTCGGCGCTCTTGTAACAACAAAAACATACAATGTGATATGGATATCGCAACATAGCGGAATGTAAAGCCTTTGGATGTCTCAATAATAAGCGAAAAAACAAAGATAAACACTTCTTTTGTTTACCCAAACCCAGCTCACCTTGTCCGAAGATCGTAGCGGAAAAGTGGTTGCGCAATCTCGGAACAGGGCACAGATGTTTCCTTTCAGACGAAATTGCGTTGTGTGTGAGGACCATGTGAGGACCAGAACATCGTGACAGACGTTGCCCTCAACGCCTTGCCTGGCCTACCAGTCATGGAAGAGCTTGACAAAATGCACACGCTGGAAGAGCTCAGCAAAGCCATAGACTACCTTGCGTGTGGCAAGGCTCCAGGGAAAGACGGTATCCCCCCAGAAGTTCTGAAACATGGGAAAACAGCCATCTTACAACCACTATATGATCTCCTCTGCCTTTGCTGGGAGCAAGGTCACATTCCCTAAGATATGAGAGATGCCAACATAGTCACACTGTATAAGAACAAAGGCCACTGCAGTGACTGCAACAGTTACCACGGAATCTCTCTTCTGAGCATAGTTGGCAAAGTCTTCGCCCAGGTCACCCTGTTCCACCTGCAGAGCCTCGCTTTGCGAGTCTATCCTGAGTCCAAGTGTGGCTTCAGCGCCAGAAGGTCCACAGTGGATATGATCTTCTCCCTCCGTCAGCTGCAGGAGAAGTGTCGAGAGCAGCAGCAGTTATTGTTCCTTGCGCTCGTGGACCTGACCAAAGCCTTTGACTTAGTTAGTCTAAGCGGCCTCTTCCAGATCCTGCGAAAGATTGGTTGTCCCCCAAAGCTCCTTGCAATCATCTCCTCCTTCCACATGGACATGCATTGTACTGTTGGCTTTGATGGCGCCACCTCAGATGCCTTCCCAGTCAGCAGTGGAGTGAAGCAGGGTTGCGTTCTAGCACCGACTCTCTTTGGGATTTTTTTCTCAATGCTCCTCCACTACGCCTTCTCAGACTGTCCGGAAGGTGTCTACGTCCGCACAAGATCAGATGGAAAATTCCTCAACTTCGCAAGACTTCGTGCTAAAACCATAGTCTACAAGGTCTTCATACGTGAGCTGCTGTTTGTAGACGACGCTGCTCTAGCATTGCACAGTGAGGAGGGCCTGCAGCACCTGGTCGATAAACTGTCCCATGCCTGCAAGGAGTTTGGGCTCATGATCAGCCTTAAGAAAACCAACATCATGGCGCAAGATGCTGTATCCTCTCCTGCCATTACCATTGACAGCTGGAGGTTGTGGACACCTTCACCTACCTAGGGTCCACTGTTTCAAACACACTCTCGCTGGACACCGAGATCAGCTCCAGAATCGCGAAAGCAGCTGCTGTCATGGCCAAACTAAACAAGCGTTTGTGGAACAACAATCTTCTGAGTTTGAAGACCAAGTTACTCGTATACCAAGCTTGCGTCCTGTCCACTCTCCTGTACGGCAGCGAGTCCTGGACAGCCTATGCCAGGCAGGAGAAGCTGTTAAACGGGTTCCACCTCCGCTGTCTTCAGCGCCTTATACGCATCAAGTGGCAGGACAGAGTCCCCAACACCGAGGTCCTTTAGCGCGCTTACTTGCCAAGCATCCCTGCATTTATCAGCCAGACACGACTCCGGTCGTTCAGACACGTGCACCGCATTGTGCCTGGCCGTCTGCCGAGAGAAATCTTTTACAGAGAATTGCGGGTGGGCATCCGCTGTGTGGGCTGACCGCTGTTGCGTTTTAAAGATGTCTTCAAATGCATCATGCGGTGTTCGCAGATCAACACCAATAACTGGGAGTTTATTGGCAAAAATTGAGCCACCTGGCGCTACAGTGTCAAAGAGGGTGTTCTCAAGATGGAAGCGAACACGAGAGTCCAGATGGCGACGAAGCATGCGGCAAAGAAAGAATGTGCAGCATCAGCACGTGCACCATCAGTCTCCATCTGCGCCAACTGCTCCAAAGACTGCCACTCAAAGACTGGGCTGTATAGTCATTCCATGCGCTGCTCCAACCCTTGACACGCTAACCATCGCCTCTTTGAGACGAGGATGCCACTGATAAATAAATATATATATATATATATATATATATATATATATATATATATATATATATATATATATATATACACATACACTGTATACAGACCTATTTTTTTTTAAAGTTGTTATTATACTCAAAGTTGCCATCAAGCAAAATAAACTGTCAAAGTGTTTTAAGGGCTAGACCCACTCGCAGGTCTCAAGTTTAACAGTTTTATTTAGAGCAGGTTACAAAAACGCAGCTCAAGGGTCAAAACAGAAAATTACTACGGTGGCAGGCAGGCAAAACCGAACATGAAATAATAATCCAGCAAGAGCAAAACAGTCAGGCAGAAGTGTGTGTTATATGCCAAAATGACAACAAAGAAACCAGACCAAACACAAACTCAGACACACATTTGTAGATAGGGGAATAATCAAGACAATACGACACAGGTGGAGAAATCAATAATCACAGACAGCTGACACATGAGGGACAAGGGAATGACAGGAGAGGGTGGGGCTAAAAACACACAGAGGGAGACAGACACAAGCAGGGGATCAGGGGAGACATGACCATAACAAACAATGACAGAACTGAACTATAATTGTAATAGAACTGAGAACAGAGTCATAGATCTAATAAACAATAATAAATGCAGAAAACACAACTTAAGGTGAGGACGTGGGTCCAACCCTCGACCTAACATGAACAGAATGTTGTATTTAAATAATTTTTTTTGGTGTATTTTTAATAGAAAATATGCTGTAAATAACCACAGGAGCAGTGTCAACATTTAAATACAACTACCTTCAGGTATTAATAAAGTGATAATATATGATTCAAATGAAATTATTTAATACTAATTCCATTTTAATATATTTTTTTCTAACGAAAAAGTGGATGTGGGATAGCTAGCTGGCTATATAGATAGATAGATAGATAGATAGATAGATAGATAGATAGATAGATAGATAGATGATCATCATCATCATAGCAGTCTGTCGCAGGCGACAATGACTGTCTCACTTACGGTCCAATCAGATTCCGCCAAGCAGCTCCATCCCTCGCCCTCCCCCACCGGGAACTCCCGACCCTGCAAACCCGGGTGACGTCCGCCGAGCCGGTATGAGTTGCTTTCTGACTGACCTTTTCTTGAAACTGCTTCCAAAGTATTTGAGTACTGCTAGCTTTTTCTTGACTAGCAACACATTCTTGGCAGATAGAGGTATTATCAGTAGCAAGGACAGGCCAAGACAAACTGACTCCAGTACCTGTTGCAGTGACTGACCAGGTGATAGGTTTGTTTATCTCTGCTCTTTGTGTAGTGCATGTCACAATGCACCGACTGGCAAAAGTCCACCCCAGACCTTGTGACAGATGTGCTTATCTTCCAGGATGTCCAGTCTCACCCCATGTAACTGGAAGTTGTCCTTCACAGACCTGTGACAGATATTGTTTTTAGTTCTGCCAGGATGCCCAGTTTCACCCTCCACGCCCTCGGAAGGGCGGGGTTGCTGGTTGAGTCGCCGACGGCCCTACCCATGAGACAGGTAGTACCGGTTTTCATGGTTATCCGGTAGCAAGCAAACCAATGCCTGACCTGACAATACATAGATAGATAGATGGATGAATGGATGGATGGATGTACTTAATTGATCCCAAACTAGGAAATTTTAGTGTAACAGCAGCATGACATGCGGTAACCAGACCAAACAGAGAGACATACCCACAGCATAATGTAAAAGTAAAGAAAATAAAAAGAGGATTTACCTAAAGAGCTAAACACACTAAACTAAACTAAGAAGTAAAAATAAAGGATGACCAATATAGAATATATCTAGATAAGTACTTAGTATGAGTTAAAGTGTACTGTGCAAAATAGAACCATAAGCTGCAGGGTGAAATCAAGGTACAAGGTAGACTGAAAAGTGCAGTGTGACAGCTGGATTATAACCAATTTCCAGACATCAGAGTGAGTTACTGTACAGTGAAGTGGCATGTGGCAGGAAAGATTTCCTCCACCTGATCGTTCAGCAGCAGAGCTGTAGCTGTCTGCTGGAGAAAGTGCTTCACTGTCTGTCCAGTGTGTGGTGGAGGGGGTGATCAGGATTGTCCATGATGGATATCAGTTTTTCAATGTCCTCCTCTCCACCACAGTCTCAAAAGTCTCCAGCCTGAGACCAATCACAGAGCCAGTCTTCTTGATAATCTTGTCAAGTCTGTTGGTGTCAGTGGCTTTGATTCTGCTATCCCAACAGACAGCAGCAGAGAAGATGCGCTGGTAACAACAACCTGGTAGAAGAGCTCCAAAATGTTGTTGCACATGTTGAAGGATCTCAGCTTCCTCAGGAAATAGAATTTGCTCATCCCCTTCTTGTATACAGCCTCGGTGTCCAGTCCAGTCCAGTCCAGTCTGTTGGTGATCACAATGCCCAGCTATCTGTAGTCCTCCATTACCTCCACATCCTTTCCCATAGTCTTCAATGGCTGTGAAGGCATCATCTTCCTCCTGAAATTAATCACCCTCACCATGTTTTTCTAAGGAAAGAAATATTTAGAAATACCAAAAAGAAATACTTCAGAAAACCCGCAGGAACTCATCTGGAGTGGGGATGAATTTCAGTCTCACAGAGAAAATAAATTCCTGGAGGGAAGAAGAAATTTCCTTTGGAGCAAAGTTTTATCTGTTTATTCTGGATATTTTGACCAGATTCATCCTAGTTTCTGCTGGGTCAGAACAGCTGTAGGAGGCTGAGTGTGCACTGCACACAGTTCACGTGTCTCCAAGGGACTCCACGTTTGCCCATGTGTTGCATCATGTTGCCCCACCCATCACGAAATGTGAGAAGTGTAATTTTCTGAAAGCTACAGTATTTCATTGTGATCTATTTTTGTGTACTTGTTCAAGCATGCAGTCCTGTACAATTTTATAAGAAAAATCTGTTTTCTTTGTGTTGTTCTTACATTGTTCCTAAGGCATTTGTATGGCCACTCTGTGATGAGGGGCTTTTGTGGGGCATTCATGGAAATCTTGGACAAGACCATCTATCTGGCCATGGACTTACAAATGGTCTATGAATGCTGGATTCTTCTACTGCACGAAGGCAGTAGGAAATGGTTCAAAAATCATTTGTATGGCATTCACAGGCGTTCGTAAGGGTATTTGTGACCATAGCTTAATTCACCCAACCCTCACAAAGAGTGATGTGTTCCTCAGCAATGGCATCCTTCTTTGCTCCACTGCAGTTTTCCCACATTTAAATAATGTTTTATATTCAATTCAATTCAATTCAGTTTTATTTATATAGCACCACATCACAACAGAAGTCATCTCATAGCGCTACAAAATGCAGAGAAAACCCCACAGTTTCAGAAAGACCCAGCAATCAGACAATCCCCTGTGAGCAAGCACTTTGCGATAGTGGAGAGGAAAAACTCCCATTTTACAGGAAGAAACCTCGAGCAGAACCAGGCTCAGGGAGGGGCAGTCATCTGCTGCGACTGGCTGGGGGTGAGGGGATAGAGAGGATGAAGAGGACAGACATAAAACAGAAGCGGGGTTAAGAGACACAAAATCCCTCCCTAATCATAGGCTATATTAAAAAGGAAGGATTTTACCCTGTTCTTAAAAACATAGACCGAGTCTGACTCCCGGACCCAGAGTGGTAACTGGTTCCACAGAGAAGGAGCTTGATAGCAGAAGGCTTTGCCACCCAGTGTACCTTTGGAGATTCTGGGCATTACAAGTAATCCAGCATTTTGGGAGTGTAGTTCTCTATTAGGATGGTAAGGTAATATCAGATCTTTTATATATAAGGGGGCCTGATTATTAAGAGTTTTGAAAATGAGAAGAAGGATTTTAAACTTAATTCTAAACTCTATGGGAAGCCAATGAAGGGAGGACAGATCCAGGGAGATATGATCTTTTTTTTCTAGAACCTGTTAGAACTCTTGCAGCAGCATTTTGGATCAAGTGAAGATTTTTTAAGGATATTTTAGGACATCTGATAAAAACGAGTTACAATAATCTAATCGAGAGCTGACAAAGGCGTGGATCAGTTTCTCAGCATCATTCAGAGACAAGATGCTCTTAATCTTGGCAGTATTGCGCAGATGATAGAAGGCAGTCTTAGAAACAAATTTAATATGTGAATTAAAGGACAGATCTTGATCAAAAATAACTCCAAGGTTCCTCACGGAACTATTCAGAGTGAGAGTGGTGGCATCTAAATTTAGAGCATGATTTGGAAAGGAATTTCTAAGGTGTTTTGGGCCAACAAGAATGACTTCAGTCTTATCTGAGTTTAATAGCAGAAAATTGCAAGTCATCCAGGCTTTGATATCCTGAAGACAGGCATCTAACTTGGCTAATTGATTACAATCATCCGGCTTCATTGACAGGTATAGTTGTGTGTCGTCTGCGTAATAATGAAAATGTATACAGTGCTTTCTAATGATATTGCCTAACGGAAGCATATATAAACTAAAAAGAGCAGGACCTAACACAGATCCCTGTGGAACTCTGTGACTAAGCTTAGAGTTGGAAGAAAATTCATCATTGATGTGAACAAACTGAAATCTATCAGACAAATAAGATCTAAACCACTGCAGTGGAGTTCCATTTAGTCCAACATAGTGTTCTAATCTATCAAGTAGAATGGCATGATCGACTGTGTCAAAGACTGCACTAAGATCTAAAAGGACAAGAACAGAAACAAGTCCATTATCAGATGCGATAAGGAGGTCATTAGTGACCTCCACTAAGGCAGTTTCAGTGGTGTGATGAACTTTGAACCCAGATTGAAACTCCTCAAACAAACCAACTCCACTGCAAGTGGTCAAACAATTGCACGGCAACAACTCTTTCCAAGATTT
This sequence comes from Pholidichthys leucotaenia, assembly GCA_020510985.1. Classification (NCBI taxonomy): domain Eukaryota; kingdom Metazoa; phylum Chordata; class Actinopteri; order Cichliformes; family Pholidichthyidae; genus Pholidichthys; species Pholidichthys leucotaenia. The sequence goes on along the minus strand of CM035843.1, from coordinate 166,069,756 downwards.
TTGAAATGAAAGGCAGATTAAAGATTGGTTGATAGTTAGCCAAAACTCCTGGATCGAGCGTTGGCTTTTTGAGTAAGAGTTTAATTACAGCAATTTTATAAGCCAGTGGTACATAACCCAGAGTTAAAGAAGAATTAATTATATGAAGAATACGGCTACCAGTAATTGGGAAGACAATTTTAAATAACCTGGTAGGAATAGGATCCAAAAGGCAAGATGAAGGCTGAGATGAGGAGATTATTTTATCCAACTCTAAGAGGTCGATTGGAGTAAACTTATCTAAACAGATATCAATTGAGGGAGTTGTAGTAGTTAATGTACCTGAGTTTACGGTAGGAAGAATCTGACTGATTTTATCTCTAATAGATAAAATTTTATGATTGAAAAAGTTCAGAAAGTCCTGACTAGAAAGCTCAGGAGGGATGCGAGGACTGACCGAGTCCTGACTCTTTGCCTGGCTATAGTGTTGAAAAGAAACCTGGGGTTATTCTTATTTGCTTCTATTAATGCAGAATAATAACTTGATCTAGCTTTTCTAAGAGATTTTTTATAAATTAAGAGATGATTTCTCCACGCTAAATAGAATTCATCTAAATTAGTAGAACGCAATTTCCTTTCCAATTGACGAGTCTTCTGTTTTAAGCTACAAGTTTCTGAGTTAAACCAAGGGGTTAGAAATCTCTGGTTAGACTTTTTCTTTTTTAAAGGGGGCGACCAAATCTAGAGTCCGATGCAGAGAGGCTGTAACAATATCTACCATGCTATCAATTACGAAAGGAGCAGGCTCTCCATCTTTTATTTCTGTTGTGTTGACCCATGGTATAGAGGAGACAATCTGCAAAAATTTGGTAACAACGTCATCCGAAAGACATTTGCTGTAGTAGTATTTTAATTTAAGAGTCAAATAATCAGAAATAGTGAAATCAAAGGTTAACAGACAATGGTCTGTATAGATGCACTTATTATGCAAATTACTACCATAGCAAAAAGCTTCAATTCTCAGTGATCAGAGATGTCAACAGTGAAATATTTTGTGTTAGATAATCTCAGTAATGTGATGAAGCTTTTTTTTACTAATTTTCTTATCACTCAGATCTGCGCTGAAACAGAAAGATGGAGAACTTGAACAGCAGAGGTTAGTATGAGGTCAGAGTGTGGGAGATTTTGTTGTTTGAAACAAGAACCTTGATTAATTCACCACATACTACAACAGCTGATGAACTATTCAACACCACAGGTCTGCTCTGAAACAGAAAGATGAAGAATTACAACACAAAGTGACTGAGACAGAGACATTTTATAAACAGGAACTTAAGCGGGAGAGGTTAGTATGAAGTCAAAAACTATTTGACATTTTGTTTTAAACAAAACAAAAAAATGTGATGGAATCATCATGATCTGCAGTAGCTGAGGAACTTTTCCACTCAACAGGTCTGCTCTGAAACAGAAAGATCAAGAACTGAAGACAGAGAAACAGAGGTAATGTGGATTCAGGACTAACAATGAATGTTGCAGTGTAGCAAGATGAAAAAAGGATAATAATGAAGGATAATCCTTACTAACAAATAATTAACCTTGTTTATACTGGGAGCAGCAGCCTGTTGAACAAATAGACAAAACATTTATTTATCTTTCAGGATTAATACCATGGAAATGAATCAGTCTCAGGAGTTTGTAAGACATTTATCGTTAAAAACCATGAACACATGAACCACACCCTTAAAGTAACTTTAACAATTGAATTAAAATATTTGCAAGGGTAAACATACATTTATGTAAAATAACAGATATCATAAACAATCAAAATAAATTTCCTGAAAGGATAAACTAAATCTGACTGACATGTGAAACCTTCGTGTAAATAAGACAGTTTCTGAGATTGTGAAGTTGTGGAACCACCAGGAGAACATCCATCCATCCATCCATCTTCTATTGCTTGATCCTTTTCGGGTCACGGGGTCTGGAGCCTAGTCCAGCATCTTTTGGGTGAGAGGCAGGGTACACCCTGGACAGATTGCCAGTCCGTCACAGGGCCCACCAGGAGGACAATAAACATAAAATTAAAAATATTGCCACTGTAAAGGAAGGAATGAGTGAAAAATGTTCCAACAGAAACATAAATTTTAGTGCTATTCTTAAAAGAAAATGGGGAGAATTGAAAAAGATAAGTTTTTGTGGCTGTCATGAATTTATTTAAATTATAAATGAATTATTATTATTATAAATGAAACAGTCATCGTCGCCCCTGACAGACTGCTATGATGATGATGATGATAATGATGATCTGAAACACTGTAGGTTGTCTGCAGGCACTTCGGTTTATGACCAGACCCCATCCAGGGGTCTGAGGTCAATAACTCAGTCAACTCAGTCAAGTCCATTCTTATTTCATTTCATTTTCTATGTTAGGACCTTTCTCAGAATATGAGCTGTTCCCAGCAGGCTTGCTTTCTGGATTGTTTCAAATGATAAGTCGATTCCCAAATCTGACCAGAAGTGTTTGTGCCTCATTGTTGCTGTTCCCAGAGCTCCAATCACTATTGGTGTTACTCTTGTCTTAACTCCCCATATTCTCTTAAGCTCCCATGTTAGATTACTGTATTTCTCTGTCTTCTCATCTTCCTTGGTCCATGATCTGGAGTCTACAGGGATTACAACATCAATAATTGTCATGATTTCCTACCCATCTTGGGCAGGAGAGACAAAAACCCAAATGCAGGATAATGTTGCGTGTGTTTATTAAACAAAAGAGTCTTAACAAAAGCTTCAACAAGTGAACTGCACAAGTTAAACATGGATTTACACAGGACGCTCTCCCGCTCGCTGGTGAGTACAACACAGAAGAAAAGACCCAAAGCACTAACAGACGAGACTGATGAGCGGGGGGAACAAAAAGAGAAAACCCAAAGACAAGACTCGTGAGCGGGGGGAACAAACAGTACTCACAGGGCTTGGAACAGAGCAGTCAGTGGAGGTGACAATCCAATAATCCAGCCAATCCCAGTGAGCAGATGGAGCTTAAATAATTCAAGACCTAATGAACAGAGTGATAGCAGGTGTGTGTGAGTGAGTGTGTGCGTGTGTGTAGGAATGTTTGGGTGTGTGATGAGCAGAGTGAGCACAGGTGTGAATGAGTGTGTGAGTGTGTAGTTAAGTGTGAGTGTGAGCGTGCATGCGTGTGTGTGTGGGGGCTGGCTGAGCCGAGGGAGTGGAAGCAATCAGTAAGTGGAATCAGCTGTCAGACATTGACAGGAGACGGAGGCGTGGCTGCCAGCAGACAGGAAGCAGCAAAGCCAAACTCCTGACTGCTGCCAGTCACTAAATAAATACAAAACAAACCAAAAGCAGACTATTCAAGAGATGATAAAATGACCAGAAATGTAAACAGACAAATAAAGGCACCAAAACCCAACAGAATATGGAAACACCAGCTAAGTAATGACAAGACCATATGGAACTCAAAAGGTAACATAAAACACAGATAACAAAGGAACAGGAAAAAGCCATGAAGCCGAGCTCGGGAGGATCCCAAGCCCGGTTCATGACAATAATAAGGCATTCTTTTTTCTTTTTTCATCATGAGCACAATGTCTGGTCTTCTATCCTGGATTACTTTATCTGTTTGTATATTAAAATCCCAAAGTAATTTTGTCTTGTCATTTTCACGTACAGCTTCTGCCTTATGCTCGTACCATTTCTCTTAATGTTGTAACCCATATTTCTTGGCCAATCCCCAGTGGACCGCTGTTGCCACTCTATCATGTCTGCGTTTGTATTCAGATTGGAATTTTGCTACACTCACTAACCAAGTGGGTTACCATCGCATCTTTCTGTTGGCACATCCTACAAAGAGGTGAGAAAGGCTGTTTCTCAATTTTTGCCTTCCTGTAGTTGGTGTGAAGTGCTTGCTCTTGGGCAGCAACTAGTAGACTTTCCACTTCTCGCTTCTAATGCCCTCGCTTCAGCCACTGCCAGCTCTCTGGTCCAGAGATCTCTTCTGTCTGTCTTAGATGTTGCCCATGCATCGCCTTTCCTTTCCACCCATCCAGTCTGCCCTTTTCTTGTTCTGCTTTAAACTCCTTCACCGACACATCTCTTCCCTCTTTTATTTAGGTTTTAACTGTTTCCATGATGTTACCCTTATTACCGTCTATGTACTTGAAAAGGCTTTGCTCCTCATACGTCACAGTCTCCTCTACTCCCATCAATCCTCTACCACCTTTGACTCTTGGTACATACAGCCTGTCTACATCTGATTTGGGGTGCAAGCCTCCATACATCGTTAATAGTTTTTTTTGTCTTCCTGTCCATCACTTTCAACTCCTCTTGTGTCCAGACAACTATGCCTGCAGCATACCTTACAAGAGAAAGTGGCCACGTGCTGATAGCTTTAATGACATTCCCGGCATTAAGCTTCAATTTAAACACCTTTTGCACTTTGCTGAAATATTCTGCCTCAATCTTCTTCTTCATTTCAAGGTGTTTAATTTGGTCGGCTTCTAATACCCCCAGGTACTTAAAGTTCCTGTCTTCTCCCAGTGAGGTAAACTCTTCACCATCTGGCAATGCAAGGTTTTTGCTGTGAACTGGTTTTCCTCTTTTGATAACAATCACCAGGCATTTACCTAGACCAAATTGCATCCCTGTGTCATTGCTAAATATTCATATTGTGTTCACAATGTCATCTTCTGTTTTCACAAACAGTTTAAGATTGTCCATGTGTAGCAAATGATTGATCTTCACTTTGTTCTTGAACTCATAACCATGGGCCTCATGTACAAAGGGTACTTACGCACAAAAATATGACATACATCCTTTTCCATGGAAAATTTCTGATGTATCAAGAATGAAATGACCGTGGAAATATGTGCAGCCCCACGCCAACTTCATGGCTGGCGAACGTACATTTCTACTCTTATTGGTCCATTTGCGACACTTAGAGGTGATGCTGGGAGACTGATAATGACTTGAAAATTATTGCACAAACCAGAGACACATTATGAACAAACATCCAAGTGTGTGCTATTAGATGAGTGGTTATAAAAGCAAGCGCAAAGAAGTGCAGAAAATGCCTCAAACAACAGAGGATTAAAGGATATTGCAAATTGTGCAGTGAGAAGAGAAAGGGTATTTTATAGACAGAAGATTTTCTGGCTCAGGATGATTTCATTTGGGTTAGGTTTCCATGGGCAATCCTTGTGGAACTGTGCTGAGAGCTACGGCCGCTCTTGGAGCGCAACATGACGAGAAGCCGTGTGCTGCCCATCCCAGTGCAGGTGCTGACTGTACTTGTGGCGGGGGGGGGGGGGGGGGGCGCATTCCAGAGGGAACTGGCAGACCAATCGGGAATTTCCCAGTCAACCCTGAGCCGAGCTATGCCAGCTGTGTGGGGTGGCATTATCCGGCTGTCACCCAGGTACATCATATTTCCATACAATGCAGTTGAACAGGCCAACATCAAAGCGCAATTTGCAGTGAGAGCCAGTTTTCCTAATGATTCTAATGAACAGCATTGTTGGGAAAAATCTACGAGCTGGCACTGTGTGGATGGGTGGCTTCTTGGTGAGTAAATTCTTGTAATTGTCCTAATAATAAGCCACCTCATGCGCAGCGCACCTGTGCACCCCACAAGTATCACCCTGTCTTCAAGGCTTCATTGCAACTCCGTGGTTTGAGTAAGTGACTTACTTTTATCCTGATTAAACTAGAGTTTCACAGCATTCTACCAAGCCTCCAATTGCCTCTTTGTGTACAGTAGTTATGTCAATAAACACGTGTAAAGTTTGAAATGCAACAGTGTCACGCATTCCCCGGCATACTTCATTCATTGACATAGTAGTGTGTGGAATCCATGTAAGTTGTATATAACTATAAAGGATGAGATTTGCATTTTGGACATAAAATATGTACTTGTCGAGTCTAATATGATCCGCTTTCAACTGACAGGTGACCTTGGCTACCCACTAAATAGGTTCATATTATCTTCTTTTTCGTGACTGTTTTCCTCTATTCAACCAGCTGATCCTCCCAGCTGGTCACAAATTGATTGATTTATTCATCGTTTAAAAAGACAATGTATAAAAGATACAACATACATCTAAAAACTGGGATGACACAAGAAAGTGTTAAAACTTATATCCATTGGGATCCCTAAAAGATATCACAGCTGGTCTCATGCCTGGAATCTTTTGCTTTGAAATCTGGCAGTTTAACCACTGAGCTATACATTGTGACAATCACAGTGATCAGCTGACACTTCTGAGGATGACGCTGGTCTACACATGTCAAAGTTAAAAACATCTTCTTATCCCTGTCTGAATAAATGAAACAGTAAACTAATCTCATAAGGCAGTGAGGAGGCTATTGAATTCCCTGTATCAAGCACTAATGCCAGATGACAGCGTGCCACACAAAATGTTTTTATGTGCCTCTGCCTCATTCAGCAGCACCTCTTACTCACAGCCCATTAAATTCCATTAAATTCCATTATTTTTGATTGTGGATGCAGGAGAATCGAATGTGCAGTGTTTGAATATATCTGTTTGCATACCTATTTGTATCTAATTGCATAATCAAATGGAGGCGTGTCAAGGGAGGAGTCCGATATTTCCTCACGTGCGTTCAATTTCAAGTAGATCGGTATGTACAAAGGAAATGTGCTTGGATTCCTGTGTATGGATGGTTTCATACATCTGGATTGTTTTTTTGCTTACGGCATCTTCTTGATTTAAACGTACGCTATCTTTCAGTAGGAAATGCACACAAGTCTTTGTACATGAGGCCCCAGGTCTTGAGTATCTTAGAAGTTGTGACAGCAGTATCAACAACATTACAGACAGCAGTGAAACAGATCCCCGGCTCTCCTCTGCAGCGAGGAGACTGGGTGGGTGACGGTGAGAAGGAAGCCTAGTCGCAAAGCCCCGGTTCACCACCAACCTGTTCACGTTTCTAATCGTTTTTCCCCGCTCAGCGACACACCCGCTGAGGAAAAAACTCTGATCATTGGCGACTCTGTAGTCAGAAACGTGAACCTAGAGACTCCATCGGCCATAGTCACATGCATTCCTGGGGCCAGAGCAGGCGACATCGAGTCAAATTTAAAAATGCTGGCTAAAAGTAACTGTAAATATTCCACAATTGTTATTCACGCCGGCATTAATGACATCCGTCTCCGGCAGTCGGAAGTCACGAAACTTAATATAGAATCGGTGTGCGACTTTGCAAAAACGATGTCTGCCACTGTAGTATTCTCTGGGCCCCTCCCCAATCTGACCAGTGATGACATGTTTAGTCGCTCGTCATCCTTGAACCACTGGCTGTCTGTGTGGTGTCCTAAAAATGACGTGGGCTACATTGACAATTGGAGCTCTTTTTGGGGAAAACCTGGTCTTATGAGACGAGACAGCATTCATCCCACTTTGGATGGTGCTTCTCATTTATCTAACAATCTGGCATCTTTTTTATCCAAATTTCCAAAACCATGACTACTCAGAGTTGGGACCAGGAAGCAGAGTCGCAGTCTTACACGCCTCTCTGCAGCTCCTCTTCATCCGCCACCCCTCAGCTTAGCCCCTGTCTTCCCCATCAGAGAATCGTTGTCTGCTCCCTCCAAAGTAAATAAAAATATAATGTATAAGCATCCCAAAGTGATAAAGCAAAATATTGGTAAAACTCAAATTAAACATAAAGCCTCTAAATTGAATGATTTGGCCTCTGTTCCTCCTCATAATTTAAAAATTAAATGTGGTTTATTAAATATTAGGTCTCTAACTCCCAAGTCTCTGTTAGTCCATGATCTGTTAATTGATCATCAGATTGATTTAATTTCCCTTACAGAGACTTGGTTAGGACAAGAGGATTATGTTGGTTTAAATGAATCAACTCCCTCTGGTTATTTAAACTGTCAAAATCCCAGAAGTTCTGGTCGTGGAGGAGGAGTAGCATCAATTTACCATTCCAAATTACTAGTTAATGTAAAGCAAAAAACATGTTATAATTCCTTTGAGGGCCTGGTCCTCAGTGTTGGGCACTTTAGCAATTCCAGGTTAAACCCAATTTTATTTGCCATAGTTTATCGTCCCCCATCAACCTATTCAGAATTTTTATCCGAATTTCCTGATTTCTTAGCTGATTTAGTGCTGAAATCTGATAGAATAATTATAGTAGGGGACTTTAATATACATGTGGATGTAGATAGTGACTGCCTTAATGTGGCTTTTAATTCAATATCAGACTCGATTGGGTTTTCTCAGAAAGTAGGAAATTCTACTCATTACCTCCACCATACATTGGACCTTGTTCTGACATATGGCATAGAAATAGAAAATCTTGTAGTGTCTCCTCATAACCCTGTACTGTCAGACCATTGTCTGTTAACCTTTGATTTTACTATTTCTGACTATTTGGCTCCTAAAGAAAAATATTATCACAGTAGATGCCTCTCAGATGATGCTGTTTCCAAATTTATGCAGATTGTTTCCTCTATGCCATGTGTCAACACAACGGAAATAAGCTATAGACAGCTTGCTCCTTCTGTAATTGATAACATGGTGGATAGTGTTTCAGCTTCTCTGCATCAGGCTCTAGACTTGGTGGCCCCCTTAAAAAAGAAAAAGTCTAATCAGAGATTTTTAACTCCTTGGTTCAACACAGAAACTCGTAGCTTAAAACAGAAGACTCGTCAATTAGAAAGAAAATGGCGCTCTACTAATTTAGATGAAATCTATTTAGCTTGGAGAAATCATCTTTTAATTTATAAAAAATCTCTTAGAAAAGCTAGAACGAGTTATTACTCTGCATTAATAGAAGAGAACAAGAATAATCCCAGGTTTCTTTTCAGTACTGTAGCCAGGTTGACAAAGAGTCAGGACTCTGTCAATCCTAGCATCCCCTGAGAGCTTACTAGTCAGGACTTTATGAACTTTTTCAATAATAAAATTTCATCCATCAGAGATAAAATCAATCAGATTCTTCCTACAGTTAACTTAAATACTGTAACTACTACAACTCCTTCTATTGATGTCTGTCTTGATGAGTTTACTCCAATTGACCTTTGTGAGTTAGACAAAATAGTTTCCTCATCCAAACCTTCAACTTGTCTTTTAGACCCTATTCCTACCAGGTTATTTAAAGAAGTCTTCCCACTTATTGGTAGCTTTATTCTTCATATAATCAATTCTTCATTAACTTTAGGCCATGTACCGCAGGCTTTTAAAACGGCTGTAATTAAACCCTTACTCAAAAAGCCAACGCTAGATCCAGGAGCTTTAGCTAACTATAGACCAATCTCTAATCTCCCTTTCATTTCAAAAATCTTAGAAAGAGTTGTTGCTACGCAATTATTTGACCACCTGCAGGGAAATGGTTTATTTGAGGAGTTTCAATCTGGGTTTAGAATCCATCATAGCACTGAAACAGCCTTAGCGAAGGTCACTAACGACCTCCTCATTGCATCTGATAATGGACTAGTTTCTGTACTTGTCCTTTTAGATCTTAGTGCAGCTTTTGATACTATTGATCATAATATTCTACTTGATAGATTAGAACACTATGTTGGACTTAATGGAACTTCGTTGCAGTGGTTTAGATCTTATTTATCTGATAGGTTCCAGTTTGTTCATGTAAATGATGAGTTTTCTCTCAGCTCAAAGCTTAGTCATGGAGTTCCACAGGGATCTGTGCTTGGCCCTACTCTTTTTAGTTTATATATGCTTCCGTTAGGCAACATAATTAGAAAGCACTGTATACATTTTCACTGTTATGCAGATGACACACAATTATACCTGTCAATGAAGCCAGATGATACTAATCAATTAGCCAAGTTAGAAGCCTGTCTTAAGGAAATCAAAGTTTGGATGACTTGTAATTTCCTGCTATTAAATTCAGATAAGACTGAAGTCATTCTTGTTGGTCCAAAAAACCTTAGAAATTCCTTTCCAAATCAAACTTTCAGTTTGGATGCAGTTACTCTTTCTCTTAATAGCTCTGTGAGGAACCTTGGAGTTATTTTTGATCAGGATTTGTCCTTCAATTCACATATTAAATTTGTTTCTAAGACTGCCTTCTATCATTTGCGTAATATTGCCAAGATTAGGAGCATCTTGTCTCAGAGTGATGCTGAGAAGCTGATCCACGCTTTTGTTAGCTCGAGATTAGATTATTGTAATTCTTTATTATCAGGCTGTCCTAAAACATCTTTAAAAAGTCTTCAGCTGATCCAAAATGCTGCAGCAAGAGTTTTAACAGGTACTAGAAAGAGAGATCATATCTCTCCGGTTCTGGCCTCCCTTCATTGGCTTCCCATAGAGTTTAGAATTAAGTTTAAAATCCTTCTTCTTACTTACAAAGCTCTAAACAATCAGGCTCCTTTTTATTTAAAAGATCTGATACTACCGTATCATCCTAACAGAGCACTATGCTCCCAAAATGCAGGTTTACTTGTAATACCTAGAATCTCCAAAAGTACAATGGGAGGCAGAGCCTTCAGTTATCAAGCTCCTCTCCTGTGGAATCAGCTGCCAATCTGGATTCGGGAGTCAGACTCGATCTCTGTTTTTAAGAATAGGGCTAAAACGTACCTTTTTGATATAGCCTACAATTAGGGAGGGATCATGTGTTTCTGAACCCTTCCTTAGTTATGCTGCTAATAGGTTTAGTCAGCCGGGGAACCTCCAGTAATGCACTGGGCCTCACTCCTTTCCTCACTCTCTATGAAATATTTTTTTTTTGCTGGTCATTAACATTTGTTTGTTCTCTCCCATAGATTGAGTCCCCATCGTGCTGTTTGCTCTCTACATGTCTGTTCTTTTCTTCTTCTCTGTCCCCTCACCCCCCAGCCAGTCGCAGCAGATGACTGCCCCTCCCTGAGCCTGGTTCTGCTGGAGGTTTCTTCCTGTTAAAAGGGAGTTTTTCCTCTCCACCGTCGCCAAGTGCTTGCTCACAGGGGATCGCCTGATTGCTGGGGTCTTTCTGCAACTGTGGGGGTCCTCCCTACAGTTGATAGTGCTATGAGATGACTGTTGTTGTGAAATGGCGCTATATAAATAAAGTTGAATTGAATTGAATTGAATTATTATTATTACTATTATTATCTGGACACCAGACCTGAGCACGACAGATGGAATCAGAGACACCTTACTTGATAAAAGATATAGATAGATAAAAGACAAGATGCTATAAATAAATACAAAATACGTATTTACAGCCGTATTTACTGCTCCCGTTTACAGCTAAACGGGAGCAGTTTCGATGCCGAAATTTCACATACAAATCCTAATATACGTGTTCTATACACCATCGGCTTTTGGGTATCGACTACCTCGCGAGGTAGTCGGATCTGGGATTTTTTTTTTTTTTCCGTGCATGGAAAGAAAATCCTATCTATAGTCATTATAGACACATATAGCGCGATTGTCTGCCAGTGTGAATGACCTGCTCCATGAGCAGGCGGAAAGTTTTTAGTCCGTGGCGGTTTACATCGCCATATTGGCCAGAATATCGCTCGGTACTCGATACCGAGTACGATACCGATACGGCTCGCTCTCCAGCAGAGAGCGAGCCGTATCGGTATCGTACTCGTAAATACGTACTTACAGCTGTATTTACTGCTCCTGTTTAGCTGTAAACGGGAGCAGTTTCAATGCCGAAATTTTGCATACAAATCCTAATATACGTGTTCTATACACCATCAGCTTTTGGGTATCGACTACCTCGCGAGGTAGTCGGATGTGGGAATTTTTTAAATTTTTTTTTTGCGTGCATGGAAAGAAAATCCTATCTATAGTCATTATAGACACATATAGCGCGATTGTCTGCCAGTGTGAATGACATGCTCCATGAGCAAAGGTACGTTTTTGGTCCGTGGCTGTTTACATCGCCAGGATACTCGCTCAGTAATCGATAGGGCTCGCTTTCCGGCAGCAGCCCCGAGAAGTAAACAATGCAAACAAATTCCGGGACGCTTGAATTCTTTCGTCCCGAAAATATCATTTTTGAATATTAATTACAGCTAAACAGGAGCAGTTTCGATCCACGATCTATTGGCAGATAGTGGCGTAACTCGCTAGCAATTTAACTTTGAACGACCTGTTGACACCAATATAGCGGTTGGAATTCTTTGGTTAATCCACCCGGAATGATGGCAAGCTCCGAATTAGTTTGCTTCACTTGGGTTTTGACAGTATCGGTGAGATGGGCACTCATGGAGTGGCAGATCAATAGGGATGGAGATTTGTGGAAAAAGCCATCCGGCCATTATGTTGAAGCACATATTACTCCTCGAGGCTCCTGACTACCATAATGCTCCGAAAATCCATCAAGCGGTTCAGCTTTGTAACTTACCAAAGTCGTACTAAAACATTTTTGACAGATTTTTGAGCGCCGTGTACCACATAAAATCGGTTCGAGGTCAGTAAGCACAACCAGAATTAATACATAAGGCGCACCGGATTATAAAGCGCACTGTCGATTTTTGAGAAAATTAAAGGATTTTAAGTGTGCCTTATAGTCCAAAAAATACGGTACATTGATTTCAGTTCAGCATTCAACACCATTATTCCCAGAGACTGATGGAGAAATTACTCCTTCTCGGTCTGAACACCGCCACATGTCTCTGGATCCTGGACTTCCTGACCGAGAAACCTCAGTCTGTCTGTGTTGGAAACAACATCTCCAACTCTATCACGCTGAGCACTGGATCCCCTCAAGGCTGCGTACTCAGTCCACTGTTGTTTACACTTCTAACACAGATCTCGCAGGACCTGACCTGGAGCAAGAATTCCTTGGGGATCAGGAAATGGGCCCAGCAGAGACTGAACTTCTTGAGGAAACTCAAATAGGCCTCTCTCCCCATCTGCATCCTCAGGACCTTCTACAGAGGTGTGGTGGAGACTGTTCTGATCCGCCGGACCAGTGGCGCCACACGAGTAGGCTGCCCGTTGCAACAGCCTTTTTTTTATCTTCCTTCTTCTTTCTACACCTTTCACTCTGTATATATATCACGGACGCACGGATCGCCCCGGGGGTCTCCCGGGTCGGCGGACGGAGCCATGGTTTGCAGCGGGAGATGCTACAGCGGGGAGGAGCTAGTGCTAGCTAGCACTTGGCCGCCGCCCGGTGCTAATGGGAAACTCGACATACCGGGAGCTGTAGCGAAAACGACGCGGGTGCCGGGCTGGAGTTTAGGCGGCGTGCAAGAAATATAAGACAGAATAATAAAGAGCGATGGCAAGAACCAAGCAGACCGCCCGTAAAATCTACTGGAGGAAGAAGCCCCCCAGGAGACAGCTAGCCACCAGGGCTGCTCGGAGAGGCGCTCCGGCCACCGGCAGAGTGAAGAGGCCTCGCCGTCACAGGCCCGTGGCTCTGAGAGAGATCCGTCGCTGCCAGAAATCCACGGAGCTGCTCATCCGTAAGCTGCCCATCCAGCGCCTGGTGAGGGAGATCACTCAGGACTTCAAGACCGTCCTGCGTTTCCTGAGCTTCGCCGTCATGGCTCTGCAGGAGACCAGCGAGGCCCACCTGGTGGTCTCTTCTTCGCTAAGGGGGTCACCATCATGCCCAAAGACTTCCAGCTGGCCCGCCGCATCCGCGGAGAGAGAGCTTAGACTTTCTGCTGCACATTCACCAACCAACCATAATGCTCTGCACTGTGTGTCTATATACGTATATACATTTATAGTAATATGGACATATGTTTACTAGATGTTGTTTTTTTCTTGCCTTCTGATTGTTGCTCTGAGTGTTGCTATCCCTGTGCTGTTGCAATCCTGGAATTTCCCCATTGTGGGACTAATAAAGGCTTATCTTATCTTATCTTATCTTAACATGGTACTCCAGCTGCAGTGTGTCAGACAAAAAAGCCCTGCAGAGGATAGTTAAGGGAGCTGAGAGGGTAATTGGAGTTTCCCTCCCCACTGTCCTAAAACTTTTCAGAACCATTGTAGGAGCAGGGCACTTAACATTATCAAGGACCACTCTCACCCTCTGCATAAACACTTTGAACTGATGCCATCCGGCATCCGGAGCATCAGAGGCAGAACCACCAGACTGATTAACAGCTTCCTTCCACAAGCTGTTAGGATGCTGAACAGATGATCCGGAATCTTTCATACATACTACTGCACCTTATGGACATTTTGTATATTATAGTTCTAGTTAGTTTTCAAGTATGTCTCAGGGATGTGTGAATGGCTGTGTTGGGGTGGGGGTGTGGGTGTGTGTGTGAGTGTGTCTTATGTTCTTTTTACTTATATGGATGCCTAGAAAAACGCAATTTCATTTTGCCTGCACTACAGTTGTATGCACAGCAACATGACAATAAAGGTTGATTTGATTTGATGTGATTTGAAATAGTCAGGAATAGTGAAATCAAAGGTTAACAGACAATGGTCTGACAGTACAGGATTATGAGGAGACACTGCCAGATTTTTTATTTCTATGCCATAAGTCAGAGCAAGGTCCAATGTGTGGTGGAGATAATGGGTAGAATTTTCTACTTTCTAGGAAAACCCCATTGAGTCTAATATTGAATTGAATGCCTTATTAAGACAGTCACTATCTACATCAACATGTATATTAAAATCCCCTACTATAATTATTCTATCTGATTTCAGCACTAGGGCAGCGCGGTGGCAGAGTGGTTAGCACTGCGGCAGCACAGCAACTCACCCTTGGCCGGAGGATCCCTGGTTTGATCCCAGCCCCCGACCAACAGTGATCTGTGTGGAATTTGCATGTTCTCCCCGTGTCTGCGTGGATTTACTCCGGGATTTCTCCGGTTTCCTCCCACACGCCAAAAAACATGCAAGTTAGGTTAATTGGCATCAAACTGGGGATTCTAAATTGTCCTTAGGTATGACTGTGAGTGAATGGTTGTCTGTCTCTCTTTGTTGGCCCTGCGATGGACTGGCGATCTGTCCAGGGTGAACCCTGCCTCTCGCCCAAAGATGCTGGGATAGGCTCCAGCCCCCCGCAACCCGAAAAGGATTAAGCGAAAGAAAATGAATGAATGATTTCAGCACTAAATCAGCTAAGAATTTGGCAAATTCAGATAAAAGCTCAGAGTAGGCTGAGGGAGGACGGTAAACTATGGCGAAGAAAATTGGGTTTAAACTAAAATTGCTAACATTGTCTAATATATGTAGATAAAAAATTGACAAAGGAATCAGGTAGATGGCAATTTCAGCATAAATGGCTTCAGGATGAGGAATTTGTCAAGTATATAGAAAAACAGATAGACGAGTTCTTTGACATCAATACTACACAAACATCAGCATGTGTAAAGTGGGAGGCTTTCAAAGCTTTTATTAGGGGACATATTATTAGTTATACAGGATCAAAATCTAAGAAGACTCGAGAGGAGAGAGCTAAATTGGAACATAAAATAAAAAGTCTTCAGGAAAAAGTGTATGCAGGAAGTGACCCAAGGTTGGAGAATGAATTACTGATTTTGAGAGCTGAATACGACAAAAAATCAGCGAATAGAGCTGCCTCGAGTCTTCTAAGATTGAAACAATCTTTTTATGAACAAGGTGAAAAATCAGGAAAATTATTAGCATGGCAGATTAAACAATTGGAAATTAAAACACCAATTACCAGTATTATAAGTAACGGACAGGTAGTTATAGATCCTTTAGAAATTAATAGAGCCTTTAGAGATTACTATGAAAAATTATATGATACCAAAAATGAACCTGATTTAACAAAACTAAATGGGTTTTTGAACGAACTATCTATACCGTGTATTCCAAATGAAAACAGGGAGATATTGGAGTCTAAAATTAATCAAGAAGAAGTTGGGCTAGCCATTGATAATATGAAATCAGGAAAAAGTGCAGGACCAGATGGTCTTCCAGTTGACCTTTATAAAAAATTTAAGAATAAATTAATAAAACCTTTTTTGGAAATGGTTTTAGAAGCATTTCAAAATAATAATTTACCATCATACATAAATAATGCCTTAATTATACTGCTGCCAAAACCAGGTAAGCCCTCTAATAAATGTGAAAATATGAGACCAATAAGCCTATTAAACGCCGACCTTAAGATAATCTGTAAAATTTTAGCAAGACGAATACAAGAAATTTTACCAAATATTATTAATCGAGGTCAGAATGGCTTTATAAAGGGTAGACAAGGCTTCCATAATGTAAGAAGACTATTTAATATTATTTATTTTAATAAAGAAGCACCGGATACAGCTCTCCTATCATTGGACGCCGAAAAGGCCTTTGATAGAGTTGAATGGCTCTTTCTTTTTGAAGTCCTACAAAGGTTTGGACTTGGAAATAATTTCATAAAATGGGTTCAAATAATATACAATAATGCTACAGCAGAAATCCTAACAAATAACAATATTTCAAAACCAATACAAATCAATAGAGGATGTCGACAAGGCTGTCCACTTTCACCTTTACTGTTTACTATGGCAATTGAACCTTTAGCGATAGCGATACGTTTACATTCACAAATATATGGAATTAAAGTTGGACCAACAGAACATAAAATCTCCCTGTACGCCGATGATATAATTTTGTTTATGTCGAATCTAAAAAAATCAATTCCAACCTTGTTGAATTTAATAAAGAATTTTGGGGAAATATCAGGATATAAAATAAATAAAACTAAATCTTCAATATTAATGCTAAATGAGACCCAGAGAAATTACCCAGCCCCTGAGGTAAATCAATTCAATGTTGTAAATCAGTTTAAATATTTAGGAATCCAAATTATGCCTAAGCTAGAATCAGTCGCCAGTGTCAACTATGAAGCCTTAATGTCAGATATCAATGAGTTAACTCAGAGATGGATGTCACTACCAATGTCGATGATCGGGAGAATCAATATACTTAAAAGTAATATTTTACCTAAAATACTTTATTTATTTCAATACATTCCCTTATCACCACCTTTAGATCTATTCTCAAGAATAAAAAAAAAGTTAGTGGAATTTATATGGAACAACAGGAGGGCTAGATTACGTTTGTCTTTATTATATTTACCATTTGATCGTGGAGGTCTGAAATGTCCAAATTTTATGTTGTATTATTGGTCGGCACAACTGGGGTCTATGACATATTATTTTTCATCAAATGATCTCCCTCACTGGACTGAAATGGAATCATACAATTTACCTTTACCTCTTCCCATATTCATATACTCAGATTCGGCAAAAAAATTACAAAAACAAGTTAAAAATCCATTTGTAAAGCATATGATCAAAATATGGTGTGAAGCTAAAAACTATTTAAAAGAACCACAGTTATTGTCACAATTTAGTCCAATATGGGGTAATCAATATTTTAAACCAGGGAGAGCGGACGCTGTATTTAAAGTATGGAATTTAAAAGGGATACAAAAGATTCAGGATTTATATTTGCCATGTGCAGACAACATAATGTCTTTTGAAGAGCTGAGGATCAAATTTAATCTCAATAGAACACATTTTTTTAAATATCTTCAACTTAGAAACTTTATTCGATCAAATCAAAATAAAGCTCTCACTCGACCTATTTATTCATCCTTGGAAAAAATGATGATGAAAGATAGTAAAAGAAAGGGTATTATTTCAGAGTTTTATAACTCATTGACACTATCTTCAAGTGAAAATTCACTGAAAAGATTAAACTACTGGAAAGAAGATCTGCAAATTGAAATTTCAGAGGAACAATGGGAATTGGCTTGTACAGAAGCTCAAACCAAATCAATAAATGCACGCCTTAAATTGATACATTTCAAATGGTTAATGCGGATGTATGTTACACCGGAGGAGTTAAATAGATATAACAAAAATATACCAGATACATGCACAAAATGCATGGAAAGTAAAGGAACCCTATTTCATTGTTTATGGGAATGTAGATTAATAAGAATGTTTTGGGAGGAGGTGAGGGTAACAATTGAAAAAATAATCTCAAAACAAATCATATTGAATCCTAAACTGTTTTTGTTGGGTCTGTACCCAGAAAAGCATAATTTCAATAAAAGTGAAAGAACATTCATAGACCTCAGTTTGCTTAATGCCAAAAAATGTATTGCACTATTATGGAAAAAGACTCATAGACCAGATGTGACTCAGTGGTTAAGACAGATGTTAACAAACCTTCCATTAGAAAGAATAACATATATACTGAAATCAAAGGAAATTGTGTTTGAGAATATATGGAGACCTTTTATTGATTATGTAAAAAATTTAAACATAACTCTTGAAGAAGAAGGTGAATGATGTGTGTGGACCTTGTAAATTCCAAACTGGTGAACATAATATGTATACTAATGTATTGGATTGTCTAGACTAAACAGAGGAGCATTGTTGAAGACTTGATTTTGTTGGTGGTTGTTGGTGTTTTTAGGGCATTTTTTTTTTTTTTTGTAGTACTTTAGTGTTAGTGTTTGATTGTTTGTATCATGTTTGTTAAAAAAAAAAAAAAAGGTTCAATAAAGATATTGTGGAAAAAAAAAATTGTTAACATGCCCCATACTGAGGACCAGGCCCTCAAAGGAATTAAAACATAATTTTTGCTTTACATTAACTAGTAATTTAGAACGGTAAATTGCCGCTACCCCACCTCCATGACCAGCACTTCTGGGATTATGATAGTTTAGATAACCAGAGGGAGTTGATTCATTTAAGCCAACATAATCCTCTTGCCCAAGCTAAGTCTCTGTCAGGGATATTAAATCAATCTGATGATCAAGTAACAGATCATGGACTAGTAGATACTTGGGAGTTAGAGACCTAATATTTAACAAACCACATCTAATTTTTAAATTATGAGGAAGAACAGAGGCCAAATCATTAAATTTAGAGATTTGATGTTTAATTTGAGTTTTATCAACCTTTTGTTTAATCACTTCAGGATGTTTATACATTATATTTTTATTAACTTTGGGGGGAGTAGACAAAGGTTCTCTGAGAGGGAAGACAGGGGCTAAGTTGAGGGGTGGCGGATGAGGAGGAGCTGCAGAAAGGCGTGTATTTATCAAATTGTGTTGTATTTGTCTTGGGTTATAATATTTTGGGTAACGGGAGACAGACACAATCTCTATGGGGTTGTAAATTGAAGACTGATCTAAACAGTGAGGATTATTTGGATTAATAGGATTAATATGAGAAGTGGAAACAAAGAAGGGCTGGTTGGCAGACCCAGGAACTTCGGGGTGAGTTAACGCACCAAATTTCAGTCATTGTACTAAAAAACGCTGAATAGAATAGAACAGATTGTCCCTTAAAACACGTGCACCAAGTCTATATGGATGGGTGCCATCTGGCCTCATAAATGATGGGCGGTTCCAAAACAGGTTGAAATTGTCTACAAAACCAATGTTAAAAGTAGGACATGTAGAACACAACCAGGTATTAAGGCTGAGAGTTCTGCTAAAATAATTGCAACCTCGTCTGAAAGGTGCCAATGGCCCAGAAATAAACACACGTCTGCCACAGTTCATAAGAGTGGACAGACGGCTATTGAAGTCACTCTTTAAGATCTCCGATGCTTCATCTGGGATGTCGTTGCATCCAACATGCACAATGACAGTTTTAGTGTGGGGGTATTCATTTAATAGGTCAGGGGCAAGAGCCTCAATGTCTGACACTTTAGCCCCAGGAAAAAAAATTAGTGACACAGTACCTGCTTATGACATTCCTCATAATTGAATCACCAGTTACCAACGTCGTCTGGGGGGGCCTTGCCGGTGGCTTCTGAAATGGTGAATAATTTTGCCGTTGTTGTTTGTTGTTCTCTGGTTCCTTCAACCAAAGGTCCTGATGAGGTGCACAACACTGGACAACCTAGTTAACACACAGAGCTCTATTTTGACAGTTTACAGCAGGTTTCTGTGCGGGGCTTCCTGCCTTACACCAGTGCTTTTGTTACTTTCATATTGTCTGTTTTTTTTTTACATTTTGCATCACGCCATCTAATTTGCAGTTGACGGTGTGCTGGCTTTGTGTTGGGAGGAGTGCCACATATTTAAAGAGGTTTGGCACCACACAATCTCATGCGCATCGATATTTTGGTGCATTTGATGACAATGCACTTTTGATCAGGAAAAGGAGATCTGTCATCATAAATGTGTTGTTTAAAGCTGTTTCAGCAGCATGTTTTGAAATTGCACAGCTCTACTGACAGGAGCACATGAGGAAGCAGCATGTACTGGGATTTTCTCTTTTTTAATGGAGAGAGTTGTAGCAATTATAATCTAATCGCCTGTCATTTTAATTATAATATTATGATAAAATAATAAATAAAATTTTAAAAAATGAACATTAATACAAATGTAATTAAAGCTTCAAGCAGCTGTAAGCGGGCCCTCGCCCCCCACATGCCCGCGGAACCTGGTGCCCATCGTACCATTCAGGCTTAGAAAATTTGCCGTCATCACGGCAAGCACTGCGTGAATAATAAAGTAAACCATTTGGTGCAGAGCTTCCTGTGAGCAGTAAGCGATGCTATAACTTTTGTCAAATATTGTTATGTAGGAGCATGTGGAGCAGGACTAATCTCCATCATAGCAATTACGGTGAAAATCCGACACAGTTTGTTCAAGTTACAACTGTCCAACATATTGCGATAAAATAAACTTGGACATGTGGCCATGGCAACACTTACATTTTAGGTACATGTTGCAGACCCATACAGAACTACAGAAAAGAGTCACCTTGACTTATGTTCCACATTTGGTGACCCTTAGACTTTCCCAGCCCTCCAAGTATAAAACATATTGAATGGCAGGGAGTGGGTTTCCATGGCAACTGTGATGATTGCAGGACAAAAGTGACTTCCACTGAGGGTAAGCGAATGCGCTCTGAGAAACCACTGAAAATGTCATGTCATTCTGACTACTGGCCTTTGCACGAAAGATGATACAATTTTGTGCAGTACCTCATGTCAGCAGTAGGTGGTGGTGTGACAGTTTTGTGAATATTGATATACAGATGTGTTCAGAGTGGGATTAGTATGATTTGTGCAAAGTTTGGTCCAAATAAGACGAGGATTGTCTGAGCTGTAACTGTCATGTTTTGCATGGCAAGGAGACCATTGAAGCATGCCAGTCGCCATGGAAAGAGTTCTGTACTATTTACATGTGCTGTCAAAAAATAAATAAATAAATAAATAAAAAAATGATACACATAATAGTTTTTTTCTAATGATTTGTCTTACTGATAGGTACCTGTGGAGGTATGGAGAGGTTTAGGAGAGATGGCAATGGACTTTTTAACCAGATTGTTGAACACAATCTTGGAGAGTGAGAGGATGCCTGAGGAGTGGAGAAGAAGTGTTTTGGTACCAATTTTAAAGAACAAAGGTGATGCTCAGAGCTGAAGTAACAACAGAGGCATAAAGCTGATCAGCCACACTATGAAGATATGGCAAAGAGTTGTTGAAGCCAGGTTAAGAGGAGAGGTGACAATCAGTGAGCAGCAGTACGGTTTCATGCCAAGAAAGAATACTACAGATGCAATGTTTGCTCTAAGAGTGCTGATGGAGAAGTATAGAGAAGGTCAGAAGGAGTTGCACTGTATCTTTGTGGATCTTAGTGATTAAACAAAAAGTTGGTAAATATCAAATTAAACATGAAGCCTCTAAATTTAATGACTTGGCCTCTGTTCCTCCTCATAATTTAAAAATTCAATGCAGTTTGTTAAATATTAGGTCTCTAACTCCCAAGTCTCTGCTAGTCCATGATCTGTTAATTCATCATCAGATTGATTTAATATCCCTTACAGAGGCTAGGTTAGGGCAAGAGGATTATGTTGGTTTAAATGAATCAACTCCCTCTGGTTATTTAAACTGTCAAAATCCCAGAAGTTCTGGTCATGGAGGAGGAGTAGCAACAACTTACCATTCCAAATTATTAGTTAATGTAAAGCAACAAACATGTTATAATTCCTTTGAGGGCCTGGTCCTCAGTATTGGGCATGTTAGCAATTTTAAGTTAAACCCAATTTTATTTGCCACAGTTTATCATCCTCCCTCAGCCTACTCAGAGTTTTTATCTGAATTTGCCAAATTCTTAGCTGATATAGTGCTGAAATCAGATAGAATAATTATAGTAGTGGACTTTAATATACAGTACATGTAGATGTAGATGATGATTGCCTTAATATGGCCTTTAATTCAATATTAGACTCAATGGAGTTTTCTCAGGAAGTAGGAAATTCTACCCATTATCTCCACCACACGTTGGACCTTGTTCTGACATATGGCATAGAAATAGAAAATCTGGTAGTGTCTCCTCATAACCGTGTACTGTCAGACCATTGTCTGTTAACCTTTGATTTTACTATTTTTGACTATTTGGCTCCTAAAGAAAAGTATTACTACTGTAGATGCCTCTCAGATGATGTTACTAAATTTATGCAGATTGTTTCCTCTATGCCATGTGTCAACACAACAGAAATAAGCTTGCTCCTTCTGTAATTGATAGCATGTTAGATAATGTTACAGCTTCTCTGCATCAGACTCTAGACATGTTGGCCCCTTTAAAAAAGAAAGTCTAATCAGAGATTTCTAACTCCTTAGTTCAACACAAACACTTGTGTCTTAAAACAGTAGACTCATCAATTAGAAAGAAAAATGGCACTCCACTAAATTAGATAAAATTTATTTAGCTTGGCGAAATCTTTTAATTTATAAAAAAAAAAAATCTTAGAAAAGCTAGAACAACTTATTATTCTGCATTAATAGAAGAGAACAAGAATAATCCCAGGTTTCTTTTCAGCACTGTAGCCAGGCTGACAAAGAGTCAGTATTCTTTCAATCCTAGCATTCCCTTAGACCTTACTAGTCAGGACTTTATGAACTTTTTCAATAATAAAATTTCATCTATCAGAGATAAAATCAGTCAGATTCTTCCCACCGTTAACCTGTTGAACTCTGGTCAATTTCCTTAAAGACGCCTAAAAATAACGTGCCGAAAGTAAATCAAAAGCTGTTCTTCATCCCTTTGCAGCATCTTCATGGGGTTGGTCTCATTTAAAAGAAAACACTCTGAATTTTTTGGCAAAACAGTCATAATCTCTCTAAGTGCTCCTGCCACTGAGTAACAATCATCTAAACATACTGAATTTGAAGAAAATAAAGTTCGCTTGGGTGTTTTTTTTAGATATAAATGCTTGCAAATAGCATACAGCTGTGTGAAACATGCTGGAAAACAACAGAAATGTAGAACCAAGTATTTTCAAGCTCAGGTCAAAATTTTGTAACAATACCACAAAAAATGAATATATTACACAGCTTTTTTCTCAGGTTGTAACAAGGCGTTCTTGAACTGTGCCAAACTGTGCCAAATGGCACAGTTTGGAAAGCTATGTTCCAGAGTTCACTATCTCAGCAGTTTGCACAGTAAAACCAAGGGATAACAACCCAGACATACACAGCACAGTTCCTGTTTTGTTTTTTTTTTCAGGCAAAAATAGCCTACAGTGTAAGAAAAATTATGCGAAAAATTAATACATTTCACTAAAGTATACACAAAAACAACCCTCTCCCCCCTCCAATTTTTCCAGAGTTCACTATCTCACCAGTTTACACAGATACAGGTCAACTGGACCCCTGACCAAGTGCGCACCCCTGACCAAGTGCGCACCCCTAGTGGACCACGGAATCCAATCTGTACATGTATAGGTACATTCTCCATCCAGTGATTTATAAATGCTGCCCCAGATGAAAACCAGTCTGTGGGACTATAATGTTCTGAATGAGGCTTTAGAAAATTATGAATCACTTTGTAAATCACTGGATTGAAAATGTACAGATTGAATGTCGAGGTCCACCTGGGGTGCTCACAATAGTGTGCTCACATGGTCAGGGCTCCATTTCACCAGATCACGTTTACACAGTAAAACAAAGGCATAATAACTCAGACATACACAGCACAGTTCCTTTTTTTACAGGAAAAAATAGCCTACAGTGAAATAAAAATTATACTAAAAAATTATTAAATTTTTCTGCAATATACACAGTAACAAATACCCCCCCCCCCCCCAACGACACACACAAAAATGTCGCCATGCGGGACCCTTGTAATTACCGATTGGTCAAAAGTTATTTTTATTACTAATTTTATCAATAAAGAATAATTTAGATTATAAGACTTACCTGTCCACAACCGCAGTGTCGTTGGCGAACATCT
This sequence comes from Pholidichthys leucotaenia, assembly GCA_020510985.1. Taxonomy (NCBI): domain Eukaryota; kingdom Metazoa; phylum Chordata; class Actinopteri; order Cichliformes; family Pholidichthyidae; genus Pholidichthys; species Pholidichthys leucotaenia. The sequence goes on along the minus strand of CM035843.1, from coordinate 166,045,621 downwards.
GTTCCTCATTGTCAGACGAACATGAAGTTGGTCCGGTTGTTACGGACTCTTGGTTCTGGTCACCCGACCCGGTCAAACCATCTCCGCTTCCATGATTGCGGTTTTTGCGAACCATTTTTCAAAACAAATAAGAACAGTAGTAATAAAAAAAAGACTGGCTAATGGCTGAGAGTGGCTAACGCTACCGTTACGCACAGGTCTCAATGTGAGTCACCCAGCGGCTTAGGCAAAAAAGATTTTACGCACGGGGGACGCACGTGTTTTAACGGCAATATAAACACATAACAAAGGCATGTCAGGTATTGCTGAATTCAGAATTTCATTGGCTAAATGACACATCAATTGTCAAACTTCTCTGCTTCAATTGGCTCGTTGTATTCGCGGTCATTGGTAGGCAGGTCCTTCTTGCTAGGTTTTCAGTCATTGGTTCTTCAAGGTTTCAGAAACCCAATTCAAGGCTCTTATTAGTCGAATGAGAGGTCAATCAAATCTAAACCAATCAAACACTCCTTTGGCTTTCTTTCTGTTCATGGCTGTGTCTGTACTGGAAGAACGGAAATGCAGCTTTTTTTTTTTCAGTGCGCACTGAGACACACTACGACGCAGAGACGTGACCGCCCGCAGAATCCCGGAGTTCATCTTAAATACAATAACTACTACAACTCCTTCAATTGATATCTGTTTGGATGAGTTTACTCCAATTGACCTTTTAGAATTTGATAAAATAATTTCCACATCCAAGCTTTCAACTTGTCTTTTAGACCCTATTCCTACCAGGTTATTTAAAGAAGTCTTCCCATTTATTGGTAGCTTTATTCTTCAAATAATCAATTCTTCATTAACATTAAGCTATGTACCGCAGGCTTTTAAAACTGCTGTAATTAAACCCTTACTCAAAAAGCCAACGCTCAATCCAGGAGATTTAGCTAACTATAGACCAATCTCTAATCTCCCTTTCATTTCGAAAATCTTAGAAAGAGTTATTGCTGCGCAATTATATGACCACTTGCAGGGAAATGGTTGATTTGAAGAGTTTCAATTTGGGTTAAGAATCCATCATAGTACTGAAACAGCTTTAGTGAAGCTCACTAATGACTTGTCATGAACCTCCTTGTGCGCTTTTAAGCAGCGCATCGTGGAGGGGAAGGACAAATGGATTTAAGTACATTGGATTGATGGATGGAGGTCTGTGGTGGACCACTCCCAGTTACACAGGGTGAGACTGGACATCCTGGCAGATAAATAAACACATTTGTCTCAAGGTCAACGGCTGCACGGTGGCAGCACAGTTTACCCTTGGCCGGGGGATCGCGGGATCGTGAGATCGTGGGATCGTGGGTTCGATCCCTGCCCCCGACCAACAGTGATCTGTGTGGAGTTTGCATGTTCTCCTCGTGTTGCGTGGGTTTACTCTGGGATTTCTCCGGTTTCCTCCCACATGCCAAAAACATGCAGGTTAGGGATACGGGGCGCTTGCACACGCAGTGGCCGGCAGCTGGTGGCTTGTCACCAGACTGCAAAACAAATCTACCTACGGGTACAAAATAAGTAATAAAAAAAAATAGTACTGAAACAGCTTTAGTGAAGGTCACTAATGACCTTATCGCATTTGATAATGGACTTGTTTCTGTACCTGTCTTTTTAGACCTTAGTGCAGCTTCTGATACTTTCGATCATGATATTCTACTTGCTAGATTAGAACACCATGTTGGACTTAATGGAACTTAGTTGCAGTGGTTTAGATCTTATTTATCTGATAGGTTCCAGATTACACACAATTACACCTGTCAATGAAGCCAGATGATAGTAATCAGTTAGCCAAGTTAGAGGTCTGTTTTAAGGAAATCAAAGCTTGGATGACTTGTAATTTCCTGGTATTAAATTCAGATAAGACTGAAGTCATTCTAGTTGGTCCAAAAAACCTTAGAAATACCTTTACAAATCAAACTCTTAGTTTGGATGCGGTTACTCTTTCTCTGAATAGTTCTGTGAGGAACCTTGGAGTTATTTTTGATCAAGATCTGTTTTTCAATTCACATATTAAACTTGTTTCAAAGACTGCCTTCTATCATTTGCATAATATTGCCAAGATTAGGAGCATCTTGTCTCTGAGTGATGCTGAGAAACTGATCCACCCTTTTGTTAGCTCTAGATTAGATTATTGTAACTTTATTATTAGGTTGTCCTAAAGCATCTTTAAAAAGTCTTCAGCTGATCCAAAAAGCTGCAGCAAGAGTTTCAACAGGTACTAGAAAGAGAGATCATATCTCTCCGGTTCTGGCCTCCCTTCATTGGCTTCCCATAGAGTTTAGAATTAAGTTTAAAATCCTTCTTCTCACTTACAAAGATCAAAATAATCAGGCCCCCTTTTTTTTAAAGATCTGATACTACCCTATTATCCTAACAGAGCACTACACAACCAAAATGCTGCATTACTTGTAATACCTAGAATCTCCAAAAGTACAATGGGAGGCAGAGCCTTCTGCTATCAAGCTCCTCTCCGGTGGAACCAGCTGCCAGTGTGGATTCAGGAGTCAGACTCGATCTCTGTTTATAAGAATAGGGTTAAAACCTTCCCTTTTGATATAGACTATAATTAATTAGGGATCATGTGCCCCTGAACCCTCCCTTAGTTATGTTGCTCCACATTCTCCACACTATTAGGTTTAGACAGTCGGGGGACCTCCAACAGTGCACTGGGCTTCACTCCTTTCTTCACTCTCAATTAAATATTTTTGCTGATCATTAACATCTGTTTGTTCTCCCACATAGATTGAGTCCCCATCATGCTGTTTGCTCTCTACATGTCTGTTCTTTTCTTCTTCTTCTCTATCCCCTCACCCCCCCAGCCAGTCACAGCAGGTGACTGCCCCTCCCTGAGCCTGGTTCTGCTGGAGGTTTCTTCCTGTTAAAAGGGAGTTTTTCCCTCTCCACCGTTGCCCAACACTTGCTCACAGGGGATCGCCTGATTGCTGGGGTCTTTCTGGAATTGTGGGGGTTTCCCCTACTTTTGAAAGTGCTATGAGATGACTGTTGTTGTGAAATGGCGTTATATAAATAAAGTTGAATTGAAATGAATCTAGAGCAGGGGTCAGCAACCTGCGGCTCCTGAGCCGCATGTGGCTCTTTCATCCCTCTGCTGCGGCTCCCTGCGGCTATGGAAAATAAATAACTAGAAAAGCACTCAGAGAGCGCATACCTCCGCCAAGGCTCCTTCAGTCTGTCATGGATCACCTCCAAAATGTAATAGGTTTGTGTGTGGGCCTAGAGCCACTTGTGGTGAAAATTGCATCAAAGTCTGTCCATTAGTTTTGGAGTATTGTGGGTGACACACTGTGAGAAGAGCCTTGGCTGAGGTATCCATTCCCAGATCATCACCAAAATGTAATGGGTTCCCCTGTAGGCACAAGAACCACCTGTGGTGAAAATTTCATCCAAATCCATCAAGTAGCTTTTTGTGTAATCCTGCTGCACAAATACAAAAAAGCCCTTGGTGGAGGTATGCACTCTCAGATCATCACCAAAATCTAATCATCTGTTTCCTGTGCCATTACACACCTTTTCTGAAAATTTCGTCAAAATCCGTTCATAAATTTTTGAGTTATGTTGGTAACAAACAGACAAATGCCGGTAAAAACATTACCTCCTTGGTGGAGGTAATAAAGATATTAATGTCAATCCAGAATCAGAATCAGAATCAGAAAAGATTTATTGCCAAGTACATTAACAGATCACTGATAACATACGAGAGAATTTGACTTGACACAGAAAATGAACCTGCATTTCCAGTGACGCGGCTGCATCAGAGACGCGCCTGCCAACAGGATAGTGGGTACAAGCATAAGAATAAGAATAATACGAGGAACAATAGGAAGGAGCAAAAAAATCATTGATTCAAAATACTGGTTACATAATTAATCAATATTAAGATTTCAAGGAAAAAAAAAAGCTCTCGATGCACATTCGCTACACAGGATTCACAAGACACAAGAGAGCAGTGTGTGTATCTTTATTCAGTTCATGGATCAATGTGTGTGCGGTGTTGAGCAGTGTTGATGATAATAAGAGAGACAACAAGGACACTTGGCAGGAGATGTTTTGTCTGGCTGCCGCCGAGTCCTTATCTTGGCAGGCTGTGCAGATGGCTGTCCAAGGCCTTATGCTCGATGATTTTGAAAACACAGACTGCAGACAGCCAGGAGGAATTTTCATGGGGAAATTGAGCCAAATCGGACTGATCACAGAGAAGGCTTTTTATTTCTTCTGTAGATTCAGTTGCTAAAGGTATGTTTTGATGGTCAAGGAATCTGAAAATATAGATAAGTGCACCGTGGGGCTGCACGGTGGCGCAGTGGTTAGCACTGCGGCAGCACAGTTTACCCTTGGCCGGGGGATTGTGGGGATTGTGGGATCGTGGGTTCGATCCCAGCCCCCGACCAACAGTGATCTGTGTGGAGTTTGCATGTTCTCCCCGTGTTGCGTGGGTTTACTCCGGGATTTCTCCGGTTTCCTCCCACATGCCAAAAACATGCATGTTAGGTTAATTGGCTGTTCTAAATTGTCCCTAGATATCTGTTTCCTATAGGCCCTTAGAATAGAGGGTTAGTATTAATGAAAGCGCTTTGAGTGGTCTTTGTGACTAGAAAAGCGCTATATAAGTGCAGGTTAGTTAGTTAGTTAGATAAGACTATAAAAGCACTCAGAGAGTGCAGACCTCCGCCAAGCGCTACAGTTCCCCCCATACAGTGTTTGTGTGTACGTTTTTAGATTCCTTGACCACGAAAACATGACTAGCAATTGGATTGGCAATGATAGGATTAGTGGTTGAGTAGTTATTCACGAAAATGACATTTTCCGCAATGGCGGCCACAGTTCCGCCCATACAGTGTTTGTGTGTACGTTTTCAGATTCCTTGACCACGAAAACATATGACTAGCAATTGGATTGACAATGATAGGATTAGTGGTTCAGTAGTTATTCACGAAAATGGCATTTTCCGTAATGGCGGCCACAGTTCCCCCCATACAGTGTTTGTGTGTACGTTTTGAGATTCCTTGACCATGAAAACATATGACTAGCAATTGGATTGACAATGATAGGATTAGTGGTTCAGTGGTCATTCACGAAAATGACATTTTCCGTAATGGCGGCCACAGTTCCCCCCATACAGTGTTTGTGTGTACGTTTTCAGATTCCTTGACCACGAAAACATATGACTAGCAATTGGATTGACAATGATAGGATTAGTGGTTCAGTAGTTATTCACGAAAATGGCATTTTCCGTAATGGCGGCCACAGTTCCCCCCATACAGTGTTTGTGTGTACGTTTTGAGATTCCTTGACCATGAAAACATATGACTAGCAATTGGATTGACAATGATAGGATTAGTGGTTCAGTGGTTATTCACGAAAATGGCATTTTCCGTAATGGCGGTTTTCTTCTGGACGGTGATCCGGATCATCCCCAAAATTTAATCAGTTCTTCCTTGTACCATTTTCAACAACGTCTGAAAGTTTCATCGAAATCCGTCCAAAACTTTTTGAGTTATCTTGCTAACCATCAGACAGACAGACAGACAGACAGACAGACAAACCCCGGCAAAAACATAACCTCCTGGCGGAGGTAATGAGTGTCACGAGCCGAGCCTGCTTGGCTTTCCCCGGCTCGGCCCTGATCTCTCTGTGGGTTTTGGTTCTTCTGTATATGTGCATTATGTGTATTTTGTACTCATTTCCATATCCATAGCCACTGCCTAACCGGCAGCTGTTAGTCAGCCTCTGTGACCTACTTTCTTCCACACTGCTGACAGCCTGTCGGTCCAACCATGCTCCTCGCTCTCCCTCTTATTTCCATCAGCTGTTCCCAGCCCCGGTAATTATCTTTCCCGCGCCTCACCCAGGTGATTATACGCCTTAGATGGTTGTTCTCAGCCGTCTGACTGTCACGTCTCAAAGGACTATTTCTGTGTGTGCTCGCTGGAAGACGCTGGGACCCCTCGGACTGCCCCCTCACTGTGAGTTATTGCTGTTAGTGTTTCTGTTTGCCGCTGTGCTGCTAAGCTTTCCGTTGCGTTTCCCCCCACGCAGCACCGCCGCTACGCTTTGGCTGTCGCCCAGTGTGATCCTCCCGTATGCGTTGGCTGTCCTCGAGGACTCTTAGTTAACCCGAGCTGTCTTGTCTTTTGTATGTTCACTTTGGTGTCAATCAATGTGTGTTTGGTGAAACCCTGCACTAAATCCATTCGTCCTTTTTCCCCTCCTCTGTGCGCTGTGATAAAGTGCACGGGGAGCTTATGACAAATGAGTATTTAATTAAAATGTATATTATTTTAGTTAGTTTTTAAAATGTAATTCTAAATTTGAAGATTATGGTGATCTTGCAAAATCTAAATAAAAGTGGTGTTAAAGTGTTAGTTTTTTGTCGTTCTTAATATGTGTCACAACCGCCAACGTGCCACACCCGCCAGCGAGTGATTTCTTGAACTTTTCGACCTCAGGTAGGCCAACTATGGAGAATTCTAAGAAAAGAGAAGTGTGTGAAGAAAGCAGAATGTTTAATGCTACGTGGGCAGATTCACTTGCTTTCACTGCTGATGAGACTGGTTTACCAGTATGCTTAATATGTAATGAGAAATTGGCAAACAACAAAAAGTCAAATGTCGCAAGACATTTCCAGAATAAACACAGCCTTTGGTCAAAAATATCCAGACGGAGATGAGAGAAAAAAAGCCATTTCAGAACTGATGCGGAAGGTTGATCTGAGCAAAAATCATTTCAAGAAGTGGATGAAGTCTGCAAATTCAACTACATATGCTAATTTTGTGGCCGCTCAGGAAATAGTCAGGCACGGGAAGCCGTTCACAGATGGAGAATATATTAAAGAATCTTTCATTAAGATTGCAGAACATCTATTCACGGACTTTAAAAACAAGAGTGAAATTGTGCAGAAAATCAGGGCTATGCCCCTCTCTGCAAAGACTGTCAAAGACAGAACCATAAAAATGGCAGAAGACATCACCAGACAGCAAATTAAAGACATCAGTTCAGCTGTGGCCTACTCAGTTGCCTGTGATGAGTCTAAAGACAAAGGTGATATTAAACAAATAGCGCTGTTCTGCCGGTATGTAAGCTCTGCTGGGCCACAGGAAGAAATGATTGAGTTGATGCCACTAAAAGGCCAAACAAGGGGGAAGGACATCTGTGAGGCTGTCTTGAATTGTTTAAGAGCCAAAGGAATAAACACCACCCACCTGGCGTCAGTTGCTACTGATGGAGCACCAAGCATGACAGGAGCGCAGAAGGGCTTTGTGGCTTTACTGCAGAAGTTGCTGGCCAGAAAACTGCTGACTTTTCACTGCATCCTGCACCAAGAGGCACTGTGTGCTCAAACATTTCCTCCAGAATGCACAGAAGTAATGTATGTTGTCATTCAGATTGTCACTAAAATAATGGCAAAAGGTTTAAATCACCGTCAGTTCAGTTTGTTACTGGACGAGCTGGAAAGCACATATTCTGATCTCCTGCTGCACAACAAAGTCCGGTGGCTGTCCAGAGGGGAGGTGCTGAAACACTTTGCTGCGTGTCTGGAAGAAGTGAAAACTTTCCTGGGCAGCAAAGGGCTCACCTTTCCTGAGCTGGAACAGCCAGAGTGGCTAGAAAAGCTACACTTCATGGTAGACATGACAGTACACCTGAACACGCTGAACACAGCTCTTCAGGGGAAAGGACGCACAGCCCTGCACATGTTGGAGGAGGTTTTGGCATTCGAGCGCAAGTTGACAGTGCTTGCCAGTGTCATAACCTTGGAGTCAGGGAACACACGCACACGGGCTCGGGAAGATTTAATGCTTTTATTTACAGACAAGGGTGTATGAGTGTGTGAGTGGGAATGGAGATGTGGTGTGGGCCGACACCGTGCCAGGTGCGCGGAACAGCTCGCCGTTCGACCAGGTAACCCTGAGGGGAGAGCAGAGCAGGAGGTTAGATGTAGCCGACCACACCGTGGGAATAATCTGTTACGTTTGCTCACGTGCAGGGGGATGCGTGGCTGTCGTTGGCTTGACAGCTGTGTCCTGGAAGACAGCGCGGCTGTGCGCTCTTGATGCGTCGGAGCCATGCAGGCGGAGATGAGGCGAGGAGGAGGAAAAGCCGCCACCTGGGAATCCACCTGTGCACAGGGGAAGGACTGAAGAGAAGGTAAGGGAATGATGAGTTGCTTACGTGTAGAGAGCGATGACGGTAGAGACCGGATCTGTCGCCGTGTAGAGGAGTAGATGCAAAGACGACTCCAGGCCGAAGCAGAGGGCAGAGGGGAAGATATAGCTCACCGCCGATGAGGCGCAGGTGTGCGCGCAGCTGGTGATAATGATCGGCGAGAGCCAGGTGTAACAGTACCCCCCCCCCCGAGCAGCGCCTCCCAGCGCTGGCTTACCTGAGTGCGTCCGATGGTACTCCGTGATGAGACTGTCGTCCAGCACCCAGGACGGCGGCACCCAGGACCTGTGCTCCGGGCCATATCCCTCCCAGTCCACCAGGTACTGGAGACCGCGACCACGGCGGCGGGAGTCCAGGATGGCCGTGACACTCCAAGCAGGATCTCCATCAAGCAACCTGGGGGGAGGAGGGGTCTTGGGAGGAGGACAGAGAGGGTCAGTCAGCACAGGTTTAACATGAGACACATGGAAGGTAGGATGGACCCGGAGGGAGGGGGGGGGGGCAAGCGCACAGCCACCGGGTTAAAGATCTTGGTGATGGTATACGGCCCGATGAACCGTTGCGCCAGCTTCCTCTTCTCCGCCTTCAACTTGATGTCTTTGGTTGACAGCCAAACGCGCTGACCCACCTGGTACTCAGGAGCGGCCCTCCTGTGGCGATTGGCGAAGCGAGAGTTGCGCTCCGCTGTGCGTAACAGAGCCTGGCGCGTACTAGTCCAAATGTGCCGGCAGCGCCTTACATGACCCTGGACCGATGGAACCGCCACCTCCTTCTCCTCCTCCGGGAACAGCGGCGGATCATACCCCAAGGATGCCCGGAACGGGGACATGCCGGTGGCCGAGGAAAGGGTGGAGTTGTGGGCGCACTCGACCCAGGGCAGGCAGGTGCTCCAGGAGGACGGATTGGACGAGGTGACGCAGCGCAGGGTTGCCTCCAGCTCCTGGTTTGCGCGCTCACACTGGCCGTTGGTCTGGGGATGGTGGCCAGAGGACGTGCTCACCGTGGCCCCCAGCGCGCTGCAGAAGGCGCCCCATACCTTGGAAACAAACTGGGGACCCCGATCCGAGACCACGTCCAAAGGGATCCCATGCAGCCTCACCACATGCTGAGTCAGCAGCTCGGCCGTTTCCCGTGCCGAGGGGAGCCCACGGAGAGGCACAAAGTGGGCCGCCTTGGAGAACCGGTCGACAATAGTCAAGATGGTGTCGTAGGAATTAGACTTAGGGAGGCCGGTAACAAAATCCAAGGCCACATGGGACCATGGTCTCCCAGGAACCGGTAACGGGTGGAGAAGACCCGCTGGAGGGAAAATGGAGGTCTTACCCACGGCGCACTGAGGACAGGCACGGATGTAGTTGGAGACGTCACCTCTGAGACCCAGCCACCAGAAGGACCGCTGAACAAGCTCCACCAGCCGAGAAGTACCAGGATGGCAAGCGAACTTGGACGTGTGGGCCCAATGGATGACGTCGCCCCGAACCGACGATGGGACGAACAACCTCCCGACTGGGCCGCCGCCAGGATCAGACTCAGCTTCTTGTGCCTTTCGGACTTTGGCCTTTATTCTCCATGCAACAGCTCCCACCACACACGAGGACGGGAGGATGGTATGCTCACGGTCCGCCGGTTCCTCGGGTTCGAACTGCCTGGAGAGCGCATCTGGTTTGCCGTTCTTAGATCCAGGCCGGTAGGTGATGGTGAACATGAACCGACCAAAGAACAGCGACCAACGCACCTGGCGGGCGTTCAGGCGCTTGGCCGTCCTCAGGTACTCCAGGTTTTTGTGGTCGGTTCAGACCACGAACGGCTGAGAAGCCCCCTCCAGCCAATGGCGCCACTCCTGAAGAGCCAGCTTCACCGCTAGGAGCTCCCGATCCCCGATGTCATAGTTCCGTTCAACGGGGGAGAGACGACGAGAGAAGAAGGTGCAGGGGCGTACCTGCCCATCCACTGGCGAGCGCTGGGAAAGCACTGCTCCCACCCCTGTGTCAGATGCGTCCACCTCGACCATGCACTGGAGAGCGGGGTCCACCTGGGTGAGGACCCGGGAGGAAGCGAACTCCGTCTTCAGGGCCCTGAAGGCCGAGGCAGCCTCTTCGTTCCACCTGAACGGCACCTTGGGGGAGGTGAGGCGGGTAAGGGGGGCGGAAATGGCGCTGTACTTGGGTACGAAGCGGCGGTAGAAATTAGCAAAGCCTAGGAACTGTTGCACCTGCTTCCTAGAAGAGGGGGTAGGCCACTCCACCACCTCTTTAACCTTAGCTGGGTCGGGGAGGACCTGATTATGAGCAATTACAAACCCCAAAAAGGAAGTCTGGTTGGTGAAAAATTCACATTTCTCTGCCTTTACATACAACCTGTTCTCCAGGAGACGCTGAAGGACCCGCCTCACGTGGACCTGGTGTTCCTCCCTGGACCGGGAGAAGATCAGAATGTCATCCAGGTACACAAACACGAAGACCCCCAGGAAATCCCGAAGAACGTCGTTAATTAGCCGTTGGAAGACGGCCGGAGCATTGGTAAGCCCAAACAGCATAACCAGGTACTCGAAATTGCCGCTGGGCGTCCGGAACCCCGTCTTCCATTCGTCGCCCTCCCGGATCCGTACAAGATGGTAGGTGCTGCGCAGGTCGAGCTTGGTGAACCAGGTGGCCCCCTGGAGGGAGTCGAAGGCCGAGTCCATCAGGGGCAGCGTGTACTTGTCTCTGATGGTGATGTCATTCAGCGCCCGGAAGTCGATACACGGGCGCAGGGACCCGTCCTTCTTCCCCACAAAGAAGAACCCAGCACCAACCGGGGACGAGGATGGTCGGATAATGCCTGCGCTGAGCGACTCCTTGATGTAGACATCCATGGCCTCACGCTCCGGGGCAGACAGGCTGTAGAGGTGACCAGATGGTAACGGCGCCCCCGGACATACCTGTCCGAGATCATGGAACTCAGGAGGCACCAGGGATAAGTCCGGAGGCGGGGAGTCCGGCGTCGGGTGCGGCACCGAGGGGGCACAGGCGGCAGACTGGAGACAGGAGCTCATACAGAACGTGCTCCAGGAGAGAACACTGCCGGACTGCCAGTCTAGGATGGGGTTGTGGAGCCACAGCCAGGGGTAACCCAAGATGACAGGAGAAGACGAGGTGGGTAGCACGATCAGGCTGAGGTCCTCCCTGTGATTGCCGGAGATGATCACCGGGACCGGTTTAGTCTTATGGGTAGCAGTCACTAAGGGCGAGTGAGCAAGGGTAACTAATTTCAAGGGAGATGACAGGGCTTGGCAGGGGATGCCCAAGCGGGTTACCAGGCCTTGTGAAATAAAATTTTGTTCCGCCCCTGAGTCCACCAGTGCGTGTGTGGCGTGAGCAGTCGAGTTGTGGCAAAACCTAACCGGGAGGATGCATTTGGTGAAGGTGCTTGAACGGGAGGCGTCCGCGAGACCCCCAAGAGCGGCTCGCGGAAGTTCCCCTCTTGGCCGAACCGGGCAATTCTCCACTGAGTGCTGATCCCCTCCGCAATACATGCAGAGAGACAGCTCTCGGCGGCGCTGTCGTTCCGCAGGAGAAAGCCTGGCCCTACCCACCTGCATTGCCTCCGGGGCATCGGCGGACCCAGGAGCGGGAACCACCAGGGGGCGAGACTGAGGAACCCGGGCGGAAACTTCGCCAGAGCCACCGGAAGTGCGGCGCTCAGCGGCCCGCTCCCTCAGCCTGTTGTCAATACTAATGGCTAAGGATGTTAAATCAGCTAATTTGTCCGGCAGCTCCCGGGAGGCCAGCTCGTCCCGCAGGGAGGAGTTCAGACTGCGAGCGAAGAGGCCACAGAGCGCCGCTTCGCCCCAACCAACTTCCTCCGCTGCCACCCGGAAGTCAACAGTGTAGTCGGCGGCAGACCGGCTACCCTAACGAAGGTTTAACAACCGGGCGCCAAAGGTGTTATCGTGAGCGGGATGGTCAAACACCTCCTTAAACTGTCGCACGAATTGGGCATAGGTCAGGCTCGCGTAGCTGGGTCTTGCCATGACGGCATAGGCCCAAGCTAACGCTCGCCCTCCCAGAAGGTTAGCTACGTACCCAATTCGGCTGTGATCGGACAGAAAGTCTCCGGGGACACGCTCAAACACCAACTCACACTGCAGGAGGAACCCCCTCGCCTCACCGGGTCGCCCGGTGAAGCGCGCTGGGGTTGGGATTGGTGTGAGTTGGGTCAGCGGACCCACACTACCGAGACTTACCGAGGAGGAGATGGAAGCTGACCCGCCGGAAGGTGCCGGAGGAGCCAAGCAGCTCATTTGCTGGACAATTTGGGTAAGCTGATTGTTAATTGTCTGTTGCTGTTGAGCAATTAAATCAACCCGAGCCTGTAGGTTGGAAAAGCGGCGTGCCAGCCCGCTGTCCGCTGAGTCTCTTTGCTGGAGTTGTACTGTCATAACCTTGGACTCAGGAAACACACGCACACGGGCTCGGGAAGATTTAATGCTTTTATTTACAGACAAGGGTGTATGAGTGCGTGAGTGGGAATGGAGATGTGGTGTGGGCGGACACCGTGCCAGGTGCGCGGAACAGCTCGCCGTTCGACCAGGTAACCCTGAGGGGAGAGCAGAGCAGGAGGTTAGATGTAGCCGACCACACCGTGGGAATAATCTGTTACGCTTGCTCACGTGCAGGGGGATGCGTGACTGGCGTTGGCTTGACAGCTGTGTCCTGGAAGACAGCGCGGCTGTGCGCCCTTGACGCGTCGGAGCCATGCAGGCGGAGATGAGGCGAGGAGGAGGAAAAGCCGCCACCTGGGAATCCACCTGTGCACAGGGGAAGGACTGAAGAGAAGGTAAGGGAATGATGAGTTGCTTACGTGTAGAGAGTGATGACGGTAGAGACCGGATCTGTCGCCGTGTAGAGGAGTAGATGCGAAGACGACTCCAGGCCCAAGCAGAGGGCAGAGGGGAAGATATAGCTCACCGCCGATGAGGCGCAGGTGTGCGCGCAGCTGGTGATAATGATCGGCGAGAGCCAGGTGTAACAGCCAGAGATTTACAGAAAGGTACACTGTCTCACTTCCCCAATTTGAGAGAGTTCAAACAAGCTCATTACATGATAAATTCGGAGTATTTATATTCTGCAATCATTGCAATGCAAACATCGTTTGGGAAACGATTCTGAGAGTTCAGAGAGGAAAAAAAACACATTATCCTTCCCCGTCACTCCCCTAAGCATTGATCCATCCCTACTGGATACGACTGCATTGGCAGGTGTGAGTCAACCTGATCTTGAGATGGAACTGGCCGACATAGCCGACAAAGACATATGGGTGTCCAAGTTTAAACGCTTGACAGCAGACCTTGAGGATGTTGCCCATCAGAAGGCCGTTCTTGCTCAGAATCACAAATGGAGTGATACTGAAAACCTCCCCAAACCGGACAAACTTGTGTTCGAAACATGGAATGCTATCCCCGACATTTATGTGAACATGAAAAAGTATGCACTTGGAGTCCTGTCAATCTTTGGATCCACATATGTATGTGAGCAGGTGTTCTCCAACATGAACTTTATTAAAAACAAAGATCGTGCATGCCTCACAGATGACAGCTTACGATCCTATGTAACGATGAAGGTGACGTCATACAGCCCTGATGGGCAGACACTGCGCTGAGGTTCAGGAGCAGAAATCACATTAACCAAGTATGATAAATATTTTAATTGTCTATTATTTTGCATATATTCATATTTTTTCATTGTTCAGTGAAATAGTCCTTTTATCATTCAGGTTGACAGCTGACTGCACGCGCCAGTAAAAGGATGACGGCACACAAAAGAGGACGGCATTTTTGGTTTGCTGCCGGTGGATAATTTAAGTTCAGTGTTTGTTTGTTTTGTTTTTTTTTTCATAAATACAAGAAGGACTGAAATAGACATTTAGTATTTTACTTGAAAGAAACCTTCAACCCAGCGTCTTTTTTTCACAGATCAAAATGTTTTTGTTGCATGCAGAAATGTAATTTCGTTTTCTCTGCAGGAGTTCATTGATTTCATAAATGCAACACATTATAGTTTGTTTATACATAGCATAAAAGCAAAAAAAAGTTATATGCAGTGTTATTTCATTTTAAATGTCAAAAGGGTTTTGTGGCTCCCAGTGTTTTCTTTTCTATGGGAAACGGGTCCAAATGGCTCTTTGAGTAGGAAAGGTTGCCGACCCCTGATCTAGAGAAAGCAGATGATAGGGTGCCAAGAGAGGAAATATGGTACTGTATGAGGAAGTCAGGAGTTGTAGGGAAGTATTTGAGGGTGGTGCAGGACATGTATGAGCACAGTGAGATGGTGGTGAGGGGTGCTGTAGGAGTGACAGATGGGTTCAAGGTGGGGATGGGATTACATCAGGGATCAGCTCTGAGCACCTTCTTGTTTGCCATGGTGATGAACAGGCTGACAGATGAGATCAGGCAGGAGTCTCCGTGGACCATGATGTTTGCAGATGACATTGTGATCTGTAGTGACAGTAGGGAGCAGGTGGAAGAAAATCCGGAGAGGTGGAGGTATGCTCTGGAGAGAAGAAGAATGAAAGTCAGGAGAATCAAGACATAATACGTGAGTGTGAATGAGAGGGAGGCAGGTGTAATAGTGAAGATGGAAGGAGTAGAGGTATTGAAAATAAATGAGTTTAAATACCTGAGGTCAACCATCCAAACCAATGGAAAATGCAAAAGAAAGGTGAAGAAGAGAGTGCAGGCAGGGTGGACTGGGTGGAGATGAGTGTCGGGGTGATTTGTATCATAAAGTTAGTTGGAAGAGTGAAAGGGAAGATTTATAAGATGGTAGTGAGACCTGCTATGATGTATGGATTGGAGACAGTGGCGATGACAAAAAGACAGAAGATAGCGCTGGAGGTGGCAGAGTCAAAGATGCTAAGATTGTCATTGGGAGTGACTTGGAAGGACAGGATTAGAAATGAGTCTATCAGAGGGACAGCTCAGGTTGGGTGGTTTGGAGACAAAGTAAGAGAGCCATGGCTGAGATGACTTGGACATGTGCAAAGGAGAGATAGTGGAGATATTGGACAAAGGATTTTGAAGATGGAGCTGCCAGGCGGGAGGAAAAGAGGAAGACCACAGAGGAGATTAATGGATGTAGTGATGGAGAAGACAGATGATCCGCTGTGGTGACTCCTGAAGGGAGTAGCTGGAAGAAGAAGAAGAAGATTTGTTTTACTGACTGATGCCCATTTGACAATGAAAACATGATTTTTTTACTTTTCAAACATAAAACATACAAACAAAACCCAAACATACTAAATCTACATATGCATATCAGATGATCATACACACAGAGTGAATAAAGGTGAATTAGAACAAAAATGATCACTGTAATGGCATGTAATGATAGAGTGAGTTTTAAAGTGAGTGAGTGAGTTTTAAATAAGTCTCTACCTTACAATGAGAAGGAAGGCGCACCATCTCCAAACCAAACCATGTGCTGTCATTAACTAATAAATCCACCAGCACAGCACAGGAAGGGTGGAGCAGAACTGCCCGTAGATTGTCAAACTAGGGCCCAAAGTCTCCAGTGGTGAAGTTGAGATTAACATGAATGGATGTTGATGATGGCTCATGACTAACTTCATGATGATTTCACCCAGATTCTCTGACATGGAGACATTTTACAAACGGAAGCTTGAGGAGGCTAGGTAAGTACTTTCCAGCTTGCTGAATTAATTTGTCCTATCACTGACATTAATTAATTTGTTGCTCTGCTGAATATTAAAAAAAACATGGAGATTGTTTTTCCTTTTACATGCTGCATGTTTTCCACACAGATCTGCTCTGAAAAAGAAAGATGAAGAACTGAAATCATTCAAAAACAGGTACTCCACACACAGAAACCTGAGATGATGCAGTTCGTGTGGAAGGGGCTGGACTTCAGACATTTGACCTCTGTGTTCACCTGAATAACCTGAGTCTGAATGAGAGAGCAAGTCTTTGCTTTTAGTCATGTTAAAAAAAACATCGGTTTAGCTGCAGTTTCTGCATGTATGACTTTATGTTCAACTCCTTGATTCATGTGTTTAACAGGATGGCAGGAGGCATTAGTGGGTCAGTGATGCGAAACAGCAGAGAGCTTCAACACAATCTGGATGACATGATGTAAGTCCTCTTCTTAAAATCAGCCTGTAAAATGCCTCAAATGAATTAAATACAAGCATCCAAGAGTAATTTAGAGGGCAGTCTTTAATTCAGTTCATTCTTCATTATTTATTTAGTCTGGTATAAAATCACACTTTTCACCTACTGGGCTGCTCTGAAAGAGAAAGAATAACTGAGATCATATAAAAACAGGTAGTTTTCATATAAAAACACGTTACTGTTGGTATGTTTCATGACTGAATACTTTTTGAATCAACTCTTGTTCTCACAGATTCTGCTTCAGTAAAAACAGAACAGCTGAGGCCCTATTAGGATTATCTAAAGTGTGCATTGCCTGTTTTTCTGCTGTGTGCCCTCACCACCTATAAATAGTGACTGACTGTGCACATGGTTTGCACTTGTAGGAGCGGACTCATTTAAAGTGGGCGAGGCTTGGTGCAAAGTTTGGCATGTGGTGTTATGTTGCATTTTTTACCTGTAATCAACAACAAGCAGCTCTAAAGTTAACAGTGCATTATCAACCGCTATTTCAGCAGCATGCTTAAAAGGCATGACTGCGCACATATGCCTGGTCCTACACCGGGGCTAGAATTTCTTGGTATTTGGAGTGGTTGATGTTGTAAAAAGCCATCCTAACCCATTACCTGATCTTTACTTTGAATTTTCATGTGATAAAAGCCTGAATGGCTTTAGTTCTCATGTACATTTTCAGTTATTAATGTCAGACTTACAGGACAAGTACACAGATTAAGGATTCATTTATTTATTTAGGAAGGAACAGAATGTGGGTCACTCTTTTTTAAAAAATGTAACCACCAGATTTTACCGTGCTTTTGTGCAGTGGGACCCATGTCACTGGGCCCTACAGCCAGAGTAGAGCCTGCCTGCTGGGATTCTTCATCCCACCAGAACATCAAAGTGCACAATGCCAACATACACAGCCGATAAAAGGTATTCACCCCCCCTGGATGCTTCAGCCTTTTGTTGCTTTGTAAAATGAAATCATGTCAAAATAATTTTGCTTTTTTGACAAAAATTTGCAACAAAAGCTTCTTTCAGGTCAAAGTGAAAACTGATTTTTACAAACTATTGTCAGTTAATTAAAATTATATGAGATAAAGTAATTGTTTAATAAAATACAAAATAACAAAAATAAATTAAAAAATATATAAGGTAAAGTAATTGATTGCGTATGTATTCACCCCCTTCTGCTCAGTATTTAGTGGATGCACCTTTGGCTGCAATCACAGCACTGAGTCTTTGTGGACATGTCTCAGTCAGGCTGGCACATCTGGACACACTGAGTCTTTGTGGATATTTCTCAGTCAGGCTGGCACATCTGGACACACTGAGTCTTTGTGGATATTTCTCAGTCAGGCTGGCACATCTGGACACTACAGGTTTTCTCCATTCTTCCTTCCAAAACAGCTCAAACTCTGTCAGGTTGCTCAGGGATCAGGCGTGAACAGCTCTTTTCAAGTGAAGCCACAAATTTAAGATCTGGGCTTTGACTTGGCCACTCCAGAACATTCACCTTTTTTTTCCCCCTTGTCCTGTGAAGCAGCTAGGTGAGCAGAACAGAAATCTGCTTCCCTTATTGTGGCAAACAGGTTTACTTTGTCAAAAGGAGCTTTATACAGTACACATACAGTATATGTACTGTATATTGTTTATAGACTCCTCTTGTGATAACTTTTAATACTTTATTTAAAGTGTTTTACCATTGATAGACACAACGGGGGGGGAGGTGGGGAGGGGGAAAGAAAAGAGCAAGGGACAAAGAAAAAAACAAACTGACACAACTGAAACAAACAGAAGACAAACTGTTTCTTCTTCTGAAAAGGTCTCATCACGAGTCTGGTATCTGCACCTGTAAAAGAACATACAGTATCTCACAAAAGTGAGTACATCCCTCACATTTTTGTAAATATTTTATTATCTCTTTTCATGGGACAACACTGAAGATATGACACTTTGATACAATGTAAAGTAGTCAGTGTACAGTTTGTGTAACAGTGTAAATTTGCTGTCCCTCAAAATAACTCAACAAACAACTATTAATGTCTAAACCACTGGCAACAAAAGTGAGTACACACCAAAGTGAAAATGTCTAAATTGTGCCCAAAGTGTCAATATTTTGTGTGGCCACCATTATTTTCCAGTGCTGCCTTAACTCTCTTGGGCATGGAGTTCACTAGAGCTTCGCAGGTTGCCACTGTAATCATCTTCCACTCCTTCATGGCAACATCACAGAGCTGGTGGATGTTAGAGATCTTGCACTCCTCCACCTTGCATTTGAGGATGCCCCACAGATGCTCAGTAGGGTTTAGGTCTCCCGACCCGGGGAGCTATAGCTCCCCAGTGCTGACAGCAGTCATACAGCCCCAAACCACAACACTCCCACCACCATGCTTGACTGTAGGCAAGACACACTTGTCTTTGGACTCCTCAACTGGTTGCCACCACACATGCTTGACACCATCTGAACCAAATAAGTTTATCTTGGTCTCAACAGACCACAGGACACCGTTCCAGTAATCCATGTCCTTTTTGTTTTCTTTTTTCTTTTTTTTTTTCTTTTTTTTGGTCTCATCAGACCACAGAACATTGTTCCAGTAATCCATGTCCTTAGTCTGCTTGTCTTCAGCAAACTGTTCACGGGCTTTCTTGTGCATCATCTTTAAAAGGGGCTTCCTTCTGGGATGAGAGCCATGCAGACCAATTTGATGTAGTTTGCGGCTTATGGTCTGAGCACTGACAGGCTGACCCCCCACCCCCCCAGTCCCGCTTCTTCAACTTCTGCAGCAATGCTGGCAGCACTCATACATCTATTTTCAAAAGACAACCTCTGGATATGACGCTGAGCACGTCCATTCAACTTCTTTGATCTACCAGGATGAGGCCTGTTCTGAGTGGAACCTGTCCTGTTAAACTGCTGTATGGTCTTGGCCACCATGCTGCAGCTCAGTTTCAGGGTGTTAGCAATCTTCTTATAGCCTAGGGCATCTTTATGTAGAGCAACAATTCTTTTTTTCAGATCCTCAGAGAGTTCTTTGCCATGAGGTGCCATGTTGAACTTCCAGTGACCAGTATGAGAGCGTATGAGAGCGATAACACTAAATTTAACACACCTGCTCCCCATTCACACCTGAGACCTCGTAACACTAACAAGACACATGACACTGGGGAGGAAAAATGGCTAATTGGGCACAATTTGGACATTTTCACTTGGGGTGTACTCACTTTTGTTGCCAGCAGTTTAGACATTAATGGCTGTGTGTTGAGTTATTTTGAGGGGACAGCAAATTTACACTGTTATACGAGCTGTACACTGACTACAATGTATCAAAGTGTCATATCTTCAGTATTGTCCCATGAAAAGATATAATAAAATATTTACAAAAATGTGAGGGGTGTACTCACTTTTGTGAGATTCTGTATGTGTGTATGCATGTGCGTGGGGTCTAAATGGGTTAGAATGTGCTGAGGATGGAATACAGAAATGAGCACCTACATTTCTACTGAAATACCCCACTCATAGCACAGCGTCTCTCCAATAGCCTCTCCTAACCAAGTCCTACTGTCTGGCTTCTTGTGCCAACTCTGTTTTCACGAAATGACAGAGGGTTTCAGCGAGTCTCTGGCGCTATAACCAGGTTGCTCCAGGTACTGTAGGTGGGGCTCGTCAGACTTGGGTGTCAGTCCACCTAGGAGAAGGGCCACTCTGATTTCAAATCCGAGCAGGTGGTGCCTGTTAGCCTTGGCCAGCAAACTACCTAGGAGAAAGTAAACTCTGATTCCAAACCTCCGCTGCCTTGCGGCTATACCTGATCACAGGAAAGGCTTCAGGAGTAAACCTCGAGGATAAATCTGGAGTGGAGCCCAAAGGTGGTTGGTAGATGCTCAGCACTACCTGATATACCTGCATATCGGGTACCACCCTGCATAGCATACCTGACTTCCGGCGCCACACGAGTAGGCTGCCTTTTTTGCAACAGCGGATCAATTTCTTCCTATTTCTATTTACTATCTGGCTCTCTTGCTAACCTTTCTGGCCCAGCGACACCTTTATTCCATCCAGACACGTAGATCGCCAAAATGTCTCCTGAGCCAGTGGAAAGAGCCTCTGTTTCTTGCAGGAGGCAGTACAATAGAGACCAGTTGTTAGCCCTTAACCGGCCCACAATGCTAACGCAAAAACTCGACATACCGGGAGAAATAAGACGGAAGCGGCATGGATGTCGAGCTGGAGTAAGACAGCGGGCGAGGAATATAAGGTACAGACCCATCCTCCCATCCGTTATTATGGGGAATGTACGATCGCTACTCATTAAGACTGACGAGCTAGCAGCTATCTCCCGCTACGAGAGCGTCTACAGAGAGAGTAGTTTGATGTTGTTTACGAGACATGGCTAACAGAACTAGCAACAGATACTAACATCGAACTGGAGGGTTTCCACGCAATATGGGCAGACCGAACACCAGACAGTGGGAAGGCAAAAGGCAGGGGAGTGATAATGTATGTCAATAACAGCTGGTGCAGACCAGGACATATCACGGTTAAGGAACAGTACTGCAACAAAGACATCGAGTTGCTAGCTGTTAGCATGCGGCCTACCTATCTCCCGAGGGAATACTCACACGTGATCTGCATTGTTATTTATGCAAGTCTGACGGCGAACGCTGGGACAGCGCGTGATGTCATTCACTCAGTAACTGGCAGGCTGCTGACAGAATACCCAGATGCTCTTCTCCTCCTCTCAGGTGATTTCAACCATATTTCACTGTCCCCCATTCTACCCACACTCAGCCAGTATGTCACATGCCACACTAGAGACAATAAAACACTGGACTTATTCTATGCAAACACTAAGGAGGTGTACACCTCATCACAACTCCCCCAACTCGGGAGATCGGATCACAACTTGGTTCATCTCCTGCCGGTGTACAACCCCCTAGTACACAGACAACCTCCGGTCATGCGCACAGTGAAGTTATGGTCTGAGGAGGCAATGGACGCTCTAAAGGACTGTTTTGAAACCACTGCCTGGGAGCAGCTCTGCGATCCACATGGTGAGGACATTGATGGCCTCACTCACACTATCATGGACTACATCACCTTCTGTGTGGACAGCACCATACCCACCAAGACCATACGGTGTTGCTCAAACAACAAACTCTGGATCAACCCTGAGATAAAAACACTTCAGAGAGAGAAGAAGAGGCTCTTCATGTCGGGGAACAGGGAGATGCTGAAGTCCGTACAGAGGGAGCTGAGGAGGAAGATCAGAGAAGGCAAGGACAGCTTCAGGAAGAAGATGGAGGACAAGCTGCAACAGAGTGACATTGGTGGGGTCTAGAGATACCTTAAAACCATTTCTGGGCTTCAGAATACCTTCCCACAGGCCACGGGGGGCAGGGAGTGGGCGAACAATCTGAACCTGTTTTTTAATAGGTTTGACAAACTGCCCTCCCCCCCCGACTGCACAACAACCACTGCTGCCAGTAAAGTCATCGAGACCTGCTGTCCACACCCCACTCCACCAACACCCCTCCCCCACTCCTAGCACACTGCCCCCCAACCTGACCCTCACTAAGACCCAGGTGAGGACAGAGCTGAGGAAGATCAAAGCGAGGAAGGCCTCGGGACCGGATGGCATCAGCGTGAAGCTCCTCAAGTCCTGTGCAGACCAGCTGTGTGGGATTGTGGAGCACATCTTCAACCTGAGCCTGAAGCTGGGGAGGGTACCACAGTTGTGGAAAACATCTTGTGTGGTACCTGTTCCAAAGACTTCCCACCCCAAAGATCTGAACAGCTACAGACCAGTGGCCCTGATGTCTCACTTGATGAAGACCCTGGAGAGACTGCTCCTTGCTCACATCTGCCCCCTGGTGGGACCAGCAATGGATCCACTCCAGTTCGTTTACCAGCATGGCATTGGGGTGGAGGATGCAGTGATCTTCCTCCTTCACCGTTCTCTGTCCCACCTGAAGAAGCCTGGGAATGCGGTGAGGATCATGTTCTTTGACTTCTCCAGTGCTTTCAACACCATTCAACCGATGATCCTGAAGGACAAGCCTCTGTGCGCTGGGGTGGACCAACACCTGTCATCATGGATCCTGGACTACCTCACTAACCGGCCACAGTTTGTGAGAACTCGAGATTGTGTGTCTGACATGATCTTCGGTAGCACGGGGGCGCCCCAGGGAACGGTCTTGGCTCCCTTCCTGTTCACCCTTTATACTGCGGACTTCTCACATAGCGCAACACACTGCCATCTACAGAAGTTCTCTGACGACTCTGCGATCGTCGGCCTCATCTCCAACAGAGATGAAGCTGAGTACAGAGGACTTATCCAGGACTTCGTGGGTTGGTGCCATCGGAACTGCCTCCAGATCAACGCGAGGAAAACTAAGGAGCTGGTGGTGGACTGCCGCAGGCAAGGACAACCCCTCACAGCACCAGTAAACATCCATGGAACAGACATTGAGATGGTGACATCCTACAAGTACCTGGGTGTTCATCTGAACAATAAACTAGACTGGTCACACAATACCGATGCACTCTACAAGAATGGACAGCGCAGGCTGTTCCTACTGAGGAGGCTGAGGTCTTTTGGTGTACAAGGGGCATTGCTGAAGACATTCTACAACACGGTGGTGGCATCAGCCATCACTTTTGGAGTGGTCTACTTGGGCAGTGGCATTTCAGCATCCGATAGGAAGAGACTGAACAAACTGATCAAGAAAGCTAGATCTGTCCAGGGGCAATGCCTTCACCCAGTGGAGGAGATAGGAGAGAGAAGGACGGTGGCTAAACTGTCATCTCTGCTGGAGTCCGAGTCCCACCCTATGCAGGACATACTGAACACACTGAGGAGCTCATTTAGCAGTAGACTACATCATCCTAGGTGCGCAACCGAGAGGTTTCGCAGGTCCTTCCTACCTACGACTGTCAGATTGTATAACATAAGCAGGGCCGCTCGCAGAGATAGCAAAAAATGTGACGACCTAATAGTATTGAATGCAAAAGACGCAATAGACTTACACAAATTGCCCCCTCCAGTATACAACTAGGACATTATCAGTCACTACGGAGGGTGACAATATGTATGGGTACATATTCATACCATGTAGGGTAACTAAATAGACGGTTATGCTGTTTATTCCATCTAGCTACAATGCTCCGTACTGTGTATATATATTTATATATTTATGTGTACATATGTATATTCACTGCTCTTATTTTCTTATCTTCTAAATTATTGCTCTGAGTGTTGCTATCCCTGTGCTTTTGCAATCTTGGAATTTCCCCATTATGGGACTAATAAAGGCTAATCTTATCTTATCTTATCTTATCTTCTGTGGATCTTTTTGACCTGTGTGCAAACTGAGATGGGCAATGGGAGGGAGGGAGGATGAACCTGATGTTCTGCATGACCAGCCGCTCAAAGCACTTCATTATGATGGAGGTCAGTGCTCCGGGCCGGTAATCATTGTAGATGGATGAACCCGGCTTCTTTGGGACTGGTATTATGGTGGCAGTTTTGAAACGTGGGGACAACAGCTTGACTCAGTGAGATGTTGAATATGTCAGCCAGGACATTCTTAAGCTCCTCCACTGCTCCTTGAACTGACTTATCAGGTGTTACAGTGTACTAACTGCACAAACAGCATGGGAAATTGTTTGTTTTTATAATGGCCATTTTGATTTAATGAGAAAGAATATCATCTTTAGCCACAGGTGCAAATTTGTGGAGCAGGCATTTTATGTGTGCCATGTTTCTGCCTCCAGAGTTCAAAAACGGACCAGCAAACATAAGAGTAAATTATACCCAGGAGAATTAATGGTGTTAGTGGAACCGGCAAATCAGATTAGTGAATGAAAATGATGTTTCTTTTCCATAAACATCAAGATGAGAGTTACTGTACATCACTAGTTCTTTCACACTGGGGATCAAGGTTTATTTTCTGTGATGCACAGTGAAACCTATATTGGAGACTGACTCGCTAATGGTAAAACAGATAAAACAGATCCCCCTTATGGATCGTCACCTTATCGTGGTGGTGGTGGTGGTGGGGGGTGCGTGCCCCAGTGATCCCAGGAGCTATGTTGTCCGAGGCAATTTGCCTCTGATAGGGTCGCCCAAGACAAACTGGTCCTGGGTGAAGGGCCAGCCTAAGAACGATCCAACAGACTCTCATGATAAATTCTATATCAAGGATTCAGTGTACCCCGCCCGGTATGGGGTTACCGGGGCCCCACCCTGGAGCCAGGCCTGGGGGAGGGGCTCAATGGCTAGCGTCTGGTGGCCGGGTTTCCACCCATGGGACCCGGCCTGGCTCAGCTCGAAGGAGTTACATGGGTCCGCCCTCCAGTGGGCTCACCACCTGCAGGAGGGATCATGGGGGTCCGGTGCTATGTGGATTAGGTGGCGGTCAAAGGTGGAGACCTTGGCGGACTGACCCCAAGCTTTCTAAAACAGGTTTTAAATAGTGTTATTTATTATGTCTGCCAGGTAAAATCAGCACCACTCAAGATTTATTGCAGGACAAAATCAATCAGTCTGCAGACCGCAAAGACTGATTATCATCATTATGCACTAATGAGTGCTGTGCAATCCTGAGGCTAGGCCAGTCTTTCTCTTGTCCATGATTTTGATGAGCAGAATTGTAAAAATTCCCTTGGGTATGATCACACGACACAGAAGACAGGACAACACACAATAGGCTGTCATCCAAATGCCATTAAACAAACAAAGAGTGAGCAGATCCTCCTGCAGATCTTGGCCTGAGGTTTGTTCCCTCTGCTGATGGCAGCACTGTTTTAACAAAAAAAAAAACAAACAAACAAAAAAAAAAACCTGTTGGGATATCCGTAGATGAGCTCAAACAAAGCCTGGGAGAGAAAAATTATAAAACTGTCATGAATTACATAATGATGGATGAATACACTGCCTATAAAATGTATTCATCCCCCTTTGATGTTTCAACCTTTCATTGCTTTTATAAATTAAATCATGGTCAAAATAATTTGGCTTTTTTGAAAAAAAAATGCAAAAAAGCTTCTTTCATGTCAAAGTGAAAGAAGATTTTTACAAACTACTGTCAATTAATTAAAATTATATAAGGTAAAGTAAATGATTGCATAAGTATTCACCTCCTTTAAAATGACGGACCTAATTCAACAGAGGTCCAGCTAGTTGACTGTGTGGCTAGTTGAATTTTCACAAAGGCATATGGGAGACTCCAAAGTCAATTGGAAGAAGGTTCTTTGGTCTGATGAGACACAAATTGTGCTTTTTTGCCATCAGACTAGCCACTGTTTGTTAGCCACCAAACACTGCACATCACAAACGCACCATCTCCACTGTGAACCGTGGTGGTGGAAGCGTTATGTTCTGGGGATGCTTCTCAGCAGCAGGCCCTGGAAGGTAGAGGAGAACATGAATGCAGAAACATATCCCCAAATGGGAGGATAATCTGATTTAATCTGCAAGAGAACTACGACTTGGGAGATTTATTTTCCAGCAAGACAATGACCCCAAGCATACAGCAAAACCTACACAGAAATGGTTCAAAGACAACAAGGTTGTCTCTCCTATCTCCTCCACTGGGTCAAGGCGTTGCCCCAGGACAGAGCTAGCTTTCTTGATCAGTTTGTTCAGCCTCTTCCCATTGGCTGCTGTAATGCCACTGCTCCAGCAGACCACTCCAAAAGTGATGGCTGATGCCACCACCGTGTCGTAGAATGTCTTCAGCAGCACCCCTTGTACACCAAAAGATCTGAGTCTCCTCAGTAGGAACAGCCTGCGCTGTCCCTTCTTGTAGAGAACGCAGTGGTTCAACAAAAATAAATTATCTCTAAATCTAAAAAAGACAAAGATTATGTTGTTTGGAAATTATAAAATAAATCATTAAATAATGGTAACGATAGATGATACCAGAATAGAAACAGTACAGGAAAATAAGTTTCTGGGGGTGACGCTAGACAATAAAATCTGCTGGAAACCTCACATCAGTCACATCCGGGCCAAGTTGGCAAAATGTATAGGCATACTGGGGAAGACAAGACACATCTTGGACTGTAAATCATTGGTCTTACTGTACAATTCACTGTTTCTACCTTATCTTAACTACTGTGTAGAAGTCTGGGGAAACACCTACAAGACCAACCTACAGTCAATATGCACATTACAAAAAAGAGCTATAGGATAATAAATTATATAGGATATAGAGACCATACCAATTCGTTGTTTTTAAAGTCACATGTCATAAAGTTCATCGATTTAGTTAAATTTAAGAAAGCACAAGTCATATACAGGGCAATTAATAATCAACTCCCAACTAATATACAAAAAATATTTTAAAAAAAAGAGACAATGATCATAATTTGAGAGGAGACTTAAACTTTACAAAACCCAAGATACGAACAACCAAGAAAAGTATGTGCATATCTGTCTGTGGGGTGGATTTGTGTAACAGTCTGGAGCCGGAACTGAAACTATGTACAAACAGAAATCAATTCAAAAAGAGGTATAAACATTATTTGCTGAAAGGATATATGTTAGAAGGGTAGTTTTTATATGTACGATTCACTATGCTCACTCTGGGACACTATGGAATGGTGGGTGGGACAGCACTGTGTATATCTGTGTTGTTTGAGGCTGGTTTTGATGTATGGACATCAATGTATGTTAGGATGGATGGGTGTTAATGTTGATATGTACAAAATACAGTTAATTGTATACTTGGGGTCTTAAATGTGGTAATTTGTATATAATTCATATGGGTGTATTTATGGAAAAGAGGAGATGGAATTAATAAGTGTTCACTTCTTCCTTCTCCCTTTCGAACACTGTATACTGTTACTTTATTGCATCTGTCATTTGTTTTGTTTTTGTTATACTTTTTTGTTTGAAATAAAGTATCTATCTATCTTATCTATCTATAGTTTGGAAATCTTTCTGCCAATCTCTTGGGACGACTGTCAGCTTCACGTCTGGCTACCACCGCCAGAGCAACAGGCAGGCTGAGCGTACCAACCAGTACCTGGAGGCCGACCTCAGATGTGTGGCAGCCAAGAACCCGTCCACATGGACCCCACATCTGACCTGGGTGGAATATGCTCATAACTCGGCTGTCTCTGCTGCTACTGGACTCACTCCATTTGAGGCCTCTATGGGGTACACTTCCCCCCGTTGCCCATGGCGGAGAGGGAGGTTGCCATGCCGTCCATGGGGGCTCACGCACGCCGATGCTGCCACCTCTGGAGAGCCACTCGAGCTGCTCTACGGAGCGCAACCGCCAATATGCGGACCGTAAGCGGGTCCCAGCTCCCAAGTACAAGGTCGGGCAGCATGTCTGTTTATCGGCGAACCAAATACCATTGAAAACAGACTCCAAAAAATTGTCACCCCGCTTCTTGGGTCCATATGCCATTACAAAGATCATCAATGATGCCACAGTCCTGCCTACAGCTCCCACGGGCCCTCTGAGTCCATCCTGCATTCCACGTGTCACGCATCAAACCCCTCTCCACCAGTCCTCTCTGCCCTCCCCCCCCGAAGCCACCTCCTCCTCCTCGGGTCCTCGACAGCCAGACCACCTACACCGTCCAGAGAATTCTGGATGTTCGCCATTGGGACTGGGGCCTCCAGTATCTGGTTCACTGTAAGGGCTACGGCCCAGAAGAAAGATCATGGATCCCCAAGTCCTACTTTCATGACAAGGGGATGGTTTGGGCCTTCCATCAAAACCATCCAGAAAAGCCCAGTGGACCGCCAGGAGGCGCTCTTGCGGGGTGGGCACTGTCATGTTCAGGTGAGTGCACGCCCCCTCCTTCCTGAGAATAATTCCCCCGACCTCACAGGCAATCACTTCACCTGTGTGATTAGACGCACCTGTCACTTCTGCCTCGCCAGCACATTAAAGACCACCAAGTGGCTCATTGGGTATATTTGCCTCAGCAAGTATAAACAATTTCTAGTCGAGGATAGCCTAAATTATTCCTCTGCTTTTCTCCTTTTCTCAGGTTGCTGCCATCTGTGTGGTGTGTCTTCGGGGATTGTTGTGTGCTCACCTGCCCCATCAACCTCATCCCACTTCAACAGCCTTCTCCATCTGGTCAGACACCACCCAGCTCCTTCCCAACCTTTTTCCAGCCGGTTTCATTCCGCTGGTTCGTCTATTTCTGCTGGGTCCCTCTCTGTCGGGTTCTCTGCTCGGCTCACATAAGTGGCAATTAGACCACCCACTTCCTGAGCCGCCTTCCTCCACTGATTCGCTCTCGTCTCTCCCCACAGGCTTAGTCTTCCTCTGGCGAGTGGCGTTTTCCATAACAGTGCTTTCTGTTTTTTTAAATCAATAAACTGTTTAAACGTTGTTTCTTTGTGTCGTGAGTGTTTTCTCTGGTGTTGTTCCCTGCACGTGAGCTGATCATTCTATCAATACACACATGGACAAAATTGTTGGTACCCCTCTGTTAATGAAAGAAAAACCCACAATGGTCACATAAATAACTTGAATCTCACAAAAGTGGAAATAAATAAAAATTCTATGAAAATTAACCAATGAAAATCAGACAATGCTTTTGAATTGTGGTTCAACAGAATTACTTTAAAAACAAACTCATGAAACAGGCCTGGACAAAAATGATGATACCCCTAGAAAAGATTAAAAATAATGTGACCATAGGGACATCTTCAACCAAGATGTGTCCTCTAATTAACATCACAGGTGTCTACAAGGTTGTAATCAGTCGGCCTATTTAAAGGGTGACAAGTAGTCACTGTGCTGTTTGGTGACATGGTGTTTACCACACTAAACATGGACCAGAGGAAGCAAAGGAGAGAGTTGTCTCAGGATTAGAAAGAAAATTATAGACAAGCATGTTAAAGGTAAAGGCTATAAGACCATCTCCAAGCAGCTTGATGTTCCTGTGACTACAGTTGCACATATTATTCAGAAATTTAAGATCCACGGGACTGTAGCCAACCTCCCTGGACGTGGCCGCAGGAGGAAACTTGATGAAAAATGGAAGAAGCGGATAATACGAATGGTAACAAAAGAGCCCAGAACAACTTCTAAACACATTCATGGTGAACTCCAAGTTCAAGGTACATCAGTGTCAGATCGCACTATCCGTCGTTGTTTAAGCCAAAGTGGACTTCATGGGAGACGACCAAGGAGGACACCACTGTTGAAAACAAATCATAAAAAAGCCAGACTGGAATTTGCCAAACTGCATGTTGACAAGCCACAAAGTTTCTGGGAGAATGTCCTATGGACAGATGAGAAAAAACTGGAACATTTGACAAAGCACATCAGCTCTATGTTCACAGACGCAAAAATGAAGCATACTAAGAAAAGAACACTGTCCCTACTGTGAAAGATGGAGGATGTTCTGTTATGTTCTGGGGCTGGTTTGCTGCATCTGGCACAGGGTGTCTTGAATCTGTGCAGGGTGCAATGAAATCTCAAGACTATCAAGGTATTCTAGAGCGAAATGTGCTGCCCAGTGTCAGACAGCTTGGTCTCAGTCACAGGTCATGGGTCTTGCAACAGGATAATGACTCAAAACACACCGATAAAAACACCCAAGAATGGCTAAGCGAAATATTGGACTATTCTAAAGTGGCCTTCTATGAGTCCTGATCTAAATCCTATTGAACATCTGTGGAAGGAGCTGAAATATGCTGTCTGGAGAAGGCACCCTTCAAACCTGAGACAACTGGAGCAGTTTGCTCATGAGGAGTGGGCCAAAATACCTGCTGAGAGGTGCAGAAGTCTCATTGACAGTTACAGAAATCGTTTGATTGCAGTGATTGCCTCAAAAGGTTGTGCAACAAAATATTAAGTTAAGGGTACCATCATTTTTGTCCAGGCCTGTTTCATGAGTTTGTTTTTTAAAATAATTCTGTTGAAGCACAATTCAAAAGCATTGTCTGATTTTCATTGGTTAATTTTCATAGAATTTTTATTTATTATCACTTTTGTCAGATTCAAGTTATTTCTGTTACCATTGTGGGTTTTTCTTTCATTAACAGAGGGGTACCAACAATTTTTTCCACGTGTGTATGATATTTCGGATCCAGTTCAAAGCATGAAATGGATTTGTCCTCCCCTTTTAAGTGCCATCATATTAATATTCAATTCAATTCAACTTTATTTATATAGCATCATTTCACAACAACAGTCATCTCATAGCACTTCCATCTGTAGGAGAAACCCCCACAATTTCAGAAAGACCCCAGCAATCAGGCGATCTCCTGTGAACAAGAACTTGGCAACGGTGGAGAGGAAAAACTCCATTTTAGCAGGAACCTCCAGCAGAACAAGGCTCAGGGAGGGGCAGTCATCTGCTTCGACTGGCTGGGGGGTGAGGGGATAACAAAGAAGAAGAAAAGAACAGGCATGTAGAGAGCAAACAGCACAACGGGGACTCAATCTATGGGAGAGAACAAACAGATGTTAATGACCAGCAAAAATATTTCATTGAGAGTGAAGAAAGGAGTGAAGGCCAGTGCATTGTTGAAGGTCCCCCAGCTGTCTAAGCTTATTAGCAGCATAACTAAGGGAGGGTTCAGGGGCACACGATCCCTCCCTAATTATAGTCTATATCAAAAAGGAAGGTTTTGACCCTATTCCTAAAAACAGAGATTGAGTCTTACTCCCAAATTCAGATTGACAGCTGGTTCCACAGGAGAGAAGTTTAATAACTGAAGGCTCTGCCTCTCATTGTACTTTTGGAGATTCTAGGTATTACAGGTAATCTTGCATTTTGGGAGCATGGTGCTCTCTTAGGATAATAGGGTAGTATCAGATCTTTTAAATTAAAAGGGGATTGATTATTTTGAGTTTTGTAAGTGAGAAGAAGGATTTTAAACTTAATTCTAAATTCTATGGGAAGCCAGTGAAGGGAGGCCAGAACAGGAGAGATATGATCTCTCTTTCTAGTACCTGTTGAAACTCTAGAAGGCGGTCTCAGAAACAAGTTTAATATGTGAATTAAAAAACAGATCTTGATCAAAAATAACTCCAAGGTTCCTCACAGAACTATTAAGAGAAAGAGTAACCGCATCCAAGCTAAGAGTTTGATTTGGAAAGATATTTCTAAGGTTTTTTGGACCAACAAGGATGGCTTCAGTCCTATCTGAATTTAATAGCAGCAAATTACAAGTCATCCAAGCTTTAATTTCCTTAAGCAGACCTCTAATTTGGCTAATTGATTATTATCATCTGGCTTCATTGACAGGTATAATTGTGTGTCATCTGCATAACAATGAAAATGTTGTTTTTTTTTTTTTTTTGTTACTTATTTGTACCCGTAGGTAGATTTGGTTTGCAGTCTGGTGACAAGCCACCGGCTGCTGGTCGCTGCGTGCGCGAGCGCCCTAAACCTACATGTTTTTGGTATGCGGGAGGAAACCGGAGAAATCCCGGACTAAACCCACGCAACACGGGGAGAACATGCAAACTCCACACGGCTCACTGTTGGTCGGGGGCTGGGATCGAACCCACGATCCCCCGGCCGAGGGTAAACTGTGCTGCCGCAGTGCTAAACCACTGCGCCACCGTGCAGCCCCGATACATGTATACAGTGTTACATATGTATACAGTGCTTTCTAATAATGTTGCCTAACGGAAGCATATATAAACTAAAAAATAAGGCCTAGCACAGATCCCTGTAGAACTCCATGACTGAGCTTTGAGTTGGAAGAAAACTCATTATTGACATGAACAAACTGGAGCCTATCAGATAAATAAGATCTAAACCACTGCAACGAAGTTCCTTTAAATCCAACAGGGTGTTCTAATCTTTCAAGTAAAATATTATAATCGATAGTATCATAAGCTGCACTAGGGTCTAAAAGGACAATTTCATTATGAGATGCGATAAGGAGGTCATTAGTGACCTTCACTAAAGCCGTTTCAGTGCTATGATGGATTCTAAATCCAGATTGAAACTCTTCAAATAAATCATTTTCCTGCAAGTGGTCAAATAATTGCATAGCAATGACTAAGATTTTTGAAATGAAAGGCAAATTAGAGATTGGTCTATAGTTAGCTAAAACTCCTGGATCCAGCGTTGGCTTCTTTTTTTTTTGTAACTTAAGATTTTTATTCATTTTTCATTATATATATTGCATTCAGATCACAGTATACATTTAAAAAAACAAAGGGGCTAGAGTAAAAAAGAAAAAGAAAAAAAAAAGTGGGGGGGACAAATGTTGGAGCATCAAGTTTTTAGTTTCCATCTCTTAATTCTTCTGGTTTTTCCAGCGTCTTTGGTTATTCTTTCAATATCTGTCTCGTTGTTGCACTTTGTAGTGTGTCCATTTCCGCCATTTTTTTTCCCACAGTCCTTCTTGCATTCTTTGTCGATATGTTAGTTTTTCCATCATACGTATGTCCTCAATAATGTCAGTCCATTGCTCTTGGTCAGGAAGAACTTCTGATCGCCATTTTTTTGTGATTGTTTTTTTACATGCAATCAACAAGATTTTAACTAGATATCTGTCCTCAGCCTGTATAACATTGTCTCTTTTAAGATCACATAGGTACATCAGGTTACAGTTCATTGGTATATTATATCCTAATATCCTCTGTATTGTCACATGTATAGATTTCCAGAATGATGAGATTTTGCAGCATTTCCAAAACATATGTGAGTGGGCTGCATTTTGAGCCCCACATCCCCTCCAGCATAAAGATTGGGTATTTGTATATTTTCCTTGAATCTGTGGTGTAATGAAAAAGCGAATCAGGTTTTTCCATCCAAATTCCCTCCATGTTCTTGAATTTGTTGATGTGTGTTGTGTTTTCCATATTTCCTGCCAGCTTTCTTCTGTTATGTTTAAATTGAGTTCTTTCTCCCATTTCTCCTTTATATAGTTACTTGAATGATTGCCATAAGTTTCTGATATAGCTTTGAAATAATTCTTGTTTTATTTCCTGTATATGAGCTTAAAATGAATTGTATAATCTCGCTCACATCTGTTTGGAGGTTATGCCTAATCTTCTTCATATAATAGTCTCTCATCTGCAGATATCTGAAGAATTCCGATCTTTCTAGTTTAAATTTTCTCCTGATGTTTACAAAGCTCCCGAGATCTTTTTTTCCGATATTGCCCCATGCTGTGATTCCCTTGTTCACCAGATTTTTGTATCCCCTATCTTGTTTTGCCGGTTCAAACTGACTGTCAAATGCTACCCATTTCAATAGTTTTATGTCTTCCTTTATATTATACTTTTGTACTATTTTATACCACAGTTCTAAAGTAAATTTAGTGATTGGGTCTATTTGTTTGATTTGCTTATATGCATCTTTATCTCCTATTATGCTTTGTACTGGGAGTCCCTCAATTTCCTTTTCCATTTCTTTCCATTTTGCCTCATATCCCTCGTCGCACCAACATATGATATATCTTATTTGTGCCAAGTAGTAATATTCTTTTAGACTCGGTAGGCCCATGCCTCCTTTCTCTTTTGGTAACTGGAGAGTTTTATATTTCACTCTTGGTTTTTTACCTCCCCAAACAAATCTCGATATCATCCTGTCCCACTTTGAGAATTGGGCATCTGGAATCTCTGTTGGTAGAGCCTGGAAGAGGTAAAGTAATCTAGGTTGTATGCTGATTTTGACTGTCTCAATTTTTGAATTCAGATCCATATTTAAGTTTGACCATCTATCAATATCTTTTTTATTTCTTGTTCCAACCTATCATAGTTTGCTTTATAGATTTTGCTTAGATCTTTAGGTATGTTCACTCCAAGGTATTTTATTTCTTTTTGTTTCCAGTTTAGTTTGATCTTATCAGTTATCTGATCTAGAGGGTTATAGTGGAATGTCAGTATTTGTGTTTTTGTTATGTTTATCTTGTATCCTGATAATTTTCCAAAATTTTCTATCAAGTTCATCATTTCCATTATTGATTCATCTGGTTGTTCAAGGTAAACTATAATATCGTCTGCAAATAGCCCAATCTTGTGTTCCGCCCTCTTTATTGTTACACCTTTTAATTTCTTATTTTGTCGTATCGCTTGAGCCAGTGGCTCTATGAACAGAGCAAACAAGGTGGGCGATAAGCAGCATCCCTGCCTAGTTGATCTTTGTATATTTACTTTGTCTGTTAAGCTACCGTTTATCTTGATTCTTGCCACAGGTTCTTGATACAGCGTCCTTATGCATTGCACTGATTTTTCGTTAAATCCAAAGCGTTCCAGCACACTATATAGGAATTTCCAGGTAACCCTGTCAAATGCTTTTTCTGCGTCTAAACTCATTATTACTGCGCTTTTCTTTTCTTTATGTATTTGATTAATTATATGTATTGTTCTCCTGATATTGTCATGTGTTTGGTGTCCCTCTATGAAACCAGTTTGATCATCTTCTATCAATTCCGTCAAGAATGTCTTTATTCGTTTACATATAATTGTTGTATATATTTTATAATCCACATTTAATAAAGAGATTGGCCTATAGTTTCTGCATTGTTCTCTATCTTTCCCTGGCTTTAAAATGACTGAAATAATGGCTTCGTTCCATGATGGAGGTATTTTGTTGTTGTTCAACGTCCAATTAAATGACTTTAGAAGCTGTGGCGTGAGTTCTTCTATAAACAGTTTATAAAACTCAGATGGGTATCCATCACTACCTGGTGATTTACCGTTTTTAAGTGACTTAATCACATCTCTAATCTCTTGTGTTGTTATTTCTGCTGTTAGCTTTTCATTTTGTTGATTTCCTATTGATGGCAAGTCCAATGTGCATAGAAATTTTTTAATATCTTTAGTATTTGTTTCTTCAGGTTGCGAGTATAGTTCTTGGTAGAAATTATGGAATATTTCTTCGATGTTTTCTGGGTTAACTGTGGTTTTATTTGTGGTGGGGTCGTTAATCTTGTATACATTATTCATTGTTTGTTGTTTTCTTTACCGTTTTGCCAGCAGTTTTGTGGCTTTTGGTCCCGTTTCATAATATTTTTGCTTTAGATATCTATTTTTCCTTTCAATTTCATCCATTTGTGTTTCTTTTATCTTTATTTTTTCTTCTTTAATTTCTTGATATATTTTTGGGTCATTTGTGCTTTGATGTTTATGTTCTAATTCCCTCAGTCTCTCACATCTTTGTTCATATGCTTCCAGTTTAGTCTTATTTGCTTTTCCTGTTTCAACAATTAATTTACCTCTTAACACGGCTTTTAGTGCATCCCATAGTATTGTTGGGTCCACTTCTTCATTGTCATTCTCTTGGATATATTCATTTATGTTTACTTTTATTCTTTCTTTCATTTTATCATCATTTAACAGTCCTACATTAAGTTTCCATGTTGTTTGTCGTTTTCTATTGTTTAAATATATTTCCATGTATATAGGATTATGATCTGATATTTCTGCCCCTCCAATCCAACAATTTCTCACCCTGTGTCTGTCACCTTCATTCAAAAGGAAGTAATCTATTCTAGAGTGTACTTTATGGACTGCTGAATAATGTGTATAGTCTTTTTCGAGTGGGTGCAGGTCCCTCCAAATGTCTACCATACCCATTTCTGCCAGTGAGGTTCTTATGAACTTTGTTACATGTTTTTTTGTCTTCTTAACACTTGTTGTATCAATTTCATGATCCATGACAGCATTTAAGTCTCCTCCACAAATTAGGACTCCTTCACTGTGTGTTGCTATGAGATCAAACAGATGTTGAAAAAAAACCTTGTCACTTTCTGGTGGGGCATAGATGTTCACTAATGTGATCTGCATTCCATCTATTCTACCCTTTATTATTACATACCTGCCTTCTTTATCCTGGATTTCCTGTTCACATTCAAATTGTATTTTATTTGAGATTAGTATCATAACCCCCCTTTTAGTTCCTCCCTTAAATGAACTGTAGTAGGAGTTCTTATAGCCAAATCTCTTTAGTTTCACATGTTCTGTCTTGCTCAAATGTGTCTCTTGCATAAATATAATTTCGGCTTTTTCCTTCTTGAATTTTCTTATTATTCTTTCCCTTTTAACAGGTGAGTTCAGACCATTCACGTTTAGTGTTATTATCTTAAGATTTTTACCCATAATCATGTTTTTCCATTTTTTTAACTTGTGCTCCTAGCCCCTTTAACAACAAAAATAACACATATTTATATAAAAACACATTAAAAAATCTCGACCTCCGTACTTTGGGCCTTTCTTCTGCCCACTGGTCCCTGTTGGTGGGTGGAGGGAATGTCCTCACCGAGTGTAGGGCCCTCCCTAGACCTGTATTTACTATCCAAGAAATAGTCATTAGTCTAGAAATGTCCAACAAATATCACTTAAACCTCTCCTAGCCGTCTGTTTCTCTTTTACCTTGTCTTCTTGGCCTTCATTTCTTCTGTGTCTTTCTTAACCTTTGTTATAATCTAGGCTTTCAGTTGAAAGCCTTGTAGTCTTTCCTGGGCCCGCTGCTCCACGTCTTCCCCCGTCTTTTGCCGTTCACTCGCCTCCACTCCGTCTGTCGTGATGCGTTCAGGGCCGCCGCTGCTCCTACCGTTTCCTCCGGCACGTACACCTCAAGGCCCCGCTCCATCATGCCCTGCGCTGCCTCTCTGGCTGTGTTGTATGTCCTCATGCCGTTTTCCCAATGAATCCTCATCTTCGTTAGCGGCGTTTGGAATCTAATTTTTTTTTCTTTCAGCGTTTTTTTAATGTTGGCATATTTCTTCCGCTGCTGCACAATTTCTGCCGGGTAGTCATGATCAAAGAATATCTGCTTGTCGCCGATTCGTATCTTTTTTTTCCACGCTCGTGTCAGGATTCTTTCCTTTACATCATATTTCAGAAAGTTTACCACAACTGACCTGAATGTAGAGCGTGGGTTCGGGTTCTGTGCCGAGGCTCTGTGCGCTCGTTGAATCTGCAGATCCGCTTCGCTGGGCAGTTCCAGCTCTTTTTTTAAGAACTGATCCATGAATTTCGTCATCGAGTTGCCTTCAATGCCCTCCGGGATCCCGAAGATGCGTATATTGCCCCGTCTGGACCTGATCTCCAAGTCGGTTACTTTCTCCTGCATCCTCTGCATTTGTGCCGTCAGGGTCTGCAGCTGTTCGCTTGCCTCGCTATTCCAATCTTCCAGCTCTGATATTCGGGCCTGCGCTTCTATCATACACGCCCGCTGGGAGCGCAGCTCCTCCATGTTTTCTGCTAGCTTGCGCTCCATTTCTCTTCGGAGGCCCATAATTTCCTCCTTAATCTCTTTTTTCAGCTCCTCCTTAAGAGCCGCTAAATCCTGTTGTAGCTGCCGTTTGAAGTCTCTCAACTCTTTACCCAAACTGGCGATGCCAGTGTTCATGGTATCGAGTGTGTCCTCCATTTTCTCTGCTGCAGTCACCTCGTTTTTTTGGGCCCCGTGTTCAGCGGTTTCTCCTGCGTTGTTGAAGAGGAATTCTTTAATTTTACTCTGCTTTTGTCCTTGTGCCCGGCTCCTTCGTGTTTTCATCCCTTAGTTTATTGATCCGCTTATGTCGAGTTGGCCATTTACCGATGATTTTTAATCCGGCTAGGGAGAGCTCTCTGTTTAAGCGTTATGTCTCTCCGCCATCTTCCCGGAAGTCCCCAGCGTTGGCTTCTTAAGTGAGGGTTTAATTACAGCAGTTTTAAAAGACTGCGGTACATGGCCTAATATTAATGAAGAATTGATTATTTGAAGAATAGAGCTACCAATAAATGGGAAGACTTCTTTAAATAACCTGGTAGGAATACAGTCTAAAAGACAAGTTGAAGGCTTGGATGAGGAAATTATTTTATCTAACTCTAAAAGGTCAATTGGAGTGAACTCATCCAAACAGATGAAGAGTTTACTTGCAAAAACCGATAAACTCCACTTCCATGACAATTTCACTTTTTACATCAAACAACTGTTAACATTTCCTACATATAGAAGTTCAAATCGTTTTGTCTCAAAAGCTGATATGTCACTGATAGACACTGCAAATTCATGTTGGTTTTTTTTTTTTTTTCAAAAGCCGCTAAACGCCGGGAGTGGTTTTATTTTTTTTTATTTTCTTTTTTTACAAAAGCAGATAACTCCACAAGTCAAATCAGCGCTTGGTATTTGGGTCACGTGACTCATCTTGGCTGCCTTCTGGGTCTGCTTGCTCTGACTGATTTCCTTGGCTGTGTTCGGAATGTTTACTCACTCCCTCTCTACTCGCTATATAGTGAATTTAGATATAGTGGACTATACAGTAAACTTGATATAACAATAAAATTAACTGCTTTTGGACACTACTGGTCTTGTTTTCGCAGCACAGCTAATGATGTCATCACGTGAAAGTAAAATGTAACAGACTAACATGTTATGTCCATAACCATCCATCCATCCATCCATCTTCTACCGCTTTTCCGGAGGTCCGGGTCGCGGAGGCAGCAGTTCAAGCAGAGAAGCCCAGACTTCCCTCTCCCCAGCCACCTGCTCCAGCTCTTCAGAGGGGATACCAAGGCGTTCCCAGACCAGCTGGGAGACATAGTCTCTCCACTGAGTCCTGGGTCTGCCCCGGGGTCTCCTCCCAGTGGGATGTGCCTGAAACACCTCAAGTGGGAGGCGTCCAGGAGGCATCCTAATCAGATGCCCATACCACCTCAACTGACTCCTTTCAATGTGGAGGAGCAGCGGTTCTACTCTGAGCCTCTCCCGGATGACTGAGCTCCTCACCCTATCTCTGAGGGTGAGTCCAGCAATCCTATGGAGAAAGCTCATTTCAGCCGCTTGTATCCGCAATCTCGTTCTTTCGGTCATTACCCAAAGCTCGTGACCATAGGTGAGAGTAGGAACGTAGATTGACTGTTAAATCGACAGCTTTGCCTTAGAACTAAGCTCCCTCTTCACCACAACAGACCGGTACAACGTCTGCATCACTGCAGATGCTGCTCCAATCCGTCTGTCGATCTCTCGCTCCATTTTCCCCTCACTCGTGAACAAGACCCCAAGATACTTAAACTCCTCCACTTGGGGCAGGAGCCTGTCCCCAACCCAGAGAGGACAATCCACCTTTTTCCAGCTGAGGACCATGGACTCGGACTTGGAGGTGCTGATTCTCATCCCAGCCGCTTCACACTCAGCGGCAAACCGTCCCAGCAAGAGCTGTAGGTCATTGCTGGATGAAGCCAACAGGACAACATCATCTGCAAACAACAGAGATGAGATCCTGTGGTCACCAAGCATGACACCCTCCATTCCCTGGCTGCGCCTAGAAATCCTGTCCATAAAAATTATGAACAGGATCGGTGACAAAGGGCAGCCCTGGCGGAGTCCAACTCTCACTGGGAATCCATAACCAGTACTTTAATAATGAGGCCGGAAGTGCAATAGAACGTGACGTTATTGAGTGACTCACAGTGACACAAGGCGCTCCCTTATAGGCAGAGGCAAAGGTCAAAAGAGACTGTGCCTCTTTCGTATCAGCACTTTATACCCAGGATGGTGGCGGAACTGGAAAGGTGGAACCACCACCCACATCATACAATAATACGTCTTATAACAACAGTCCACGCCCCCTCCCTTTAAAAAAAATCCAAAACGTATGCACACCAATTACACCCTCCCAAATTTAGTACCGGAGTGGTGGCCTAGTTGGTAGAGCATCCGCCCCACAACCGGGAGGCTGGGGGTCAAATCCTGGCCGGGCCATACCAAAGACCGGGCCAAAATGGTACTTTCCACCCTCTAGCTTGGTGCTCAGCATAATAGAACTGGGAAAGGTGGACAGTGAGGAGTGGCGACCACTGTCCTGTATTAGTTTTGTAAAGTGACCGAGATGTGGTCATTCACCTCATAGGCAACCAAATAATAATAATAACTCGAAAAGGATTAAGCAGAAGAAGATGGATGGATGGATGGATGGATAATAATAAATTTAGTACCCGAGTCATACCCTATAATAAACAAATAAAGTAGGCCTATCCATGCACACAAACAACTAAAACTTGAGGGGGACAGGTGGACTACTGTCCCACCTCCACACAGCTAGACGGATTATTCTGCCATCTTTGATAGCATAAAGTCCATGAAATAAAATACTGCCGTGTTCC
The DNA here is from genome assembly GCA_020510985.1 of Pholidichthys leucotaenia. Taxonomy (NCBI): domain Eukaryota; kingdom Metazoa; phylum Chordata; class Actinopteri; order Cichliformes; family Pholidichthyidae; genus Pholidichthys; species Pholidichthys leucotaenia. The sequence continues at coordinate 166,005,213 of CM035843.1, read as the reverse complement.
TATTATAACACAAAAATAACCCCATAAACCTATATACACACAGGTAAAACCTTAGTCCAATAAACAACCAATTAACATGCACATTCATGCCCTGCTACCAACATTCCTAATAAAACCACCCCAACCCAGGCAAACCCCACAGTAATATAAACCCCAGACATGATAACACAAACATTACTTGTTTGTTTGTTTTTTTTTGTTTTTTTTTCCACATGGGCACTTGATGTAGCAATTCTGCATGAGAAACATATCAACTACGTAGCCCGGGCAATTCGTATTCAACCCAACCCATCGCCCCTTTTTACGGTACAGTCTCGATGGAGAAGCCACTTCCCCGGAGACCTATCTGGCGGGTCCCGTCCAGAGCTTCTCTGTCTCTTCGTCCCAGGAGATGAGCCCCGCCTGAGCCCCAACACCTCCTTCTCCTCGTTGGCACACCACAGTTCACTGGGGTGTATCCATGAGTCATCTGACAGCCGAAGGTACCCTTCCCCTCGAACAGCTACTACCTTCAGCCGCCCCTGGTCCTCCCGTCATTTCCGTTTTCCATGGACCCCTCTCAGCCGAGCCCTCTCTCTGGGTTGAACAACATTACCGACTCCCAAAGGACCCTGACTTGGTTTCCAATGTCCATGATGTTTCAACCGGGCCTCCTCACTGGGTCGCGCCACACCAGCGACCCTCTGCAAAGCCTGACTCGGCCTCCAGTGTTTCTGTGTGACATATCTGTTTCCCGTGCCAGTTAGTCCTGCCCTGCTCACTTTCATTTGCAGTGCCGGTGAAGTCATTGTTGCTCCATGCTTCTCGGTACCTCCCGGCCGAACTCTGGAAGCAGCAGGAGCCATCCAGTTTGCTCCACCCTCCATCACAGGCGTTCCACCGTGCCACCCAGTTCCCTCACCTGTGGTAACTTGGGCCCTGGCACCAGAACCCTCCCGCGATGGCCCTGGGTGGTATTGTTCCTGTCCATCACCCAGAATACTAGGCCATGTATTGTCCCAAACAGCATCATCCACCACTTGTGGAACTGGTCGGTCCCATAAACCACTGCCCGACCACTCCTCTCCGCCACTGCTGGTAATTGAGAAGCCCAGTCTATAAAAAAAGGTTGCAGCCCATCACATTCGACCCACTCGCGGTCACCACGAACTGCAGGCTGGACAACTCCGCTGACTTGTACCTCGCCGTCAGCTCCAGCGAACCCACGAGGGACAGCCTATTACTGCCATACCCACACAATGGCATTGACAGACCTCTTACACGATGGTAGTGGAAAAAACTCACAGTAGGTCAGTTCAACACGGATCTCATCATGCCCGTGTCCACCAATTACAGCACTTGCTCGCCGTCCAACGTAACCATTAAATACGTACGGCCTTCTGTGCTCGGGGATGCGGTGTGGACAACTGTCGGAACTGTAGCGGGGTAATCCACTTCAGGTCATCGTTCCCCTCGCTCAAATTTTTTACAGACCCTGGTGAAATGATGTAGGAGTCCGCACTTGTCACAGTGTTTGCCTTTTGCCGGGCACTCTCTTGCCTTGTACCGGTGATTGGTAGACCCGCAGCCAAAACATTTTGGCGATCCCAGGGCGAGCCTTATTTTGATAGCAGTAGCGTATTCTTCTCTATCTTCCACGCTGTCATCGCTATCCGGGTCTACAGCCTGCGCCGCTGATCGTGAGTCGGGTTGCCCCAATGTTGTTCTCTCACCAAGGTCCCGTGACAGTTTAACTGCTGCTTCAAACTGTTGGGCTATCTTCACAGCCTTGGCCAATGTCAGTTCACCAAAATGTGTAAGGAGTCTTGACTGTGCTGCTGCACACAGCGTGTGCTCCTCCAACTGATCGGGACCATTTCCTCTTCTAAGGTGCCAAACTGGCAACACCCAGCCAGCTGGCGCAGGTCTGCAACATACCGCTGCACTGACTCTCCAGTCTGGTGGTGGCGCTGTCAGAACTGAATCCTCCGGACGATGACGTTGTCAGGAGCATGAAAGTAGCATGCCATTAGCTCAACTACATCCTCAAAACTGTCGCTCACACCCAATGTGCTGAGAATGCGTTGTCCCTCCATGCCAAGATTATGGACCAGTATCGCTCGTGCAATTTCTCTAGTTCACCAAGGTTCAATGCCACCAGATAATTCTCGAATGTGGCAAACCACCTCTCTCACGGTACCGGAGGCTCGCCAGGAAGCTCCACAAATGGCCGAATGCCTAAAATTTCTTTATCCATGTTTTTATCTTCGTTGCCAAATGTCATGTCCATAACCAGTACTTCAATAACGAGGCCGGAGGTGCAATAGAACGTGACTTTATTGGGTGACTCACAGTGACACAAGGCGCTCCTGTATAGGCAAAGGCGAAGGTCAAAAGAGACCGTGCCTCTTCCACATCAGCCCTTTATACCCAGGGTGGCGGCGGAACCGGAAAGGTGACGACACCACCCACATCACACAATAATACATCTTATAACAATATCACATAACGGTGGTAAAAAAAAAATGAATACCTGCATGTAATTTGTAGTAAATATGTATTAAATCAAATCATTTTTGCTGAATTATTAAATATAAATACCTTTAGGTAGTCTGTGTTGTGGTTTCTTCTCTCACTGCTCCGTTGGCTGCGCATTCACTATATAGTACACTATCTGGTGAAGGAGTTTCTTTTTTTTCCCCAGTCTTATTCCTTTTATTTTTATACTGTGCACACCAATGAAGAGAGAGAGAAATGCCATTTTGATTCTCCTGTATGTCCTGTATGTATAGTAGTATTTACAAAAAAATCTTTGAATTTTGAATTATAGCTTTATTATAGCAATATTATTCCATTTTACCGAGTGGTTATGCCTAAATCAGCGTGTCAATCATACTACATTGATGCTTATAGACATTCAAGAATGTTCCAGACAAAATAGCATTGCTTTTTGGACTTATCTGTTTTTGCAAAAAAAAAAAAAAAATGGCTTGTGGACTTATCTGTTTTTGCAAAAAACATACTAACACATTGTCAAAAAGCAGCAATGAGCTGATGTTTGATTTTTTGCTTTATTATGTCTGAGATACTCATATTTCAAGTGACCATGTCTTAGAAGCTGATTTGGAAATACTAACACCTATAAACCTACAGATGAAAAAGTGTTGGGTTTTTTTTTGTTGTTTTTTTATCTGTTTTTGCAAAAGAACTCTTCAGATATCAATTGAAGGAGTTGTAGTAGTTACTGTATTTAAGTTAACAGGGGAAGAATCTGACTGATTTTATCTCTGACAGATGAAATTTTATTATTGAAAAAGTTCATAAAGTCTTGACTAGTAAGCTCTAAGTGAATGCTAGGATTGACAGAGTCCGGATTCTTTGTCAGCCTGGCTACAGTGCTGAAAAGAAACCTGGGATTATTCTTGTTCTCTTCTATTAATGTAGAATAATAGCTAGTTCTAGCTTTCCTAAGAGATTTTTTATAAATTGGAAGACGATTTCTCCAAGCTAAATAGATTTTATCTAATTTAGTGGAGTGCCATTTTCTTTCTAACTGACAAGTCTTCTCTTTTAAGCTACGAGTTTCTGTGTTGAACCAAGGAGTTAGAAATCTCTGATTAGATTTTTTCTTTTTTAATGGGGCCACCATGTCTAGAGTCTGATGCAGAGAAGCTGTCACACTATCTACCATGCTATCATTTACAGAAGGAGCAAGCTCTCCATAGCTTATCTCCGTTTTGTTGACACATGGCATAGAGGAAACAATCTGCTTAAATTTGGTAACGGCATCATCTGAGAGGCATCTACTGTAATAATACTTTTCTTTATGAGCCAAATAGTCAGAAAAAGTAAAATTCAATGTTAACAGGTAATGGTCTGACAGTACAGGGTTATGAAGAGACACTACCAGATTTTCTTTTTCTATGCCATATGTCAGAACAATGTCCAACATGTGGTGGAGACAATGGGTAGAATTGCCTACTTTTTGAGAAAACCCCATCAAGTCTAATATTGAATTAAATGCCATATTAAGGCAATCACTATCTACATTTACATGTATATTAAAGTCCCCTACTGATTTCAGTACTAAATCTGCTAAGAATTTGGCAAATTTGGATAAAAACTCTGAGTAGGCTGAGGGAGGACGATAAACTATGGCAAACAAAATTGGGTTTAACCTCAAATTGCTAATATGCCCAACACTGAGGACCAGGCCCTCAAAGGAATTATAACATCCTCCACGACTAGAACATCTGGGATTTTGACAGTTTAAATAACCAGAGGGAGATGATTCATTTAAACCAATATAATCCTCTTGCCCTAAAAGGGATATTAAATAAATTTCATGATCAGTTGACAGATCATGGACTAGCATAGTTTTGGAAGGTAGAGACCTAATATTTAACAAACCGCATTTAATTTTTAAATTATATCACACCTTAGATCTTGCAACCCTGTTTATTAAAGGGAAGGAGAGCAAAGAAATTGACTGGCTTATTGCAGATTATGCCCAGAACACCTCTGAGTAATTCAGAGCATTTGGACAACTAATCACTTTCTGCCCAGTGCATAATTTGTTTTTGCACTGCCGTAATAGCAAAATGGACTTGGACACACCCATAAATGCACTCTGCACCTTCGACAAAAAGCTGTCAAGTAGATTGTCATAATAAGGCCCCGAATGTCTGAACAGTCTATAATGTCAAATTGTGGAGGAATGAAGTGACGAGACATGAGAGCTGCCACTTCAGAATTTTATTCAACTCCAGCAACAACATGAATGAATCTTGGTGCCAATGCGCACACATAAACGTTCCCCATCTCTCTACCCTTCTCCCCAAGTCACTGGGTGTGACTGGAGCCTCCTAGTGGTCCACCACACAGCCCCCCCCCCCCCCCCCGAACACTCAGAAGGAGCCTTCACAGCCAAACACTTTGGGCTTGAGCTATCGCCCATAATGGCTGTAACATGGAGCAGCCGGGCAAACCGAAGGGTCTCCAGGTTGAGGCGGGGAAGGAAACAACTCACTCTCCGGTCTTGGCAAAAAGTCCTCTGTAAGGGAAAAAACAAACTGTGAACCCACCACAGGTGGGCGTCCACGCCAGGGAGCTTGGGCCAGCACCATCTGCTCATCTGCCAACACGTGAGCGGGCTTAAGTCTGTCTATGCAGAAATCCAAAATCCAACAAAAAATGTTTTGCCCCCACTTCCAAAACCCTGAAATGGCCATCATAAAGCGGATGCAGCGAAGTCCTGTGGGCATCATGTCTAACGAAAACAAACTTGGCATGCTCCAAACGCTTTGGAACAGAAGTGCGGGGGAAGTACCACCCTGCTGTCCAGTTTAAGGCCCGTACCTGCGGAACGGAGCGTGAGAACGTCCATGTCTCCCGGTTGGTTGGCGACAGTGGCAGAAAAATCAACGCCCAAGTAGACTGGAGAGACCAGCACGTGCGACAAACAATCGGCTACAAAGTTGGGCTTGCCGGCCACATGTTGAATGTCGGTATTGAACTCCGATATTGCAGCCAGATGACGTTGCTGATGTGCTGACCACGTTTCCGAGATTTTGGACATCATGTAGGTTAGAGGTATGTGGTCGACAACTGAGGTAAATACGCGACCCTCAAGCCAAAACTGGAAGTGATGCGTGGCCAGGTAGAGAGCCAATAACTCTCTGTCAAAAGTGCTGTACTTATGCTCGTTATCTCGCAATGTGCAGCTGAAAAAGGCAAGAGGTTGCCATGAACGGGAGACATACTGTTCCACCACTGCTCCGATTGTGACGTCAGAAGCATCCATAGTAAGCGCAATCCATGCTGAAGAGGATGGGTGGACCAGTAAAGTCGCATTGGCGAGCACAGCTTTGGTGCCCAAAAAAGCCTGGACCTGATCGGGGGTCCAGTCGATGCCATCCACGGGTTTCTTCTTCTTGAGTGCATCGTAAAGCGGTTGTAGCAGCTGGGCTGCCTGGGGAAGGAAACAACTGTAAAAATCAACCATCCCCAAAAATTCCTGCAGTCCCCTCATGTTCTGCGGATGTGGGAAACTGACACCGCCTGCACTTTATCCGGCAGCGGAATCACACCTTCAGATGAGCTGTGATGGCCCAAGAAATCAATCTCCGGCAACCCAAACTGACAATTTGCTGGATTAACTATCAATCCATGTGCCTCCAGCTGATGGAAAACTTGCTTCAAATGAGAGAGGTGCTCCTCCTCAGACGCGCTAGTCACCAGGACGTCATCCAGGTAGACGAACACGAATGGCAAATCACAGAGCACCACATCCATATTCCTCTGAAAAGTCTGAGCTGCGCCCTTAAGCCCGAATGGCATGTGAAGAACTCAAAAAGGCCGAAAGGTGTTATTACTGCCGTTTTTGAGATGTCTTCAGCGCAAACCGAGACCTGGTGGTAGCCGTGGACCAGATCTACCTTCGAAAAAATGCACATTCCAGCCAGGTGCACCGAAAAATCCTGAATGTGAGGGATGGGGTAATGGTCATGCTCCGTGATGTTGTTCAAGCGATGGAAATCACCGCATGGCCACCACGAACCATCGGACTTGGGCACCATGTGCAGCGGGGACACTCCAGGGCTATTGGAGCACCTAACAATCCCCAGATGTTCCAAGTTAGCAAACTCATCCCACGCAATGGCTAGCTTAGCAGCATCAAGGCAACGCAGGAGAGCGAAAACTGGAAGACCCTTTGTGGTGATAAAATGCTCAACCCCATGTTTGGTCACAGCAGCAGAAAAGGTAGGCACTGTGAGCCCGGAAAAATCAGAAAACAAGCACTGGTACACATCCCCTGAGGTTAAAAAATTAGCATGTGTTATTGGCCCAGGTCCCCGAGTCATAGAAGGCAGTGAAGAAAAACAAACAGCATCAACTAAATGTTTATTAGCAATGACTTCAAGGATGCCATAAGCACACAGAAAATCAGCACCTATGACAGAAACTGAGCAGACAGCTACCACAAAGTCCCACTTGTAGTTGCGTCCATGAAAACGCACAGTTGCTGACCTTTCTCCAAATGTCTTGATAGGGCAGCCATTAGCGGCAGTTAATGACGGGCCACAGCCTTCACCCAGTCTATCAGCACCAGTCGGCAAAATAGACTCTTCTGGGAACCAGAATCAACCAAAAACCGTCTCCCGGAACATGTGTCCTCGAGGAAAAGCAGATTCCCCTTGTTACCAGTGGTCGCAGCTGCTACTGACCGCTTGCTGGTCCGTCTCCCGGCGTCTTGAAATGGCATGGCAGGAGGCAACGCTGCGTGTCAGCGCCAAAACGCTGATGGTAGAAGCACACAGTCCTAGCTCAAATAGGTTAACTTTGTCTTCTTTTAATTATTTACCTTTTGTTCTTATTAAAGACAAAAATAGAAAGGAGATGTTTTTACCTTCTTTATGTGTTTTGACTGTTCACTGCAGCCTTTGTCAGAAGTGTCAGCTGATTGCTGCAAGGTGTCATTTTATCAGCTGACTTTCCCAGGCGGGGCCAGCCCAGCAGACCTGTCAGATCCACCGATCCAGGAGGCCATAGAAATCAGGAAGCGGGGAAAAGACAGCATGAACCAGGATGGGGGGGGGGGGGCTTTATGCTTTCCCACACCTGGGACTACATTCTCCAGAGACCATCGAATAGCGGAAAGCGGGGCTGGCTCGGTGGGTCTGACAGGTCTGCTGGGCTGGCCCCGCCTGCGAAAGTCAGCTGATAAAATGACACCTCGCAGCAATCAACTGACACTTCTGACGAAGGCTGCAGTGAACAGTCGAAACATGTAAAGAAGGTAATAACATCTCCTTTCTATTTTTGTCTTTAATTAGAACAAAAGATAAATAAAGCATAAAGTCCTGTTCCGGCGTCTCCGAGTGGCTATCCTGGCCACAGCCGTCGGCTCCACAGCCTCCGTGGACTCCGCAGCCTCCGTGGACTCCGCCGAAGTTCCCCGTGTCACCACCTGGACACCGAAACTCCTATTCACCAGGATAATGCGGTCTGCTTCTTCCGTCAGCATGGTAATCCCTGGCAGCCAGCAGCAGGGAGTTGGCCAAAACTGTCCGTACTGAAACCGGCAGTTTCCTTAGGAAGAGATGGGTGAAGAGAAAAGATCCGTCATCCATGCCCAGCAAAGCCAACATACTTTCCATTAACTTCACAGCTGAGTCGTCCCCTAACTCAGAGTGGGAAAGGAGCTTCTCCGCTCTCTCCCCGTCGGAGAGGGTGTAACACCGTAACAGCAGCTGGTTGAGAGATGCGTATTTCCCACGGGGTGGGGGATCTCGGAGCAGGCTCATGGCATGCTGAGTGGAGCATGGGCTGAGCGAAGCCACCGTCTAATGGTATCTCATGTCGTCTGCAGAAATCCCACGGAGGGCAAATTGAGCCTCAATGTGGATGAACCAGATAGCGGGATCATGGAGCCAGAAGTTCGGGAGCTTGACCACCATGGCGAATGAGGCCGGGATCTCAGAGGGAAACCGAGCGTGGGTGTTCCTGAAGAGAAGCTCGCTTCATCTTCCATTTTGAGCATTATCAACGTCGTAGGTCACCAGTGTGGAGGAATGAAGGGACGAGACACAAGAGTTTCCAGTTCAGAACTTTAGTCAATTCCAGCAACAACATGAATGAATCTTGGCACCAGTGCGCACACATAAATGTTCCCCATCTCTCCACCCTTCTCCTCAAATCACTGGGTGTGAGTGGGGCCTCCTAGTGATCCACCACAAAATAAACATTTTTAATGTCTTTTTTTATTCATGTCTACAGTATGTGTATTGTAACCCTTAGAATGGGTCTTTTGCATTGATTTTTACCGGCCTGAGATCCTTATTAGCATTATCATTTTAAATGTTCTGACCATACAAGTTCTGTTAATGTAGTGAAGTCTTGTTTGTGTGTTGGTACAGAATGGCAGCAAACTCTGTTGATTCCAAAAAGTTAGACAGTACATTATCTGCAGAGAAAGCAAGACTTCAACAGGACCTTAACAATATGAAGTAAGTCTTGTTGTAGGTCAGCATGCCTGAAGAAGAAAAACAGATTTGAAACTGAAATTTGAAACTGATTGTTAGAAAATTATTTCTTTTATTCAATATTTTAATTGACCTTTTGACCCATAGAGCTGCTCTGAAGCAGAAAGATGAAGAACTGAGATCATTCAAAGATAGGTATGTGTAAAGAGATGAAAAAAACACATTCACGTTTGCCGAATCAAACAGTTCTTCAATGATGTCACTGTTGTCTTCCTCACAGGTTGGCAGAAGAAGTTTCTGCTACAATAAAAACAGGAGCCACTGAGAGTCTCAACAGTCCAGTCAGTAAAAGCAGATTAAGAGAGATGTATGAGCGATTCAAACTGTTGCAGTGGCCTAAAATCAAAGATCAACTAAGAGCCTGTAAAATGAGTCCAAAGGAGACCAAAACTTTGATTCAGGTACATTCCAGAACAGAGGAGGGACGATTCTAGATCATCTGTTTCTACATTTGAGGGCTAAAGCTGCTGCTGATTCTTTAATGGACCTTTTAACTGATTGTTTCAGCAAACATTTAGAGAAGCAGCAGCAGAAATGCAGAGAAAGAAGGAGCAGATTGAAGTGTTTGACCAGATGGATTCCAGCAGTGGACAAACTCCTCAGAAGGTTCTGGACTCTCCTCTAAAACTGGATTATTAAAGCTTCTGTTATTGTAGGTTTTTTGTTTTTCTTATTTCAGACAGGGATGAAAAGGAGATGTTTTAACTTTACCTTGACATGTTTTGACTGCAATCTTCTTCAGAAGTGTTAGCTGATCACCGTGACTTGTCGTATATCAGCTGTTTTTCCTAGATGGGGCCAAGCCAGCAGAACCATTACATCCACTGGGGTGGCCACATCCCCTGCCGTCCGATGGTCTCTGGAGAACGTAGTCCCAGGTGTGAGAAAGCGTAAATGTCTCCTCATCCCGATTCATGCTGTCTTTTCCTCATTTCCTGATTTCTATAGCCTCCTTGATCCAGCGTTTGTGTCTGTTGCCCTCCGAACCAATGATTTTTGCATTGTCCCAGTCCATGATGTGATTATTTTTTTTGCAGTGATCTGATATTGCTGATTTTAGTGTTACCTTTTCTGCCTTTTATTTTTGTGATCTTGTGAGTCAATCTTGTGTTTCCTTCTCACATTCCTTCTGGTGTTCTTTTTTCCTTGTGGTGAATGATCTTCCTGTTTCTCTGATGTAGGTTTTGTTACATGACCTGCATGATATTTCATATATTACGTTGCACTTTTTGCCTTGTTCTGTTTTGTCCTTGGGGTGTACTAATAACTGTTAATTTTTTGTGGTTTTACTGCTGTGTTTATTTTATGTTTTTTCATGATCCTTTGGATTGGTTCCGTTATCCCTCGGATGTATAGTATCATTATGATATCCTTGTTTTTGATTTAACCTTTTGGTCTATGTCTTGTTTTCTGTTTGGGTTTTTTTGTTTTTTTTGTTTTTGTTTTTGACCTACTGTTTCCTTATATTTATGGCCCACATCAGATATTGGCAGCATGTGAGTGCATGTCTTATGTGGTTTTCCTCCTCCTGTCTGCCTTCTTGGTCTGTGGTGATGGTGGCCCGTTCATATAGTGTCCTGATGACTGTCAGTTTGTGTGCTGTGGGGTGTTCTGATGTCCATAGTAGGTACTGATCCGTGTGGAGTGGTTTCCTATAAACTGAGATTTTTATAAAGAAATAATCATATCATGGACTGGGACAATGCAACAATCATTGAATCAAAGAGCAACTGACACAAACACTGGATCAAGGAGGCCATAGAAATCAGGAAGTGAGGCAAAGACAGCATGAATCGGGATGAGGGGGCTTTCATGCTTTCTCACATCTGGGACTACATTCTCCAGAGACCATCATATTGCAGAGGCATAGCCAGCCCAATGGATCTGACAGTTTCACTGGGCTGGCCACGCCTAGGAAAAACAGCTGATATATGACACATCACAGCGGTCAGCTGATGCTTCTGAGGAAGACTGGAGACCCCAATCGAAACATGTCAAGGTAAAGTTAAAACATTTCATTTTCATCCTTGTCTGAAATAAGAATAACAAAAAGAAATCTAATTGAAAAAGAAGACAGAATGAACCTACTCAAACTTTGGTTACTGTAGTTTTTAAAGCAGAATTTCTTCTTTTTCAGGTTAAAGAGTACAGACTGTTAACAATTCAGAACCTTCAGATGTCTCTGTATCACAGCAAAGCTCTTATAAAGGTATGACTACAATATCCAACAACCTTCAAAACTATTTTAAAATGAAGTTCCTGACCAGATGATATAAAGTTGATGTGTCTCTTCCAGACATCTCATCCTGAACCTGAAGCTCAGGACTCCCAGGATGTTCAGGAGAAGTTGAGAGCTTTGCTCTCTGAATGTTACTGGATGGGTTCTCTGATGGCCTTAAACAATCCTCCTCTGCGGCCAGACTGGGAGAACCATGTTCCCTCCATGAACCCGTGGGACATGCTTCCTTCAGGACTAACGTAATGTAACATTAATGTCTGTTATTGTTTGACATGAAATTTATGTTGAAGATCTTTTTTGTTGGTCTCTTTTTCAAACCAATGAACTTGAAGGCTGAGACCTGCCAACAATTACATACCACATTAACTCAACTTCTGCTCATGTAGACTTGTTAAGTTAGCATGTTTATTTGAAAAAAACATACTTAGAGTGCTTTTAATATTTGTTGCTACAGAATGGTGAATGACGTACGTGGATCAATAACAAGAGGCAGAAGAACATCCACAGAGGATCAACTTCAAGAGAAACTCAGCAAAATGTCGTACGTCCAAAGTGTCCTTCTCATGATGAAAACAGCAGATTTTAATTTGCTATAAGCCTGAGCATTTTCAGTGAAGTAGACACAGCAGCACAGACATGCCTCAAAGTAGGGCTGGGCAATATATCAAATATATCCGATGTAGCAGTACATTTGTCCATGAAGGCTACATAAAATGCTTATATTGCACCTATTGCATATAATTTGTCCCATTACAGCATGTAAATTCTGCTTGCAGTTCCACTTTTCTCTCTCTGTCATCTTACATTATGCTGCCGCTGCTGCTCACCCCCCCCCCCAACACAATCAGAAATATCCCCAGGGCTCTGCAAATTTTAAACAGCAGCGAGAGAATCTGACTTATTTCTTTGCAAAATTACTTTTGCACAGTCACGCTTTCAAGTATTTAATGTTGAAAATAAATTGGACTACTGCTGTGGATTTTCAGTGCATTCTGCACTCTGCAGGTAAGCCATTCTGGTTTGCCAGCAATCTTTCAAAATAAGAGCTCAATCCTGTCTTATAAACCTTCAAAATAAGAGTGAGCGGCTTGCCCAGTGAAGAACTCATTGAACATAGACACATTAAAAAAAACGGGCCAAATTTTGTTTCTGCCACTTGTTATTAGTCTGCTAAGAATTATTTGTCATAAATGTCCCTCTGTTGCATGAAGGACAGACTCAAATGCAGGCTATGCGTTTCTCCACTTTATTACAAACAATACAGCTCATTGGCTGTTGAACACAAGGAGAGCCAAATGGTGAAACACTTACGGTGGAGATAATCCAAGCTGTAACAAAAAAGGACAGAGGATGGAATTTAAGATCTTCAGACACAGAAAGTGATGGTTTTAATAGCAAGCTCAGTAATAAACTAAACAAGGAACGGCTGAGATGGTTATAAACTAAAAGGTAAAGTATGAGAATGTAACCGTAAACAGGAAATGAAACTACAAGAGCACAAAACCAGAAGGACGTCAAAAAAAAAGAGTGAACTCAGAAGCTAAACTCAGGCAGGAAATAATACACAAATCCCAATCAAAGAAAATTCATGAGTTTTTTTTTTTTTTCCTTAAGGCTCAGGGAGCCACTGTCTATAGGCGAAAGAATAAGTTGCAGACTCCTGCTCTAGTGCGGCTGGTACCCACAGGCCCGTTAGTATCTATTCAAGCCTCCACCAGGGTATCCGGTTGGGATGGAGGCTCTGGCTCGGCCACCTGCAGGGCAGCTGGCTTGTACAGGGCGAGGCAGTCGCAGTGAAGCACAACCACCCGGTTCCTCTTCTGCAGCCTCACCCTGTACAATACATCTGACAGTCTCTGGAGAACCATGCACAGTCCCAACCAGTGGCTCGCCAGCTGTGGTGACAGTCCCTTTTTCTGCGCCGAGCAGAAAACCCAGACTCAGTCCCTGGGTGCAAAGTCTCTTCCCTGGCAGTGGCGGGAACTTGGCAGAAGCGAGCATTCAACTTCATGCCACTGCTAGGGCCTCCCAAGCTAGTTCCTGCGCCATGTGAAGATGTTCTCTCAAGCACAAAAAAGTCATCCAACCCTGGTTTTCCTTCGACCTCTGGCTCCGGGGGTGGGGGGTGGGGGGGCAAATCCACCAGTGTGCGCAGCTCACTTCCAAACATCAGCGCTGCAGGGGTTCACCGGGTGGATTCCTGAACTGCTGTCCGGTAAGCCCACAGAAGCAGGGGCAGATGCAGGTAAACAGTCTTGCTGTCACTGGTCCACTAGGACAGCAATCTGAGTGGTCAGGGTCCAGTTAAAATGTTCAACCAGGCCATCACTCTGTTGATGCAGCAGGGTTGCCCAGATCTTCCGCATGTTCAGCCGCCTGCAGACCTCCCCAAAGACCTCTGCCTCAAAGTTCCATCCCTGGTTACTTTGCAGCTCCTCCGGCATGCCAAATTGACAAAACATCTCATCCACCAGCTTTGATGTTGTGGTAGTGGCATTCTGAACAGGGACCGCATATGCCTCTGGCGATTTTGTGAAATAATCCATTGCAACCAGAACGTAATGGTTCGCCCGATCCATGGTCAGAAAAGGGCCCAGAATTTCCCCTCTCACTCGCTCCATGGGTGCCCCTACCCGGTACTGTTGCAAGGGGGCGTAGGATTGCTGAGTCAGCCCTTTCTGAGTCATGCAGATGTCACAGCGGTGGACATTGTGCTCCATGTCCCGACAACACCCCGGGCAGTAGAACTGAGCCCAAAGACGCTGCAGGGTCTTCATTACTCTGAAGTGGCCCTCCCCAACGACCCGTGGACCAACTGGAGCACCTTGGGGCAGAGCCGTCGGGAAACCAGCAGCTGCCAGATGTGGCGCTGCCCAGCTGGAGACTGCCACCACTAACAAACAACACCCTCGTGACAGTAGAGATTGGACCACAGGGAATATAGGGCCTTGGCCTCTCGGTCCAGCACAGACACAGCCTCCCAGGCGGGCTGTTGGCCCACGTCCAACCACTGCCAAACCCGGGGGATGTCAGGATCTTCATCCTGCTCACTCTGAAGCTGCTGTGCGCCGTGGCCTTTGTGACATCATTGCTGGGGAGAGCTGGTTGATTATCTGAGGGGGGGCTGTGCACAGCTGTGTTATGCTTGGCCACAGTGATCTGGAGAGCAGCAGCCCGTGAGACTGCTGGGTCATGGTCCTCTTCCCGCTGGCAATACCGACAGGCCTCCACAGCACAGGGACACCGGGACGGCGTGCTAACGTTGGCATGGAGGAGGCCTGCTCAATGCAGAATCTGAAAATCATAATCCTGCAGTGCTTCCAGCAATCTTGTTAACTGTCCATCCGGCTCTTTAAGTTCAGTAGCCAGGTCAGGGAGGCATGGTCCATCCTGAGCTGAAACCTCCCCCCGTACACATACAGGCGAAGATGGTGGAGCCCTTGGACTACTGCCAACAGCTCTTGGCGGGTGACATAATAATTCCTCTCAGCTCTGCTGAGAGTGCGGGTGAAAAAAACAACTGCCTGTTCTCCATGTTATCCCTCTTGGGTTAACACTGCCCCAATGCCCTGGTTGCTGGTGTCTGTGTCCATGATGAAACATCAGTTCAGGTCGGAATACTGCAGCACAGGGGCTCCGATGAGCGCCAAACGGAGCTGGGAAAAAGCAGCAGCACATTCCTCACTCCACTCAAACCCATGGCCCTTCTGTGTCAGTTGATGCAGCAGGCTAGCAATGGTGGCAAAAATCCTTCACAAACCCCTTATAATAGGAGACCAATCCAAGAAAGCTCCGTGGTGCAGCCGCAGCCCGGCCTGGCAGATGGTTGGACAGGGCACCATCAAAATCAGCTTCATGAACCAGCAGGTCATTGAGATAAACGATGCAACGGCTCCGAGCCAGCATTCGCTCCATCAGGCGTTCATAGGTGGCCAGGTCATTGCAATGGCCAAAAGGCATCACGTTGAACTGCCACAGTCCTTGCACAATGGAGAAGACTGTCTTCTAGTTTGCTCCACTGGTCTCCACATTCACAACATCTCCAGCACTGACCTCACCATCTCGGATCATCTCGCCATCACACTGGACATTGACATCCCGGCCCCTCAACCCAAACAAGACTGAACAATAACCTTCAGGAATCTTAAGTCCATTTGCTCAGTTTCTCTCTCCACATGCATATCTAACACTCTCTCCAACTGCACCTTCACTGTAAACCCAACCCCTACGGACTTAGTAAACATCTACAACAACACATTGTCTACCTCCCTCAACAAACTGGCCCCCATGAAAACAAAATCCGTCACTTTCATTCATTCGGCCCCCTGGTACACCTTAGAACTTCACAAACTCAAAAAACAACTGCGACAGCTTGAACGCCTGAGCTGCAAAACTGGTCTGACTGTACACACCCTCGCTCACATAGAACTGATGCACCTATATCAATCTTCACTCAATGAAGCTCGCTCTGCCTACTACTCCAGCATCATTCACTCTGGATCCTCCAACCCCCGCACTCTGTTCTCCACCATCAACAAACTCCTCAAACCCCACGACATCATTTCATCATCCTTCACCCCTGAAAAATGCAATAGCTTTCTATCATTTTTCCATTCCAAAATTGACAATATTTACAACCAGCTTGCCTCCTCCCCAGCCATCACCCCTGACTCAGAACCCACTTTTTCTCCACCCATAGATAAACAGCTCTCCCTTTTCTCACCCATAACCACTGATGAACTTTCCGAAATATTCTCCAGCATGAAATCATCTACATGCCCCCTGGACCCCATCCCCTCCCCCCTTATCAAAGCCTGTCTCACCCCTCTTGCCACCCTTATCATCGACACCATCAACTCCTCCCTCACCACTGGCACTGTCCCCCCATCACTTAAGATTGCTGCCATCACCCCCCTCCTTAAGAAACCTGGCCTGGACTCTGACGACCCCAACAATTTCAGACCTATCTCCAACCTCCCATTTCTGGCTAAAATATTGGAAAAAGCTGTCGCCACTCAACTCAAGAAACACCTCCTCTCCAACAAACTCTACGAAACATTTCAATCTGGATTCTGTTCTCACCACAGCACTGAAACCGCCCTCCTCAGGGTCACCAATGACCTCCTGCTCGCCTCTGACTCTGGCTCCCTCACCATTCTTCTCCTCCTCTATCTCAGCGCTGCTTTCGATACCATCAATCATTCCATCCTGCTCCGTCGTCTGCTTTCTATTGGCATCACTGACTCCGCCCTCTCTTGGTTCACCTCCTACCTGTCTGAGAAATTCCAGTACATCTCCATCAACAATCATAAATCACGCACCACCCCCGTCTCACACGGTGTCCCTCAAGGCTCTGTGCTCGGTCCAACCCTTTTCATTCTCTACATGCTTCCGCTTGGTCACATCATCCGTCAACATGGTCTTCACTTTCACTGCTACGCCGACGACACCCAGCTATACATCTCCTCTAAATCCATCACCCCCACCATTCTCTCCACCATCACCGACTGCCTTACAGACATAAAAACCTGGATGACTAACAACTTTCTCAAGCTAAACAGCAATAAAACAGAAATCATCATTTTTGGACCAAAATCTCTTTTACCCTCTTCCCAGAACTTTTCATTCCAAATCGATGGTCACTCAGTCACCCCCTCCCCCCTGGCCAGAAACCTCGGCATTATCATGGACCCCACCCTCTCCTTCAAATCTCACATCAACCATATCACCAAAACATCATTTTTTCATCTTCGTAATATTGCACGCCTCCGTCCCACCCTCTCACCCTCTGCTGCTGAAATACTTATCCACGCCTTCATCACCTCCAGACTTGATTACTGTAACAGCATTCTGTATGGACTTCCTTCCACCATCCTCCAAAAACTACAGTATGTCCAAAACTCAGCCGCCGCCTACTTACTCACTCCCGCTCCAGAGACCACATCACTCCTCTCCTCCGTCAGCTCCACTGGCTCCCCATTCAACAGCGCATCAACTTCAAGATCCTCCTCATCACCTATAAAGCTCTCCATAACCTCGCCCCCTCATACCTAACAGACCTTCTGTCTCGTCATTCTCCCACTCGTCTCCTCCGCTCTGCTGACGCTCACCTTCTTACCCCCATCACCAAGACAAAATTCCGCACCCTGGGTGATAGGTCATTCGCCATCGCCGCACCAACCCTCTGGAATTCCTTGCCCCTTCACATCCGGTCTGCCAACACACTTGCTTCTTTTAAAAGTCAACTCAAAACCCATTTTTTTAAATCTACCTATAAAAACTGACTGCCTCTTCTACCTATGTGTACCTATGTGTATGTGTTTACCCGTTCTCTGTATGTTTGTCCCTATGCTGCTTTGTAAAGCGTCTTTGAGTATTTAGAAAAGCGCTATATAAGACTGATGTCCATGTCCGATGACCATTTCATAGCAATGGTCATCGGGATCCTTCTGATTGGATCTGGGATTGTCCTGGTGTACCGTAAATTGATGAAGATGGACGTAGCCTATCAAAATGCTGGCCAGGCGAGGCTTAACCATCAAATTGAACAATTGGGGAGGACTCTGACAGCGGCTAATGGAGAACTGTCTAGGAAAATGGATTACATCATGATCACGCTAGAGCCACCCATGAAGAATTCAACGTCCAGCACTGAAGGATTAAAGTACTGAATCTGTAAGAGAATATAAAGTCTTTTTCTCTGGGAACAGTACTATTCGACTAATCTGACCTGCCCCTCACACAAGTCCTCCAGATTATCTGCAGTTTTTTGTTTCCAAAACATTTGAGCTGCATTGACTCTTATGGACAGCCAGCTGCCTGGCTCAAGGACAAAGTGCCAGCCGCTAGACAAAACATCTCCTGCCAAAGAGACTTTGTTGTTCTTAACTGATATAAACACCTCCACTCAACACTACACCCACACTGACTCAATAAACTGATGAGAAGATCATTCACTCACTGCTCCCTTTGTGTCTTTGTGTACATTCTTGTCTGCTAATTGTGCATTGAGGGCTTTTTTTTCTTGTAATCATAATATTGATCATATATGACCGGTATTCTGACAATCAATGTTTTTTTGCTCTTTCCTATTGTGTTATCCTTTTCTTCCCTATGCTTCCTGTACCCATCTGATGACAGGCGCGTTATCGATGCTGCCGCGTCACTGGAAATGCAGGTCGTTTTCAGTGTCGTCAAATCCCTCGTATGTTATCAGTTGTTTACTGTTAATGTACTTGGCAATAAATCCTTTTCTGAGTTCTGAGTTCTGATGTATTATTTATTATTATTATTAGTGGGCCTCTGGTGACAACTCTACCTGCCAATAGCCGCTGCAGAGGTCCAGTGAGCTGAACCAGCTGCAGCCAGTGATGTAATCCAGTGTGTCATCGATGTGGGGCAGGGGGTAGGAGTCCGTATGGGTGATGTCATTCAGGCACTGGTAATCCAAAAAGAACTGTCACAAATCATCCTTCTTCTTGACCAGAACCAGTGGTGCCACCCAGGAGCTGCTGGAAGGTTCAATGACATCTGCCTCCAGCATTTCCTGATTTTTTTTAGTTCTGCAACTGCCCACCTTGAAAAAGGGAGACGGCGGGTGTTGAGCCGGATCGGCCTGGTCTCACTGGGTCAGTCTGGTGCTGCACCAAACTGGTTCGGGTGCACTCCTTGTCCCTGGCAGCGAAGATGTCGATGTAGCAGTCCAACAGCTCCCACAGCTGGCGTCTGTCCCAATTCTAATCCGCTGCAGCTTTGCTGGAACAACTCCTCGACCTCCAGCTCGGTTTCTGATGACACAGTGATCTGCTCCGCTGGCTCCCCCCTTGGCTCTGGTGGCGATGATACTCCCCCTGCTCACGCTGGTGGCGCTGTTGTGGTTAGTTTTGGCGCTGATCCCATCAGCTGGGTCTGCGCTGATGGCCCCTCGATCACATGGGCTCCCTTGTTCCTCGTCTGGCTGTTATCGCAGAACATAATGGTCCTAGCCCACCAGAAGGAGAGACGAGCTGGTGGCGTCAATCTTTGTGCCCCATGGGTGTTGGATGTCAGCCAGCCAGAGCAGGTGGTTTGTGCTCAGACTGGCCACTCCCATCACAAGGACTCGTTGCCCTCCCAGTCTGGCGTGCCACTGGTGACTGTGGTGATGCAGCGCCTGGTGTGTTCCTACCCCTGCGGCCTGAGTTCATCTGTACCTAGCAGCACTCAAATCAAATCAAATCAAACTTTATTGTCATATTGCTGTACATACAACTGTAGTGCAGGCAAGATGAAATTGTGTTTCTCTCGGCATCCATATAAATAGAAGCAGCATGATATAAGACACACTCACACATATCTTCACCCCCCCACCCCCATCCATTCACACATCCCTGAGACATACTTGGGAAAAACTAACTAACTATAATATACAAATAATATACATAATGTCCGTAGGTGCAGTAGTGTGTATGAGAGATTCCGAGTCAACTGTTCAGTATCCTGACAGCTTGTGGAAGGAAGCTGTTGATCAGTCTGGTGGTTCTGCCTCTGATGCTCCAGAATCGTTTACCAGATGGCAGAAGTTCAAAGTGTTTATACAGAGGGTGAGAATGGGCCTTGACAATGTTCAGTGCCCTGCTCTTACAACGGTTCTGAAAAAGTTCTTGGACAGAGGGGAGGGAGACTCCAATTACCCTCTCAGCTCCCTTGACTATCCTCTGCAGGGCTTTTTTTGTCTGACATACTGCAGCTGGAGTACCATGTAGCAATGCAGTATGTCAGAACACTCTCCACCACATCTCTGTAGAAGGTCCTGAGGATGCAGATGGGGAGAGAGGCCTGTTTGAGTTTCCTCAAGAAGTGTAGCCTCTGCTGAGCCCGCTTCCTGATCCCCAAGAAATTCTTGCTCCAGGTCAGGTCCTGCGAGATCTGCACTCCGAGGATCTTGATGTTCTCCACTCTCTCCACTAAACGGCCGCCGATGCTGAGGGGGACGTGTTCAGGCTGTGACCGCCGGAAGTCGATAATCATCTCCTTCGTTTTGTCCACGTTGAGCACCAGATTGTTCTCCGTGCACCAGCCCTCCAGGTCTCTCACTTCTTCCCTGTACATTGATTCCTCGTCCCTCTGAATAAGTCCCACCACCGTGGTGTTGTCTGCAAACTTAATAATCTGGTTCCCCTCGTGTCTGGATACACAGTCATGTATTAGAAGTGTAAACGACAGTGGACTGAGTACGCAGCCTTGAGGGGATCCGGTGCTCAGCGTGACAGAGTTGGAGATGTTGTTTCCAACCCGGACAGACTGAGGTCTCTCAGTCAGGAAATCCAGGATCAGAATCAGAATCAGAATCAGAATCAGAATCAGCTTTATTGCCAAGTATATTTACAAGTAAACACACAAGGAATTTGACTTGACATTGGGCGCGCACGTTAGGCGCATCCAATGACACGGCAGCCATGAAGGCGCCTGTCATGACGCCACATGTCTCTGATCCAGAGACATGTGGCAGTGTTCAGACTGAGAAGGAGTAATTTCTCCATCATTATCTGGGGAATAATGGTGTTGAATGCTGAACTGAAATCAATGTACAGGAGTCTGGCGTAGGTGTCTTTCTGGTCCAGGTGGGTGATGACAGAGTGTAGGGTGGTTACTATAGCATCCTCCTTGGAGCGGTTTGAACGATATGCAAACTGGAGTGGGTCGTGTGATGCAGGGAGGCAGGCTGTAATGTGTGGTTTGACAAGCCGTTCAAAACACTTCATCACAATTGGTGTCAGTGCAACAGGACGATAGTCATTCAAACAGGACACAACTGGTTTCTTTGCCACCGGTACAATGATAGAGGTCTTGAAGCATCTAGGAACAATGGCCTGACTCAGGGAGATGTTATAAATGTCAGTCAGGACATCCGCCAACTCGCTCGCGCAGTCTCAGAGTACACGTCCCGGGATGTTGTCCAGACCTGCAGCTTTACGTGGGTTGACTCTGGTTAGGGTCCTCCGTGTGTCCGCTATGTTGATGGTAAAAGCTGGTCCGACCGATGTTGGGGGTGGGCCAGCCCTCCCTCTGGTTGTCGGGTTAGATGCTTCAAAACGTGCAAAGAAGTCGTTGAGCCTGTCTGGAAGCGAAGCGTCGTCATCATCGACCCCCTGCCTAGACTTATAGCCCGTCAGTGTCCGAACTCCCTGCCACATCTGCTTGGTGTTCCTATTGTCACAGAGGTGTCCCTGGATTTTCTCTGCATAGGTGCGCTTCGCCGCCTTAGTTCCCTTTGAGAGCGCAGACCTGGCTGAGCGGAGAGCGATCCTGTCCTCTGCTCTGAAGGCTGCATCTCTGGCTGTAAGCAGCGAGCGCACCTCTGCAGTCATCCAGGGCTTATGGTTACCCCGCATAGTGATGGTCTTCACTGTAGTGACATCCTCTGTGCACTTTGCGATGTAGCTGGTGACCGTTTCAGCATACTCCTCCACATCTGTCTTGTCTTCCTGGGAGGCTGCTATTTTGAAAACCTCCCAGTCTGTGTGCAGAAAACAGCTTTTCAGTGCAGAGGTTGCACTCTCTGGCCAAATCCTGATTTGTTTCACTGCTGGCCTGCTGTGCTTCAATAAAGGTTTGTAGACAGGCACCGGCATCACGGATATGTGGTCAGAAAGGCCGAGGTGGGGGCGGGGTATTGCCTTATAAGCATCTGTGTTTGTGTACACTAAGTCCAACATATTCTCTCCTCTGGTCTTAAAATCTACACATTGTTTAAACTTGGGGAGCACAGTCTTTAAGCTGGTGTGGTTAAAATCCCCCGCAACCACCAGAAAACTGTCCGGATGTGAAGTTTGGATTTCACTAATCGCATCGTGCAGTTCCCCGAGTGCCTTCTTAGCATCTCCAGGTTGGACCAGGGAGATGGCAGAACCAGTGTCCATCAGGGCCCAGATTGGCATGTTGTCCAGGCTGCACTGCAGGTACAGCCCTGGTGAATGTGGAATTCGGCCCAAACGTGATGCGGGTTAATTAGGGAAAATGACAGTGAGAGGCAGCAGGTTCTCGTCTGTGCCACCTCGCTCTAGTTTAACACCAGCAAGGGGACGGGTTGTCACGGGGTGGGTGCAGGGCAGTAGCGTGCGATGAGTCCTGTTTCCCACAACGGAAGCATCCTTCCTTACACAGCCGTCATCGTACTCTTGCTCGCTGTGCAGCTGTGGCCTGGCGCAGTTCCTCCTTGTCCTTGATCTCAGCTGTGGCCTGGAAAGCTCTCTGCCTTGGTGATGAAACATCAGCTGCAAAGTCCATCATCAGCCCCACACACTCTGCTTCTGCCACAGCCATCTCACAACTGCTCGCAGCATGTATCTGAACGTGTTCTTTGAGCCGGGCCAGGTGCAGCCCTCGAATGAAGTTCTTTAGGGCGAGCTTCTCCACCACCTTTGGCTTGAAGTCCTCTGCATAGGCTCCAAAGCGCTCTCGGTTGCCCCACCAGCGGCTGGCCAGGTGTTCCCGAGTGTGATCAGCGTGGGTCCCTCTCCCAAACTCTCCTCCAGTGTGCCAAATTAGCCGAAGCTACCATATTAACCAACACAAAAAGCTTGAAATCCATCCAGTAATTAAATCCTTAGATAAAGATTTGATTGTTGCAAAATTCTTTATTTTATTAATCATAACAATCCAAGTTTTCACCCACAGAGCTGCTCTAAAACAGAAAGATGAAGAACTGAGATCCTTCAAGGACAGGTACGTGTAAAAGAGATGAAAAACACATTCATGTTTACCAAATCAAAAAGTTCTTCAATGATGTCACTGTTATCGTTCTCACAGGTTGGCAGAAGGAGTTTCTGCTTCAATAAAAACAGGAACCACCGAGAGTCTGAACAGTCCAGTCAGTAAAAGCAGATTAAGAGAGATGTATGAGCAATTCAAACTGCTGCAGTGGCCTAAAGTCAAAGATCAACTGAGAGCCTGTAAAATGAGCCCAAAGGAAACCAAAACTTTGATTCAGGTACAGTCCAGAACAGAGGGGGGACGATTCTAGATCATCTGTTTCTACATTTGAGGGCTAAAGCTACTGCTGTTTCTTTAATGGACCTTTTAACTGATTGTTTCAGCAAACATTCAGAGAAGCAGCAGCAGAAATGCAGAGAAAGAAGGAGCAGATTGAAGTGTTTGACCAGATGGAGTCCAGCAGTGGACAAACTCCTCAAAAGGTTCTGGACTGTCCTCTAAACCTGGATCATTAAAGCTTCAGTTACTGTAGTTTTAAAAGCAGATTTTCTTCTTTTTCAGGTTCAAGAGTACAGACTTTTAACAATTCAGAACCTTCAGATGTCTCTGTATCACAGCAAAGATCTTATAAAGGTATGGCTACAATATCCGACAACCTTCAAAACCATTTCAAATTGATTTTCCAGACCAGATGACGTAAAGTTGATGTATCTCTTCCAGACATCTCATCCTGAACCTGAAGCTGGTTACTCCCAGGATGATATGGAAAAGTTGAGATCTTTGCTCTCTGAATGTTACTGGATGGGTTCTCTGATGGCCTTAAACAATCCTCCTCTGCAGCCAGACTGGGAGAACCACATTCCCACCATGAACCCATGGGACATGCTTCCTTCAGGACTCAAGGCTTTTTCTGTCATGTAAACACATACAGTGGATTTGTTATGAATCTCAGTGACAATTCTCTAATGCTTTGAATAGTTACATATTTCTGTTTTTTTTTCTCAAATGGATGGTGTTTATTCAGCCTTACTTTGAATCATCTGTGTTAAGTGTATGTTTTAAGTGAATTGAAATTAATGTCCAAATATATTTAAAACATACCGGAGTGGTGGCCTAGAGGTAGAGCATCTGCTCCACAACCGGGAGGTCGGGGTTCATGTCCCAGCTGGGTCATGCCAAAGACCATATAAAAATGGAACTTCCTGGCATCCAGCTTATTGCTAAACAAAACTGGAATGGAGGAAGAAAATGTGGGCAGCAGGAGCTCAGGAGGTAGACCGGGTTGTCCAATAACCACAGGGTTGTTGGTTTGAATCCTGCTCTCCCTAGACATCCTCTTGTTGTGTCCCTGGTCAAGACACTTTGCCCACCTTGCCTCCAGTGTCCATGACACTGGGTATGAATGTGTATAAATATTCAGTAGTAGTCGGAGAGGCCGTTTGCATGGATTGGCAGCCATGTTTCCCTCTGTCTGCCCCAGGGCAGCTGTGGTTACAGTAGTTGCTTACCACTATCAATGTCTATCTGGAGTGAATGAATAATGGACTCACTGTAAGCATTTTGAGATGTCACTTGGCATGTAAAGTGTCATATAAATCTAATCCATTATTATTATTATTAGTAGTAGTAGTAGCATGTAGAATTGTATTAATCAAAAACTACAAGTTCTGTAATTCTTATGGTGTTTTCTTACTAGTTCTAACTTAACATCTTGATGAATTACATGTCACTGATGTCACTTCATATCCCTTCAACTTCATCCCCCATTACCCCGGTCAGGTCCAGAATAAGTAAGACCATTTAAATGCTATGGAAATATGCTGTACATGCATGAATGGAGGGAAAATTTGAAGAATTATGTTTGTCTGTGACTAATTTTACTGATTGATGAACTGACTTCAACTTTTATATGAGCACTGAAAGGGTTAATGTATAGTTAGTGCCAGAATAATAATTCTGTAGGTGATCTCCCATTATGCCCTACACATATTCCATACAAATTCTGTTTGCATGCTTATGAACAATTATGTTATGTTCTGGTATATTGATAAAACAGGAATGAGACAAAGGTATAGAGCTCTCTCTGTCTTCTCTCTCTCTTTTAAGTCAGGTCTTTCACATTAGATACACACCCAAACTCAACACCCACGCACACTGTTGATAGCACATTCTAGAATGAAGTGGCGTGTTCAGTGGATGGCCTGTTCCCGCCATAGGTAGATTAGCCAATCAGATAGTCGTGTACAAGCCCATCCCATTGTACTGGCTCGCCCAACCCGAGGGTATAATTGTAACGTGCACCCGGAAGTCGGGGTTCAGTCTGACCACGCTCCAGAGGGAGCTGCGTCACGCTGCACCCAGCGCTGCTTGCTTTACATGTGACTTCTAAATAAATGTACCATCCTTTAAATTGAAGAAATCTCCGGTTTGTTCTTGGATCTTTCAATCAAAGAATCGGGTATTTTTCTAACAAATTGGTGCCGGTGACCAGTATTGAAGTATTTCGAGACGAGCCTGAAGAAAAAAAAAAAAACTACATAGGAAGGACCCAAAAACTACAGCGGAAGGACCCTTTTGCGGACCACTGTGGCGCCTGAATGAAACAAAAAGGTAAGCAGAAAGCCTTTTTACTCAAATTTCTGCAGTTTGGCCATTCTAAATTTACAGTTGTCTGATAAAGGGGTATATCCGATCTCGAAATTTATCATTTGGTTGGGAGTCACATGTAAAGTTTAAATAATAGTTTGAAAAGTTAAAGGGAGTGCACGTGTTCTATTTTCAGTCTGAGATAGAATGGCCGCGGTCAATGGACATGTATGACGGGTGCATGGTCCGCCAAATTTTAAAACGTTTTGGATTCAGTCTGAGCCAAAATGACGAGACTTAGGATGCCAGGGTGACTAATAATCACCCAGGTTTGTCTCCCAAATGAAAAGAGCCAGGTTTTAGCAACCTGATGCCGGGGGGAGCCATTGAAAGCGTTCGACCCGATGCCACTCTGGGAGTGAAGTCGCGGCCATTTTGATTTGCTAAACACAAGACACCGCTTGTTCTCGGAGCCAAGAGGACCCGAGGGAAAGTGTCCGCTGTGATTAGAGATAATCACGGTACCGCTTGTACTGGGGGACTTGCCGAAGCCTCAGTGAAAGTATCCTCTGTTTAACAAAAGATTAAAATGGACCAGAGAGATTCTGAGGTGCAGTCTGTACCCAGAATTGACAAGACAATAGGAGGCAATGGCCGTGCCTGTCTTCCAAATTGAAATCCAGGGCTAGCCTGATTTCGGTTACAGTAGTGAGTATATACAGTGGGGCAAAAAAGTATTTAGTCAGTCGCCAATTGTGCAAGTTCTCCCACTTAAAAGATGAGAGAGGTCTCCAATTTTCATCATTGGTATACCTCAACTATGAGAGACAAAATGAGAAAAAAAAATCCAGAAAATCACATTGTCTGATTTTTAAAGAATTTATTTGCAAATTATGGTGGAAAATAAGTATTTGGTCACTTACAAACAAGCAAGATTTCTGGCTCTCACAGACCTGTAACTTTTTTAAGAGGCTTCTCTGTCTTCCACTCGTTACCTGTATTAATGGCACCTGTTTGAACTCGTTATCAGTATAAAAGACACCTGTCCACAACCTCAAACAGACTCCAAACTCCACTATGGTCAAGACCAAAGAGCTGTCAAAGGACACCAGAAACAAAATTGTAGACCTGCACCAGGCTGGGAAGACTGAATCTGCAATAGGTAAGCAGCTTGGTGTGAAGAAATCAACTGTGGGAGCAATTATTAGAAAATGGAAGACATACAAGACCACTGATAATCTCCCTCGATCTGGGGCTCCACGCAAGATCTCACCCCGTGGGGTCAAAATGATCACGAGAACAGTGAGCAAAAATCCCAGAACCACACGGGGGGACCTAGTGAATGACCTGCAGAGAGCTAGGACCAAAGTAACAAAGGCTATCATCAGTAACACACTACGCCGCCAGGGACTCAAATTCTGCAGTGCCAGATGTGTCACTCTGCTTAAGCCAGTAGTTGTCCAGGCCCGTCTGAAGTTTGCTAGAGAGCATTTGGATGATCCAGAAGAAGATTGGGAGAATGTCATATGGTCAGATGAAACCAAAATAGAACTTTTTGGTAAAAACTCAACTTGTCGTGTTTGGAGGAGAAAGAATGCTGAGTTGCATCCAAAGAACACCATACCTACTGTGAAGCATGGGGATGGAAACATCATACTTTGGGGCTGTTTTTCTGCTAAGGGACCAGGACGACTGATCCATGGAAAGGAAAGAATGAATGGGGCCATGTATCGTGAGATTTTGAGTGAAAACCTCCTTCCATTAGCAAGGGCATTGAAGATGAAACGTGGCTGGGTCTTTCAGCAAGACAATGATCCCAAACACACCGCCCGGGCAACGAAGGAATGGCTTCATAAGAAGCATTTCAAGGTCCTGGAGTGGCCTAGCCAGTCTCCAGATCTCAACCCCATAGAAAATCTTTGGAGGGAGTTGAAAGTCCGTGTTGCCCAGCGACAGCCCCAAAACATCACTGCTCTAGAGGAGATCTGCATGGAGGAATGGGCCAAAATACCAGCAACAGTGTGTGAAAACCTTGTGAAGACTTACAGAAAACGTTTGACCTCTGTCATTGCCAACAAAGGGTATATAACAAAGTACTGAGATGAACTTTTGTTATTGACCAAATACTTATTTTCCACCATAATTTGCAAATAAATTCTTTAAAAATCAGACAATGTGATTTTCTGGATTTTTTTTTTCTCATTTTGTCTCTCATAGTTGAGGTATACCTATGATGAAAATTGGAGACCGCTCTCATCTTTTAAGTGGGAGAACTTGCACAATTGGTGGCTGACTAAATACTTTTTTACCCCACTGTATAAAGATACTCTTAATACGTTATAAGAACCTCAGACTACATCATGAGTGAGTAACGTAACAAGCAGACACAAGAATCTTTTTCCCACCTTTAGTGAGGGTCTGCTCATAAGTATAAAAATAACTTACAGAATGGTGCAAGAATCTTTTCTCCATCCTTAGTGAGTGACCATTCATAAGTATAAAAAAAAAAACTTACAGAATGGTGCAAGAATCTTTTCTCCATCCTTAGTGAGTGACCATTCATAAGTATAAAAAAAATAACTTACAGAATGGTGCAAGAATCTTTTCTCCATCCTTAGTGAGTGACCATAAGTATAAAAAATAACTTACAGAATGGTGCAAGAATCTTTTCTCCATCCTTAGTGAGTGACCATTCATAAGTATAAAAAAAAAATAACTTACAGAATGGTGCAAGAATCTTTTCTCCATCCTTAGTGAGTGACCATTCATAAGTATAAAAATAATAACTTACAGAATGGTACAAGAATCTTTTCTCCATCCTTAGTGAGTGACCATTCATAAGTATAAAAATAACTTACAGAATTGCATAAGAATCTTTTATTCCAACAATAGTGAGTGCATTCATAAGTATAAAACAATAAAATAGCTTGTTAAAATCAGTATAAGACTGATCTTTATGATAAGATACCTCTTGTATCGATTACCTGACGAGGTTCTGATGAAAGTATCCTCTACATATAAGTTAAGCTACAGGTAATGAGTACATGCAAATCTGCGGCAAATTCTCCACATCGTGCAAGCTGATCTCTGTAAAATTTTGTGTCTTTAAGGGGATAAAAATGTGATTTGAGAAATACCAGGGGTTTGGAAATATCTGCTGAACCTATCCCATAGTAAGATTTAATTCAGTGTGTCTCTAGGGGATAAAAGTGTGGTTTGGGAAATACGGGAGTTGGGAATATTTATTAAAAATTTTTCCCATAATGATTTAACTGATGGTGGGCTCCGGGTCAGAACAAAGGAAAGCAATGGACCCACCACCGAGGGCTGGCTCTGGACCGCGTGGTCAGAACAAAGAGAAGTATGCGACCCCCACCACCGAGTGGAGGTGCAATTGGTAAAACAAGTTACTGAGAGGAGAATTATTTGAGGTAACAGCATTAAAATGAAGCGCTAAATTAAAGTTGTAAAGCTATTCTGGTGTGCTAGTGTGTGCTAGCTGGGGTCAAGGAGACAGCACTCCATTTTCTTTGGAAAAAAAAAAAAACGTGGTTTGTGGACAATAGGCTAAGGGGCCATCTTGCACGTGTTCCATTTACTGCGCATGCGAGGGCGCCATCTTGTGAAAAAAAAAGCACATGGTTTGTGAACAATAGGCTCAGGGGCCATTTTGCACGTGTCCCATTTACTGCGCATGCGAGGGTGCCATTTTGAATCACCTTCAAGCTGTGGCACAGTGCCTCCATCGTGTGGCCAAATATAGGAAGTGCACTATTTCACAAAATTACTGCCAACACAACTTAAAATCTTAATAATAAATCTGGAACTTTATCTCTCTGGTTGAAAGGAAGGCTTTAAAAATTCCATGCATGGTGAATAAGATAAGATAAGATAAGATAAGATAAGCCTTTATTAGTCCCACAACGGGGAAATTCCAGGATTGCAACAGCACAGGGATAGCAACACTCAGAGCAACAATCAGAAGGCAAGAAAAAAAAAACAAGCAAGCAAGAGCAGCTAATAAACATATGTACGTATTACTATAAAATATATATATATACACACACACACAGACACACAGTGCAGAGCATTGTAGCTGGATGGAATAAACATATGAATATATGAACACACAGTGCAGAGCATTGTAGCTAGATGGAATAAATATGTAAATATATAAACACCCACAGTACGGAGCATTGCAGCTAGGTGGAATAAATATGCAAGTATATAAACACACACAGTGCGGAGCAATGTAGCTAGATGGAATAATATGTAGATATATAAATATATAAACACCCACAGTACGGAGCATTGTAGCTAGATGGAATAAATATGCAAATATATAAACACACACAGTGCAGAGCATTGTTGCTAGATGGAATGAAACAGCATAACCGTCTACTTAGTTATCCTACATGGTATGATTATGTGCCCATACATATTCTCACCCTCCATAGCGACCGGTATGTTCCTAGTTGTATGCCGGAGAGGACCATTGTGTAAGTCTATTGCATCTTTTGCATTCAAAAAACTATTAGTTTGTTACGTCTTTTTGCTATCTCTGCGAGCAGCCCTGCTTAGGTTGTACAGTCTGACAGCCGTTGGTAGGAAGGACCTACGAAACCTCTCGGTTGTGCACCTGGGATGATGTAGTCTGCTGCTAAATGAGCTCCTCAGTGCATTCAGTATGTCCTGCATAGGGTGGAACTCGGACTCCAGCAGAGATGACAGTTTAGCCACCGTCCTTCTCTCTCCTATCTCCTCCATCGGATCAAGGCGCTGCCCCAGGACAGAGCTAGCTTTCTTAATCAGTTTGTTCAGTCTCTTCCTATCGGCTGCAGTAATGCCACTGCCCCAGCAGACCACTCCAAAAGTGATGGCTGATGCCACCACCGTGTCATAGAATGACTTCAGCAGCGCCCCTTGTACACCAAAAGACCTGAGTCTCCTCAGCAGGAACAGCCTGCGCTGTCCCTTCTTGTAGAGTGCATCAGTATTGTGTGACCAGTCTAGTTTATTGTTCAGATGAATACCCAGGTACTTATAGGATGTCACCATCTCGATGTCTGTTCCCTGTATATTTACTGGTACTGTGAGGGGCTGCCCATGCCTGCGGCAGTCCACCACCAGCTCCTTAGTTTTCCTCGCGTTGATCTGGAGGCAGTTCCGATGGCACCAGTCCACGAAGTCCTGGATAAGCCCTCTGTACTCAGCTTCAACTCCATTGGAGATGAGGCCAACGATCGCAGAGTCATCAGAGAACTTCTGTAGATGGCAGTGTGTTGTGTTGTGTGAGAAGTCCGCAGTATAAAGAGTGAACAGGAAGGGAGCCAGCACCGTTCCCTGGGGGGCCCCCGTGCTACTGATGATCGTGTCGGACACACAGTCCCGGGTTCTCACAAACTGAGGCCGGTTCGTGAGGTAGTCCAGGATCCATGATGACAGGTGCTGGTCCACCCCTGCGCGCAGCAGCTTGTCCTTCAGGATCATCGGTTGGATGGTGTTGAAAGCACTGGAGAAGTCAAAGAACATGATCCTCACCATATTCCCGGGCTTCTCCAGGTGGGACAGAGAACGGTGAAGGAGGAAGATCACCGCATCCTCCACCCCAATGCCATGCTGGTAGGCGAACTGGAGTGGATCCATCGCTGGTTCCACCAGGGGGCGGAGGTGAGCAAGGAGCAGTCTCTCCAGGGTCTTCATCAAGTGGGACGTCAAGGCCACCGGTCTGTAGCTGTTCAGGTCTTTGGGGTGGGAAGTTTTTGGTACAGGTACCACACAAGATGTTTTCCACAGCTGTGGTACCCTCCCCAGTTTCAGGCTCATGTTGAAGATATACGTCACAATCCCACACAGCTGGTCTGCACAGGACTTGAGGAGCTTTGCGCTGATGCCGTCCGGTCCCGGCGCCTTCCTCGCCTTGATCTTCCTCAGCTCCGTCCTCACCTGGGACCTGGTCAGGGTCAGGATGGGGGGCTGTGTGTTGGGAGGGGGGGGGTGTTGGTAGAGTGGGGAGTGGGCAGCAGGACTTGATTTCTTTAGAGGCAGCAGTGGTTGTTGTGCAGTCAGGGGGGAGGGCGGTTGGTCAAATCTATTGAAAAACAGATTCAGGTTGTTCGCCCACTCCCTGCCCCCTGTGGCCTGGGGGGAGGTATTCTGGAGCCCCGAGATGGTTTTGAGGTTTCTCCAGACCCCGCTGATGTCGCTCTGTTGCAGCTTGTCCTCCATCTTCTTCCTGAAGCTGTCCTTGCCTTCTCTGATCTTTCTCCTCAGCTCCCTCTGTACGGACTTCAGCATCTCCCTGTTCCCCGACCTGAAGATCCTCTTCTTCTCTCTCAGAAGTGTTTTTATCTCAGGGTTGATCCAGGGTTTGTTGTTTGAGTGACGCCGTATGGTCTTGGTGGGAACGGATTTGTCCACACAGAAGCTGAGGTAGCCCGTGAAGGTGTGAATGAGGCCATCGATGTCCTCACCATGTGGATCGCAGAGCTGCTTCCAGGCGGTGGCTTCAAAACAGCCCTTTAGGGTGTCCATTGTCTCCTCAGACCATAACTCCACAGTGTGCATGGCCGGAGGTTGTCTGTGCACTAGGGGTTTGTACACCGGCCGGAGATGAACCAAGTTGTGATCCGATCTCCCGAGTGGGGGTAGTTGTGATGAGGTGTACGCCTCCTTAGTGTTTGCGTAGAATAAATCCAGTGTTTTATTGTCTCTAGTGTGGCATGTGACATACTGGGTGAACGTGGGTAGAATGGGAGACAGTGAAACATGGTTGAAATCGCCTGAGATGAGGAGAAGAGCATCTGGGTGTTCTGTCTGCAGCCTGCTGGTTACTGAATGGATGACGTCACGTGCTGTCCCAGCGTTCGCCGTCGGATTTGCATAAACAACAATGCAGATCACGTGTGAGTGTTCTCTCGGGAGATATGTAGGCCTCATGCTAACAGCTAGCAACTCAATGTCTTTGCTGCAGTGTCGTTGTTTAACAGTGATATGTCCCGGTCTGCACCAGTTGTTGTTAACATACATGATCACTCCACCGCCCCTAGCCTTGCCACTGTCTGGTGTTCGGTCAGCTCGTATCATGTGAAAACCCTCCAGCTCAATGTTAGCATCTGCTGCTAGTTCAGTTAGCCACGTCTCAGTAAACAAAAGGAGAGAGCACTCCCGGTATGTGCTATCATAACGGGAGATAGCCGCTAGCTCATCTAACTTTCCCAGTATCGACCGTACATTTCCCATGACAACAGATGGAAGGGAGGGTCTGTACCTTATATTTTTTGTCCTCCGCCTTACTCCAGCCCGGCAGCCGCGGCGTTTTCGCCTCAGTTCACTCGGTATGTCGAGTTTTTCCAATGGGACCGGGTGGCGGTTGAATGCTAGCAGCTGTTCTCTGCTGTATCGTATCCTGCTATAGACAGTGGCTCCGTCCACCGGCTCAGGAGACATTTAGGACGATCTGTGTGTCCGTGATATAAGTGGGGTGAAAAAAAAAAGACGGATCAGAAGAGAGAGGAAGGGAAAAAGACTCGGAATCGAGCCGCTGTTGCAAAAGGCAGCCGACTCGTGTGGCGCCGAGAATAACAACAAAAGAATAACAACAAAAGACCTCAGGGGCTTGCTAAAATGCAGGTTTGCCTATAGTGAGGCAAAGCATGCCATTCAGCTTGGAGAGAAGAGAGACAAAAGGTTCAACTTTAAATTAGGCAGAGGGAGGTTTACAATAAAACTGGAGAATAAGGAGATTTATTCCTCAACAAAACTAGGAAATCCTAGGTGGACACTATATAAAGGTGAGAGAATTTAAATGAAAATTGCAGGTTGGTGCAGTTAAGTAAATATATAAATGAATTAAGTTATAAATACAAAACAACTGAATAAACAGCAATAAAATGAATGAATAAAATAAATAGGAGTTTTTGTTGTGGAGATGAGAGTGGGCAGAAAATGGAAACGGAAATTTGTTTTTGAAGAAAATTGAAAACTGATGAAATGTTAAAGTTTTGTGCAGGACGCAAGACAAAAAATATGGAGAAACGATTGGAGGAAGGAAAGAAAAAATGTAAGAATAAGACTTATGCTGCAACGGTGAGAACAAATGCAAAATAATCAATAAACACGATATAACAGAAAAGGAAAAAAGATACGCTGTTTAATAGCTTGTTTCTCTCCATTAAATTTGAGACAGTGTTGGCTGTGGACAACCCCTCCCCCAGCAGCTGCCTCCTCCTTCACGCAGGGACCCCCTCCTCCCTCCACTTCGCTGTCCCACTCCAGCAGTCAAAGAAAGCAACACAATGGGTCAAAAGAGGAACAACTGAGCACATGTAAGTACAGTCAGAGATGTGCCAAGACCACATACTGAGCAGACACAATACATGACCAATCTTCAAAAAAGCCATACCCATGCCCCATCTAAGTTGACCTATCAGTATCAGCTGCATGACCACAGGAGGTCAGAATAGTCAGAGGCCCCCATGGGACTAATACTTCCTATGTTAAGCAATTTGACCACTGAGCTCAAACACCCACAAGGGCACCTTAGCAACACAATGGGTATCCTTCCCTACAGGATGTTGAAAAAGAACGGCTTTGATATTAAGCTGTTCTGTTTCAAGGGGGGAGAGGTCAAGACGAGAGGTCAAGACAGGAACAGATAGAAAAGTTACTAGTCCACTAAAGTTTGAAGGCTCCATTAAGGCTTGAAGTCTTATAATAGGATAGGTTGGTCTGCTTTCTCATCTAAAATGCTACCATGTATGCAAACTATTGAGTAGCTACAGAAAGAGAACAGAAATATGAATGAATTTTTATTTTTTGGAAAAAGATTAAAAGAGAGAAATGGAACAATATATCAAGGAAGAAAAATCCAACAGGGACAAATTAAAAAATAACTCCTCTGATTGCACAATTCAACATAAGTTATCCGAAAAGCGTGATGGCTGAGGCTGCAGCTTATATTGCTCACCCATGCTCCATCTCAGAAACATCTAATAAAACAAAGGCTAGCAACTAAGACCAAAATCTGAAAAATTCTTGACGCTTGAAAGGTCATCTTTCCACAGAATATTAGGCAGTCTGAACTTTTGCTACAAGAAAACTAGCCACCTAGTGACCAAGAGAAATGAGGCAGGTTTAGGGCTCCTTAATGCTGAAGGGCCAAATACATATTTGGGAGTTCCCAGACCCTCCTATCTGTATTTTTTGTACATCTCTCAAAACTTTATGGATATGAACTAAACTTATTAGCACATTTTTCTAGTCTCAAAGACAACCACTAGTGCTAGCCCTCTATTTTGGGTGCCTATAGGAGAGGGATGTCTGGGGACAATTTACAAATCTGGTGAAATGTAATAACATTGTTAAAGATTTGCAGTAGACATTTTAACATAAGGTATGAGCATGGAGGTGCAAAATATGATAAAAACACTGATTTACAATCACAGCTTAAGACAAAGGTTGAAAATTTATGCAAAAAGGTACAAGGGTAAAACTGCAAGGTTCGGAGGAAATTGCACAATTGAGGAAATTTGCCAAATATTACAAAATGTCACAAATTCCTAAAAAGGAACTTGCAAATTTACAAGGAAAAAATCTAAAATTTGTTAGGAGAAAATAACTATTAAGAGAAAAGGTTGCAAAGTTAGAAGGGAAGTGTTTAAATTTGAAAAAAGCTGTAAGCTTACATGAAAGCCACATTAGGATAAGGTAAGCCTATATCGGTCCCACACTGGGGAAATTCTAGGATTGCAATGGCACAGGGATAGCGACACTCGGAGCAATAATTTGGAAGATATGAAAATAAGAGCAGTGAATATACATATGTACACATAAATATAAATACACAGTGCGGAGCATTACAGATTTCCTTACACTTTGTATGGAGATGGGGGATGGCAGCGTAACAAGGGTTATGGTTTTTGATCATCCAGAGATGAGTAAAAGGCACTATAGAAGACGCTGAATTAAAACAAACACAACCAGAGTAGACTAGAGAAACAAGAAGATGATTTGGGGTAAAAACAGCAAACACTCAGCCGAATAGACTCAAGAATGAAGCATATACATACATATAGCTGTGTGCACACCAGCCTTATCCAAGGGGTCATCATAGATGCACGCACAGAGTGGAGGTGGAGCACGAACAAGGCTTTAATGTCCTGTGCACATAGATCTGCAGCTCTCACACACACAAGACAACCAATTGACAAACAAACCAAGGGTTCACACCCGCATGGTCTGTGTGTCACATGGTTAAGTCCTGATTTAAATATTATTTAGAATTGTTTTAGGGGGTTAATGAAAGTTTTATATTTTTGTATCTAAAATTGTTATAGTTTTGTAGGCATAATGTTAGTTCGTCTGGAGGTTATCTGTTCAGGAGAAAAAGACAAGACTCCACCACACCAAGATACAGATGACTCTGTTAAACATAAGTTTTCATAGTAATCAGCAGACGTCTTAGGTTAATACATTCCTTGAAAGGCAGATGTTCAGACCCAGAGGCATCATTTAATTCCAAAACAAATTCAAAAGGTCAGTAATTAAAAGGCATCCAAGACCAGGGTATAAATCAGGGGTGGGCAGCGAGGGCCATTCCACTGCAGATTTTCTGTTCCACCCAGTCTCTTCAGCAGGTGTTTGCTCTGATCACCTTCAAGGATTGCTAATCAGTGAAAGCACCTGCTGACGAGACTGGGTGGAATAGAAAACCTAGAGTGGAATGGCCCTCCATGGCACATGATTGCCCACCCCTGGTATAAATCAAGAGATGAGTTTTGTCACAGAACAGAATTTTGAATTGAGCCATGTTGGTTTATTATAAAGCTGACTTTTCAGAATGAAACCGATTGTGGTCTATATTAATCATACATCCCATAACCTACATATATATAAGCATGTGAGAATGTTTGGTGATTACATATGTAAAGCGACTTCACACCTCAGAACAGGACAAAGGGTCTCAACCGCCAGTGAAGATCAAAGAGCATCCGAGGCACTGCGGTGGAGACCAGATAGGTCGCCCTGACCTCCCAGGGACAGGTGGAGGGGACGGAGACAAAGGAGGGTAATTAGGTTAATGGAGGATGTCAGCTTTGTATGCATGTCTTTTGTTGTGTGTGAGTATAAGTACACAGAGCCGAATGTGTTTGCGCTTTTTCTACTTCTGCTTCTGCACTGAGATGAGACTTGTTAGAGGAGCGAAGCTGTTAATAAACTTTGGTTTATAAGTCGCATCGCCTCGTTATTCCATGCTCTTCTACACTGGTGACCCCGACGTGATGGGTGGACCAGAGGCGTTCCCCCGCGATTGACTCATCTGAGGCGACCCAGGCAGACGCCGGCGCCCATGCAGACAGGGGAACGGATGGAAGACGTTCCCCCACGGCAGAAGAGAGGGCTCAACTGTGCACCAGCCCCGCCGTGAGAGCAGAAGAAAGGCGCTCTCACCCGGCGGACACATCAAGGACGGCCCACACAAGTGCCGTCACCGTCAAGCTGCCAGAATTCTGGCAAGAAGACCCGAGCTCGTGGTTCCAGCAAGCTGAGGCTCAGTTTGCACTGGCGGGTATAATGGCGGACGAGACGAAGTTTTATCACATCGTCGCCAAACTCGACGCAGCCACGTTAAGATGCGCGCGGAGCATAATCCAACAGCCGCCTGCCTATGACAAATAGAGAAAGCTGAAGGCGACCATCGTCGAGGACTTCGTCCCCTCAGCCGAGGAGAGAGCAGAGAAGATCCTGGCGATCTACGGCCACAGAGGATGCAGACCCAAGGCCCTCATGGAGGACATGCTGCAGCTCAAGGAGGAGGACAACGACAACTTCCTCTTCCAACACATCTTCCTCAGCACTCTGCCGCCACACATGAGAGGGACGCTGATCAACATGCGGTGCAGCACCCAGCAGGACTTCCGCGCGCTGGCCCGAGAAGCGCAGCGACTCACCAATGCCTGCAGGGAACAGGTGGCCACAGCAGCATCCGCAGATGCCCAGAGCAACGGAGAACCACGGACCACTGAGCAGAATCCGCCTGCCATGGCAGCGACACGGCCAGGACGTAACAGACGGAGCAACGTCTGTTATTACCACCACCGCTTCGCCGAGAAGGCTTACAAATGCCTTCCTCCCTGCAAATTCACGATTTCGGGAAAACGCCAAAGTCGAGAACCGTTAACAGCGGCAGTTCTCGGCGAAAAAAGCAAGCTTCTATATG
This sequence comes from Pholidichthys leucotaenia, assembly GCA_020510985.1. Lineage (NCBI taxonomy): Eukaryota > Metazoa > Chordata > Actinopteri > Cichliformes > Pholidichthyidae > Pholidichthys > Pholidichthys leucotaenia. The sequence goes on along the minus strand of CM035843.1, from coordinate 165,967,451 downwards.
TGACGGACGGACACACCGGCAAGCAGTTCCTCATTGACACGGGAGCTCAACTGAGTTTTATCATGCCCTCTCAAGCAGACCGGGCCATGGGCCCCCGGGGCAATGGAGCGGTGGCAGCCAACGGCTCCATCATCGACACTTATGGCGAAAGGAACCTGCCCCTCCGCATCCATGGCCGCAACTACAGATGGACATTTGTTGTAGCGGCGGTGAGTTTTAACTTGTTGGGCGCAGACTTTTTGTGTGCACATGGTTTATTGGTCGATCTAGCGAACAGACGCTTGGTTAATGCATTGTCCTTCGCTTCTATTCCCTGCTCAGCTCGAGTTTCTCCACCACCCGTGCAGGCCAGCATCACTACAGCAGGAGGTAAGTTTGATCAACTCCTCACCCAATTTCCAGCACTCACAATTCCCAAATTCTCAGCTACAGTGGCTAAGCACGGGGTCGAACACTTTATTCCCACAACGAGCCCACCCGTATTCGCCAAAGCTCGGCGCTTAGATGCGACCAAGCTCGCCATAGCTCGGGACGAGTTTACCACCCTTGAAAAACTAGGCATTATCAGGCGATCAAAAAGCCCCTGGGCGTCACCGCTTCACATGGTCCCGAAATCCGACGGTTCTTGGAGACCGTGCGGCGATTACCGCAGATTAAACAATGCGACAGCGCATGGCCACTACCCTATTCCTCACATCCAAGATTTTTCACTACATCTGGCGGGTGCGCGCATTTTTTCAAAAATAGACCTGGTCCGCGGCTATCATCAAGTCCCCGTTAGAGCGCAAGACATTCCTAAAACAGCTGTAATAACCCCCTTCGGTCTTTTTGAATTTTTGCGGATGCCTTTTGGCCTCAAAGGCGCCGCTCAAACCTTTCAGCGGATGATGGATGCAGTATTACGTGACCTCCCTTTCGTGTTTGTCTACCTCGACGATATGCTGGTAGCCAGCTCATCTGAGGAAGAACACGAACAGCATCTCACTATGGTTTTTCAGAGACTAGAAGAGCACGGGTTAATAATCAATCCAGCCAAATGCAAATTCGGCGTGTCACAAATTGATTTTTTGGGACACAGAGTTTCACCGAAGGGGGCAGTCCCACTGCCAGACAAAGTTCACACAGTAAAAAGTTTCCCACGGCCACAAACGGTCAAATCGCTGCAAGAATTTTTGGGAATGGTTAATTTTTACAACCGTTTCCTCCCCCGCGCAGCTCAGCTCATGCAGCCCCTATATGACGCGCTTAGAAAACAAAAACCTTCCAACGTGGTCGAATGGACTCCGGAGCGCAAACGCGCCTTCGCGGAAGTAAAAAGTGCCCTAGCTAATGCCACATTGTTGGTTCACCCTGATCCCTCGGCCCGCATTGCACTAACCACAGACGCTTCAGACCTGGCCATAGGGGCAGTTGTAGAACAACACGTCGGCGGAACCTGGCAACCTTTGGCATTTTTCAGCAAATCGCTAAACCAAACTGAGCGTAAATACAGCACCTTTGACAGGGAGCTGCTAGCGCTTCATTTATCCATCCGCCACTTCCAGTTCTGGTTGGAGGGGCGGCGTTTCACGGCTTTTGTAGACCACAAACCGCTCACCTTTGCGATGGCTAAAATTTCTGAACCGTGGTCAGGCAGGCAACAAAGACAGCTAGCTGCGATTTCAGAGTTCACCACAGACATTCGACATGTGGCAGGCAAACTTAATGTGGTAGCAGACTGCCTCTCTCGCGCTGTGACATCGCCAGTGCGCGAGGAGACAGATTATACTACCTCAGCCGCAGAACTCTTCGCCAATGCGGACACATGCGCAGCCCCAATCCACGTAGGGATAGATTATGCAGCCATGGCGGAGGAGCAAAGTAGTGACGCGGACGTGCGCGCACTCCTGTCTGGACCAACAGGATTAAGGCTGGAGGAAAGGGGTTTACGCGACGGTGTGCCCCCCCTAATATGCGACATCTCAACCGGCCGACCTCGCCCGGTAGTCCCAGCTGCATGGCGCCGCCGTATTTTCGACTCAATTCACTCCCTCGCGCACCCAGGTGTGCGCGCTTCGGTTAAAATGGTCGCCGAAAAGTTTGTGTGGCCTGGCCTGCGCAAAAACGTAAAAGAATGGGCAAAGACTTGCATTTCTTGTCAGCGTGCCAAAATACACAAACACACAAAAGCCCCTCTAGAGCCTTTTCGAATCCCTGCTAGAAGGTTCGACCACGTTCATGTCGACCTCGTGGGACCACTTCCTTCCTCCCAAGGTTTCACACATCTGTTAACAATGATAGACCGTACTACACGCTGGCCGGAGGCGGTCCCTCTGGCGTCAACCACAGCGGAGGAAGTCGCTCGCATTTTTTTGACAAACTGGGTGGCACGTTTCGGCGTCCCATCGGACATCACATCCGATAGGGGGCCTCAATTTGTCTCGGAGCTTTGGTCAGCCATGGCCAGCAGCTTAGGAGCGACAATTCACCGCACCACCGCTTATCACCCTCAGGCTAATGGGTTATGCGAGCGTTTTCACAGGTCTTTAAAGGCCGCCCTCAGAGCCTCACTAACGGATACAAATTGGGTAAATAAACTTCCTTGGGTTTTATTGGGGTTGCGTGCTGCACCTAAAGAGGATCTAGACGCCTCCCCAGCAGAAATAGTTTTTGCACAACCTCTCAGGCTCCCAGGTGAATTTTTACCAGAGAACCCAGAGCCAGGGCATCTTCCAGCCCCGAGGTTTTTAGGCAGCAATGGACCGGACTCTCTCCCCAGGCTGGCACATCACTCTTTTCCACGGGTTTTTGTCCCCCAAGCTTTAAAAAACGCTGAATTCGTTTTTGTTAGGCATGAAGCTTTAAAACCAACCTTCCGCCCACCATACGATGGACCATTCAGAGTGCTGGAACCTGGTGATAAGCATTTTGTGCTTGATTTTGGGGACAGAAAAGAAACAGTCAGCATTGACAGACTTAAACCTGCCTTCTTGTTGAGAGACGAGCCTGCACGGTTGGCGAGAGCACCTCGGCGGGGTAGACCCCCCAAGAGAAAAGACTCAGCCCCCCTGCAGGGAACAAATAATCACTCTCCTTCCCAAGCTGCAGATCCCTTACAGGAAGGTCCCACCAGGACGCCCGAACGGACCCACAGCAGATTCAGAAGAAGATTAAAGCCCAGATGGCACAAGGACTGATGCAAACTACTCAAAAGTTGTTCACTAATTGTGCTGTAACAGTTTAGGACTGACTTGTGATATTACTATGCTGTTATGATTACCACTGAATTCTCTACAGGAGCATAGCTGCTGGAAAGTTTCTTCTTTGTCAAGAGGTGTAGCAGTTAGTATGTCATAATAATTATCTTAAACTGTGAATTTTCCTATTGTCCTTTTCTTAGTCGTTTGGGGGGGGCTGTGGTCTATATTAATCATATATCCCATAACCTACATATGTATAAGCATGTGAGAATGTTTGGTGATTACATATGTAAAGCGACTTCACACCTCAGAACAGGACAAAGGGTCTCAACCGCCAGTGAAGATCAAAGAGCATCCGAGGAACTGCGGTGGAGACCAGATAGGTCGCCCTGACCTCCCAGGGCCAGGTGGAGGGGACGGAGACAAAGGAGGGTAATTAGGTTAATGGGGGATGTCAGCTTTGTATGCATGTCTTTTGTTGTGTGTGAGTATAAGTACACAGAGCCGGATGTGTTTGCTCTTTTTCTACTTCTGCTTCTGCACTGAGATGAGACTTGTTAGAGGAGCGACGCTGTTAATAAACTTTGGTTTATAAGTCGCATCGCCTCGTTATTCCATGCTCTTCTACACCGATCACTTTTATGTGCAGGATCTTGCATGGAGCATTAGCTGTGGACAGTAGTCAGTAGTATGAATGACAGGACCGTGAACAGAAGGAAGTTTTAATACTGAAAGAGATTATAGATGTGAGACGTTTCATCAGCTAGTCCAGGGAAAGGTGAGGTCTTATACAGATGGATAGTGGATGGTAAAGAATTGAGTGTTTCTGATGGGAAAAAGTACGTAGGGGAAAAGAAGAACGGTGGGTTTAGCAAGTGTCGAAAATATTTCTGATGTTGAGATGGGAATGGAAAAAGAAATGAAAGCAGAGCATGTGTAACCAAAGAAAAATAAAGATCCACGTAAGATTTGAAGCTATAGCTTTAAAAACCAAACAAACAGAAAACCAACAATAAATAAATTAAATTTTTGCTTAAGAGTGTCAGGAAGAAGGCACAAATGCAGGTAGCCATCTTAAATGTTTCCAAGTACTTAAAGCAGCAATGAGGCATTAGGTGTCCATTCTTTCAGTGCATTTCCTCAATTGTGAATATTAACATTTATTTAGTAATGAGCAAACACTCACAGCGAAGATTATAGCCTTACTATATACTCGGTTATTTAAAATCAATCTAACAATGTAGTTATGTTCCTCCCCAACAGAGGGTATGCATTTGATGTTACTCACCACATAATGGTGTGATATGTGATATATGATACGTCATATTTCAGGAATATGACAGTAATGAGGAATGTGGTTTTTTTCCTGATTCGGCGGTGGCCAAGCTGGGTCAGGGTAAACTACATTCACTCCACAATTTACCAAGGGATATATAAAATGAGGCATTCAAGGAACAATTTGAATCAAATTCTAATTAGACAAAACGTCCACCTTTCGGTTGACTGAAAGTGTGACACAACTTTTATTCATTTATTTAAATTCAACTGGACAAACTGATCTTATTTATCAATGCTGAAGCATATCAAAATGCACAGGTGGTTATTGAGTTTTTCTTCAATGAAATTTGTAAACTAGTTAAGCGGTGACTATTGAAACCTTATTGAACAGAACCCTTGGAAGACAAAGGTCCACAAGGTTCAATTACAGTAGTGCAGATAATATCCGTTGGCATGGTGGAGAGTTAATCTTATTATCCCATCTTGTATTAATTAGGAAAATTAAATGAAGACTTTGAAGCAGTTCCTTTCTTGACTCAAGGCTGGAAATCTAGATAAGAAGGGAAAAGAAAATTTGGAGAAAAACTGAACTTATGGAATGACTGACGCAAGGGGAGCCTGAGGCTCCCCATAAATCTGTTTCTCTTATAAAAGGAAGCCAAGAGGACGAGGGGGGAGGACAGCAAGGAGGAGGAGGGAGCACGCCCCACAATGGCCGCTGCTGGCAGGAGAGGTGTCCACCTCCACCACTGGAAAACTGGACTGCATACTTAAAGACTAGAACAGATAAGTGGACTCACTTCTACACGTATGCAGAAAATTAGCAAAATTAAATTATTGCATGTAAAGTAAGAACTCCGGGTAATGACATACAGGACTTTTCAAAGTAAGGAAAGTAACAATCAAATTCTGCAAATGACAAGCTACCAGTAGAACACCTATCAACATCTGTAAAGGTAGCATTGTACCCCATGTACTATAGGCAATTGAATGGATCTGATCCAAATTATGAACTACCACTATATGCAAATCCATCCTCCAGATTGGTCACAAAATTAGACTGATAAACAAAGAAATGTGTGGATGCATCCATTGTCCTAATTGAAGAGGATAAGAGACATTTCAACCAATGGGGGGTTCCACACATCCCGCTGGTTAGACCCAAACACATGGATTGGAAAATGTTGGACATATTGTCATCTCTAGTGCAGAATAGAGCCATCCATGGAAAACCAATACCTGACCTTAACGTAGAATATTCTCCCAAAATAAAACCATAAGCATTGTCTCTTAACTGGGTAACCACAGCACAAAAGGCGGCACACATTGACGCCCAGAAATCTCCTATATGACCAATCTTAACATTAACATGAGGGGATGAGGAAAATTTGAAGCAAATTCCAAATTGGCTATGGTGAAAAGATAACCGGATGTAGATCTAATAAAAGGAGCAGAGTACGACACTATAGGCCATATATTCAGAAGCCCAGAAGGGCGTTAACAAATGCAATTTTCCACAGTGGGAGTCGTCAGCAAGTCTTAGACCAACTGCTGGGTCGAGAGGAAGAGCTGAGGACCCCAAGACGAAAGATGATGACGAGGAAGACCATTCTGCCATCACAGATTATTTGTAAACACAGTGTGCTAATGATAATACATAAATCATACATAGCTCACCACACGGATGTAGGGGTGTGAGACTTATAGGGTTCTTGCGTTATTTATCTCCATCATGCTAATTACGGTTAGGTAGTCTGAATAAGGGTGAAGGTTAGAAGCTCTGAATGCCTGAATACAACAATGCATGGATATGGCTATCTCTTAATGTTGAACAATATTGTTTACTACCTACCCACTGAACATATAGGTCTCATCACCCAACACACACATCACAACACAATCACCACATGCAGATTTCATATAGCCAACAATCACACACTCAAGGCTGCTGGCAGATAACTTACAACAGCACATAGATTACTACAGATGTGGTGAATAAGGATAAAATTTTACAGGCTCCATGCATTGTGATGGCAACCCCTCAGACCATTATTGGTCCTGCCCCGGCTGAGCCCTTTGTATCGGCACTTGATTAAAGGTGTAGGGTACAGGGAAGATGCATGCCGGAGAGCACCAGACCATCATGACGTGTGCCTGCGACATAGAAAAGGTCGTAGGGCGAGTGACTGTATGACTTCAGTCCCCAGAAGAAGAATGGACTGGTACCCGAGCGCGTCCACTGCACCTCCAGCATCCAGGGTGGAGCCAGGAGCTCGAGACTTACCAACACCAGCATGTTCACCTCTTTCCAGCGACAGGGGGGTGGCATCCCTGGGACAGCATCACTGAGCTGTTCACTGGCTGGACTGGATGTTACACACCCTCTGCTGCACCCACCAGACTGTCCTGTAGACCTCATGGGATGAGGTGTGCCTCTGAGAGCGGGGACACAGTTGTTTCGTTCCTGTGTCACCAAGATGGAACTGTGCTCCACAGCTGCAGATACGGGAAGCAGACACAGAGGAAGGTCAAACCTCTGTCGCAACCATGCGATGAGTGCAGCTGAATGATGTGAGCCCTGGCAAGGGTCAACCGGTGGACAAAGGTTTTGTGGACTGATTCCATTCGACCCCATGACCCCTACATGGTCCACTCCACTGGACAAAGAACTATGATCAGGAGGAGACCTCGAGGGGGGTACAGGACCTGGCGACAGTTCATCTCTTAGACATCGCTGCACCGTGCTAAGGTGTCCACAAGGGGGGAGGCAGGGGTAGAACCAATGGTGCAAGCCTCTTGGGTTGACACACAATGCAGGGACGTGCCTTATTCACCATCTGTTAATTGCTAGAGTCTCTCACACCATACATGGTTGACATGATAAAATCATGTCAAAGGGGGGATTGAAAGGGTTAATGTATAGTTAGTGCCAGAATAATAATTCTGTAGGTGATCTCCCATTATGCCCTACACATATTCCATACAAATTCTGTTTGCATGCTTATGAACAATTATGTTATGTTCTGGTATATTGATAAAACAGGAATGAGACAAAGGTATAGAGCTCTCTCTGTCTTCTCTCTCTCTTTTAAGTCAGGTCTTTCACATTAGATACACACCCAAACTCAACACCCACGCACACTGTTGATAGCACATTCTAGAATGAAGTGGCGTGTTCAGTGGATGGCCTGTTCCCGCCATAGGTAGATTAGCCAATCAGATAGTCGCGTACAAGCCCATCCCATTGTACTGGCTTGCCCAACCCGAGGGTATAATTGTAACGTGCACCCGGAAGTCGGGGTTCAGTCTGACCACGCTCCAGAGGGAGCTGCGTCACGCTGCACCCAGCGCTGCTTGCTTTACATGTGACTTCTAAATAAATGTACCATCCTTTAAATTGAAGAAATCTCCGGTTTGTTCTTGGATCTTTCAATCAAAGAATCGGGTATTTTTCTAACAGCACTCTCCTCCCAACATATCTTAAACATATTTACTATTTATTTTTGCTGTGTAAGTTAGTCTATATATACAGTAAGTCATCACCACTGATCAGGTCTCCTCTATCAGCGGTGTCCAATCAGGTGCCCCAAATCAGAGCACACTATTCTCACTTTACTGAAAAAACAGGTTCCCACAGAATAAAAAGTACTTCATGATCCTCATTGGGAAATACCTTTTTGGTTCAGGCTTTAGAGGTAATAATCAGGTAATATCAGTGGTCAAAGGAGGAGACTAAGATAAACCCGACTCAAAAGCCTTCAACATTTTTTTTTTTTTTTTTTTTTTTTAGTAGTGTGTAAAAGATTTCTTCATTTAATATTACACTTTGTTCCTAATATTATATTCTTCTAGAAAGCATAGACACCTTGAAGTGTGGCCCCTGGGTTAGACTCAGTCATCTGGGCTCCACTTTGCAAGAATGCTCTGAATGCTGCTGACTTGGCATTCTATGCTTATCTGTTTTGGCTTTATTGTATCAACCTCTGCACTCTGCTTTGGGACTCTGAAAATCTTCCAGTGGTACTGCCTGCATGTAGCATTGTGTGACTTTTTCCTTTTTGGCCAAAATGAACAATAAATATACTGAAAGGCATCTTTGGACTACAGCTGTTTTATTAAACCACCAGATCAAAGGGATATTTATAGGTAAAAATTAAAATCTAGGACAAGTGCCAGCACAGTTTCTAGTGACACAGCTTCTTACAGTCTTACAGCTGAGATACTTAGTTATACAGTGGGGTAAAAAAGTATTTAGTCAGCCACCAATTGTGCAAGTTCTCCCACTTAAAAGATGAGAGAGGTCTCCAATTTTCATCATAGGTATACCTCAACTATGAGAGACAAAATAAGAAAAAAAAATCCAGGAAATCACATTGAAGGATTTTTAATGAATTAATTGGTAAATTCCTCGGTAATGTAAGTATTTGGTCAATAACAAAAGTTCATCTCAATACTTTGTTATATACCCTTTGTTGGCAATGACAGAGGTCAAACGTTTTCTGTAAGTTTTCACAAGGTTTTCACACACTGTTGCTGGTATTTTGGCCCATTCCTCCATGCAGATCTCCTCTAGAGCAGTGATGTTTTGGGGCTGTCGCTGGGCAACACAGACTTTCAACTCCCTCCAAAGATTTTCTATGGGGTTGAGATCTGGAGACTGGCTAGGCCACTCCAGGACCTTGAAATGCTTCTTACGAAGCCACTCCTTCGTTGCCCGGGCGGTGTGTTTGGGATCATTGTCATGCTGAAAGACCCAGCCACGTTTCATCTTCAATGCCCTTTCTGGTGGAAGGAGGTTTTCACTCAAAATCTCACGATACATGGCCCCATTCATTCTTTCCTTTACACGGATCAGTCGTCCTGGTCCCTTTGCAGAAAAACAGCCCCAAAGTATGATGTTTCCACCCCCATGTTTCACAGTAGGTATGGTGTTCTTTCTCCTCCAAACACGACAAGTTGAGTTTTTACCAAAAAGTTCTATTTTGGTTTCATCTGACCATATGACATTCTCCCAATCCTCTTCTGGATCATCCAAATGCTCTCTATCAAACTTCAGATGGGCCTGGACATGTACTGGCTTAAGCAGGGGGACATGTCTGGCACTGCAAGATTTGAGTCCCTGGCGGCGTAGTGCGTTTCTGATGTAGCCTTTGTTACTTTGGTCCCAGCTCACTGCAGGTCATTCTCTAGGTCCTCCCATGTGGTTCTGGGATTTTTGCTCACTGTTCTTGTGATAATTTTGACCCCACGGGGTGAGATCTTGCGTGGAGCCCCAGATCAAGGGAGATTATCAGTGGTCTTGGATGTCTTCCATTTTCTAATAATTGCTCCCACAGTTGATTTCTTCACACCAAGCTGCTTACCTATTGCAGATTCAGTCTTCCCAGCCTGGTGCAGGTCTACAATTTTGTTTCTGGTGTCCTTTGACAGCTCTTTGGTCTTGGCCATAGTGGAGTTTGGAGTCTGACTGTTTGAGGTTGTGGACAGGTGCCTTTTATACTGATAACAAGTTCAAATAGGTGCCATTAATACAGGTAACGAGTGGAGGACAGAGGAGCCTCTTAAAGAAGAAGTTACAGGTCTGTGAGAGCCAGAAATCTTGCTTGTTTGTAGGCGACCAAATACTTATTTTACTGAGGAATTTACCAATTAATTCATTAAAAATCCTTCAATGTGATTTTCTGGATTTTTTTTTCTCATTTTGTCTCTCATAGTTGAGGTATACCTATGATGAAAATTGGAGACCTCTCTCATCTTTCAAGTGGGAGAACTTGCACAATTGGTGGCTGACTAAATACTTTTTTGCCCCACTGTATATAGAACAAACCAGACAAGTATGCTTTAAAGTGTCCACAATGATGACAAAACAAGTTTAACCACCTACCTCCCACTTGGAACAGGTTTTATGGGGGAAAATTCCAACTTACCAAGTTAATGGACAGCATCAGCTCAAGGCCCCTCAAGTCCTGTGCAGACCAGCTGTGCGGGATCATGGAGCACATCTTCACTCTGAGCCTGAAGCTGGGGAGGGTACCACAGCTGAGGAAAACACCCTGTGTAGTACCCGTACTGCAGATTCCGCACCCCAAGGACCTGAACAGCTACAGACCAGTGGCCCTCACATCACACCTGATGAAGACCCTGGAGAGGCTGCCCCTCGCCCACCTCTGCCCACTGGTGGGACCAGCAATGGACCCGTATTAGTTTGCCTACCAGCATGGCATCAAGGTGGAGGATGCAATGATCTTCCTCCTACATTGTCCCTGTCCCACCCGGAGAAGCCTGGGGGCACTGTGACAATCATGTTCTTTGGTTTCTCCAGTGCTTTCAACATCATCCAGCCAGTGATCCTGAGGGACAAGCTGTGGTGTGCAGAGGTGGACCAGCATCTGTCATTGTGGATCCTGGACAACTTCACAGACAGACCACAGTTTGTGAGAACCCAGGACTATGTGTAAGTAAGCAAGTAAATTTTATTTATATAGTACCTTTCACAGATATAAAATCACAAAGTGCTTCACAAAACAATAAAAATAAAACATAAAATATGGACAGGGTAATTAAAAAAACAGTAAAATACAATAAATAAATAAATACATCCTCTATCTAGCTAAAAGCCTGTTTAAAAAAAGTTTTTAGCTGCTTTTTAAATACATCCACACTATCTAGGCAACAAAGAGAAAAGGGGAGAGCATTCCACAGCCTAGATACAACTACTTTAAAGGAGCGATCGCCTCATGTCTTGAAATGAGTTTTGGGGCCATAAGTAACATTTGGCCTGCTGACCTAAGACTCCAAGTAGGGGAATCGGGCTGCAGCAGGTCTGACATACAAGGAGAAGCTTGTCCATGCAAGGCTCTAAAAGTTAAGGTCAAAATTTTAAAATGTATCTGTTACGACCCCTCAGGCTAGGGGTGAGAGGGGTGCAACCAATGACGTAGATAGAGCTAGACCGCTCATTGCCCGCTGAGAGGCGGCAAATAGGAGCTGACTTCCGGTAGTGGCAAGACGTGGTATCAGATTCGAATGTCAGCACGGAATGTGGCTTTGTGTTTCGTGATTTACCAAGGTTACAGTAAACTTCTGTGGTGGAATCAAGTCACAGTGCTTGAGATACGTTGAGAACACCACCAGGCCAGGAGGCCCTAGACCAGCACTGGCATTTTGAAGCCTTTGGACGCACTGAAAATTAGTAATTTGTTCACTTTGTGAAAATTATGTAGAAAAGTACACTTTTGGTGAGATTTTTAAAAAGCAATGCATTTCATATTGTCAAAATGCTTTTCTTAAACAATTTTGGCATGCTATTTCTGGGAAAATAGGCTACTTCATAAGTTTCAAACATTTTGTTTTTGCCCTAAAGCTGGCATTTTATAGCAAATTGTTCATGAAATTTCATTGTGAAATATATATTTCCTACAGTACTCCTGTACTGTAGTACTGCTGGCAACAGTACCAAATTAGACACCCAGAGTCCCAGACCTGGCATGCCAGTTGGGAAGATGGCTGTGCGGGGAATCGAACACGGGTCGCTGGCGTAGCAGCCCAGCATGCAAACCACAGCCGAAACACCAAGTCCCTGTACTACACCACCAAGTCCCTTGAGGTGAATTTTCTATCCCTCTTTACACTAAAACATAATTTGGAATTTTTGATTACTGCATGTGCTGCTTTTTAAGTCCAACTGAACAATTTGAATTGGAGAAAAATTGTTTAAAAAACAAAATTTCTTATTTGGCATTGGTTCGAATATTTTCTAGAGCCCATGAAACAGGGTAAGTGAAACACTAATGTTGCAGAAAGTATGAAATGTTTTTATTGACACAATCACTGCATCAGCATTCAGCAATCATTCTGCATGTGTCATTGTGTGGTGGTCTCTGTTTGTTGTAGCCTCATGTAGGCAGAACGTGTGAAGAGGCTAAATATGAAGGATATTGGAGGCTCTGTGTTTGCTATTATATGAGTGTGATTGTCGTAGAAAGATGCCTTGTGCTTTGTTTTTATCTTTTTCAATCAGTTGGTGTGATGAAACAACACAAAGCGTGTCATCAAACACTGTTTGGAGACTTTGAAGTTAATGTGTTTTGAAAGGATCAAATAGCGCGCCACAGCTTCTTGCCACTACCGGAAGTCAGCGCCGATTTGCCATGGCGACGCTGTTGTCCGCCGAACAGTGAGTGGTCTAGCTCTATCTACGTCATTGGGTGCAACAAATAACCAGATGGAATTGGTTGTAAAAGCAAAATTACATTTTAATGAGTTAAGAGGCTTTCTGCCAAAATGATAAATACATGAAATGGTTGGAGAACAAAGGCCTAAAAAAGTACTACTCAAACCAAAGAAAGAAATATAACCAAACAGATACAAAAAGGAGTAGTACCTCTAAACCTAAGTGTGTCTAACAAAAGTTGCCTGCAGTGATGTGTATTGAATTGCAAATTAAAGCCTTGGCCCTGTCTCTCAACCTGAAAGAAAGATGACAACAGGATGATGGTTAACAAAATACAGTATAACAAGTTCCCAATTACCACAATGTGCCTTGTAAAGAAAAAAAAAAAGAGACACATACTCCTGCGCAGGACAAACAATTAATTTATCAGTGTGGGAACAAGAGTGGCAGACTGCTCACATTAAATCATACCCACACCTGACTAATTGTATGATTGGAATTTATAGCAGGTGGCTGATTGGAGGTGAGGCTTGATTGGTGGAGTGTTGCACCACCAATCCAATCAGACACAGGATTCAGTCAGGGGCTGGATCAGGGAGGAAACAGCCAAAACACAAACACCAAACCAGAAGAGCTGCACAACTGAGTGACATGAGGGAAGGAAACAGACAAAGATGAGCTGCACTGTCAAAATAGAGCAACAGAAGGCTGTGGGCCATAACAGTATCCTAAAATTCACTGCTAACCAGTGCAGAGAGGCTAAAACAGGCATAATATGAGCCCATTTGCATGTTCCACTTAAAAGCCTTGCAGCAGAATTCTGAATAATCTGAATGTGGTGTTAGATTATTTTTTCAGCATAATTAATCTTGAGTCAAAAATCAGGCAGGATCTTGATATGTAAATAAATTTATTTCTCTGGCTATGAGGGAGAAGCAGTGAGCAGCAGCCCGAGTCTACATGCACACACACTTCTGAATTAAGTCATACACTGGTCAAACTTTTAAAGCTGTCTTAGCCATGGGGAGGGAGAGATTGTCCAGCAAGATGTACAGGTTTTGTCCTTGAGTCCACGAGGCACACAGTCCTCATCAAATGTTGTCAGGAAGTAAGGAGCCAGTGTAAATCTCATCCTCATAGACTGAACATTCTAAACAGAAGGTATTATTACAGCTGTGTGATTTATAATTGCTAGCTCAGGCATACTTCACACAGAGACTGGGGCTGCTCAAGGCCATACATGATTCACAAGTATATCAGACATGGAACTATAAAACAACATTATAGAATAATATAGAATTTTTCTTTCAGTTGTCAAGTTCCTTCTTATTTAAACAGATAAAAAGGCTAATACAAAAGTCCAGACGTGAGGATACATAAGTGTGGATAATCATCTCCAATTAAACCTTGGACACAAGGGATTTCAAATTGGAAATATTGCAGAGGTGAAAGAAACAGATCTTTATTAACTGTTTAGAATGACACTCCAAAGAAATTGCTGAATCAAAAATAACTCCTAGGTTATGAACATAGGGCTTGACAGAAGATGTTAAAGGACCCATGTGCTGTTTTATTAGAGGAATGACACTGTCAGGGGCAACAATTAGAGTTTCTGTTCTCTCAGAGTTCAGTTGTAAGTAGTTATCACTTAATCATTGGTTGATGATAGACAAGCAGTTTGCTAAGGAAGTTAGTTTGTGGAAGTCAGTGGGCTTAAACGTACAGCTGGATATCATCAGCATAAAGACACCATCATCAGCAGTATGATGCCCCCCCCCCCCCCCCCCCCCAGGGAACAGTTCTGGCTCCTTTCTGTTCACCCTCTACACTGCTGACTTTTCACACAACACACCACACTGCCGTCTACAGAAGTTCTCTGACGACTCTGGGATCATTGGCCTCATAGCCGATGGGGATGACATGGAGTACAGAGGACTTATCTAGGACTTTGTGGACTGGTGCCTGTGGAACTGCTTCCAGATCAGTGTGAGGAAAATCAAGGAACTGGTGGTGAACTGCCGCAGGCATGGACAACCCCCCACAGCTCCGGTAAACATCCAGGGAAAAGACATTGAGATGGTGACATCTTACAAGTACCTGGGTGTTTACCTGAACAATAAACTAGACTGGTCAAACAACACCAACGTGCTCTACAAGAAGGGGCAGTGCAGGCTGCTCCTCCTGGGGAGGCTCAGGTCTTTTGGAATGGGAGGGGCACTTCTGAAGACATTTTACGATTCGGTGGTGGCATCAGCCATCACATTTGGAGTGGTCTGCTGGTGCAGCGGTATCATGGCAGCCAACAGGAAAAGACTGAACAGGCTGATCAAAAGAGTTAGCTCTGTTCTGGGGCAACACCTCAACCCATCAGAGGAGATAAGAGAAAGAAGGATGGTGGCAAAGCTGACAGCTCTGCGGGAGTAAAAGTCCAACCCCAAACGGGACACGCTAAACACACTGAGGAGCTCATTTAGCAGTAGGCTGTGTAATCCTAAGTGCTCAAGGGAGAAGTTCTGCAGGTCCTTCCTGCAGGTCCTAGGCTGTCAGACATTGTAATCTAACCGGTGCTCCTCATAGAGGCCATATTAAACATCACATCTTTGCACAATAGAGATCATCCCCTCCAATACACAATTAAGACAGTTACAATTATTATCGAGGGTGGCAACAACACTGTTCATTCAATTTGAAATATGGGCTGCACGGTGGTGCAGTGGTTAGCACTGTGGCAACACAGTTTACCCTTGGCCGTGGGATCGTGGGTTCGATCCCAGCCCCCGACCAACAGTGATCTGTGTGGAGTTTGCATGTTCTCCCCGTGTTTGCATGGGTTTACTCCGGGATTTCTCCGGTTTCCTCCCACATGCCAAAAACATGCAGGTTAGGTTAATTGGAGACTCTAATGTGGCCCTAGGTGTGAATGTGTGTGTGAATGGTTAAGGGATAGCGCCGTATCGTGGCTGCTTCATCCATCCAGGTGGTGGATGACCCTCAATTTCCCCTCTGGGGATCAATAAAGTATACTAAATCTAAATCTAAAAATATACTATCTGGGTTCATATTTATATTTTGCTGGTAATTTGACAAATTGTAATGCCGTTCATACCAGCTAGCTGCAATGCTCCTGCACTGTGTACTGTATATAACTGTGTGCATATGTATATTTATTTACTGCTTTTGGCTAACCAGTTCTTATCTTATTATTTTATTTACTATTGCTCGGCGTGCAGCTATACTTTTGCTGCTGCAATCCTGGAATTTCCCCTTTGAAAGACTAATAAAGGCTTCTCTTTCTCTTTCTTTCTTTCTTAAAGGTGAGGGTTTAAAAAGCTTGATGTTCAGACTTTACCTTCCTCATTCTTAGCTGATTACACCTTCTGTTCCAGTAAATGGGTGGATACTAAAAAGAAAAACTTGGCAGAGAAGCCACTGGGGTTACCAAGCAGCAATCAGTTATTGTAACACTGTGTAACACTTGATTTTTTGTCACAATTGTGACACTTGAATGATAGTCATTCTTTTCATGCTTTTGTGGTTTTATCTTCTTCCACAAAGCCCTCAGTCATTCCTGTAAATATTCTGACTTACAGCACAGGTTTGGTTTTAACATTCCTCTAACATACAGGTGCATCTAAAAAATTGATAATTGTGGGGGTCACGTGATGCGTCGAGGTGAATGAACGTGAGTTTCCTCGTATCCACATTGGATTGCCAGAAATATAAATTTTATCATATTTTGCCGGTGAACTCCTACCCTGAAGATACCCATAATGTCAATGGACAATTTCTTTGCGCAGCCTGGCCCAACTAAAAAGAAGGATGCTCGTAAAAGAGGAGGAAAGCCAGTGCTATTAATAGCGACACATGTTAGCCATAGCCTCGACACAATAGGCGATGCTAATGCTAACACTGTGGACGAAGAAGAGCTAAATGCACAGCGAGATGACTCAATAGTGGAGAGAGTGTCTGCTAACATAGTGAAGATGCTGCACAGCAAGTTGTCTGACATATTTACACCAGTCACTGAGCTTTCTGAGAAATTTGACAGTTTAATTGAGAGGCTGGGAACAGTAGAGCAGCGGGTCTCTAACCTGGAGGATGTTGCAGCCACTAGTACACTGCAGGTGGAGGTGCTGGAAGCCCAGCTGAAGAAAGTGCTGGACCGCTTGGAAAGTTTTGAAAATCAAAGTCGACGGCAGAACGTGAGAATTGTCGGGCTGAAGGAGGGAGCAGAGGGCAAAACACCCGTCAATTTTTTTGAAAAATGGATCCCAGAGGTTCTGGCAAAGCAAAAGGACAGAATCACGATTGATAGAGCCCACCGCACAGGACCTCAGATGAGACTGGCTGCAAAAGAGGGACCGCGGGTCGTCCTGGTAAAGTTGCACAACTGCACCGACAAGCAGAGGATTCTGAATGCGGCAAGGGATAAAGGAACCATTAGCACTGAAGCGGGGAAGGTGTCCTTCTATCAAAATTTTTGTTGAGGTTGTATGGAGGAGGAAGGAGTCCGTAAACGCACGTAAAGCCTTAAGAGATGCAGGGATATGGTACTCCTTTCTGTACCCAGCGGTCATCAAAATCGTCCATCCTAACAGCAACAGCACTTCATTCACAAGCATGGAACAAATCAATGACTATGTGAGCAAACTACCAGCTTCAAAGTGACTCTCTGAATAGAATTTCTGGACTGATTCAGGTATGACTGTTAAATCCATGTGGATGTGATCCAGAAATTCGGGGAGGTTTCTTTCTTCAGTTTTTTTTTTTTTTTTTACATTAAGTTCAGTCATATATACACTGGTATTTTAATAGAGGCATTCCCCCAGCAAGGGGGAACTTTGCTTTTTTCCCCTCTTCTTTGTCATCCCCTATAGATGTACTTTTCTTTGTTAAGTACAGCTAAGCATAGATAATTTCCTTTTTTGTTTTTTTTTTCTTCTGTTCAATGATATTTTATTTCAGGTTTTCAGTGATTCCGAGATCTTGGTTCTTGTTATGCTCGGAACACATGTTTTCATTTGTTGACACAGTTGCTGAAGAGACAGACTGGTCCACTACATGCTTTTTGGTTAGAGTTAGCAGCACACAATTTATAATGCAGTCTACTTTTGATGTCTCTTAAGATTAGTACATGGAACATTTGGGGATCTAATAATGTAGTTAAAAAAAAAAAACTGTTTTGAACTCTCTTAAAAAGTATAGGGCCCATATAGCTTTCTTACAGGAAACGCATCTAAATGATGATAAGCATAATAAGTATCATAGAGAATGGGTAGGCCAGATGTTTTTCTCATCCTATTCAACCAGCAAGAGAGGTGTAATTATTTTAGTACACAAAAATTTGCCCTTTACTCTCACAGCCTCTTACAAAGACACAGAGGGAAGATATGTGTTGGTTAAAGGGGCGCTATATGGTGAAGATATTTTGTTAGGAAATATGTATGCCCCTCATGTCCAAGATGAAGAATTTTATGCACCTTTATATAGTCAACTTGGCAATCTGGACTGTACTAATATTATTTGGGTGGGGGTGGGGGATTTTAATTGTACATTGTGCCCCGCGATGGATAGACACCCATAACAAACAGCTCAATCTAAAAATGCAAAGACTCTTTTAAATATTATGAAAGAGTTTGATCTCTTGGATATGTGGAGGCATCACAGTCCTCTTGTAAGGCAATATGCGGTCCATTCTCAACCACATCTGTCAGCATCGTGCATAGATTATATTTTTGTCTCTAGACACCTTAATCATTTAGTTGAACAGGTAGAGCTTTCAACCCACAGAGCTGCTCTGAAGAGGAAGATGAAGAACTGAGATCATTCAAAGATAGGTACAGTGTGTGTGTATAGAGATGAAAAAACACATTCATGTTTGCCGAATCAAAAAGTTCTTCAATGATGTCACTATTGTCATCCTCACAGGTTGGCAGAAGAAGTTTCTGCTGCAATAAAAACAGGAGCCACTGAGAGTCTCAACAGTCCAGTCAGTAAAAGCAGATTAAGAGAGATGTACAAGCAATTCAAACTGCTGCAGTGGCCTAAAATCAAAGATCAACTGAGAACCTGTAAAATGAGCCCAAAGGAGACCAAAACTTAGGATAGGACCAAGATGGCGGCTCGCATAGATGCGGCGGCCCCTCAAGGCATCAGTGAGCGTGACAGTTTTGAGTGTTTTGATCATCCCAGACGTACATTCTGTGAAACTTACAACTGTGAGACCTTATTAAACATCAAGGTACTGCACGCTGCAAGAATTGCGGCGCTCAGATGTGACTTGGACATTCTACGCAAGCATGTAATACTGTCGGAGGTTCCGCTGGCAGCTACCCGGGAAAGGAGGAGGCGTAAGCGGAGCGAACGCAAGCAAAAGCGAGGAAAAAGGGCCGGGATTCATGCTAGGCTAAAGGCTAACCCCTCCAGACCAGCAGTGCCATCGCTTCTTCTTTCCAATGTCCGCTCCCTCGACAACAAGCTGGATGAGCTGCGTCTGCTGAGAGAAACCCGGAGAGAGTGGAGGGACTGCTGTGTGTTTGCGTTCACGGAGACATGGCTTCATGAAAACATCCCTGACACGGCCATTCAGCTGGAGGGGATGACATCGTTCCGGGAGGACAGAGAGGCTGCTAGCTCTGGTAAGAGCCGAGGGGGGAGCCTATGCATCTATATTAACAAGAACTGGTGCTTTAACGCCACGTTAGTATCTAAACACTGCTCTCCATTGGCGGACTTCCTTATTGTAAATTGTTGGCCATTTTATCTGCTGAGGGAATTCACCAACGTGTTTGTAGCCGCTTTTACATAGCTCCAAGCGCTAATTCTAAAGCTAATGTTAACGAGGCACTTGGAGAGTGAATTTCAACTTCACACCCGGACAATTTTGTGGTGGTTGCAGGGGATTTTAATCACACCAGTTTAAAGACTGTGCTCCCCAAGTTTAAACAATGTCAGAATCAGAATCAGAATCAGATTTATTGCCATTGTTCATGTAGTACACAAACTAGGAATTTGTCTCGGTGCAATGCTGCAACATTAAACATGATAAAAATAAAAGATAGAAATAAAAAACTATACATGCAATAAAATGTAGAATATAAATGAGTAATACTAGACAAAGCAATTTTTAAATTGCTTTGTGCAATGTGTGGACCACACAGACCAGAGGAGAGAATATGTTGGACTTGGTGTACACAAACTTTCCAGATGGTTATAAGAAAACACCTCGCCCCCACCTTGGCCATTCTGACCACCTATCCATGATGCTGGTGCCTGCCTACAAACCTTTACTGAAGCGCAGCAGGCCAGTAGTGAAACGAATCAGGATTTGGCCAGACGGTGCAACCTCAGCACTTAAAGACTGTTCTCTGCACACAGACTGGGAGGTCTTCAAAATAGCAGCCTCCCATGGAGACAGGACAGATGTGGAGGAGTATGCTGAAACGGTCACCAGCTGCATCGCGAAGTGCACAGAGGATGTCACTAAAGTGAAGACTATCACTGCACGGGGCAACTATAAGCCCTGGATGACTGCAGAGGTGCGCTCGCTGCTCACAGCCAGAGATGCAGCCTTCAGAGCCAAGGACAGGACCGCCCTCCACTCATCCAGGTCTGTGCTCTCAAAGGGAATTAAGATGGCGAAGCGCGCCTACGCGGAGAAAATCCAGGGACATCTCTGTGACACAAGGAACACCAAACGGATGTGGCAGGGAGTTTGGGCGCTGACGGATTATAAGTCTAGGCAGGGGGTCGATGATGAAGACGCTTTGCTTCCAGACAGGCTCAACAACTTCTTTGCACATTTTGAAGCATCAAACCCGACACTCAGAGGGAGGGCTGGCCCATCTCCACCATCGGTTGGGCCAGCTATCACCATCAACGCAGCGGACACACGGAGGACCCTAATTAGGGTCAACCCACGTAAAGCTGCAGGTCCGGAAAACATCCCTTGACGTGTGCTCCGAGACTGCGCGAGCGAGTTGGCAGATGTCCTGACTGACATTTATAACATCTCCCTGAGTCAGGCCATCGTTCCCAGATGCTTTAAGACCTCTACCATAGTACCGGTGGCAAAGAAACCAGTTGTGTCCTGTCTGAATGACTATCGTCCTATTGCACTGACACCAATTGTGATGAAGTGTTTTGAACGGCTTGTCAAACCACACATCACAGACTGCCTCCCTGCATCACATGACCCCCTCCAGTTTGCATATCGTTCAAACCGCTCCATGGAGGACGCTATAATCACCACCCTGCACTCTGTCATCACCCACCTGGATCAGAAAGACACCTACGCCAGACTCCTGTACATGGATTTCAGTTCAGCATTCAACACCATTATTCCCCAGAGACTGATGGAGAAATTACTCCTTCTCGGTCTGAACACCGCCACATGTCTCTGGATCCTGGATTTCCTGACTGAGAGACCTCAGTCTGTCCATGTTGGAAATAACATCTCCAACTCTATCACGCTGAGCACTGGATCCCCTCAAGGCTGCGTACTCAGTCCACTGTTGTTTACACTTCTAACACATGACTGTGTATCCAGACACGAGGGGAACCAGATTATTAAGTTTGCAGACGACACCACAGTGGTGGGACTTATTCAGAGGGATGAGGAATCAATGTACAGGGAAGAAGTTAGAGACCTGGAGGGCTGGTGCAGGGAGAACAATCTGGTGCTCAACATGGACAAAACGAAGGAGATGATTATTGACTTCCGGCGGTCATGGCCTGAACTCGTCCCTCTCAGCATCGGCGGCCGTTTAGTGGAGAGAGTGGAGAACGTCAAGTTCCTCGGAGTGCAGATCTCGCAGGACCTGACCTGGAGCAAGAATTCCTTGGGGATCAGGAAGCGGGCCCAGCAGAGACTGCACTTCTTGAGGAAACTCAAACAGGCCTCTCACCCCATCTGCATCCTCAGGACCTTCTACAGAGGTGTGGTGGAGAGTGTTCTGATGTACTGCATTGCAACATGGTACTCCAGCTGCAGTATGTCAGACAAAAAAGCCCTGCAGAGGATAGTTAAGGGAGCTGAGAGGGTAATTGGAGTTTCCTTCCACTCTGTCCAAGAACTTTTTCAGAACCGTTGTAGGAGCAGGGCACTGAACATTGTCAAGGACCACTCTCACCCTCTGCATAAACACTTTGAACTTCTGCCATCTGGCAAACGATTCCGGAGCATCAGAGGCAGAACCACCAGACTGATTAACAGCTTCCTTCCACAAGCTGTTAGGATGCTGAACAGTTGATCTGGAATCTTTCATACAGACTACTGCACCTATGGACATTATGTATAATATTTGTATATTATAATTCTGGTTAGTTTTCAAGTATGTCTCAGGGATGTGTGAATGGCTGTGTTGGGGTGGGGGGTGAGGGTGTGTGTTAGTGTGTCGTAAATTATGTTCTTTTTTCTTATATGGATGCCGAGAGAAACACAATTTCGTCTTGCCTGCACTACAGTTGTATGTACAGCATCATCATCATAGCAGTCTGTTGTGGGCGACAATGACTGTTTCATTTAGGTCTGATCAGATTCCTCCACAAAGCTCTGTCCTTAACCTTCCACTGCCAGGAACTCCTGTCTATGTCCAACTTCTTCAAGTTTCTTTTTACAGTGTCTTTAAATCTGAGCCTTGGTCTACCCTGATTGCGTTTGCCCTCGCATAACTGTAAGTAGAGTAACTGCCGAGGGAGATGCTGGTGGTCCATCCTCTGAACATGTCCAAGCCATCTCATGTTCATCTGTATTAGCATGTCCTCCATTGATGGTAGACCAGCTCGTTTCAACACTTCTATGTTGGTTATCTTGTCTTTCCATGAGATGTTCATTATGGCTTGAAGGTGTCTCATCATGTACGCGTGGAGTTTCTTCACCCTCACTCTGTAGACAGTCCAAGTTTCAGCAACGTATAATAGAGTAGCCAGTACTGTCACTCTGTACACTTTGCATTTCACACGGATAGACACATGTCGATTGTTCCACAGTGTCTCCCTCAAGTTTCCAAACACAGCGCTCGCTCTTCCCATTCTGAGAGATAGTTCATCCTCCAGCCTAGCATTCTCTGAAACAGTATTCCCTAGGTACTTGAAAGTCTTGCACTTGACTAGTGGCTCTGAACCAATGCTGATCTCTTCTGGTAGTGATGTTGATAACTGGAACTTTGGTGGTTGATAAAGGCACTCTGTCTTCTTGATGTTGATTTGGAGGCTGAATTGGCTAGCTGCCCTTGCAAATTTCTCCACTAAAGATTGCATATCTTCCACGCTGTGTGCAACTAAAGGACTGTCATCGGCAAAGAGCGTTTCTCTTCCTACCTTTATCGATGTCTTACCCTTGGCTTTAAACTGTGCCATTTTGAACAAGTCTGCTTCTTTCCTTGTTTGAATGTGTACTCCTTCTGAAGTGTCTCTGAAGGCCACCTCAAGCATGGCTGCCAGATATAGCGAGAAGAGTGTAGGTACCATCACACACCCTTGTTTCACCCCGTTGCTTACTGAAAAGTCTTTAGATACTGAACCACTCATTGCCATGTTTGCTTGCATACCTGTTTGAAGTGCCTCGATCAGGCTGACAAACTTCTCTGTACAACCATATTTCTTGAGTACCTGCCAAAGTCCTTGTCGTGAAACAGTATCGAAGGCTTTACTGAAGTCGATGAAGATTGCATAAAGTGGCATGTTCTGTTCAATACACTTTTCTTGAACCTGTTTCAAGCAGAAAATCATGTCCGTTGTGCTTCTTTCACTTCTAAAGGCGCACTGGGTTTTCGGTAGTACATTCTGCGAGATGAGTTCACTGAGTTTGTTAAGTAGTACACGTGAGAGAATCTTACCCACAGTGGCTAGCAGTGATATACCTCGGTAACTTCCACAATCTTTCCTGTCAGCTTTCTTGAACAAAGGCACAATACTTGCATCCTTCCAGTCCTGAGGTACTTTCTGGGCATCCCATATCTCTTGGTTGAGCTTGTGCAAGCAGTTGGTCAGCTGAACACCACCAAATTTCCACACTTCTGCTGGAATTCCATCCCTTCCTGGAGCTTTGCCATCCTGTGTTGTCCTTATAGCTGCCATTAGTTCATCAAAATTTGGTGGTTCATCCAGACTTGATACAGCTGGTCGCTGCACTAGAGCTTCTTTAGTCCTTTCAGTGAGATCTCCAGGGTTGTTTAGTAGTTGGTCAAAGTGGTCTGCAAATCTGTCCAGGATCTTGTCTTTCTCCTGCAAAACCGTTTCACCATCCATAGCCTTTAGTTGGATCAATCCTCTTGGTTTAGGGCCGTAGATTTCTCTCAAACCTGTGAAGAATGTTTTCATGTCCTTCCTGTCTGCTGCAGTTTGAAGTTTCTCCACTTTTTCATCTCACCAGTTGGACTCCATCTCTCTGGTGTACTTCTGTAGCTCACTCTGAGCCTTTGAGTATTTCATCTTCTTCGACCTTGTGTTACACTGTAGGTTTTCCTGCCTAGCTGTATTCCTCGCTTCTAGTAGTTTCTTCAGGTGTTCATCATGCTCATCAAACCAATCTTGATGTTTCCTCTCAGGGTAGCCTAATACATCACTCGCAGTCTGATACACCGTATCCTTCAGTGTTGCCCATTTCTCTTCCATGTCATTCTCTGAGTTGTTGCTGTCCCAGTCTTTCAAGTTTTCCTCCATTTCCTGTGTAAGTTCTTCCTGCTTCTTTTGGCCTTTCAGTGCACTAGTGTTTAGCTTCCGTGGTGGCTTCGCACCCGTCCTGCAATGCTGTTTTCGTCTGCAAAGCCTTAATCTATTTCTCAGCATAACATGATCAGTTCCACAGTCCGCGCCTCTCATTGCTCTGGTGTCCAATACATCCCTCATGTCTCTCTGCCTGACTATGATGTAGTCTAATAAGTGCCAGTGCTTGGATCTCTTGTGCCAGATAAGTGACAGATCCATGTCTTCTTGTGTGTGTCCTTGTGCTTAAATAGAGTGTTGGTTATCACAAGGTTGTACTCTGAACATAGTGCAAGTAGAAGTTCTCCATCTGCATTGCACTTGCCTACTCCATGACTGCCTAGTACTCCTTTCCATTTCTCAGTGTCCGAACCAACTCTGGCATTAAAGTCTCCAACAAGTATCAGCCTGTCATCAGTCGGCACACGCCTAATAGTCTCACGTAAATCACTGTAGAACTCTTCCTTCACCTCCTCTGTGTTGGTCATTGTTGGGGCATATACACTGATGAGTGTGGCATACATCTTCCGCTGTAGTGGGAGGCTCATAGTCATTATCCTGTCGTTGATTGGCACCGGTTCCTCATCAAGCATTGCAGCTATCTCTTTTCTAACTGCAAAGCCCACTCCTGCTTCTCTCCTTTCTTGAGTTGATCTCCCACTCCCAAAGAAGATGTACCCATGGTCTTCCAAGCTGTCATATCCAGGAAATCTTGTTTCACTAAGTGCAGCTATGTCTACATTGTACCTCTTCATTTACAGGGCCACAAGCACGGTCTGTCTTTCTGGGCGCTGTGATGTTGTTCTGTCCAACAGAGTGCATACATTCCATTCTGCCACACACGTGGCTGCTGTTTTCCTCTTCTTTTGTCTTCCTGCTCCTAGCTTACTTTTCACTGCCTGTCGGAGTGTGAACAGATCAGCCCGGACCTTGTAAGCCTGGGCGACGTCCGAGCCAGTATGAGTTGCTTTCTGATTGACCATTTCATGAAACTGCTTGCAAAGTATTTGAGTACTGCTAGCTTTTGCTGGACGAGCAGCACTTTCTTTGCAGATAAAGGTATTATCAGTGGCAAGGACAAGCCAAGACAAACTGACTCCAGTATCTGTTGCAGTGACTGACCAGATGATAGTTTTTTTTTTTTTATCTCTGCTCTTTGTGTAGTGCATGTCACAATGCACCGACTGGTACAGTCCACCACAGACCTTTTTTTTTTTTGTACTTATTTTGTACCCGTAGGTAGATTTGTTTTTCAGTCTGGTGACAAGCCACCAGCTGCCGGTCGCTGCGTGCGCAAGCGCCCCATATCCCTAACCTGCATGTTTTTGGCATGTGGGAGGAAACCGGAGAAATCCCGGAGTAAACCCACGCAACACAGGAAGAACATGCAAACTCCACACAGATCACTGTTGGTCGGGGGCAGGGATCGAAACCACGATCCCCGCAATACCCCGGCCGAGGGTAAACTGTGCTGCCACAGTGCTAACCACTGCGCCACCATGCAGCCGTTGACCTTGAGGCAAATGTGTTTATTTATCTGCCAGGATGTCCAGTCTCACCCTGTGTAACTGGGAGTGGTCCACCACAGACCTCCATCCATCAATCCATCCATCTTCTACCACTTTTCCAGAGGTCCGGGTCGCTGAGGCAGCAGTTCAAGCAGAGAAGCCCAGACTTCCCCCTCCCCAGCCACCTGCTACAGCTCTTCAGAGAGGATACCAAGGCATTCCTAGACCAGCTGGGAGACATAGTCTCTCCACTGAGTCCTGGGTCTGCCCCGGGGTCTCCTCCCAGTGGGACGTGCCTGAAACACCTCAAGTGGGAGGTGTCCAGGAGTCATCCTAATCAGATGCCCATACCACCTCAACTGACTCCTTTCAATGTGGAGGTGCAGTGGTTCTACTCTGAGCATCTCCCAGATGACTGAGTTCCTCACCCTATCTCTGAGGGTGAGTCCAGCAATCCTACGGAGAAAGCTCATTTCAGCCGCTTGTATCCGCAATCTTGTTCTTTCGGTCATTACCCAAAGCTCATGACCATAGGTGAGAGTAGGAACGTAGATTGACTACTAAATCAACAGCTTTGACTTAGAACTAAGCTCCCTCTTCACCACAACAGACTGATACAACGTCCGCATCACTGCAGATGCTGCTCCAATCCGTCTGTCAATCTCTCACTCCATTTGAACAAGACCCCAAGATACTTAAACTCCTCCACTTGGGGCAGGAGCCTGTCCCCAACCAAGAGAGGACAAGCCACCTTTTTCCGGCTGAGGACCATAGACTTGGACTTGGAGGTGCTGATTCTCATCCCAGCCACTTCACACTCAGCGGCTAACCGTCCCAGCAAGAGCTGTAGGTCATTGCTGGATGAAGCCAACAGGACAACATCATCTGCAAACAACAGAGATGAGATCCTGTGGTCACCAAGCATGACACCCTCCATTCCCTGGCTGCGCCTAGAAATCCTGTCCATAAAAATTATGAACAGGATCGGTGACAAAGGGCAGCCCTGGCGGAGTCCAACTCTCACTGGGAATGACTCCGACCAAGTGTTGGCGATACGAACCAAACTCTCACAACAGTCGTACAGAGATCGAATAGCTCCTAACAACAAGCCCGATACCCCATACTCCCGAAGCACCCCCACAGAAAACCACGAGGGATGCAGTGAAATGCCTTCTCCAAGTCCACAAAACACATGTAAACTGGTTGGGCAAACTCCCACAAACCCTCAAGAATTCTCGAGAGGGTAAAGAGCTGGTCCGATGTGCCACGGACAGGACGAAAACCACATTTCTCCTCCTAAATCCGAGGTTCGACCAACTGCCGGACTCTTCTCTCCAGTACCTTGGCATAGACCTTCCCAGGGAGGCTGAGGAGTGTGATCCCTCTAAAGTTGGAGCACACCCTCCGGTCCCCTTTTTTGAAGAGAGGAACCACCACCCCGGTTTGCCATGCCAAAGGCATTGCCCCCAGCCTCTACGTAATGTTGCAGAGGCGTGTCAGCCATGACAGCCCAACAACATCCAGGGCCTTGAGGTACTCAGGGAGAATCTCGTCCACCCCCGGGGCCCGGCCACCAAGGAGATTTTTAACCACCTTGGCGACCTCAGCCCCTGTGATAGGCGAGTCATCCCCCTCGTCCCCAAACCCTGCTTCATCTGTGGAAGGCGTATCAGTGGGATTGAGGAGATCCTCGAAGTATTCCTTCCACCACCTGACGATAACCCCAGTCGAAGTCAACAGTGTCCCATCCGCACCATACACAGTGTGGACAGGGAGCTGCTTTCCCCTCCTGAGCTGCCGGACAGTTTGCCAGAATCTCTTCGAGGCTGACCGAAAGTCTTGTTCCATGGCTTCATCGAACTCCTCCCATACCCGGGTTTTTGTTTCAGCAACCACCCGAGCTGCACTCCGCTTGGCTTGCCTGTACACCTCAGCTGCTTCGGGAGTCCCACAAGTCAACCAAGCTTGATAGGACTACTTCTTCAGCTTAATGCCCCCCCTGACCACTGGAGTCCACCTCTTGGTTCGGGGGTTGCCACAACGAGATGCACCAACCACCTTGCGGCCGCAGCTCTGGGCCGCCGTTTCAACAACAGAGGTGGAGAACATGGCCCATTCAGACTCCATGTCTCCAGACTCCCTCGGAATGTGGTTGAAGTTCTTCCAGAGGTGGGAGTTGAAGACCTCCCAGACAGGGGCCTCAGACAGACGTTCCCAGCACACCCTCACTATACGTTTGGGTCTACCAGGTCTAAATGGCTTCCTCCCCTGCCATCGGATCCAACTCACCACAAGGTGGTGATCAGTTGACAGCTCTGCACCTCTCTTTACCCGGGTGTCCAAGACATACGGTCGCAGGTCTGATGACATGATAACAAAATCGATCATCGACCTGCGACCTAGGGTGTCCTTGTGCCAGGTGCACATATGGACACCCTTATGCTTGAACATGGTGTTCGTTATGGACAAACTGTGGTTAGCACAGAAGTCCAATAACTGAACACCACTCGGGTTCAGATCGGGCAGGCCATTCCTCCCAATCACCACCCTCCAGGTTTTACTGTCGTTGCCCACGTGCACATTGAAGTCCCCTAGTAGGACAATGGAGTCTCCAAGAGGAGCACCCTCCAGCACCCCAGTCAGAGACTCCAAAAAGGGTGGGTACTCTGAAACATCATTTGGTACATAGACACAAATGATGATCAGGACCCGTTTCCCAACCCGAAGGCGCAGGGAAGCAACCCTTTCGTCCACCGGGGAAAACTCCAATATAGATGCAGCAAGGTGGGGGGATACAAGAATACCCACCCCTGCTCGTCGCCTCTCGCCCGGGGAAACTCCAGAAAAGGCCAAGCTCCAGCCCCTCTCCAGGAGACTGGTTCCAGAACCGGAGCTGTGTGTTGAGGTGAGGCCGACTTTATCTAGCAGGTATCTCTCAACCTCGTACACCAGCTCAGGCTCCTTCCCCACCAGAGAGGTGACATTCCACTTACCAAAAGCCAGTTTAGAAAGCTTGGGATCAGTCTACCAAGGTCTCCGCCTTTGACCGCCACCTAATCCATATAGCACCGGACCCCCATGATCCCTCCTGCAGGTGGTGGGCCCACTGGAGGGCGGACCCATGTAACTCCTTCGGGCTGAGCCTGGCCGGGTCCCATGGGTGGAAACCCGGCCACCAGATGCTAGCCTTCGAGCCCCTCCCCCAGGCCTGGCTCCAGGGTGGAGCCCCGGTAACCCCATAGCGGGCAGGGTACACTGAATCCTTGATATAGAATTTATCATGAGAGTCTTTTGGATCATTCTTAGTCTGGCCCTTCACCCAGGACGAGTTTGTCTTGGGTGACCCTATCAGAGGCAAATTGCCCCAGACAACATAGCTCCTGGGATCACTGGGGCACGCAAAACCCCCCACCATGATAAAAGTGATGATCCGTGAGCGGCCACCACAGACCTGTGGCAGATATTGTTTTTAGTTCTGCCAGGATGCCCTGTTTCAACCGTCCATGCCCTTGGAAGGGGGAAGATGCTGGTTGAGTCACAGATGGCCCGAACCATGAGACAGGTAGTACCGGTTTTCATGGTTATCCGGTAGCAAGCAAGCCAATGCCTGACCTGACACACACAAAAAAAAAAGGGGGATGTAAGTCTCAGTTAAACGCTGCCAATTTCTGACCAAAAAAAGTGGAATTTTATGGGTAAGAAGCTGCAACTTTCGCAAAAAGACAAAAGAAGGTGTAAATTTTGAAATGTTTACAACCTAAAATGCTGCAGATCTAAGATTTGAGTAAAATGCTGCATGTTTAAGCTTTTTTTTAACTGCAAATTCAAGAGTAAGAAAAGTTCTAAATTCATGAGTAAAAAGCTGCAAAATTATGAATATTAAAAAGCTGCAATTTTTCAAGTAAGAAGCTGCACATTTCTGAGTAGAATGGCGCTAACTCTGCAGGAAAATCCTGCAAATTTATGAAAAAATCCTCACATTTACAAAAGAATGTTTCTTATTTACATGGAAAAAGGATGTGATAAATTGGCATGTGTTGACCATTTTTTTAAAAGACAGCCGTGAGGAGGAACTATGCAGTGATGTTCGGAGGTGTTTAATCCTGCAGATCTACATTAATCAGCAGAGAAAAGGAGAAGAAGAGGAATCGGTGATCCCCAGCAGCAGAAATAATCCTGTTAACCCAGGATGAGTAAACACATGACACCCTATGACACCGAACAGATCACCCCACCCCCATGACATCAGTGGAAACAGCTGGGCCAAACTTCACACCTTTGTCGATTTACATATTCCCTTCTGAGGACAATTCAAATAGAGCTGCTGCCGAGATGGAAACCAAAGGGTTA
Source organism: Pholidichthys leucotaenia (assembly GCA_020510985.1). Lineage (NCBI taxonomy): Eukaryota > Metazoa > Chordata > Actinopteri > Cichliformes > Pholidichthyidae > Pholidichthys > Pholidichthys leucotaenia. Next base: position 165,937,257 of record CM035843.1, on the reverse strand, counting down.
AAGGGTGACGTGGCTTTATCGGCAGCACTGATGCCCCCCCCCCCCCCCAACTGACCTGCTAGACAGGAACTAACAGCTCCTCAGACCTGTTAACACAATTTTAACAACAAAAGGACATTCAAAAGAACAAAGATTCCCTTTGATTTAACAGGATAACAGTGTGAATTTTCTGGTCTGTGAATGAACAGAGCAGCCATGAGTGTTTCACGGAGTCACTTATTGAATTATAATGGTTAATCTAAGTCACAATTTCAGGAAACATAAAATTCAGTGGAAACTTAAACCCATGACACATCGTTTTAAATTTTGCTGATGTTTTTTTTTTTTTTTTCCGCTTCTCTTCTAGTCCTTATGGCCACTTTCTGATTGCTTTGAGTTTTTAAAACATCATTTTAAGAATAATGTCAAGTGACTTAAAGTACACTTCTTACAACACTATATCATACAATATGCCATTTAACATACAATTTAATTTGATCGCATTTAGATCTTAATTCACACAAGCAGAGTATTTGCAACCAACTTAATTAAGACTTGGACAAAAACAATCAATCTGAATACAACTGGGAGCATTTAAGAATAAAAATCTTTGGATTCCTTAATGAAGTTCTGCCTGCAGATCACCTGCACTCAAACATTCCAATTACCACTCATGAGACGGACCAGATTCCATACAAAAAGTTAAAAATTTTACTTTGGCTTCGTCTTTAAGGAGTAGCTGTTCCAGTTAAAAGTCTCAAGTGTTGGAGAGTCCACCTTTGTATAAAACGGCCACGTCAGTATACCACAAAAGGCTCAAAGTCGTTAAAATAATCCAGAGGTTAAACCGGCTGTTAATGTCATTTAAACCCTGCATGGCCTCAACAACGTGAAACCGGCATTTCACTCTGAAACGGATGGCTCGAGTTACTGCAAACGAGCAAGTTTAAAACACACACTAAAGTTAAGAGTATTACGTATGTACAGCAATATGACAATAAAGGTTGATTTGATTTTTATTTGATTTGAACTTTGATTCAGGTATAGTCCAGAACAGAGGAGGGACAATTCTAGATTATCTGTTTCTACATTTGAGGGCTAAAGCTACTGCTGTTTCTTTAATGGACCTTTTAACTGATTGTTTCAGCAAACATTCAGAGAAGCAGCAGCAGAAATGCAGAGAAAGAAGGAGCAGATTGTAGTGTTTGACCTCATAGAGTCCAGCAGTGGACAAACTCCTCAGAAGGTTCTGGAATCTCCTCTAAAACTGGATCATTAAAGCTTCTGTTATTGTAGTTTTTTTTTTTTTTCTTATTTCAGACAAGGATGAAAAGGATATGTTTTATGTTTACCTTGACATGTTTTGACTGCAGTCTTCCTCAGAAGTGTCAGCTGATCACCATGACTTGTCGTATATCAGCTGTTTTTCCTAGGTGGGGCCAAGCCAGTGGAACTATTAGATCCACTAGGGTGGCCATACCCCCTGCCGCCCGATGGTCTCTGGAGAACGTAGTCCCAGCTGTGAGAAAGCATAAATGCCCCCTCATCCCGATTCATGCTGCCTTTTCCTCACTTCCTGATTTTTATGGCTTCCTTGATCCAGTGTTTGTGTCTGTTGTTCTCCAAACCAAAGATTTTTGCTTCGGGCCAGCGCGTGGTGCGGTCTACCACTGTCAGGAGGTGTGTGAACCCCTGCGATGGCGGGAGGGGGCCTACGAGGTCCACGTGAATGTGGTCAAACCGCTTAGCCGGGATATGGAACGGCTCCAAGGGGGCCTTTGTGTGCCTGTGCACTTTGGCTCGTTGGCACGCTAGGCAGGCTGCCGCCCGCTGTTTCATCTGTTTGCACAGGCTCGGCCAGACGAACTTCGCTCCCACCATTTTGACTGACGCGCGCACTCCTGGGTGTGCCAGGGAGTGAACCAACTCAAAAACGCGGCGGTGCCACGCTACTGGGCACGGGCGGCCCGTGGAGACGTCACAGATTAGAGGAGGCCCCCTCGTCCTGCAGTACTCTGCTCTCCAGCCTTAACCCTGTTGGTCCAGACTGGAGCACGCAAATGTCCACATCACCAAACTGTTCAGTGGCCATGGCCGTGTATTCTATCCCCACGTAGACTGAGGCCACTAATGCACGTGAGAGGCAGTCCGCCACCAAGTTGAGTTTACCGGCTACATGCTGAATGTCGATTGTAAACTCCGATGGTTCTGAAACCTTGGCCATCACGTACATTAGCGGCTTGTGATCCACGAACGCAGTGAAGGTGCGCCCTTCCAGCTAGAACTGGAAGTGGCGTATGGCCAGGTGGAGAGCCAGTAACTCTCTATCGATCACGCTGTATTTACGCTCACTGTTGCGCAAAGACCTGCTAAAAAAGATGAGCGGCTGCCAAGAACCAGCAACGTGCTGCACCACGACGGCCCCTATGGCCACATCCGAGGCTTCAGTAGTGAGCGCTATCCGACCTGGCAGGTCCAGGTGCGCCAGCAGTGCGGCGTTCGCCAGGACTGTTTTCTCCTTGGAAAACGCCTGCTCCCGCTCAGGAGTCCAGTCGACTCTGTCCACCGATTTCCATTTCTTAAGCGAGCGTACAATGGCTGCATAAGCTGGGCTGCGCAGGGGAGGAAATGATTGTAAAAGTTAACCATCCCCAAAAACTCCTGCAGCTCCCTGACCGTTTGATGCTGGGGAAAATCCGCCACTGCGGGCATCTTGTCCGGCAAAGGTATCGCGCCCTCTGGTGAGATGCGGTGACCCAAAAAATCGATTCCCATCACCCCGAACTGGCACTTCGCTGGGTTGATTATTAACCCATGCTCCTCCAACCTCTGGAAAACTGTTCTGAGGTGGGCTACATGTTCGTCCTCAGATCCGCTGGCCACCAGGATGTCGTCCAGGTAGATGAACACAAACGACAGATCGCGCAACACCGCATCCGTCATGCGTTGGAATGTCTGCGCCGCACCCTTTAACTCAAAAGGCATGCATAAAAACTCAAACAGACCAAACGGGGTTATTACTGCCATTTTAGGTATGTCCTCAGTGTGCACCGGGACCTGGTGGTAACTGCGGACTAAGTCTATCTTAGAAAAAATGCGCGCCCTGGTGAGGTGAACGGAAAAATCCTGAATATGCAGGATGGGGTAGCGGTCGTCCACTGTGGCATTATTTAATCTGCGGAAATCACCGCAAGGTCGCCACGATTCCTCGGCCTTAGGAACCATATGTAGCGGGGATGCCCATGGGCTGTTTGAGCGTCTGATGATGCCCAACTTTTCCAAGTTGGCAAACTCCTCACGCGCTACGGCCAGTTTAGCTGCGTCCAGGCGCCAAGATCGTGTGAAAACGGGTGGCCCCGTAGTGGTAATGAAGTGCTCCACCCCGTGTTTAGTGACGGTCGCCGAAAACGTCGGGACCGTGAGTGCTGGGAACTGGGTGAGTAGTGTGTGGAACTTACCCCCTGGAGCTGTGAAGTTGGCTAGTGTTGTGGGCCCGGCTCCTCTAGCTGTACAGGGGAGAGAATCAAAAGGCATAGCGTTAATCAGGCATCTGTTAGCAACATCGACTAGTAGTCCGTATGCACACAAAAATCAGCGCCTAAAATGGGGAAGCTGCATGCCGCTATGACAAATGTCCATTGGTATGTACGGCCGTGCAAGGATACAGTCAGTGTCCTCTCACCAAAAGTCTTAATGTCTGAGCCGTTTGCGGCCATCAGTTTGGGGCCTCTAGTTCCCGCCAGCCGGTTGGTGTAGGACGGCAGGATGAGGCTCTTTTCGGAGCCGGCGTCCACGAGGAACCATCTCCCCGAGCGGGAGTCTGTCACATAGAGCAGCTTGCTTGCTTCACCAGCAGTCGCAGCTGCTGCCGACTGCCAGCCCTGGTGTTTCCCGAGCACTTGAATTGGCACGGTGGCACACATCAGCGTGCGTCCTCTCCAAAACGGTGGTGGTAGAAACAGAGTGTGTCTCTCTGGTGCTTCTTGGCCTCCGCTGCAGCCACCGTCGCTGGCTCCTCACTTCCGCTTGCCGTTTTGCTGGGTTCCGACACCGCTGCATTCACTGTGAGGGCTCTGGTGGTGAGGATGATCCGATCTGCCTCTTGGGCTAGAGCCCAGTAGTTGCGCGGGGCCAGCAGCGGCGAATTGGCAAGGACCGTCCTGGCCTCTGTCGGGAGGTTCCGCAGGAAAAGGTGAGCAAAGAGGAAATGCCCGTCATCTGTGCCCATCAACGCCAACATCTTCTCCATCAATTTGACCGCCAACCCGTCTCCCAAGTCTGAGCGCGTCAGGAGCCTCTCCGCTCTCTCACAGTCTGAGAGCGTGTAGCGCTGGGTCAGCGCTGTTTTGAGAGCACCGTATTTGTCGCGGGGTGGGCACTGTTGGAGCAGGCTCGCCACCTGCTGGGTTGTGCGTGCGTCCAGTGCTGCAACCACATAGTAGTATCTGGTGTCATCTGCCGTTATTCCCCGGAGCGCGAACTGGGCCTCGGTGTGAAGGAACCAAGACTTTGGGTCATGTAGCCAAAAGTCTGGGAGTTTGACCGAAATGGCACATGTGTTGCTGGCATTTCCCTTTCGGGTCATCTCCGGGGTGTTCGCCTCGCGTTCCATTGTGCGTCAAGGGTCACCAGAGTGGAGAGAGGAATAATCAGGCCGAGCGTTCAGAGCAGATGAAACTTTATTCTCTTCCTCTCACATCCACCAGAATCCAAAACATTAAAAAGACAGGTTGCAGGCACTCTCTTTTATATTAACACTCCTTCGCTACCTGAGGTGCTGTATTGACATATCAACCCCCGCAGGCAAGGACAGCCCCTCAGAGCACCAGTAAACATACAGGGAACAGACATTGAGATGGTGACATCCTACAAGTACCTGGGTGTTCATCCGAACAATAAAATAGACTGGTCACACAATACCGACGCGCTCTACAAGAAGGGACAGCGCAGGCTGTTCCTACTGAGGAGGCTTAGGTCTTTTGGTGTACAAGGGGCGCTGCTGAAGACATTCTACGACACGGTGGTGGCATCAGCCATCACTTTTGGAGTGGTCTGCTGGGGTAGTGGCATTACAGCAACCGATAGGAAGAGACTGAACAAACTGATCAAGAAAGCTAGATCTGTCCTGGGGCAACACCTTGACCCAGTGGAAGAGATAGGAGAGAGAAGGATGGTGGCTAAACTGTCATCTCTGCTGGAGTCCGAGTCCCACCCTACGCAGGACATACTGAATGCACTGATGAGCTCATTTAGCAGTAGACTACTTCATCCTAGGTGCACAACCGAGAGGTTTCGCAGGTCCTTCCTGCCTACGGCTGTCAGACTGTATAACCTAAACAGGGCTGCTCACAGAGGTAGCAAAAAAACGTGATGACCTAATAGTATTGAATGCAAAAGACGCAATAGACTTCCACAAATGGTCCCCACCAGTATACAACTAGGACAGGGATCGGCAACCCGCGGCTCCGGAGCCGCATGCGGCTCTTTCATCCCTGTGCTGCGGCTCCCTGTGGCTTTGGAAAATAAATAATGAGTATTTAATTAAAATGTATTTTATTTTAGTTCATTAGTTTTTAAAATGTAATTCTAAATTTGAAGATTATGGTGATCTTGTAAAATCTAAAAAAAAAACGTGTTAAAGTTTAATCACCATCAGCGAAAAGCAACACGAAGTCGGAAGTCGTCTCCCGCGATAACCCGGATGTGTTGTGTTCAAGCTACTGCTGTATTGCAGTAGCTTGACAGCCCTGCGATTGGATAGTTGCAAACAATTGGACCAATCAAATGGCTCGTTGTATGCTTTTTCAAAGATTCATGGCGGCGTGTTCTCAGGGATGTCATTTTCTGTTAATTCGCCGAATTCCGCTTTATTTTATCTTCCAGGAAGATAAAGTACGTTAAGTACGTTAGCGGCTTGTGGTCCACGGACGCAGTGAAGCTGCGCCCTTTCAGGCAGGACTGGAAGTGGCGTATGGCCACCGGTAATCGATATGGCCAGGTGGAGAGTCATTAACTCTACAACGGCTGTATGAGCTGGGCTGGCGCGAGGGATTAAACGGTAATAAAAGTTAACCATCCCCTTTTATGATTCCAAACAGTTTGAAATTGACAGTGCACAGTGGACATTGACTCATAACTTTTGAATATTTCCAAGACTTAGCTACATCAGTGATTGTGCAAAATGAACTGCTCAAGACTCAATAGAGATTGAAACTGGTGATCTGAAATGAATGCTGAAATTATAAAAAGTAATGGTATGTTGGAATTTTATTTCCATTATGGAACAGATAAAATTAACTGATTTTGATTTGATCAAGTGTTAAAGCATGTGATGGATAATGCTTGTTGGAATATTTTAGGAATGCTATCTTCTTGGAACATAAGTCAATATTATACATTAATAAGTGGCATTCAGCTGTTTGTTTTAAGTCATTTAAGCACAGTTCTGGTACTTAAAAATCATAAAAACCCAGGAGCTTCAGGGGGCTTTGCCCCCCTTGCCCCCCATCCCACTCCGGACCCCGCTGGGGGACTATGTCCCCCAGACCCCCTGCTGAATTTTCAAATAATTTCCCCAACCCCAAATCACATCGCTGGTTCGTGTTGGAATTCTGAGCTTTTGGTATTGTTTTCAGCGGAATTATGAGATTTTTATCGAAGAATCAGGAGTCATCAGTGCTAGAAATAGCACTCTCCTTTCAACCCATTGTCAACCTTCAACCCAATGTCTTTTTTTTTTTCGGAGTTCAAAATGTTTTTGTTGCATGCAGAAATGTAATTTTGTTTTCTCTGCAGGAGTTCCCTGATTTCATAAATGCAACACATTATAGTTTGTTTATACATAGCATAAAGGGAAAAAAAAGTTATATGCAGTGTTATTTCATTTTAAGTGTCAAAAGGGTTTTTGTGGCTCCCAGTGTTTTCTTTTCTGTGGGAAACAGGTCCAAATGGCTCTGAGCGGTAAAGGTTGCTGACCCCTGCCCTGGACAGATCGCCAGTCCATCGCAGGGCCAACACAGAGAGACAGACAACCATTCACTCTCACAGTCATACCTAAGGACAATTTGGAATCCCCAGTTGATGCCAATTAACCTAACTTGCATGTTTTTGGCATGTGGGAGGAAACTGGAGAAATCCCGGAGTAAACCCACGCAGACACGGGGAGAACATGCAAACTCCACACAGATCACTGTTGGTCGGGGGCTGGGATCGAACCCAGGATCCCCCGGCAAAGGGTGAGTTGCTGTGCTGCCGCAGTGCTAACCACTCTTCCACCGCGCCGCCCACAACCAATCCACTAGTTGTCAAATTGAGAGTCTGGAGAACAAGTGAAGGATACAGATTTATATTATATTAATACATTTGAACAAGGAGCATTATGAGGAAACAGGATGAAAAGTAGCTTCTTCTAAATAAAACTTTCATCTCTAATTTATGAAAATATCAGGAACTAAAGCTGTGTGATCACTGTTGAAAGTAGGAGATGGATGATATTTTTTAGATTTAAACAATTTATGAATGTGCTGATAATTAAAACTATGCAAAAATTATGGTCAGATATTCAGAAATTTATTTTTCAGCACAAAACAATTTATAATATATATCTAACATTTATTTCATGAATGAAGCTATATAAATGAAGCTATAAGCAATTTTTTCCCACTGCTGTAGTAGGAATTCATTAATGCCACATAATATTCAGAGCTATGTACAGTATATAAAAAACTTTATAAGCAGCATAATTTTTATTTTAAAGGTCAAATTGCCGTTGCGGCTCTCAGCCACGTCTGTTTTAGTCGGAGACGGGCAAAACGGCTCTTCGGCTGGCAAAGGTTGCAGACCCCTGAACTAGGACAATATCAGTTGCTACGGAGGGTGACAATATGTATGGGTACATATTCATACTATGTAGGATAACTAAGTAGACGGTCATGCTGTTTATTCCATCTAGCTACAATGCTCCGCACTGTGTATATATATTTATATATTTATGTGTACGTATGTATATATTCACTGCTCTTATTTTTATTTTTTTTATCTTCTTAATTATTGCTCTGAGTGTTGCTATCCCTGTGCTGTTGCAATCCTGGAATTTCCCTATTGTGGGACTAATAAAGGCTTATCTTATCTTATCTTATCTTATCTTATCTTATGACAATTCCCCTTGTCCCACAGCACCTTTGATCTGTCATGTCCTTCAGTCTGAGGGAAAACTACTGAGGGAAAACTACTGAGTTGCTTCCCACAATGTAACATTAAAGGCCAAATGTCACGTAACAGGGTACTTTAAATGTCTTGAAACTAGATATAAAAGGGAACCGATCCATTCGGGTCTTGGTGCATATGCTTCAGTAACGCCGGAATATTCGTTAATTTAAAACTGCCGCGCTTGGTCTGACATTCTCACTCCGTGCCCCCGGAAATGCCTGGGGAAGAAGGCGGAAGTGATGAAATCGATTGTACCCTAGTTTGATGCTAAGGCTATCCCCATTGATTGTTTATATGGAGACCGGAAGATTGAAGTGAGCAACAAGATAGAAAAAATTGGATATTTCACCATGCCTGGCAGTGGCGGGAAAAGTTGTATCGCTGGCTATTGCAGCAATACCAACAAGGATGGTGTTTCACTATTTACTTTCCCGAAAGATCACCAATTAGCGGCACAATGGACACGGAGAGTTCAGACAACAAGGGCGGACTTCAAGCGGCCATCGAAGTACAGTGCGCTGTGTAGCCGTCACTTCGACGACAGCTGTTTTGAACCGAGACCACTAGCAATGGCTGAACTGGGAATTGAGGTGAAACGTATATTAATTTTAAAGCCAGGGTCAGTCCCGACTATCTTTCCACGGCCATCTCAGGAAGATAATCAACAACAGCAACAACAACAACAAAAGACTGTCCGTGGTGCCTATGCAAAGAGGGAACATAAAAGGGTAGGTACTTGGTAGCTATATTCAGTAAAACTGATTTTATAAATATATTATTAGGCCCATACCCATAGATATGTGTATTTTGATGTGTCCTATATCTGTAATATGGTCGCTTAGCTGCCTTCTGGAACCTCAGTGGAGGCACCGCATATTTTTAATACATAGACAGTTTTTTTCCTTTGTTTGTGGAAGGCAATCACTATTTTTGTTTTTAGTTACCCCTCGTTACCAACGTAACAACGACCAACAATTTTATCCTTAGAAATAAATCATCTATCGTATTGCTGGATGGCACTTGACAAAACATATTTTTCTTGATATGCATTAAATAATATATGTTATAGGTTATGGAGCAAATAAACTTGGATTATGCTGCCACCTCTACCAGCACCCCGGATACCAGCACCAGCATAAACGTGGGCTGTGAGGATTCAGAACCAGAAGTGGAGGAAATGGACTGTGAACCAAGTGATTTGCATTGTACAGAGCCCAGTACAGACACAGAATGCCTACAGGTATGTACAAATACAGTAACAAAGGAAAAAAAATAATTGCAAATTATTATTGCAATAATTAATAATTATAATAATTATTAATAATTTAATAATAATAAATAATAAATAATAAATTTAATAAATTAACAATAATTTAATAATAATAATAATAATAATTATTATTATTGCAAATTACTCATCCACATTATGTGGATAAGTTGTCCAAGTTTCTTTGTGGCAAGCGAAATATGGTACACGGACATTTTGTAGCTTTTGCATATAGTCTACATACCCCCCGCCCAAACCCAACCCACCCCCACCCCATTCCCTGCCCCCCTGCTACAAAAGCTACTATGTAACTGTAGACAAATTTTGATTTCTCAGTTTCATAGTTCTTCTATAATTCATTCCGGAATTGTTTGTGTGTTTCAGATGGTTCCGTCTTTTAGCATTGCCTGCCAATCTGCTCCCGACATGCGCAGTCGCAAGGTTCAGGCCCATATTAGAAAGAAAAGTTCCACAGTCAATGCTAGTAAGTGAGACCATGTTATACTACAATACATATTGGATTTTTTAAGCCCATGGACAATCCACTTGTTACAAGCCTAGCATTAAATAATGGCAAGAGGACAACCAAAAACACATACATGTATAGCCCAATATATTGGTTAGACTGATAGAAGCATTCAAAATTTTATGAGACTTAAATTACTTTATACAGTGTATTTTATACTTTCTGTGACATTTTCTAGCAGTTTTTACCTTGCAGTTGTAAACATAGATTTCAACAGAGCCCCTTTATCATTATGTTAATGTTCCAAATGAGTATGTGTTCAGGCTCATATCTGCTTTCTATTATAACAGCTGTGTACTGAACCTATATGTTCATTTCATGTGTGTTTACAGGTTGTCAAACACCAATGCAGACCAGTGATGCATCCATCCAGTGTGACAGACTAGATGCTCCGCCCTTACAGTGTCTGCGACCAGCCGGAGAAAGCAGCCCACCACCTTCGCCGGAGTCGGTCATGTCCTCTGACACAGATGACGATGGATCAGAGTACGCTCCGTCATCTGATGAGAGTGATGATGATATTGAGGAAGAGCATGTCACTGCCGAACCAGACACACAACCAGAGGCATTACTTTGGAAGGAGCCTAAATATATTGTGAGTCACTCACGCTTGATGGAGTTGCTGCTGTGGTGCTGCTGTCCTTCCTGTGGCACTAAACCTGTGACACCAGTCCTGAAGACTTGGGGTGCACAGCTAGAAATCCGCTTTACTTGTGAAGCTTGCAGCAAAGTCAGCAAGTGGTCCAGCACTCCACTGTGGGGGAGGTTCCCCAGGATTAATATACTTCTGTCTGCAGGAATCCTGTTTGCTGGTGCCATAGCTGGAAAGGTGTTTTGGGTCTTAAACAGTATTGGGATTGTTACCAAACGTACCTACTTCCGACACCAAAGACTCATACTCCAGCCAGCAGTGCATGCCCTGTGGACATTTCTGCAACACAGTGACATCTCGTTGTTGCATCTGGAGGACAAAAGCCTTGTGCTGGGGGGAGATGGGCGTGCAGATAGCCCTGGTCACAGTGCCAAGTATGGCACTTACACAGCCATAGAACTAGAGGCCAATGTGGTACTTGATGTTCAACTGGTGCAGGCCAACGAATGTGGGGGGAGTTACCACATGGAGCAAAAGGGACTGGAGCGTACCATTGACATGTTGCAGGACAATGATTTAGAAATCAGCATCCTAGTAACAGACCGGCACAAGTCCATTGCTAAATGGATTCGTGAAAATCTTCCACAAGTGCTACATTTGTATGACGTCTGGCATGTTGCGAAAGGTAATTACCATAAAACATGCTATGTCCGCCACCTGCATATAACAACCACTTAGAAAGAAAAGCCAACATTTGTGCTCCCAAGCAGAACATTTCTGTCGAAATGAATATCCACATAAGGTCACTTGTACATAGTGGTCACCTTTATTTGCTCTCTGGCCTTTGTCACCTTTATCAGCTTCACTGTACATGTACAGTATATTGAATAAAACTTATATATTATATTTTAACTTGTACTCAGTGTCCTAATAACATTGTTGTATATCACAGATTATAACGGGCATAATAATACTAATTCTCAGTCATGTGCAAGTAATCTGACAGACATTTTTTTTTCTTTATCGATCCCTCATGTTTGTAAAAATATGAAATTATTGTTTGCTCATTGTTCTTTACCAAGGCTAATGCTCATACAAATATAATTTAATGTTCCAGGTTTCTCAAAAAAGCTTGTTGCTGCCAGCAACGAAAGAGGATGCATGGAGCTGAGGGCTTGGTCAAAGAGTGTGGTCAACCACATGTATTGGTCTGCCATGTCCTCTCCACAGGGACAAGGCGATTTGGTCCTGGCAAAGTGGCTGTCCGTTGTCCCACTCTGTATGGACATTCATGTGGGAAATAGGACCCTGTTCCCCACATGTGAGCACGGGGAACTCCAAGGCAAAGACAGACACAAGAAATGGATTAAGACATGTATGTTTTTTGTACTAAAACAAATATTAATTCTGAAGAAGTGGGAATAAAAATGATAAATTTTATTCTCGATTTCATTATAATTCATTTTTCTTTTTAGCAACCAAAGCTGCTATCAAGTTGGAGTGCTTGGTCCATAATCCCTCACTTTGCTGGGACATTAAAAAACTCTCTGGAAGCTACCAGACTTCACAGATAGAGGCCTTCCATAGTCTGGTCACTCAGTTCGCACCAAAGATGTATGGGTTCTCATACCTTGGGATGTTTTGTCGGTATGTGTACATGTAATATAATGTGGTATACAATACAAAATAGGATTAAGTGACATGCAAGCAGGATTTGTGGAACTCTTAATGAAAAGTAAATAGGGTATACAGATTTTTTAGACAAATTTGCACTAGTTATTGAGCTTCAGACATGGTGATTCATGGATATAACCATGTGGTCACTTCCCTCATTTAGAAATTTTGCAGTGGTTTATCACTATTTGAAAATTTTTACACCACTTGAAAAAACTTATAATACACCTTTTTTCTACTAAATTGCTTCAGTACTCGCCTTGCTGCCATGCACTACAACGAGAATGCTGCAAGAGGACAGGCAACTACAAGGGATGGGCGCGGCATGTTCTCACTGCATTTCCCAAAATACAAGAAAGGTGCACCTGTTGTCAAGAAAATTATGCAAAATGCCACATTTGGTAAGTAAATATAGAAAGCAGTTTATGTAGAAAGCATTTGTTCTTACTGTGATTAATCAAGTACTTTTTATGAAAGTACTAAATACCCTTCCAAGATTCCATGGGGTCCTTTTTAATGATGTTAATCATGCCCAAACAAGGCCAAAATAACTTCAAACAGTGGGTCAAATCCCCACCCCCCCAGTGAGCTTGATTAGCATAAACCTGGCCTTATCTGAATATTACATAACTTCTTTGCAGCTGTATATTTGCAGCTGAATATCATTATGATCAAATGAAAGTTTTAGTCACTTTGATTTTAAGATAACAGACAGCATATTACTGGTTCCTTTTATGTCAGATAACCATTAGGTAGAACTAGTTGCAGATCAGTGTACCATTATTTACAGAACTAAGGATCCTAGTAGTATCAGTAGATATGATACAGTCCAGTTCATTGTATTTTTATTGCATTCCTTGTATAATGAACCTGAGTTCATTATTATTGTATTTGTTCATTTTATTGTATTCATTGTATAATGAACCTGGAATGTCAATTGACAGCTCCAGATCCAAACTTTTTTAAACCAGGCACTTGATTTCAGTATTTCAAAATACTTGAAAATTGCTTTATTTAACAAGTACTTTTTGATCATATACAGTGAAACCTGTGTCAGACAGGCACCCTTGGGACCGCAGAAAGGTGTCTCTCTTAGGCAGGTGGCTGTCTTACGCAGGTGGTTTCCAATGTAAAAGTGAACTTTGGGACCAGATGAAGTGGCTGTCTTATACAGGGTGGCTGTCTTATACAGGTGGCGGTTTCAGCATGTTTGACTGTACTAGTAACGAGTATTCTGTTTTGAAACCCATCCAAAAATAATCCAAAACTGCTACTCAAATACCAAGCAATTTTGGCACACTTATATTTTTGTAATTGTTTAAACAATTGACTTTATTTGTTTTCACATAAAACAAAAAGCACACATTTGGTATGCTACTTATTTTTGTTTATGATAAGTCATAGTCAGAACTAGTAAATTAAATTGGCACATCATAATAATAACCACAAAGTCAGCTTTTAGTAATGTGATAAAACATATTGTAATGTGCCAAATTTATTGCTAAAATTGATGTCCCCAAATTTCCTATATGCAAAAATTGCTGTGCCCAAAGTTCCTGTGCCCAAAATTCCATACACCCGTGGACCTACCCCTGTTAAACTTCTATTGACAAATGTATCTAGATGTGAAGTGCTTAGGTTAGATCAGGGGTGTCCAACCAGGTGCCATGGAGAGCCAAGACCCTGCAGGTTTTCTCTTCTACCCAGTCTCTTCAGCAGGTGTTTTCACTTATCAGCAATCAGTGGGAAGAAGTTCACAGAAATCTGCTGTTGAAGACACTGGTTGGAGGTAAAACCTGCAGGGTCTTGGCTCTCCATGGCACATGGTTGGACACCCCTGGGTTAGATCCATAATTTTAAAATGATATATTTTCCCCCAGCTTATGTGGACCAACTGATGGCTGAGGTGAAGGAGCTGTGTAGCACCCCGGTGGATGAGAGAGAACCAGATATAGAGATACCACCCTCTCTATGTGCTGGATTTCATCATCCAGACAAAGAAGAAGTCATCAAAGAACATCGAAGCCGTTTTCCACAGTGACAGGCCTAGGACAGTGAAACTGTTCTCACCTGTAACCAACTTGGTTCACCATTACTAGTACATGTGTAAATTGTGAAACCGGAAGTCTAGTAGAATGGAAAATATATTTGTACAGATGGCTGGTATATTCTGTGAAAATTTGAGAGAATTTCTACGTGAGACCATTGACAATGAATAAAATTAATCCCAGTGTGAAATATTTGCATTTACTGTATTTATTTTCATCATAACATTTTAATGGCAGTAACACTGTACATGAAACAATGCAAGAGCATTCAGCAACTGTCCAAGTTTGTACATATATACAACAACTATATCTATATATACAGTCAATGATCAGGCTCTAGTTGGGATACTTGAATCCCACATGGTCGATTCCATGGTATCTATCTCTTATGGCCCGGACTGCACATGATGGTAGTGGAACCCTGATCTCTCGTCCAAGGTAGCCCCAACACCACCGAACCAACTGGCGGTATGCTGTGTATCTTAGGCGTCTAAAACAGAAATGTTGAAATTGTTGATAACATATGATGCCATTTCATATTGTGATATCTGTCTAAAGTTATATATTACAAATGAACTGTCTTGTGTGTGAATATATTTGAAGTGTGGTTAGTCTGAGTAAATAACTGCATATATTCCTGTATATATTTGCATCCTTTTATAGAAACGTGGACAGACTGTAATTTACTGTACATACTCTGTTGTCATTGAATCCTTATTTAAATCCTCCACCTGAACAACGAGAGCAAGTTTTTAGCCAAAGTCAAATTCCTTGTATGTGTTGTGCATACTTGGCCAATAAAGCTGATTCTGATTCTGATTCTGAAGTAAGTTATGATGTTATCTAATTTCTGTAAATTATTTCAGACATTGTATTTTTTGAATCTGAATTTCTGTGATGAAAAAGAGTACTCACTCATTCACAGGTTGATCTTGTGGCCTCTGCCTCTCCCTGTGTGCATAATACGCGGTTTCAAGGACATCCCTGTCCAGGCAGACACTGTGGAAGCCTTGGACCTGTGTTATACAGGTGAGCTGATGCCCATCCATCCGCATTCTGATCTGGTCAATTTCTTGACAGCAGCAGCTCTCCTCCACTGTTGGCATTGCTTGGCAACACTGACAGGTGCACCTATTGAAAAATTCAAGTACAAGAATTTGCAAATATTTCCTGAATGCAATTATTTATCGGGGCTATAAGGGACGGCGGGGTAATAAGGGACACTTTTCTGGGAAATGTTTTAAATGTACCTAATTCTGCTTTTTTTATTTTGAGCAGGATGCTGAGTTGTGTTGTTGTGTTAACATAACCACTGTCATCAGTATCTGGAGTGTCGACTTCCCTGAATTCCAAGTCCGATTCACCAGAGGACAAAACTAAACTAATTTCATCACAATCGCTGTCACTTTCCATCATGATTGTCCAATGTTGATAAGTGTGAATGTGGATAGGCAGGGCAGCCAGGGTGAAATTTGTGACGTCAAAATCATGGCCGCGGTCTGGATTGGCTGTCACAAGCCAGCGAGCAAGGCGGGGACTTCGCCTGGTGTATTTTGTGCAATTATGTAAATACAGGTGGGTGATATGGTCTCCGGTATGAATATTGGGTTTAAGCTATGTGTATTTTATCAAAATTCGTTGTCATTTAGAAAAAAAAAATAAGTGACATTTGGCCTTTAAGAATAGTTTGGTGGACAGCTAGCGTTTTTCCCTGTTCATTAGTAGCTAATTATGTTTTGATTAATAGCTAATTAATGTGCAAATTTACAATCCAGAAAGCTTTATTTTTGGAAAGAGCACCCTCAAATTACCCTAAAACAAGTGTTCTTTTTTGGTTCGCTCACCCATCAAACGAAACTTCATTTCCAGCTACAATTTCTGGTCTCGTCCCACGGCCTAATATCAAAAAGGAAGTTTTTAACCCTATTCTTAAAAGCAGAGATCGAGTCTTGACTCCCGAATCCAGATTGGCAGCTGATTCCACAGGAGAGGAGCTTGATAACTGAAGGCTCTGCCTCCCATTGTACTTTTAGAGATTCTGGGTATTACAAGTAATCCTGCATTTTGGAAGCGTAGTGCTCTATTAGGATAATATGGTAGTATCAGATCTTTAAAATTAAAAAAGGGGCCTGATTGTTTAGAGCTTTGTAAGTAAGAAGGATTTTAAACTTAATTCTAAACTCTATGGGAAGCCAATGAAGGGAGGCCAGAACCGAAGAGATATGATCTCTCTTTCTAGTACCTGTTAAAACTCTTGCTGTAGCATTTTGGATCAGTTGAAGACTTTATAAAGATGTTTTGGGACAACCTGATAATAAAGAATTACAATAATCTAATCTAGAGCTAACAAAAGCACGGATCAGTTTCTCAGCATCACTCTGAGACAAGATGCTCTTAATCTTGGCAATATTACGTAAATGATAGAAGGCAGTCTTAGAAACAAATTTAATGTGAATTGAAGGACAGATCTTGATCAAAAATAATTCCAAGGTTCCTCACAGAGCTATTAAGAGAGTAACCGCATCCAAACTGAAAGTTTGATTTGAAAAGGTATTTCTGAGGTTTTTTGGACCAGCAAGAATGACTTCAGTCTTCTCTGAATTTAACAGCCGGAAATTACAAGTCATCCAAGCTTTGATTTCCTTAAGACAGGCTTCTATCTTGACTAATTGATTACTATCATCTGGCTTCATTGACAGGTATAATTGTGTCATCTGCATAACAATGAAAATGTATACAGTGCTTTCTAATAATGTTTCCTAGCAGAAGCATATATAAACTAAAAAGAGTAGGGCCTAGCACAGATCCCTGTGGAACTCCATGACTGAGCTTTGAGTTGAAAGAAAATTCATTATTGACATGAACAAACTGGAGCCTATCAGATAAATAAGATCTAAACCACTGCAACAAAGTTCCATTAAGTCCAACATAATGTTCTAATCTATCAAGTAGAATATTATGATCAATAGTATCAAAAACTGCACTAATGTCTAAAAGGACAAGTACAGAAACAAGTCCATTATCAGATGCGATCAGGAGGTCGTTAGTGACCTTGCTGTTTCAGTACTATGATAGATTCTAAACCCAGATTGAAATTCTTCAAGTAAACCATTTCTCTGCAGGTGCTCAAATAATTGGGTAGCAACTACTCTGATTTTTTGAGATGAAAGGGAGATTAGAGATTGGTCTATAGTTAGCTAAAGCTCCTGGATCCATCGTTGGCTTTTTAAGTAGGGGTTTAATTACAGCAGTTTTAAAAGCCTGCGGTACATGGCCTAAAGTTAATGAAGAATTGATTATATGAAGAATAAAGCTACCAATAAGTGGAAAGACTTCTTTAAATAACCTGCTAGGAATAGGGTCTAAAAGACAAGTTGAAGGCTTGGATGAGGAAACTATTTTGTCTAACTCTAAAAGGTCAATTGGAGTAAACTCATCAAGACAGTTATCAATTGAAGGAGTTGTGGTAGTTACTATATTTAAGTTAACGGTGGGAAAAATCTGATTAATTAGATCTCTGATGGATGAAATTTTATTAAAAAAAGTTCATAAAGTCCTGACTAGTATGCTCTAAGGGAATGCTAGGATTGACAGAGTCCTGACTCTTTGTCAACCTGGCTACAGTACTGAAAAGAAACCTGGGATTATTCTTGTTCTCTTCTATTAATGCAGAATAACTCGTTCTAGCTTTTCTAAGAGATTTTTTTTTATAAATTAAAAGATGATTTCTCCAAGCTAAATAGATTTCATCTAAATTAGTGGAGCGCCATTTTCTAATTGACAAGTCTTCTGTTTTTAAGCTACGAGTTTCTGTGTTGAACCAAGGAGTTCGAAATCTCTGATTAGACTTTTTCTTAAGGGGGCCACCAAGTCTAGAGTCTGATAGCATGGTAGATAGTGTGGCAGCTTCTCTGCATCAATTACAGAAGGAGCAAGCTCTCTATAGTTTATTTCCATTCTGTTGACACATGGCATAGAGGAAACAATCTGCATAAATTTGATAACAACATCATCTGAGAGGCATCTACTGTAATATTTTTCTTTAGGAGCCAAATAGTCAGAAATAGTAAAATCAAAGGTTAACAGACAATGGTCTGACAGTACAGGGTTATGAGGAGACACTACCAGATTTTCTATTTCTATGCCATATGTCAGAACAAGGTCCAACGTATGGAGATGAGTAGAATTTCCTACCTTCTGAGAAAACCCCATCGAGTCTAATATTGAATTAAATGCCACATTAAAGCAATCACTATCTACATGTATATTAAAGTCCCCAACTATAATTATTCTATCTGATTTCAGCACTAAATCGGCTAAGAATTCGGGAAATTTGGATAAAAATTCTGAGTAGGTTGATGGAGGACGATAAACTATGGCAAATAAAATTGGGTTTAACCTAAAATTGCTAAAGTGCCCAATACTGAGGACCAGGCACTCAAAATAATTAAAACATGTTTTTTGCTTTACATGAACTAGTAATTTGGAATGGTAAATTGTTGCGACTCCTCCTCCACAACCAGAACTTCTGGGATTTTGACAGTTTAAATAACCAGAGGGAGTTGATTCATTTAAACCAACATAATCCTCTTGCCCTAACCAAGTCTCTGTGAGGGATATTAAATCAATGTGATGATCAATTAACAGATCATGGACTAGCAGAGACCTGGGAGTTAGAGACCTAATATTTAATAAACCGCATTTAATTTTTAAATTGTGAGGAGGAACAGAGGCCAAGTCATTCAATTTAGAGGCTTTATGTTTAATTTGAGCTTTACCAACTTTTTGTTTAATCACTTTGGGATGCTTATACATTATATTTTTATTTGCTTTGGAGGGAGCAGACAATGATTCTCTGATGGGGAAGACAGGGGCTAAGTTGAGGGGTGGCGGATGAAGAGGAGCTGCAGAGAGGCGTGTAAGACTGCGACTCTGCTTCCTGGTCCCAACTCTGAGTTGTCAAGGTTTTGGAAATTTGGATAAAAATGCCAGATTGTTAGATAAATGAGAAGCACCATCCAAAGTGGGATGAACGCTGTCTCGTCTAATAAGACCAGGTTTTCCCCAAAATGAGCTCCAATTGTCAATGTAGCCCACGTTGTTTGCAGGACACCACACAGACAGCCAGCGGTTGAAGGATGACGAGCGGCTAAACATGTCATCACTGGTCAGATTGGAGAGGGGCCCAGAGAATACTACAGAGGCAGACATTGTTTTGGCAAAGTCACACACCGATTCTACATTAAGTTTCGTGACTTCCGACTGCCAGAGACAGATTTTTTTTTTTTTTTTTTTTTTTTTGTTACTTATTTGTACCCGTAGGTAGATTTGGTTTGCAGTCTGGTGACAAGCCACCGGCTGCTGGTCGCTGCGTGCGCGAGCGCCCTAAACCTACATGTTTTTTGGTGTGCGGGAGGAAACCGGAGAAATCCCGGAGTAAACCCGCGCAACACGGGGAGAACATGCAAACTCCACACAGCTCACTGTTGGTCGGGGGCTGGGATCGAACCCACGATCTCATGATCCCCACGGTCCCCCGGCCGAGGGTAAAACTGTGCTGCCACAGTGCTAAACCACTGCGCCACCGTGCAGCCCAGACTGCAGCCCACAGATGTCATTAATGCCAGCGTGAATAACAATTGTGGAGTATTTACAATTACTTTTAGCCAGCATTTTAAAATTTGACTCGATGTTGCCTGCTCTGGCCCCAGGAATGCATTTGACTATTGCTGCTCGGGTCTCTAGGTTCATGTTTCTGACTACAGAGTAGCCAATGATCAGAGTTTTTTCCTCAGCGGGTGTGTCGCTGAGTGGGGAAAAACGATTAGAAACGTGAACAGGTTGGTGGTGTACCAGGGCTTTGCGACTAAGCTTCCTTCTCACCGTCACTCACCCAGTCTCCTCGCTAGGACCGCTAACGCTAATGGGCCGCCCTGTGCTAGGAAGCTCCGCTGCCGCTAAGGGACTTCCGTCAAAGTTAACTGGCGCAGACGGTGTTTCAATGCAGTCGAGCCGGGATTCCAAATCAGACAACCTCGCCTAGAGCGCCTCAAAAAGACAACATTTATTACATTTACCATTATCACTAAAAGAGGCAGAGGTGTAGCTAAACATCTGACAGAGAGCACACCAGAGGAGGAGACGAAGGAGAGCTAGTAGCCATAGCTAGTGGCTAACCCAAAGCTAACAAAAACACCGATGAAAGGTGAACAGAAGGCTAAAGAGGGTGATTAGATGACACTGAGTGTGCACACAGGTGCAAGAGGCTTGATAAACAGAAGTGAGAACTAACGGTAGATGGAAAAAAAGTGATTAAAATACAATTAAAGGCAAAATCCTCGGGAGAACGAGGAGAGCAAACCACAGACAGTCAGCAACACAGGAAGTGACGATACGTTACCACAGGAAGAATGATGAAAATGATTTACTTAGACAGTGGAAAACATTTAATGGAATACACTTTGTAAATCAAATCATATCACATTTAGGTACAGTACTCAACATTTATCTAGAAAACCATTTAGCTTACCATCAACAATCTATAGGATTAGCATAATGCACAAGTAGAATTATGAAAAATGACTTAAGAAAATAGTGACAAAGAAAAATAGGAAAGTTATGAATGGCAAACCCTACTATTAAAGCCATTTAACTTAGGCGATAAGGAAGAGTTTCTGGTTGATTACATGCAAAGAATGACAACTGACAGATGTTATCCATACTGCCCTTCCCAGGAGGGACCATGTGATGAAGGAACCATGGGAGGTGGACCCATCTTTTGGCCGAACCAGGGGATCTGGTCATCAAAGGAAACTGGACCAACATTCCCTGGCAAGGACAGCACAAAGGTTATCCTGGCGACACCAACAGCCACAGAAAACGAAGGACATGACACTTGGGTGCATCTAAGATTTTACCCCACTTGAAACCCTCAGCAAGAGACTGTTTAATACACACTGCATACTTATTAAAAAAAAAAGTGACTGTTTAACTGTTTCTCTATGCAGGTGTCAGCTGATGGCACCCTCTGGCATCCAGCAATGTATTTTGCAATAAAGAAGCAGGCTGTTTGTTTATCATGAGACAAAAATACAAGGGAGAGAAAAATGTGGTTAGTGTTAGCACCTTATCATCCTCGGAGTAATACTTAGTGTTGGTTGTTATTAAGTTGTTCCATTGCTTATACACTGTAGAGAATTGTTATGTTTGTTCCTTAATAACTCTAACAGTTGGACACATTATCTGCTACTGCTAAAATAAAGCAGCTATTATAGGCTGTTTGGTTTCTTAAGAGAGGCTATATACAGAAATAACATAGCAAACTTCACTTTGAATCACACCTGTCACAACACTTATCACTCCACTGATCGGAAACATGATGCCACTCCTTACTCTGCGAAGGCAAGGTTAATTTCATCAGGAACTCCTCTTTTTGAAGTGGTGATGTCCCTTTCAGCAGCTTAACACTAAGTGTGCAATGGCTTACAGTGCGTCTTTCCCCTGTACTGCTACCCTGCTTGACCAACAAAGCGAGCAAGTGTTATACTAAGGATCTACATTGTCAAAGGTCATTGGACGTACTCACACCTGGCCAGAAAACTGGGCAGGGTTGTGTACCCCATTTTGGCAACTGACCGTACCCTCATATCGGCAGGGCAGGTGGGCAAGGTGAAAAGAGATGCTTTTCTACCACATGATACCATTTTGAGGCCTGAATGCGATTTCAGATGGAAAGCACAGGAGTGAAGGTCTTTTGTTCACTGTTTCTTTGGTGGGTAAGAACACCTTAGGGATTAAAACCTTAATTATAGGCTACAATTATTTGTAAAATTATAACATAGAATAGAATGGTTCTTGGTCAACTAATTGCCACCCATAGGGGTGTGTGCCTTGTAATAGGAGGTTATTGTTGTACTTCTATCCATGAAAATAATGCAAATGGTCATATTAATACTTCAGATACACACAGCCTTATTACTTTGCAGGCAATGATAACAAAACCGATTAAGTTAGTGGTTCATGGAGAAGTCTCATCATGAACTTGGTAATGATTTTTATAGTGATAACTTCGGACTTTCGGACTTTTCCTGTGTGAGTCCTTAATATGATGATGAGTCTGGTTATTATAAACTTATTGATATGTCTTCATACAACTGCTGCAGATGATGCGGATGGTGAGAAGGACAATACTAGCCTAAGAAGTATAAAGTTTGCAATATTGTCTTAATCTGTTTTGAGTTTTTCCATGTCATTCTCACATTACTGTTTCTAACACATTATACTTGTTGTTATATCATTAACCGCTACATTCTTATTTTACAGTTTAATTGATTTCGATCACGTTTACACTTATCATTACACGTATTTATTTTTATTGCTACACATTTTATCATAGCATTGTTTTAATTTAAACTACCTCATAGAATTGCTGCTAGTGTGCAAAGACAGATAACATGTCGATAAGATAACAGATAACAGACAGATAACATGCCGTGACTAAAACCACCGGTAAAGGAGGCAAGAAGAAGAGGAAGACCAGGAAGGAGAGCTACGCCATCTACGTTTACAAGGTGCTGAAACAGGTCCACCCTGACACCGGTATCTCCTCCAAGGTCATGAGCATCATGAACTCCTTTGTGAACGACATCTTTGAGCGCATCGCCTCCGAGGCCTCTCGTCTGGCCCACTACAACAAGCGCTCCACCATCACCTCCAGGGAGACCACAGTGCGCCTCCTGCTGCCTGGAGAGCTGGCCAAGCACGCCGTGTCTGAGGGAACCAAGGCTGTTACCAAGTACACCAGCTCCAAGTAAACTCCTGACTACACTGATCTAACCACTGCGCCTCACGGTGGCGCAGTGGTTAGCACTGTGGCAGCACAGTTTTACCCTCGGCCGGGGGATTGCGGGGATCGTGAGATCGTGGGTTCGATCCCTGCCCCCGACCAACAGTGATCTGTGTGGAGTTTGCATGTTCTCCCCGTGTTGCATGGGTTTACTCCGGGATTTCTCCCGTTTCCTCCCACATATCAAAAACATGCAGGTTAGGGATACGGGACGCTTGCGCACGCAGCGACCGGCAGCTGGTGGCTTGTCACCAGACTGCAAAACAAACCTACCTACGGGTACAAAATAAGTAATAATAAAAAAAAAAATGTACATCCTCACATATATATCCTTATCATTACTCAATCTACTTTTCTTTTATGACTTTGTCAGATTATTTCTTTCGTTTTTTTTGTTTTTTTTGATTGTAATGCTTTAAGCATCAAGGAGGGCTATTAAAGAAAAAAATCCCATATTATTCTATAATATTGTTTTATAGTTCCACATCTGATATGACTTGTGATTCATGTATGGCCTTGAACAGCCCCGGTCTGTGTGTGAGTGTGCCTGAGTTAGCGATGTTAATCAGCAGCTGTACTGATACATTTTTGTTTTGGATGTCTAGTCCTGTGTGACTGAAGATGTACTGGCTACTTGTTTCCTGGAAGCAAAGATAAGAACTGATCCACCCCGTCTTGCTAGATGTACTCAAGGACAGTTTCTCCGTGCTCTCATGGATAACACAGCTTTAAAAGCTAGAACAATGAATGGCTGATTCAGAGGTATGGGTGGTTAGACTTGGGGCTGCTTCTGTATTTCTCCCTCATTGGTCATGAGGAATAAATCTACTTATATTTAAATATTCTGCCTGATTTTTGACTGAGATTAATTACACTGAAAAATAATCTAACAGTCTCCTGCTGATTTTGAGTGAACATGCAGTATATTACCAAAAGAACTGGAAAACTCCTCCAAATGAATGGGTACCAATGAACAAAGCAAGACCCGTCAAGACATGCATGAGTGTGGTGTGGAGGAACTTGACTGGCCTGCTATGATCCCTGACCTCAACCTGACAGAACATCTCTGGGATGAAATAGAGGCTGTGAGCCAAGCCTTCTGGTTCATCATCAGTGCCTGTCATCACAAATGTGCTTCTAAAACAATGGTCAGAAATTCCCATAAACACACTCCTTAACCTCTTGCGCTCCGTTGTACCGCGGACGGGCAAGTCTCTGCATCCTAGAGCACATGAGGGCGCTCTCATGCGCTCTAGGACGCATGATGTAGATGGTGATGTAGGTGGTGTATGGCGTCCAAGCACGCACTGAAAATAAAAGCTGCAGACACAGCCGCGAACAGATTAGTTCATCTGATTGACCTCTCATTCGACTAATAAGAGCCTTGAATTGGGTTTCTGAAACCTTGAAGAACCAATGACTGAAAACCTAGCCAGAAGGACCCGCCTACCAAGGCTGTGAATGCAGTGAGCCAATTGAAGCAGAGAAGTTCGCGAGCTGTTTTTTTTTAAGGCTGGGTGAAGACTGACTGCTGGAGCGGATCAAAAAAGGACCCGCAGGAAGAACCCCACAGACCCAGCAGCACGGAGACCATCCACAAATGCAACCTGTGTGACAGGGAGTGCCATTCGCACATGTTCGGCCACAGGCGGTGCTTATTTTGTTTTGGTTCCAGCAGAGTAGACGTTATGATTTCTTCCATGGTCATAGACCAACGGAGGCTGACAACGAAGGCTGAGTGACACACACGCCTTCGCCAGTCTTTTTTTAATTACTACTGTTATTTGTTTTGAAAAATCGTTCGCCAAAAACCACAATCATGGAAGCACAAAACTGCAATAATGGAATTATGTTTTGATCGGGTCGCAAGACCAGAACCATGAGCGGACCGGCGTCGCGTTCGTCTGACAATGGGGAAGAGAAGTTCGCCAGGACGCTGCTGTGAAGAGGTAAGGTGTTATAAGCTAAATTATTCTTATTTCTGACTATTCTTCTGTAGCGAGGGGGGGGGGGGAAAGCCGCGGTGACTGAGCTGCTGTCCCACATCCCACATGAGGCTAATCCGTCATGTAGCGATGGCCGATGTCCATCCTCTGTAGCGAGGGGGGGGGACAACCCCCCCCCCCCACACACACAGACACAGCTCTGAGTGTGACCTTTCATTAGAGCCCAAAATGAAGGTTCTACATTGAAGCATTCAAAAGTTACAGACGTTTTTCCAAACTGTGCCATTTGGCACAATTTGGCACAGTTCAAAAATGCCTGGGAACAACCTGAGGAAAAAGGTGTGTACTATATTCATTTTTTGTGGTATTGTTACAAATTTTGGACCTCAGCTGGTTAACACTTGGTTCTACATTTCTGTTGCATTTTCCAGCCCAGATCTGAAGCTGTGTGTTATTTGCAAGCATTTGTATCCAAAAAAACACCGTGGCCAAATTTATTTTCTTCAAGTTCACTATGTTTAGATGACTATAACTCAGTGGCCGGAGCACTTAGAGAGATTATGTTTTGCCAGAAAATTCAAAGTGTTTTCTTTTAAATGAGACCAACCCCATGAAGATGCTGCAAAGGGTTGAAGAACAGCTTTCGATTTACTTTGGGCACATTATTTTTTGGCGTTTTTAGGAAAATTGACCAGAGTGCAAGGGGTTAACCTTGTGAAAAGCCTTCCCAGAGAAGTTGAAGCTGTTATTGTCATGGCATAGACTAGGCCTCATGTCCTCATCCTGAGTTATGATTTTGTTCTTTATTTTCAGGGCATGGGTCCTAGTCAATGTTCTTGCTTTGAGTTTTGCATTTGGGGTTTTTTGTATTTGTTTATCATTGTCTGTGCCTTTTCTATTCTTTAGGTTTTTTCTCTGCTCGATTCTTGGTTATTTATTATTTGTATTATATTATGCTGTCATGAATCACCCCTCAGGGCAGAGAGGAAGACCCACATGCTGGACTGTGAGTTTGTGAGGTTTATTGAAACATAAAGTGCACAGAAGAACTCAAAAAGCACAAAGAGATTCACCAGGTTACAAAGCGAGAACAGAGCACATCTAACTTGCATTTGGGAGACGTTACAGAAGTCAGGAGTTCCTGGCAGCGGAAGGCGAATTACAGAGCTGCGTGGAGACTGCTATGATGATGATGATGACAGAAGTCAAGACCGCAGCAAGGAATGCAAGTAGCCGCGGTCTTAAATAAGGCATAACATAATGGAACACAGGTGTGGATATCAGACCGGGCAGGAGAAAACAATGATTAGTAATCTGGACCTGCTGGGAGCAATGAGAAAGAGTGAACTGACAGCTGACAGGGACCTCACCTACGTGGAGCAACAAACTGAAAACATCACTGACAGCTGTCAGCCTAGAGGGAAACAGAACAGAATAAAAATATAAAGCAGTGGAAAAAGAAAACAAGTAATGTCAAAAATGTGAATAACAAACTATAATGAATGTAAACAGGAAACTAAATCATTCTAAGACACAATACAGAACACATGACAAATCAACCAAGGATAAAATAACAGGAATTACAACTCAAAACAACAGCACAGTACAAATATGAAAAAAAACGCAAAAAGACTGAGTCTGGTGGAATCCCCCGGCACTCAGATGGTGACATATACCTCCTGTGTATTTGTTTACTTAAGGGTCCTTATTATTGTTCTGTCTTGTTTTCTTATCATAGTCATGTTTATGTTGTCCTGTTATTTCTGTCACATTTTGCTGTCTTGGTTTGGCTTTATTTTGTGATTGTCCTCAGTTCCCTTTGTGCTTTTCCTGATTTAGCTTTGCTGATTTGTTACTAAGTGCACACACCAGTTTGTAATTATGTTCCGTCTGTTTTCACTTGTTATTTAAGGGATCCAGTGCCTCACCTGGGTGCTGCGTCTTTGTCATTGTTTGGCGTTCTACTATGCTTCTGTCTGGCCTGTTCCTGTCGTTCCACATTTTGGATTATTTTGTAATTTATATCTTGTTTCTCAACTTGTGCAAAATGCAGCGGCCTGTCTTTTAACCAACACAACTAGACGAGAGTACATTACACCATTTCTTTTTTCACTTCATTTGCTTCCAGTCCATTTTATAAATAATTTTAAACTTTTACTCTTTGCTTTTAAAGCTCTTAATGGTCTTGCTCTGGTTTATTTATCTGAGATTTTAACTCTCTGTGACCAAGGCAGAGCTTTCAGGTCATCCAATCAGCTTTTGCTGCATGTGCCCAGGTCAAGGTATAAATACTGGGGTGACCAAGCCTTTTCTGTTGTCGCCCCCAGGCTCTGGAATAATCTCCCCCTGACCTATGTACTATCTCTGACCTGGCCCTTTTTAAATCAGAACTTAAAACGTTTTTGCTCAGGATACCTTTTAATACCCAGTAGTGGTGACATTTCTTCTTATTATTCTGTTCATCTTGTTTTTATTTATTTTTTTTATTATAGACATTTATGCCTATCTCTTTTTTATGTAATGTATTTTAATGCTGTGTCTGTTTCTAGTGCTGTTTAATTTTCTGTAAAGCACTTTGGTCACCTACGGGTTGTTTTAAAGGGCTATATACGGTAAATAAAGTACATTCCATTCTATTCCATTACAATAAGTAATTAGACGAGACTGGAATAACTAAACTAAGAAACAGGAATACTAATGAACAAACAGAAACAAAAGATAACTCAAATACCATAATACATATTAAATACAAAAAAAGAAGTGGGGAGATTGCAGAAAAATAAGACTAACAAAGAAATATGAGCATGGTTCCCCAACCATGCTCTACATCATGACAGTTTGCCTGTCTTGCCTGCTCATTTTGGTATTATTATTTACACCCTCGAGCTGGCCAAGGTTTGGACCAGCTCCAAATAAAACATTTGGAACTTAATTCTCGCATTTGGGTTCAGCTTCATTTACTCACCATGACAGTTATAGCTACAAAGGGCCTCTTTCTACAAGGTTTAGGAGTGTGTTCATGGGATTTTTCAATCATGTGAATATTGAACATTTTTCAATTTGCTCAATGATCTCTTGTGTTTTATTAAAAGTAAACCTTCATTACTTCAACAACAATATTAAAAGCAGTCTATTTGTTTTCTTTTTCTGTTATCAAATACTGAAATCTAAGACTGTCATTTGTGCTGTTTACCGTTCGTTTAGTTTACATTCTATTAGCATGTACTTTTCCAGCAGAACCAGTACTAGAGGCAAGAAAAAAATGTAGGTGGAGTTTACAGTTTAACAAAGCATAAACACCTGATGACAGCTGCATATCTGCAGACTGACTTCTGTTCAGATCAACTAGCTGGACTTGTTTCTACAATGGGTGACCCATACATCATAGCCATAGACTTCGGTACTGCGTACAGCGGCTATGCCTACACCATAACACCCAAAGACAGCAAAGTTGATCCCATTGTGAAGCAGTGGGGGAAGGAGCTCGGGCTCGAGACACCAAAGACTCCGACCTGCATTCTGTTCGACGAACATGGAGAATTCCTCAAGTTTGGCTACGAAGCCAGAACAACATACACCAACAACCGAGGAGAAGATGCAAGGAAGCACTACTTGTTTGAGAATTTCAAGATGGCGCTCTATGACAAAGTAAGTACATATGATTTACAGTCATTGTTCTTAAAAGTGTCCTGCTCTTCTGTCAGTCTGGCACAGGTTTGTTAAAAGTTATTTGTGCTGCAGGATGGCAACAGATTTCATGGGCGGGGCTTCAAGAAGCAGCTTCTGATAATGAACAATTAATCAAAAAGAATACTGGAAGTTAATGTCCAGAAATGTTAACCAATAAATAATGTCAAGTTTCTTTCAGCTTTTTCTGGATATTGATTTTTGTTGTGTGTTACACGCAGTAATTCATGTATAAAATTTGTTTATTTCTTTATCCACGCTTACTGGTACAATCAAGCTATCACTAGAAAATCAAGACCATTGACCTCTTATAACAATAGTGATTATGACTTTATTTGATATCTTCATCCCAAATATTTACAATTTGTTATCCAACCCACAGGGAAGTTGTCTGCTCTTCTGTATGTTGTTTTTTTCTGTTTGCACTGAACTCACTGCATTGCTCTTTGAAGAGGAATTCCTTGTTTACTGTCAGTCAGTTTAAGTCCACAATTACAATTACTTTGATTTATATCAGTTTTAACTGATTTTTCTCCTGGATTTGGAGCTGTTTTATGTTTTATATGGAGAATTTACCCTTGTTTTTACTATAACAAAGTTGCAAAAAAGAATGCATAGAAAGCAGTGGTGGCTGGTGAAAAATATTTTTGGTGGAGCTATTTTGACTACCTTATTTCTGAGTACTTATTGCAATAAAAGAACCCAAACCAAAGGATACCAGTCTTTGTACAGATGATAATTAATTATCTGTCTTATAGAAATCATCAGTTAAACAGATAATGACATCCACACACAGTTTTATTATGCACTCTTCTCACATAGAAAGTGTAAACAAATAGTTATCAATTAAATTGGAGAAGACAATACCACGTTGTAGTTCATGGGAGATATTTATAGTTGGATGATGGTTAACGTTAACTATACACAAATCACACATTAGATCAGGGGTCACCAACTGGCGGACTCTTGTCGAGATCTGGACCCCAAGAGTTCTCTATCGGGACCCCAATGTCATGTTCGTGCGCATTTGTGCAGCGAACAGGGGAAAAGATACAAGATCAATCACAGGTAAAGTTAATGTGTTTATTAAACAGAAAATCAACATACAAGTGTCCCACAAATACAGTCCAAAAAATGAGTAATGATACAGATGAATGGCTACAAACTCCGCTGGCTGGAGGAGGAAGCTACGTCACGCCCCAGGGCAGAACCAGCCACTGGGGGAAAACTAGAAACGTAACCAGTGAAGAGAGGAAGGCTTACATGAGGGTCAGAGTGCTTCTGTGCTCTGGAAACAACAACACCATCACAGTCCAAGAGGGAAGAGAAACCAACAATGAGTGATCCTGGACATCAGTGTTGACTACGCCACCACACCGAGTGCTCACACTGTCACCCATAAATAACCCATGTACTAATGAGTGACAAGTGGATGCAGGTTTGCGGTGGCAGCTGGAGCGTGAGTGGGGCACGAGTGTGTGAGTGTGTGCATGTGTGTAAATGTGTACTGAATGATGCATATATGTGTGAGTGCGTGCATGTGTGTGTGTGTATGCGTGTGTGAGTGTGTGTGTGTGTGTGTGTGTGTGTGTGTGTGTGTGTGTGTAAGTGGGTGAGAGTGCAGAAGGAAAACACAAATGACAATCACCATCAGCAGGTGAATGCCGACAGAGAGGGAGAGGCATGGCTGGAGGCAGGGAGCCCAAGACCCCGAGGTGCCTAATGACTGCCAGCTGACAATTAAGAAAACAATGATCAGAGAAATACAGCCACAAATCATGGACGGGTTTGGAGATGTCCAACCCTGCTCATGACACCCAAAGCCTTTTGACACAATTTGAAGAAAAGAGAGACTGTTTTATTTTGGCCCCCCCCAAAAAAGGCGGAAATGAAATGCTGTATTGGTGGCCGCCCTAACAGTTATGGTGTAAGCCCTCAACCTCTCTCCACTCTTCACTGTCCCACCGACACTCACTCCTTGCAGAGTCGGACCCACATTTAAGTCATGGTTCGCTGAGGGCGCCACACACAGGCCAGGCTACCCAGCCAGACAGAGGTGCTTTGTTCCCACTCTGTATCCACGAAATGAAGTGCTATTGTGACATTTAATGTCTCTACCGTGATGATCCTGCCTCTGATTCTGCCTCGAGTATTTCATGCTTGGATGCAGGGGTGAAGTCGCTTCTGCGGGACCGTGATCCCGCTGGGTCCGTGCTGGTAATGGAGGCCCTTTTTGTAGCCTCTGATATAATATAAAAACTTCATAAAAGCTCTGTTACTGAAAATGAAAAGTTCCACCTCCTCTGTCTTGCTCCATCCATGCTGGGACAGTTTACTGTTGCGATTAAAAAAAAATAATACTATCCAAGCAATTCTGTAGTATGGAATTATTATTTTTTTTGTCTTTTTTTAAGACTTACAGTTTAAAACTGTTTTTTTTAACACTTAAAATATAGTATAAAGGTTGAGTTTTTGTGAAATTGTATTTGTTTTATATATTTATGTTTATGGTATATTTTATTTTATTTGGAGTCAAACACGTTTAGTCCTTGACATAACGTTCGGCTCAGGAGACGCACACACACAGGCTCAGAGTAGTTCAAACTGTTTATTAACAACAGGGATGTTTGGGTGCGTGTCTGCGGAATGTTAATGTGTTGGTGGTGGCGTCTGCTTCGGACCCAGAGGCAGGAGACCGTTCAGCCGGCAACCCTATGGGAGAAATCAGACACAGGGTGATGAGCACACACCAACACGGGAGGAGAATAGGCGAGGGAGAGAAGCTTACTTGTTTGGGCAGATGACTGGCGCTTCAAGGATGGAAGCCCGGGAGACAGCCACCTGCAGGGCTCGGTGCAGCAGCGAGGAGAGACGAGGGACGGGATTGTCCGCCGCCGAGGAATCCACCTGTGCACAGGGGAGCAGACTGGAGAGATGAGGTAAGTGAACTTCTTACCGGAGATGAGGATGCTGAAGAGAATGTGGTAGAAGTCCATACGAAGGAAATGAAGTCTACGGCTTCAGGCCGACGCTCAGGGCGAGGCGGCTTTTATCCTTCGCCGCTGACGAGTAGCAGGTGCGTGAGCAGGTGGCGCCGCTGATGAATGGCGCGGCGTGACAGTACTCCCCCCTCTAGCAGCGCCTCCTGGCGATGGCTTATCCGGGTGCGCTCGGTGGAAGTCCGCGATGAGCGATGGGTCCAACACAAACGACGGGGGCACCCACTGTCGATGCTCGGGCCCATAGCCCTCCCAGTCCACCAAGTATTGCAACCCACGACCCCGGCGCCGGGAGTCCAGGATGGAGGAGGCGGACCAGGCCGGATGGCCACCAATCATCCGGGGCGCGGGTTGCGCTGCAGGAGGAGGGCAAAGGGGGTCAGTAACCGCCAGTTTCACCTTCGACACGTGGAAAGTAGGATGAATGCGGAGGGAGGGGGGAATAGCCACGCGCACAGCCACCGGGTTGATGATCCGGGTGATGGGGTAGGGACCCATGAAGCGCTGTGCCAGCTTTCTCCTCTCGCCTTTTAGAGTGACGTCCTGGGTGGAAATGTAAACAAGCTGCCCAACTCTGTACGCCGGGGCAGGTCTCCTACGCCGGTCCGCCACAGTCCTGTTGCGCTCCGCTGTGCGCAATAGCGCATGGCGCGCGGCAGCCCAGGTGGAGCGGAACTGCCTGAGATGGGCCCTAACTGACGGGACAGTTACCTCACTCTCCTGCTCCGGAAACAGCGGGGGGTCGTAACCCAGGGACGCTTTGAAGGGGGACATCCCTGTAGCAGAAGAGCGAGCGGTGTTGTGGGCATATTCAACCCAGGCAAGATGGTTGCTCCAGGACGCGGGTTTGGATCTGGACACACAGCGGAGCGCAGCCTCCAGCTCCTGGTTGGTCCTCTCACACTGCCCGTTGGATTGGGGGTGATGGCCAGAGGAGAGGCTCACCTTGGCTCCGATGGCGTTGCAGAAAGACCTCCAAACCTCAGATGAAAACTGGGGGCCCCGGTCCGAGACCACGTCCACCGGAATCCCATGCAGCCTGACCACGTGTTGGACGAGGAGGTCCGCCGTCTCCAGGGCAGTAGGGAGGCCTCGCAGGGGGACGAAGTGCACGGCCTTGGAGAAGCGGTCCACGATGGTCAGGATGGTGTCATAGGAGTTGGAGATGGGGAGTCCGGTGACGAAATCCAGAGCGATGTGCGACCAGGGCCTGCCAGGGACGGGCAGGGGCTGGAGCAGACCCGCTGGAGGGGCATTTCCCGACTTGCAGGTGGCACAGATTGGGCAAGCCCGGGCGTAGCGGGCTGCATCCCTCCGCAGGCCTGGCCACCAAAAGGACCGTTGGAGGAGATCTATCATCCGGGAGGTGCCAGGGTGACAGGTGAGCTTGGAGGTGTGGAGCCAGTGGATGACCTCTCCTCGGACCGCGGATGGCACGAACAGCCTCCCCTCCGGTCCGCCGCCAGGGTCAGGTTCCACCTCCTGTGCCTTCCGGATCTTGCTCTCAATGTCCCACGAGATGGCTCCCACGACGCACGACCTGGGCAGGATGGAGTGGGGCGCCTCCTCCGACTCCACGGGGGCGAACTGCCTGGAGAGGGCGTCAGGCAGGACGTTCTTAGAGCCAGGCCTGAAGGTGATGGAAAATTGGAACCTGGCGAAGAACAGGGACCAGCGCGCCTGGCGGGCGTTCAGGCGCTTGGCAGACCGTAAGTATTCCAGGTTCTTGTGGTCCGTGAGGACCACAAACGGCAGGCTTGCCCCCTCCAACCAGTGGCGCCACTCCTGCAGGGCGAGCTTGATGGCCAAGAGCTCTCTGTCCCCCACATCGTAGTTTCTCTCCGCCGGGGACAAGCGCCGGGAGAAGAAGGCGCACGGTCGCTTGGCGCCATCGTCCGGTGACCGCTGGGACAGCACTGCTCCCACTCCCGTGTCCGAGGCGTCTACCTCTACAATGCACTGCAGCGCGGGGTCGACCTGGCGAAGGACCCGGGAGGAGGAGAATTCCGCCTTCAGCGCCTCAAAGGCGGCAGCGACCTCTTCGGTCCACCGGAACGGGACCTTCGGGGACGTGAGGCGGGTCAGTGGTCCCACGATGGCACTGAAGTTGGGGACAAAGCGGCGGTAGAAATTGGCGAAGCCAACAAATTGCTGCACCTGTTTCCGAGATGCAGGTGTGGGCCATTCCACCACCGCCTTTACCTTCTCTGGGTCGGGGAGCACCTTATCGTGGGCGATGATGAACCCCAGGAAGGATGTACTCCTGGCGTAAAATTCACACTTTTCCGCCTTAACGTACAGACGATTCTCCAGCAGCCTTTGGAGGACCCGCCTCACGTGGACCTGGTGCTCATCCCTGGACTTGGAGAAGATGAGAATATCGTCCAGGTAGACGAACACGAAAAGGCCAATGAAGTCCCGGAGGACGTCATTAATGAGGCGCTGGAAGACTGCAGGAGCGTTGGTCAACCCGAACGGCATCACCAGATATTCAAAGTGGCCGTTCGGGGTACGGAAGGCCGTTTTCCACTCATCTCCCTCCCGGATCCGGACGAGGTGGTAAGCGCTGCGTAGGTCCAGCTTGGTGAACCAGGTCGCCCCCTGGAGGGAGTGGAAAGCAGTGTCCATGAGAGGCAGGGTGTAACGGTCCCTCTCCGTGATATTGTTGAGGGCCCGGTAGTCGATACAAGGGCGGAGGGACCCATCCTTTTTCCCCACGAAGAAGAACCCTGCCCCCACGGGTGACGATGATGGGCGGATAATCCCAGCACTTAATGACTCCTTCAGGTAGGCGTTCATCGTCTCCTTCTCCGGCGCAGACAGGCTGTAAAGGCGACCAGAAGGTAAGGGAGCCCCCTGGCGGAGGTTGATGGCGCAGTCATAGGGCCGATGAGGGGGAAGAGACATAGCTTTCGCTTTGCTGAACACTATACCCAGGTCGTGAAATTCTGGGGGCACCAGAGACAGGTCCGGGGGTGCAGCGTCCGTAGCAGGGGGAGGAGCGGACGGAGAGCAGGCAGCGGACTGAAGGCAGGTGCCCATACAGAACGTACTCCATGCCGAGATCCCAGCTGATCTCCAATCCAGGACCGGATTGTGAAGGCGGAGCCAGGGATACCCCAGGATGACGGGCGACACAGAGTTGGGAAGGACGTAAAAGGTCATTTCCTCCCGGTGGTTTCCCGAGATGATGACCGGTAGGGGAACAGTTTGATGTGTCACTCTCCCGAGGGTGGCACGGGAGAGGTGGATCAGGGAGATGGGAGTGTTGAGTGCCTGGCAGCGGATGCCCAATCGGGTTGCCAGGCTTTGTGAAATGAAGCTGCCTTCTGCGCCCGAATCCACCAGTGCGTGGGTGAGGTGCCCAGTAGAGTTATGGCAGAAACGGATGGGCAGCTTCAATTGAGTAAGTGATCCTAACCGATTGACATCCGCGAGGCTTCCAACAGTGACTCGCGGACCCCACCGACTGGCTTTCCGTGGACAACGCTCCACGGTGTGTTGGTCGCCTCCGCAATACATGCAGAGGCCCAACTCACGGCGGCGTTGTTTCTCCACAGGGGAAAGTTTAGTCCAGGCCGTCACCACCGGCTCCGACTCCTCGGGGCGCGATGCTGGCGGCGCCGCCAGGGGGCGAGCTTGGAACAGGTGCGGCGAGGCTCCACGAGGGCGAGAAGAAGAAGACCTCCGCCCCGAGGAGCGCTCGCGCAGCCTGTTATCCAAACTTATCGCTAAGGATGTCAGCTCCGCTAGCGTCCCAGGGATATCCCGACCAGCCAGTTCATCCCTCAGATCACTATTGAGGCTGCGGAGGAACAGGCCACAGAGGGAGCGTTCCTCCCAGCCCAATTCCTCCGCCGCTACCCGGAAGTCGACCGAGTGGTCCGCTGCCGACCGGCTTCCCTGCTGGAGAGCGAGAAGCCGATCGACCTGGACCGTTTCGGTTTGTGAGTGGTCAAAGACCTCCAGAAAGCGCCTCACGAATTGGTCATAGGTGAGGGTGGCATAACTGGGCCTCGCCATTACGGCGTAGGTCCAAGTTAACGCACGCCCCTCCAGAAGATTCCCTATGTAACCAATTCGGCTGTGATCCGAGGGAAAATCTCCGGGCACACGGTGGAACACGGACTCACACTGCATAATAAACCCCCGCGCTCCGCCGAGCTTACCGCTAAAGCGGGCGGGGGTCGGAATCGGCGTGAGCCGAACCGGTGCCACTGGAGCCGGCTGGACGGCCGCTGGAACAGCAGGAGCCGCGCCACCCTGGTGAGTCGGGAGGAACGGCTGTTGGGGGTCCAAGCGGTTCAATCGGTTAGTCAGTTCTAATAATTGATGAAGAACCACCTGTTGCTGATAAACAATCTGATCCACCCGAGCCTCGAGGATGGTAAACCGGTGTGCGAGCCCGCCGTCTGCCGAGCCGCTCTGCTGAAGCCGTACTGACATAACGTTCGGCTCAGGAGACGCACACACACAGGCTCAGAGTAGTTCAAACTGTTTATTAACAACAGGGATGTTTGGGTGCGTGTCTGCGGAATGTTAATGTGTTGGTGGTGGCGTCTGCTTCGGACCCAGAGGCAGGAGACCGTTCAGCCGGCAACCCTATGGGAGAAATCAGACACAGGGTGATGAGCACACACCAACACGGGAGGAGAATAGGCGAGGGAGAGAAGCTTACTTGTTTGGGCAGATGACTGGCGCTTCAAGGATGGAAGCCCGGGAGACAGCCACCTGCAGGGCTCGGTGCAGCAGCGAGGAGAGACGAGGGACGGGATTGTCCGCCGCCGAGGAATCCACCTGTGCACAGGGGAGCAGACTGGAGAGATGAGGTAAGTGAACTTCTTACCGGAGATGAGGATGCTGAAGAGAATGTGGTAGAAGTCCATACGAAGGAAATGAAGTCTACGGCTTCAGGCCGACGCTCAGGGCGAGGCGGCTTTTATCCTTCGCCGCTGACGAGTAGCAGGTGCGTGAGCAGGTGGCGCCGCTGATGAATGGCGCGGCGTGACAGTCCTCTCCTGTATTATTAAATTTTATATTACTTTTTTTTTAAATTGAGCAAAGAATTCATTTGATTTCTTTTGCTAAAAAAATAGAGAACTAAAAGCATCTGAAACATGAGCTTAATAAAATAATGTGTGAAAAAAAGTTAAATGATCCTGGCCTGCCTGGAGACAGCTGTGGTCTTCTGAAAGAATGTCCATGAAAGGAGGACTTTTATTAAAACCACATTTTGATAAATTGGTCCATGACACATGATAAATTTCTCTTCCATTTGTATAATTAAAAGATAATGGAAGTTAATTCATAGGTCATTGCAATTACTTTTCTTTCAAAGAACAAAGTTATCTCATAGTGAGCATGTTTACATGGTCACAAGAAAACCGATTACACTGGTCAACACAAAAATTGTCAAAGTTTTTTTTAGCTGATTTCGGGCAATTTTGATGTGCTGAATCCAAAAATCACATTGATTTTGCTCAGTCAGGTCAACTTTTTGAATTATGGTCACATGTTGTTTTATATGTTTTTGTTTACATGTACGGGTATTTTTGCTTTATATGATGCAAAATTCTTTTTTATGTCTTGAACTTCTATGAATTTTGAACAATGATGACGTAACATTCAATTTGCATGTACTTTCCTTTATATAAAGGTAAGTACATGCACAGTACTAAGTAAGTACAGGTTTTTACTTAGCACCTGATCGAGAGAAACGGATGTCATTTTCGGATTCAGCGGTGCAAAATTGTCTTAAATCAGTGGAAAAAAACACAGGCAACTTACAAAAAAATTATTTTTGTTACCCTGTGTTATAATCAGCTGGAGTTACCTGATTATTCAAACTGTCATGTAAAAAGAGTAATCTGATTACCTTTATCAGTTAAAGGCTATTATTGGTTTATGAGAAAATGGACTCACATTCCTAGTTTATTTGCCCAATAAATCGTTTACTCCATGCATGTAAACACCATAAGCTGTTTATTACCTTTATCGGTTTACTCCTGTAATCAGCTTACTCGTGACCAGTGTTGGGAGTAACGCGTTACAACTGTAACACCACTACTTTTGCAGTAGCATGCTGCGTAACGAAATTACTGTTTAAAAATTCAGTAGTGTATTACAGTTACTGAAATTTGATCAGACGCATTACTCGTGTTACTCGTTTTATTAATATGGATAGGTATTTTTAGCGCAAATAAATATAAACTGATCCTACCGTAGCGCAGCCGTCAGTCTCCTCAGCCAGTGTTCTGCCATTTTACCATACTTATCAGAACAGCCATACCCTGGGTTATTACGCATGCATGGCATGTGCACGCATGCGTGGTAAAGGGAAATTCGCTTCTGCTCAGAATTTCAGCATACCATACAGCTGACCAAAACAGCTGACGGCGCTGCACCGTGATTGGCTTATCCAAAAATGTGGCACATTTTCAGTGTGTGTATTTATATATATATTTCTTTCGTTGAAGAATTACTCAATACAGCTGACAGAAGGTAAACAACAGCATACTGTGGTCCACTTGAACACTGGTCGGTTTCCTGTCCTGCTTACATGCAACCCAGTGGAAAGAAATGCTGTGGCAGTGGCGACTTCTCATACTGAGCCCTGATCACTTGTTTTTCTCTGTAAGATGAGACTTTTTTTCTCATTAGTTTTATTTTTCTTCTTTTTTCTGATGAGAACAAAGGGCCCTTAATCTCACTGTGTGTGCAAGATGATTTAAGTATGCATCTAAAAGTAATGTGAAAGTTACTTTTCCAAGTAACTAGTTACTTTAATCATGCTGTGACTCAAAAGTAACTTAGTTACTTTTGAAAAGAAGTAAGTAGTAACTGTAGCTAGTTACTATTTTTTAGTAACTTGCCAAACACTGCTCATGACCATGTAAACAGGGTTACTAGGAGGGAAAACTCCTGACTAGAAAAATAAAACGCATGAAGATCCATTTAGAATTGTTTTTGAATCAAATCCGAGCCTCTTAATTATAAGAGAATCATGAGGTGCCTAAAGATCCCCATGTGAAGGAAGGAAGCAGGCAAGGCAACTAGCTGGACAACACACAAACTTTATTCCTTCTCCAGCATTCAGTACAGTAAAATCTCCTGGGTCTCTGTGCATCTTCTTTTTATAATCTTTAATTCCATGCATTGAGACCCAGGAATCCTGACCATAATCACTGTGTGGAACAAAGACATGCGTGGCACATTAACATAACACCAGTACCGCATTCTCACACCCCTCTCTCCTCCAGCACTTCTGGCACTTTCTCCTCTTCTCGGGAGGCAAATAGTCCTTACTGTCCTGTTTAAGAACCCCCGATGACACGTTCTCCTTCAGCACATTGTTCCCTCTTTCCCCCAGCTGCCATTTCTGGGTGGAGAATCCCCCACCTGTACCACCACACAGCCCCCTCACCCCAACATCCAGAAAGGGCACTAACCCCCCCGTCCTTTGGGCTTGAGCCGGTGCCCATAGCGGCTGTAGCAGGGAGTCGCCCATCCAATCAGAACACCCTGCTGGCAAGGTGTGCAGGAGGTCACATCACGTCAGTCTGTGGAGGGAAAAAGGGAGGGGGGAAAAACACATTAGCTTTGTGAGTGCCAGTCCCAACCAAGGGAACACCAACTTGTGGAGCCCCCAACGACGGGCATCCGCGCCGGGGAGCTTGGGCCAACACCACCTGCTCGTCTGCCAACACAAAAGCGGGCTTCAGCCTGTCGATGCACACGGTCTACCTACGCCCCCCCAAGTCAAACACAAAATGCTTTGCTCCAGGTTCCAACACCCTGAACGGTCCATCGTACGGTGGGTGCAGCGGGGTCCGGTGCACATTGTGCTTGACAAAAACAAAACCAGCATTCTGTAAACTCTTGGGGACGAAAGTGCGGGGGAAACAATGGTGGGCCGGGCCCAGCATGTTAAAAGCCTGTGCAAAAATTGCATGGTTGGCTTGACCCTGGGAGCGGGGTTTTGTGGTAAAAACTCTTCGGGGATCCACAGTGGCTGAGAAAAAAATAGTTCTGCTGGGGAGGCTGCCAGATCCTCTTTTGGCGTGGAGTGCTGCCTTAAGCAAGCTATGAAAGTGCTTGCATAACCTGTTAGCCCGGGGGTTGTACGCGGCAGTATGGTGAATTTTGACCCCAAGGCTCTGGGCCATCGCGGGCCAGAGTTCTGAAACAAATTGTGGACCCCTGTCGGAAGTGATGTCCAGTGGGGATCCAAAACGTGCAACCCAAACTGACAAAGAAGGGAAAGCCACTTCCACGGACGTGGTAGAAGCCAGTGGGACCACTTCAGGCCAGCGCCTGGTGTAGTCCATGACTGTCAAAAGGTGCGTGAAACCTTGCGACGGCGGGAGGGGTCCCATCAAATCCACATGGACACAGTTGAACCTCCTAGCTGGGATTCGGAATGGCTTGAGGGGGGCTCTGGTGTGATTTTGCACTTTGGCCCGCTGGCAGGAGACACAAGCTACAGCCCACTCTTTCATGTCCTTGCGCAAGGTGGGCCAGACAAAATTCGCCCCAACTAGCTTCACCGAAGCGCACATGCCTGGATGCAAAAGGGAGTGGGCTGACTCAAAAATGTGGCATCATCAAGAACTCGGACATCACAGAGCGTGGGTGGGTGGGGGGGGACATCCTTCTTGCACAACCCTGTTCTCCAGCCTTAACTCAGTAGGCACCGACTGGAGCGCACAAATGTCCGTGTCCCCGGCTTGCTCCGTGGCCATGGCAGGGAAATGTATTCCCATGTAGACTGGGGAGATTAACACATGCAACAGGCAATTCAAATCAAATCAAATCAAATCAAATCAACCTTTATTGCCATGTTGCTGTACATAAAACTGTAGTGCAGGCAAGATGAAATTGTGTTTCTCTTGGCATCCATATAAGTAAAAAGAACATAATTACCTCCGCCAGGAGGTTATGTTTTTGCCGGGGTTTGTCTGTCTGTCTGGCTGTTTGTTTGTCTGTTTGTCTGTTGGTTAGCAAGATAACTCAAAAAGTTTTGGACAGATTTCGATGAAACTTTCAGGCGTTGTTGGAAATGGTACAAGGGAGAACTGATTAAATTTTGGGGATGATCCGGATCACCGTCCGGATACAGGAATTTTTTAAAGAATTCTTTATTGTAACAATAATAGGTATCATGATCATCGTCGTAACTACAATAATAGGTATCATCATCATCGTGATGATGATATGATGACTATGATGACTATGATGATGATGATGATGATGATGATACCTATTATTGTTACTACGATGATAATGATGATGATGATACCTATTATTGTAACTATGATTGTAACTATGATGATAATGCTCAGATGATAATGCGCAGACCTCCGCGGCTTTTCTAGTTTGAGACACACACACACCCTCACCCCCCACCCCAACACAGTCATTCACACATCCCTGAGACATACTTGAAAACTAACTAGAACTATAATATACAAATGATATACATAATGTCCATATGGTGAAGTAGTATGTATGAAAGATTCCGGATCAACTGTTCAGCATCCAAACAGCTTGTGGAAGGAAGCTGTTAATCAGTTTGGTGGTTCTGCCTCTGATGCTCCGGAATCGTTTGCCAGATGGCAGTAGCTCAAAGTGTTTATGCAGAGGGTGAGAGTGGTCCTTGACAATGTTCAGTGCCCTGCTCCTACAACGGTTCTGAAAAAGTTCTTGGACAGAGGGGAGGGAAACTCCAATTACCCTCTCAGCTCCCTTAACTATCCTCTGCAGGGCTTTTTTTGTCTGACATACTGCAGCTGGAGTACCATGTTGCAATGCAGTACATCAGAACACTCTCCACCACACCTCTGTAGAAGGTCCTGAGGATGCAGATGGGGAGAGAGGCCTGTTTGAGTTTCCTCAAGAAGTGCAGTCTCTGCTGGGCCTGCTTCCTGCTTCCTGATCCCCAAGGAATTCTTGCTCCAGGTCAGGTCCTGCGAGATCTGCATTCTGAGGAACTTGAAGTTCTCCATTCTCTCCACCAAATGGCCGCCGATGCTGAGAGGGACGTGTTCAGGCCGTGACTGCCGGAAGTCGATAATCATCTCCTTCATTTTGTCCATGTTGAGCACTAGATTGTTCTCCCTGCACCAGCCCTCCAGGTCTCTCACTTCTTCCCTGTACATTGATTCCACATCCCTCTGAATACAGTAAGTCCCACCACCGTGGTGTCATCTGCAAACTTAATAATCTGGTTCCCCTCATGTCTGGATACACAGTCTTGTGTTAGAAGTGTAAACAACAGTGGATTGAGTAAGCAGCCTTGAGGGGATCCGGTGATCAGCGTGATAGAGTTGGAGATGTTATTTCCAACATGGACAGACTGAGGTCTCTCAGTCAGGAAATCCAGGATCCAGAGACATGTGGCAGTGTTCAGACCGAGAAGGAGTAATTTCTCCATCAGTCTCTGGGGAATAATGGTGTTGAATGCTGAACTGAAATCAATGTACAGGAGTCTGGCGTAGGTGTCTTTCTGGTCCAAGTGGGTGATGACAGAGTGCAGGGTGGTGACTATAGCATCCTCCGTGGAGCGGTTTGAACGATATGCAAACTGGAGCGGGTCATGTGATGCAGGGAGGCAGGCTGTGATGTGTGGTTTGACAAGCCGTTCAAAACACTTCATCACAATTGGTGTCAGTGCAACAGGACGATAGTCATTCAGACAGGACACAACTGGTTTCTTTGCCACCGGTACTATGGTAGAGGTCTTAAAGCAGCTGGGAACGATGGCCTGACTCAGGGAGATGTTATAAATTTCAGTCAGGACATCTGCCAACTCGCTCGCGCAGTATCGGAGCACACGTCCCGGGATGTTGTCCGGACCTGCAGCTTTACGTGGGTTGACCCTGATTAGGGTCCTCCATGTGTCCGCGGAGTTGATGATGATAGCTGGCCTAACAGATGGTGGAGATGGGCCAGTCCTCCCTCTGATTGTCGGGTTTGATGCTTCAAAACGTGCAAAGAAGTTGTTGAGCCTGTCTGGAAGCGAAGCGTCGTCATCATCAACCCCCTGCCTAGACTTATAATCCGTCAGCGCCCAAACTCCCTGCCACATCCGTTTGGTGCTCCTTGTGTCACAGAGGTGTCCCTGGATTTTCTCCGCATAGGCGCACTTCGCTGTCTTAATTCCCTTTGAGAGCGCAGACCTGGCTGAGCGGAGGGCGATCCTGTCCTTCGCTCTGAAGGCTGCATCTCTGGCTGTGAGCAGCGAGCGCACCTCTGCCGTCATCCAGGGTTTATAGTTGCATTTGTCCATGACATTGAGCTGACCGGCAACGTATTGAATGTTGGTAGTAAATTCCGAAATCATAGCCAAATGCCGTTGCTGCCGGGCTGACCACGGTTCCGAGACCTTGGACGTCGCATAT
Organism: Pholidichthys leucotaenia; assembly: GCA_020510985.1. Taxonomy (NCBI): domain Eukaryota; kingdom Metazoa; phylum Chordata; class Actinopteri; order Cichliformes; family Pholidichthyidae; genus Pholidichthys; species Pholidichthys leucotaenia. Next base: position 165,894,087 of record CM035843.1, on the reverse strand, counting down.
GTCAGCAGCTTATGGTCCACAAACGTGGTGAACTCGCACCCCTCTAGCCAAAACTGGAAATGGTGCATCGTCAGGTGGAGAGTCAACAATTTTCTGTCGAACATGCTGTATTTGCGTTCGTTGTCACACAAAGTTTGACTGAAAAATGCAAGCGGCTGCCACGAACCGGAGACGTACTGCTCCACCAGTGCCCCTATGGGAACATCAGACGCATCCATAGTGAGCGCTATCCGTGCCAACGGATCCGGGTGGGCTAGCAACATAGCATCTGCCAGCGCTGTTTTGGCATTTGTGAAAGCCTGGACTTGCTCAGGAGTCCAGTCAATGGCTTCCGCCGGCTTCTTTTTTTTTAAACGCAGCATACAATGGCTGCATCAGCTGGGCTGCCCGGGAAAGGAAATGGTTATAAAAATTAACCATTCCAAAAAACTCCTGTAGGGCCCTCACGGTCTGCGGATACAGAAAGTCCAACACAGCACACACCTAATCCTGTAACAGAATCACGCCCTCCGGCAAAATGCAGTGGGCCAAAAAAATCAATCACTGGCACACCAAACTGGCGCTTAGCCGGGTTAACTATCAGCCCGTGTTCTTCCAACCTCTGGAAAACCATGTTCAGATGGGCGATATGCGCCTCCTCGGACGCCCTAGCTACCACAATGTCGTCAAAGTAGACAAAAACGAAGGACAAGTCACGAAGCACTGCATCCATCATTCTCTGGAAAGTCTCCGCTGTGCCTTTTAATCTGAACAGCATGCATTAAAAAGTCGAAAAGGCCAAAAGGAGTTATTACCGCTGTTTTAGGAACATCTTCCGCGCACACCGGGACCTGGTGGTAACTGCCAACAAGATCCACTTTGGAAAAAAAACGCCCCCCGACCAGGTGCACATAAAAATCATGGATGTGCGGGATAGGATACCGATCGTGTTCTGTGCCATTGTTCAAGCGCCGGAAATCACCACACGGTTGCCACGATCCGTCGGCCTTAGCCACCATGTGTAGTGGGGATGCTCACTGGCTGTTGAAGCACCTGACGATGCCCAACTGCTCTAAGTTGGCAAACTCCTCATGCACGCTGGCCAATTTAGTCACGTCCAAGCGCAGAGGTTGCGTGAATACCGGTGGGCCTTTTGTAGTTATCAAATGTTTGACCCTGTGTTTCGTTATTGTAGCCAAAAAAGTCGGGACCGTGAGTGCTGGGAACTGTGCAAGTAAATGTTGGTACTTACCCCCTGGAGCTATAACGTTAGCCAGTGTTGTTGACCCAGCTCCCCGAGCTGTGCAGGGCAGTGAGGCTAAAGAGACAGCATCCACTAATCGCCTATTAGCAACATCGACTAACAACCCATAAGCAAAAAAAAAAAAAAATCTGCACCTAAAATGGGGGCAGAACATGCAGCTACCACAAAGTCCCACTGAAAATTGTGTCTGTGAAAGCATATCATCAGTTTCCGTTAGCCAAATGTCCTGATGATGGATCCGTTGCCCGCCCTGAGCTCGGGACCACTGCCTCCTCCCACCCTGTCTGCGTTGACCGGCAGGATAAGGCTCTTCTGGGAGCCAGAGTACACCAAAAACCGTCTCCCCGAACGTGTGTCCATGACATTAAGCAGCTTGTTCCTGTCACCAACAGTTGCAGCTGCTACTGAATGCCAAACGTGCCGTCTTCCCAGCTTCTTGAATTGGCATGGCGGCAGGCAGTGTTGGGCATTCAAGCAGAAACGGTGATGATAAAAAACAGATTGCCCCATTCCTTCGTCTCCTGGTGTCTGCTCCAGCTACCACCAATGGCTCCTTGACCTCGCTGGAGTCCCTCCTGGATGCAGTGCTGCTGCAGTCACACTTAAGTTTCTGGTTGCTAAAATGATGCTATCTGCTTCCTGCGCCACTGCGCGGTAGTCCTTGGTCACCAGCAGCGGCGAGTTGGTCAGGATTGCCCTCGCTGTGATCAGTAGGTTCCTGAGGAACAAGTGGGCGAACAGGAAATACCCCTCGTTCTTCCCCATCAGTGCCAACATGCTCTCCATGAGCTCCACGGCTGATCTGTCACCTAACTCCGAATGTTTAGGAGTCTCTCTGCCCTCTCACTGTCAGAAAGGGTATAGCACTGGAGCAGCATCCTCTTGAGTGCTTCATATTTCCCCTGGGCTGGCGGCTACTGGAGCAGGCTCGTCACCTGTTGTGTGGCGTGCGCATCCAGCACAGCGACCACGTAATAATGCTTTGTGTCGTCCGTTGCAATCCCGCAGAGTGCGAACTGGGCTTCTATGTGCATGAACCACACGGTCGGGCTGTGAAGCCAGAAGTCTGGGAGCTTGACTGAGAAAGCGCACGCACGCGGTCTCCGGGGTGGTGTTTGGCTCGCTCTCCATGGCACGTCTTGGGGTCACCACGGTGGAGAAAGGAAGCAGGCGAGGCAACAAGCTGGACAACACACAAAGTTTATTCCTTCTCCAAGATTCAGTACAGTAAAATTTCTTGGGTCTCTGTGCATGTTCTTTTAATAATCTTTAATTCCATACATTGAGACCCAGGAATCCCAACCATAATTATTGTGTGGAACAAAGATATGTGTGGCACATTAACATAACATAACGCCAGTACCACATTTTCACACCCCTCTCTCCTCCAGCGGCTCTGGCACTTTGTCCTCTCCCCAGGAGGCGAATAGTCCTTACTGTCCTGTCTCAGATCCTCTGGCGACACTTCCTCCTTCAGCACATTATTCCCTCTTTCCCCCAGCTGCCGTCTCTGGGTGGAGAATCCCCCACCTGTACCACCACACCCACACCTAATTTGGACCTCAGCTGGGGAGGAGGACCGACTTATCAGACCTCTTGCAGTTTTAGTTGGTGACCCCTGCATTAGATCATGGGAAGAAGAAGTAGAAGAAGCCATCTCTATTTTCATTCAGTCCATATAGCCAATCATGTACAGTAGAACAAAATTATGTTTCTCTTATCTCCAATGTTAATCACATGTAGAATCAGAGGGGTCGCTGCCATGCAAGGCGCCGCCACGAACAACTTCTACTTAACCCATTCTATTACGCTGAGCACCAAGATAGAAGGTGGGAAGTAGGATTTTTATATGGTCTTTGGTATGACCTGGCCAGAACTTGAACCCCCAATCTCTCGGTTGTGGGGCGGATGCTCTATCAACTAGGCCACGACTCTGGTCTGTTAAAACAGAGAGAGATAGATTTTGAATGAGGAACACTTGTGTTTTAAGTCTGGCCTTTTCCAGGGTAGAGTAGACATCCACAGCAATTTCAAGAGCTGAATCAGGAAACGGAGTGGCACATATGAGGAGCTGCTTGGTGAAGGAAAATCTCTCCTTGGCATGGCTCAAAATGTTTTCACATATCGAAGATAGATAAAAAACAGGTCAGTATAGATAATAAACAGTTGAAATTTTCACATCTCTCAGTTCAAACAATATTATCAGCAGCTAATTACAAGTTGTCCATATAACTGTGTGATAAGGAAGGACAGCTAACTTTATTATTTTCAGAGCCAATTGTTCCTATAGGTGGACTATGTACAGTAAATGCATAAGTGCCCGCTCAGCCACGAGTAAACCCTAAAGCTACAATTGGGTAGAATTAAAATCATCTCCCAAAACTAGGAGAAATGCATGGTTGTTAAATTACAGAACTGCATAAATCATGTTCATTGAAACTTGTTTATACTCTTTATCAGAAATGACTGGATCTTTAGTCATTTTGAAGTAACTGAAGAGCTTGTTTGCAAAAAACAATAAATGCCACTTCCAAGAAAATTTCACTCTTTACATCAAACAACTGTTAACATCACCTACTTACAGAAGTTCAAATTGTTTTTTCTCAAAATCCGATATGTCCTATGTTATAGACACTACAAATTCATGTTTCTTTTTTTTCAAAAGCCGATAAACGGCGGGGGTGTTTTTTTTTTGTTTTTTTTACAAAAGCAGAAAACTCCACACGGCAAATCAGCGCTTGGTATTAGGGTCACATGACTCATCTTGGCTGCCTTCCTGGTCTGCTCACTCTGACTGATTTCCCTGGCTGTGTTCGGAATGTTCACTCACTCCCTTCCTCCGTACTCACTATATAGTGAATTTAGATATAGTGGACTATGCAGTAAACAGAATATAACTATAAAATTAAGAGCTTTCGGACACTACTGGGCTTGTTTTCGCGGCACAGTTAATGATGTCATCACACGAGACAGTAAAACATAACAGACTAACTGTCACGATCTGATTACCGGGGAAACCGCCGTGCTCAACCTCTTTACCTTTTTTCATATTTATGGTGTTGTATTTTTGAGTTCTTATTCCTGTTATTTTACCTTTGGTTATTTTTCACTTTTCCTGTATTGTTTCTTAGTATGAATTATTTTCCTGTTTGCGTTCATTGTTGTGTTGCTGTTTATACTGTATGTTGGGCTTATTTGTTTTTGCTATCTTGTTGTATTTATAGTCTGTTGTATCCATTCTCTTCCTGGGGCTGCAGCTGTCAGCTGTCATGTTCGGGGTCGTTCACCCCGTCCATGACTTGTGGCTGTAGGTTTTGATTATTGCTTATTAATTCCAGCTGGCGGATTGAGCCTTGCTCTCCGCCAGTCCTACACCCACACCTCTTCCTCTCACCAGACATTCACCAGCTGTATGGTTCACCACATACACACTGACACACTCGTGCATGTACACACACTCACACATGCACACACACACTGATTACAATCATTCATGCACCTGCTTGCCATACAGCTGTGTCCACTTGCCGTCGTTAGGGTTTTTTTGTTCAAATAGTGAGGCAGTGCGACCAGTCGGCATGGCAGCTTAAAAATGTCAAGATGGGACAGCCTGACGCCCCGGATTATGGGCTTCCTTCCCCTGGACGGTTTGTGTTGTTACCTTGAGCCTTTCTGCTCCAACATGTGTAAGTCCTTATTTTTGTGCCTTTTCTCTCCGCTCCTGACTGTTTGGAGCGCGTGAGGCATTCCCCTGTAGCCTACAAGGGTTGTAGCGGGTTGTCTACCCTTTTCCACTGTCACTGTTATTTGGACATTTTGGACATTTTTTCCACTGTAAATAAACACATTCCTTAAACTGCGTTTTGGGCTCATTGCCATTTCTATGTTCACTGTGAAACTGTACAGCGGACATAACAGTAAGCTGCCACTAAAAAGAGCCCAAGCAGTAAGTAACGTGTTGCTCATTTTTTGTGTGTTTTTTTCACTAACCTGTTTGGAGCGTGATGTCCTGGTCTAGCTGTTCCCACACTGGTTTTAGTGGCTGGGCAGCAGGACAGCCCAGTGCGGAGGAGCAGCGGGCGCCTTGGCGAATCTGGGAGCTTCTGGAGGACGTGTACGACTCCATGGGACCCGGAGAGCATTTAGCCTGCCTTGATGGCGTAATACGGATCCTGAGGACTCACCGGGGCCTCTGGGATTACCCCGAGTACTCTGAGCTGCTGTCCGGAGTCTACGTGCTCGAGCAGGCTTTCCACGACCTGAAGAGAAGGGCTTTCTGGATGAAACCCAAACAGAAATGCTCTTCTCCACTGGCGGCCATCTTCTCCTCTCCTCCATCATCCGGTCCAAGATGGCAGCCACCAGGTTGGCAATGTCAACGTCACCCGGAATCCCGGAAGAGCAATCCAGCCCCACAAACTGCTCCTGTTCCAACACCAAGCCCTGTTATCCCCGCAGCGGATCCTCATCGCCAGTCCCAAGCAGTCCCATCTGCAGGATCTCCCTCCGTATTCGCTGCGAGGTCTTCGTCCTCGGTTTGTTCGCCGGCAGCAGTGGGGCGCTTGCTTTTTTCACCAGGGTCTCCCGTTCCTGTGGCAAGAGGGGCGGCTCCCATATCTCCAACGGAGGAGCCTAGTGCTGCCTTTCCCGGACAGACGGGTGATGATGTCCAAACAGCAGCTACCAACATCTTAATCTGGGAAAACAGGCAAGTTATTTTTCATTTGACTCACTTTAATAATGAAATGTCTTGCCTGCTTCCCGGTAGGGAGGATCAGGGAAAGCAGCCCCCTGAGCTCTCCCTGCCTGCTGCTGTTAAAAGCTGTTCACCAGCCCTCTCTCCTCTCTCCTTTGTTTGCCTGCTGGAACCGGAGCCGAGCAGTTGAGATCAGGAGGAGCCAGAGGTCCAGGAGGGGTGTACTCCCGCAGCAATGGTGAACCGGATCCCAGCCGCCATGCCGGAGGAGTCACCAGCATGGATCATGGCAGCTGGGGAAGATGAGACTGCAGTGTCCATCATGCCTGCTGTGGAGGCCGCCACAGCAAAGTCAACGCCCGAGCGGGACCTCTCGGAGGCTGAAGATGGGAAGACGTCGCCCGTATTGTCGAAATCCTGGATGGCTGTAGAGCTTGAGCTAATGCAAGTGCTCTCTTTTGTCTTTGTCTTTTCTATTATTGAGCATTTATTCCCAGCTTTAGGTGAGGAGAGCCAGCTGCAGCCAAACGCTGCACCTGAGCTTGCCTCGCCAGGCTCTGCCGTGCCGGCTACTCTGACCTTTCCTCCTCTCTTTCTGAGTCCATTTCCAGAGTCATCTGGGAGAGTCTTCCATTGCCGGATGAGTCTATGGATCCAGGTTCACAACCGGAGGTCACCGAGGTTCCGGTTGAGGTGGTTGTCGGGTCACCCAGTCCTAGTCCAGGGTGTCTGTGATTGATCACCTCCTCGCTTGGGTGCTCAACGGGTCGGCTGGCCCATGGCCAAGATGGTGTTGGGGTCAGCAGTGGCCCAGCCGGGTCCCACCGTGGGTGCAGCAGGGGTCTGGCTGGACTCCATCGTGGGTGCAACCATGGCTCGGTCGGGGTCCATTGTGGGTGCAATGTTGTCTCAGACCGGCACCACCGCAGATGCAGCCATGGCCCAGCCTGGGTCCACCGCGGGTTCTACAGAATCCCAGTCCTACCTTGGGACCACCGGGGGTGCCACAGGACAGTTTGGGGATGCCAGGGTCTTCCTTTCTCTTTTGGAGGCCCTGTGGGTGTTCCTCCTCCTTCTGCTGGCCACCGTCGGAGTTCTTTTCCCTCCACCGCCAGTGACCGCAGGGGTTCCTCTTTCTCTGTCTGGCCACCCACCTCTCAGCCTTCTGGTGGGTAGGCCACCACCTCATTTGCCCTTCTGGTCCTGGTGGCCTAATTGTGTGGGCAGGCCACCTGAAAGACAGAGTTCCCTTTCTCGGTGGGCTGTATGCCCTGGCAGCCTGCCTGATACTGTTCTGCAGGCCGCCTGCTGGCCCTGGGATTTTGGCCGGCCCCCTGAACTGTGGGACTTTTGGGGGTGGGGTGGGTTAGTTTAGGTTTGGGGTTGGGAAAAGTGTTATTGTGTTGTATTGTGGTGTTTACCTTTTCTTGAGTGATCCCTCCTAACCTGTTTTCCTGCCTTTTTTGGGGGGGGGGGGTGCAGGTTGTATTTTCTATTTTTGATGGTATGGTGGGTGTCTGGTGTCCACCCCTTGGGGGGGGGGGACTGTCATGTTCGGGGTCATTCACCCCGTCCATGACTTGTGGCTGTAGGTTTTGATTATTGCTTATTAATTCCAGCTGGTGGATTGAGCCTTACTCTCCACCAGTCCTACAGCCACACCTCTTCCTCTCACCAGACATCCACCAGCTGTATGGTTCACCACATGCACACTCACACACTCATACACACACACACACTCACACATGCACACACACACTGATTACTATCATTCATGCACCTGCTTGTGCGTGAGGCATTCCCCTCTAGCCTACAAGGGTTGTAGCGGGTTGTCTACCCTTATCCGCTGTCACTGTTATTTGGACATTTTGTACATTTTTTTCACTGCAAATAAACACGTTCCTTACACTGCATTTTCTATGTTCGCTGCGAAATTGCGCAGCGGAGATGACATCAGTGGCACTTCTGGATTTTTTGCTCCGTTGTGGGCGGTGCTCCTGTCAGCTGTAAGTCCTGGCTCTCCCTCTCATTGCTCCCAGCTGATCCCAGTTATAATCTTTATTACCTCCTGCCAGCTCATATCACCCACACCTGTCATCAGTTGTATAATTTGTTTCTGACCCCATTTAAGGGCTGTTATTTTCATTTCTCTTTGCCAGAGTCTTAAGTTACACTTCCTCTTCTCCACCAGAACCCTTTCCCCATTCTGGTCAGTTTTGCTTCAATTCTTCCATGCGTAAGTTTGCTTATTTATTTGTTTGGATTTTTGTGTTGGTGCTCTGTGTGGGACTCTGTGTTTTTTGTTAATAAATACCACAAACTACAGTTCAGCATCTGGGTCTTCCTCTCTGCCCCAAGGGGCAATTTATGACAGAAGATACTCTGGCCAGTAAGAGACACAGCTACTGTGGTTTGTGTGTTTTTTTTAACAACTTTATTTTCTACTTTTTTAAACATATACAGAAAGCAAAACATACATAAAATAAAAAAACCACCCCCGTCCCTCAAGGCTTAGAAAAAAAAGGGGGGGGGCAGGGTCGTCCTGCTATGTTTTAGCTTAACCCAGATCGACACACATTTATAATCACCCTACAATTTTCCAACCAGACATTCATTAGTTATAATGACATAATTTTCAACAAAAAGAGAAGCTTTCAATATAATCTATAAAGGGAGTCCAGGTCAAGACAAAGTTCCTGCAAGTTCTACAGACCTTATGTCCAAGCTTTTCTAGTGGTAGGAAGGAAAGCACCTCCTTCAGCCAATGCGAAAAAGATGGAGCGTTATTTGACTTCCACTTAAAAAGAATGAGCCTTCGGGCAAGTAAAGAGGTGAATGCCAAAGCATTACCTTGATGACTTGTGAGTTTGCAGTCTGGGGATATTATGCCGAAAATGGCTATATGAAAGTTGGGAGTTACTTCTTGTTTGCAAATGTGTGAAAAAACCTCAAATATAGATCCCCAAAAGTTTGTGAGACCGAGGCACAACCAAAACATGTGTCCTACTGAGGCTGGGGCATGACTGCATCTTGGACAACTCGGGTCACTAGTGGGAAAAATCTTAGCAAGCACCTTGAAATGAATAAGCCCATGATGGACACACAAAGAAGAGGTATGTATGCGTGTCAGACTTTCGCACCACTGTCCTTCAGAGAGTTTTATCCCAAAATCTTTTTCCAATTCTGCTTTTGTCTTGTCCCATGATAGCACAACTAAATTTTGTATAATCACATAGATTGCAGAAATACATTTCTTGGCACAGGGGTCCAAGTCTAGGATTTCATTTAATTGGTTTGTCGATATCACAAAAGGAAAAGAGGGAGACTATGAATTTGAAGATATCTAAAAAAAGTGAGATCTGGGTATATCACAATCTTTTATTAGCATATTAAAAGAGGAGAACGTGTTTCCCGGAAATAAATTCTTTAAAAAAACTAATCCCTGTGTAGCATCAATGTCTCCTCAAACCAATCCAGAAGATCACTTTCCTCCATTCTACAGAGATTTCACTTTTCTTCATTCTACAGGAATCTCACTTGTTTTCATATTAAAAGTAACCCTCACTCAAGGCCTGACCAAGACTGCTTTTCCCAGGACCCAATGTAAACAGTTGCCTCTTGCAGAGATGGTGAGGATCAGAATTTAAAGTCTTAAAGGGACCATAAAAACTCGGAGGCCAGATCTCCAAAGTGGACAGTTCATGTGGATAGCATCCGCCCTACAGGAAACTAATGCTCTTAAAAAGTCATAACCATACGGTATGTGTTTCATTATATAGAATCTGACTGTCAATTCTCACTAAACATTAAGTTTCTTTCAGCTAATCATCTCCCCCGGATCCTAAGGACACTGAAAATCATCCTTGTGATCACCGACCAGGGTTTACAGTAATTCATTAATCCTTGATCTAAATATGAGTACATGTATTATAAACATGTATAAGAAATGTTATGTTCATGAGTGTTAGTCAAACAAATGCTAATATTAGTAGTAATGGTATAAATGCATGATCACTGAATATTAGCCAAGTCACTTAATTTAGTTAGATCTTATATTGAACACCTAATTTTATAAGAACTGAATGGGTATTAATTCTTGTCTATCATTTCTGCCCCCCCCCCCGGCTTTCTCTCCCTTTCATGGGATAATGCCCCTTTTCATTTGATTGGCTGCTCCCAAACAAAGAAACGTTTTCATATTGGATAACGGCCAGTTCGAACTCCTCTTTATGAAAGTTAATTGGTCTGTCTTGCGACCAGCCCCCGTTTTATAACCCAACGGCGCACTCAGTTAAAAGAGTGAGGAGCCGCTCTGCATGTAAGAAGAAAGGGAACAAAAAAGGAAGAAAAAAAATCTAGAAAGAAAGAGGAAAGAATAAGAGAAAAGAGAAGAAGTTTAAGATTAAGATTAAAGAAGCAGAATAGTGATCTAGATCTCAGAGAAAAGTTTTGTTGCACTTTTCAAAGTTCCTTACCTTTTTCTTTTATCTAAATTGTTCTGTGTGATGTTTGTCAAATCCTGCATTAGTTTTCTCAATTTTCTGGTTACTGAGGAGAAACCATCTTTTTCTTATGAGCTCATCTTAAATAGACAGTCAGACTCTCAAAATCTTTTTTTTTCTTCACCTCAGAAGCCATTCTTATACTAGTAAATGTTTTTCTCAGATTTTCTGACTTTTCACGCCATTAAAGTGGACCTTTATATTTCCTAATTTAAAGTGAACAGAGATTGTGTTTTTGGACTCTCTTTCTGGCTTCACAACCGCCTGACTGAGAAATTTCTCCTTCACGTTTTTTGGTCTATCCTGCGGCCAGAGACCTCACAAATTCGGACTTGTTGCCAAGGACCTTTCACGCCGCTCTGGGACAACCCTCTACTGCTGCCACGGTCCTGTACGAGCCCCCAGCTGAGCCTGCATTTCTTACGGCTGTGAGGAAGCATAGCAGCAGTTGCTTTCTCCCGATGTCTCGACTTCAAACTCAGCCGGTACAGACCCGCTGAAAACGTGGGCCTTCAGCTGTTCGTAAGTGAGACTCCCATTTTCCTATCTGCTGGGTTAAACTTGATGTCCTAACATTCAAATTACAATTGGACATAACCAGGATTTCATGGTATAATTAGTCTCTCAGCCATAGGATAAAGCTATAAACTGAAGGAAGACTCTTAGTCATTTTTAAGTAACTTCCCTTCATTTTTGTAGATTAATTCAGAAGTTCATTTTTAGATAATCAGCTTATGAATTTTCCCCAAAAGATTGCGTTCTGTTTTGTTAGACATTTCAGCCTTCATTTACTGTTGAAACATACGGTAGGGCAAAAAAGTATTTAGTCAGCCACCAATTGTGCAAGTTCTCCCACTTAAAAGATGAGAGAGGTCTCCAATTTTCAACATAGGTATACCTCATCTATGAGAGAAAAAATGAGAAAAAAAAAATCCAGAAAATCACATTGAAGGATTTTTAATGAATTAATTGGTAAATTCCTCGGTAAAATAAGTATTTGGTCAATAACAAAAGTTCATCTCAATATTTTGTTATATACCCTTTGTTGGCAATGACAGAGGTCAAATGTTTTCTGTAAGTCTTCACAAGGTTTCCACACATTGTTGCTGGTATTTTGGCCCATTCCTCCATGCAGATTTCCTCTAGAGCAGTGATGTTTTGGGGCTGTTGCTGGGCAACATGGACTTTCAACTCCCTTCAAAGATTTTCTATGGGGTTGAGATCTGGAGACTGGCTAGGCCACTCCAGGACCTTGAAATGCTTCTTACGAAGCCACTCCTTCATTGCCCGGGCGGTGTGTTTGGGATCATTGTCATGCTGAAAGACCCAGCCACGTTTCATCTTCAATGCCCTTGCTGATGGAAGGAGGTTTTCACTCAAAATCTCACGATACATGGCCCCATTCATTCTTTCCTTTACACGGATCAGTCGTCCTGGTCCCTTTGCAGAAAAACAGCCCCAAAGTATGATGTTTCCACCCCCATGCTTCACAGTAAGTATGGTGTTCTTTCTCCTCCAAACACGACAAGTTGAGTTTTTACAAAAAGTTCTATTTTGGTTTCATCTGACCATATGACATTCTCCCAATCCTCTTCTGGATCATCCAAATGCTCTCTAGCAAACTTCAGATGGGCCTGGACATGTACTGGCTTAAGCTGGGGGACACATCTGGCACTGCAGGATTTGAGTCCCTGGCGGCGTAGTGTGTTACTGATGGTAGCCTTTGTTACTTTGGTCCCAGCTCTCTGCAGGTCATTCACTAGGTCCCCCCATGTGGTTCTGGGATTTTTGCTCACCGTTCTCGTGATCATTTTGACCCCACAGGGTGAGCTCTTGCGTGAAGCCCCAGATTGAGGGAGATTATCAGTGGTCTTGTATGTCTTCCATTTTCTAATAATTGCTCCCACAGTTGATTTCTTCACACCAAGCTGCTTACCTATTGCAGATTCAGTCTTCCCAGCCTGGTGCAGGTCTACAATTTTGTTTCTGGTGTCCTTTGACAGCTCTTTGATCTTGGCCATAGTGGAGTTTGGAGTCTGACTGTTTGAGGTTGTGGACAGGTGTCTTTTATACTGATAACAAGTTCAAACAGGTGCCATTAATACAGGTAACGAGTGGAGGACAGAGGAGCATCTTAAAGAAGAAGTTACAGGTCTGTGAGAGCCAGAAATCTTGCTTGTTTGTAGGTGACCAAATACTTATTTTACCGAGGAATTTACCAATTAATTCATTAAAAATCCTTCAATGTGATTTTCTGGATTTTTTTTTCTCATTTTGTCTCTCATAGTTGAAGTATACCTATGATGAAAATTGGAGACCTTTCTCATCTTTTAAGTGGGAGAACTTGCACAATTGGTGGCTGACTAAATACTTTTTTGCCCCACTGTAAGTCTGGTTTCTCCTTGGTTCTACAAAGGTCTAATGCTAGATTTTATGTTCTGGAATCCACTAACAGTTGATGTGATATCGGACGCCTGTTATCATTTGAATCTGTTTATCCATCATTTGAATGCCATATCATGTAACCTGAATGAGTTTAATAAAAGGGTGAATGAGAGAAGTTGAAGCGTTTTCCTTTCGCAGATATATGTTTCTTAGATCACTGCAGGAAAAGAACTCCCTTAAATTTTGAGACTGATCCAATAAGTAATTGAAGGTACAAAATTAATTAAAACTAAGTTTAATATAAGTGTCCTGTAGGACTGGTGCCCCTTTTTATGAGTGCTTATTTTTTTTAGCGAGTGCAGGAGTGACGGTTTAACGCTGTCCCCTTTCACACCCACTATTAAATAAAATAAATAATTCCTGTACCTTATTACAGTATTTTATTAACCATCAACTAAACACTACACCTGTATGCGCCAGAGGTGAAAAGCATCATCAAGCACAGAGGGTGTGAAAAACTGGGTGTTTACCATTGGACAGAGTGTGCTGGCCTGAACTAACTCAAAGTGCCTTCTGAATTTGAGCCACATTTTTAGAAAAGATCTAACCACTGGCTTCAGCAGCTGTATGCGATGGGCATATGGCAATGGTGAGGATAGGATGGGTAGCGGGTTAGACAGGAGTTCCATCTCAACACAACCTAAACCCTCCTTATTCCTGTATGTATCAATCCAATGTAGAAATTTCACAATATTTGCTGCCCAGAAGTAAAAATAAAATTAGGTAGCCCCAGATCTCCCGCTACCTTTGGTACCTCCAAATATTTCTTGTTCATTCAGGGGTTAGAACTGTTCCAGATGCAATATATGATGAAATCAACCTGTCTAATTGCTGGAAAGCTGTTTTAGGTATGAATATGTGAATCATGAGGAATATATATAAAAACCTAGGCAAAATTGTCATTTTTACTCTTTTTTTTACGGCCTACTAATGAAATGGGTAAATTCGACCATTTTTTAATATCTTGTGCTGTCCGTTCAATTAAATTTCTAAATTTATGATTATACAGTCCACCCATAAAGCCAGTGATCTTTATGCCTAGGTACGTGAATGTGTTCTTCTCAAGTTTAAACGGAAGCCCAGAATCGTCACCATCTACATTGTTGATGGGAAATAGCAGACTCTTGGAGAAATTAATTTTATAATCTGAGAGATGACCAGAATGATCTAAAATATATAATAATTTTGGTATGGTTCCCTCTGGATTGGATACAAACAATAGCAGGTCATCTGCATACAGTGATACCTTATGGAGTTTACTGCCCCATGATTTTTTTTTTTTTGATTTTGTATACTTTATTGATCCCCAGAGGGGAAATTGAGGGCATCCACCTGGATGGATGAAGCTGCCATTGTATGACACTATCCCTTTACCATTCACACAGACATTCACACCTAGGGCCACTTTAGAGTCTCCATTTAACCTAATCTGCATGTTTTTGGCCTGTGGGAGGAAACCGGAGAACTCCCGGAGTAAACCCACACAGACACGGGGAGAACATGCAAACTCCACACAGATCACTGTTGGTCAGGGGCTGGGATCGAACCAGGGATCCCATGGCCAAGGGTGAGTTGTTGTGCTGCCACAGTGCTAACCACTGTGCCACCGCACCACCTTTTTTTGCTTTTTTTCATTTTTTTGAAATGGCCCTCACTCCATCTTCTTTTCTAATCGCTATGGCCAGCAGTTCAATCGCTAAATTAAATACTGTAGGTAAGGGGAAAGGCTGCAGCCCTGCCTGCAGCCCCTTTGAAGCCCAAAATAATTAGATAATTAGTGCAGCGGTTAATTGCATATTTCATAAGAATCCTTCAAATGGTGACACAAGCATGAAATTCTCCACAAATATGCTTTAATGTCCTCTCTTTCAGAAAAGGGTCCTGGCCACGCCAAAAATTCAAGATGGCCGCCATTTTCTAAGATGGCTGCCAGAATGTGACAATTTTTTGTTATTTTTCCTCTTTTCTTAATTTAATTTTCCAAGTGAACCATGTTTATGCTCTTATATACTAATTTTACAGATTTTGTTGTCTCTGATATAAATTTAAGAAGGTTAGCCTTCAATGTGGTGCCCAAAATGGCTGCTACTCCTTGAAAATTATGATTTATCCATCGTAAATTGAGCATATTTAACACACACATGTAATCGTTTCTGGATGTGGATCTTGGTTGGTGTGGTGCAGATCCCATTCAACCGTTTTTATAAACTACAGTTGTGACTGTGATTGCAATTAAAAAAAAACAAGAGTGATTGTCAGCACACAACCAGGGCACACTGGTGTCAATCACTGCTGTGTAACTCGGCATGGGGTTCAGTGTCAACTGATCTAGCTTTACTAACACTGCAGTATTAGACTAGTTGTAGTAGTATATGCATAGTGTCCCAAATGCTTTCTAACAGCCCCATATCATGTAGCTACTAAACTGTAGTTTTTTAGTTATTAGATACTAGTTAGAGAGTCGCACCTGAATTGACAGGATGTGCCAGCGCGGGAGAGCCGAGCCAAGGGTAAGGGGGTTATGCATGTCTCGCCAAATGTTCATGTACTTACCCGGATGGTGTACAGATCACACGGGACTTAAATGGCACTGGATGAATGATCGGGCTAGGTGTAGGGCAACCGAACCTAGTTGAATCCCATACAGTAATGTGTGCACAATTTGGTTAGGGTGGTAAAAGGATAGCCCCTCGGCCTTAATCAAGACACATCATGGCAGAAGCGAATGTGATATCTGCCAATCGGAAAACAAATTGGAGCTTGTGTTGCCTTTGCCAGAAGGACAAAATAGGTGAGGGCCTGACATCCACTCCAAGTCATCATTCCCCAGAACATGATGGATATAAAATGCTGGCAAGGAACATTCCCATGTTCAGCGAAATCAATGACATGCCATTGAGAATAGATCCAACGAGGCTGGATGAAGGTGATGGCATAGAAGCCACACTCAGGAAAAATATGGCAAAATACCATGTGAGCTGTCGCTTGTTGTTCAACAACACTAAATTGCAACAGGCACAAAAGCGCCATTCCAGTAGTCAAACCAGTGAAACTGAGACTGGAGCTTGTCAGTCAAAACTGCGGCGAAAAAGTCATGACAGTCAGACATGCATTTTCTGTGAAAAAGTGGCACCTGCATCAGACCTCAGAGAGGCCAGTACAACAGGCCTAGACAAGAGGCTGCGCGACATTGCAGAGATGCTTGGTGATGGTAAGCTTCTTGCAAGATTGACTGGTGGTGATGTCATTGCACAGGAGTTCAAGTACCATAATGTTTGCCTTCGGGCTCTCTACAACAGGGAAAGGGCGCACCTGAGGAACCTTGAGAAACGTGACACTAAGTCACAACCAGATGTGTATCCAATGGTGATCTCAGAATTGGTTGCATACCTTGTTGAAAGCAACCTATGTTCAGAAGGACCAGTTACATTTCGCATGCCAGATATCTGCCACATGTACCAAAAGCGTCTGGAACAGCTGGGGGTGGACTCACCAAATGTGAATTCCACTAGACTGAAAGAAAAGCTATTGGCTGAAATTCCAGGACTTGAGGCTCACAGATCTGGCGCAGATCATAGA
This sequence comes from Pholidichthys leucotaenia, assembly GCA_020510985.1. Classification (NCBI taxonomy): domain Eukaryota; kingdom Metazoa; phylum Chordata; class Actinopteri; order Cichliformes; family Pholidichthyidae; genus Pholidichthys; species Pholidichthys leucotaenia. The sequence goes on along the minus strand of CM035843.1, from coordinate 165,877,622 downwards.
GAAGTGATACTTACATTTCAGGAAGATGTAGACAAAGCGCTTGCTCAATCCACAGATCTTTCAGATGCACTTATCATTGCTAAAGCAGCAAAGATCCTCAGAAGATGTATACTTGACCACAAGTCTAGATTTGAAGGTACATTTTCTCAGGGTTGTGTGCAAAATGCTATACCTCCCCTTCTGCTTCAATTTGTGGGGATGGTTGAGCATGGTGCTGACATAAAATCACAGCTGAGATTCGGGGCATCAAAGTCAGACCAGGCAATTGCTCAGCTCATGCAATTCAACTGCTACACCCGCTACAAGGAAGGAGCAGCAACTCACAGGCATTCTAAAGACAGAGAGACCCCATTTCCCGTGTACATGGGGCTCTCTGTTTATGCCAAAACCAGAAAGAGGAATCTGGTTGAGATGTTGTTCGATCATGGTCTCAGTATCTCTTATGACAGAGTGCTGGAGATCTCTGCTCAACTTGGAGATGCAACAGTCAGCAAGTATGTTGAGGAGGGTGTGGTTTGTCCTCCAGTGCTGCGGAAAGGGTTGTTCACTACTGCAGTGATGGATAACATTGATCACAATCCCTCTGCAACAACTGCAACTACCTCCTTTCATGGCACAAGCATCTCTCTGTTCCAACATCCCACAAAGGATAATAGTGGACAGGAACGAGGGCAACTCAGGTTTGGGCCTGAGAAAGTAAAGTCAGTTCCTGAACTTCCTGATACATTCACAAATATCTCTCCAGCTTCCTTCCGGACAACAAATCCTGTTCCACCAGGTACTGCAATGCCAAAACCACCCACAGATATTCTGGGGCCACAACTAGCACTAGAGTACCAGTGGCTGGACAAGGTCTCAGTGACACAAGAAGTTGATGATGCATTGAACCTAACATGGTCAGCACATCATGCTTCAATGAAGAGAAGCCCTGAATTTGAAGTTACCATTACTTCTTTGCTTCCTCTCCTGCGGGATCCAGCTCATTCAGTTGCTACAGTCAAACATGTAATGAACAAAGTAAAAGATGTTGTTGATTTCCTCAACCCTGGCCAGGTACCTGTCATCACAGCTGACCAGCCAATCTACGCCATAGCAAAGCAGGTGCAGTGGCAGTGGCCAGGTCAGTATGGTGAGGACAAGTACCTGGTCATGTTTGGTGGTCTGCACATTGAGATGGCAGCACTGAAGTCGCTGGGTACAATCCTCCAAGCCAGTGGATGGACAGGAGCTCTAGTTGAAGCTGGTGTGGCTTCATCTGGCACTGCAGAGTCCTTCCTGTCAGCTGCAAGTGTTACCAGGACGCGACAGATGCACCAAGTGACAGCCTCCAGCTTGTACAAACTCTTGAAAGCTGCATATGATGAGTACTGTACTGAGCAGGAAAATCAAGATGAAGAGGCACTGGACTTTGAGAAGTGGTGTGACTCCCGAAAACAGGATAGTCCACAGTTTCACTTCTGGCACATGGTACTATCCATGGAGCTTGTTGTCTTTCTGCTGATTAGATCTTTCCGCGAGGGAAATTTTGCTCTCTACTGCCAGGCACTACATGAACTGATACCCTGTTTCTTTGCCAACAACAATACAAACTATGCTCGTTGGCTGCCCATCCACCTCAGGGACATGCTTATGCTAGAGATTTCACACCCAGAGTTAGACAAAGAGTTTAAAGCTGGCAACTTTGTGGTGCACAAGACCCGTCGTCCTTTCTCAGCAATGGCTCTAGATCAAGCCCATGAGCAGACCAATGCCATCATCAAGGCTGATGGTGGAGCCATTGGGTTGACAGAAGATCCATCTGCACTCAGGCGATGGATGTTAGCTGGCCCAGAGGTCAGTCGCTTGTTATCTGTTTATGACACAGAGGCCCAACGCAAAGAAATTCCCGAGCAAGCAACACACCATGAGCAAAACCCACAGGCACAGAAGACTTTTCTGGACAAGGTCAACAAGCTTTCTGCAGCCTTGCAAAACCTAGGCAGTCCTTTTCAGGAAGAAAGTTCTGACTTGTATTCCATTGACACCAAGGATATTGCCCACCCCAACACAGCAGAGCTTCTCAAGACACACATGAACAGAGGCCATGCCAAGTTCCAGGAGTTCTCAGATGCTCTGGCAAGCCGCCCTGCCTCCATGTATGAACCCATCAAGAAGAATGTGACCGACTTCTTCCAACAAGAATCGGCTAGTCCTGTACAGTCAAAGCAAAGGCTATTGAAAGAAGACTGTCAGTTATTCTCCTGACAGTCTCTCTCTCTTGTGAGAAACAGTTCATGATCACAATCCCATGATTTAAAGTTCATTTAAATGAAAAAAACATGTTTATTTCAACAGATATATGGTCTCGGTGTGAGATTGCCAGATACTGATGGCGGCCATCTTGAAAAAAGGTCGCCATCTTGAATTTTCACTTGGCCAGGACCCTAATCTGAAAGAGTATATCCAGGAGGGTATCTGTGCAAAATTTCATGCTTGTGTCACCATTTGAAGGATTTTTTTAGTTATCTGCTCCACTAAATGTAGTATTCGTCTGTACTGCTGCCATAGGAGAACCATATAATATTCTAATCCAAGCTTGGAATGACGGGCCAAAACCAAATCTTTCTAATACAGCAAATAAGTATTGCCACTCGACAAGATCTGCCTTTTCAGGATCTAATGAAATCACTACTTCTGATTCTTCAGTCGGGTGTGGTGTATACAATATATTCAAAAGGTAAAGCATGTTGTGAAAAGATTGCCGACCGGGTATAAAACCATTTTGATCATTATTCACAATCAATGCTATAATTGTCTCAATCTAAGTGGCCAAAATTTTTGTAGGAATTTTGTAATCACAACTTAACAAGCTTATTGGGCGATATGAGCCGCATAGTAAGAGGTCTTTATCTTTTTTGAACAAAACCAATATGATTGCCTGTGTCATGGTCTGGGGTAATTTCTATTGAAGGAAGATGTCTCCATATACTTGTTTAAGAATTGGGGCAAATTTAGGTGCAAATTCTTTGTAAAATTCGATAGAAAAGCCGCCAGGGCCTGGGGCTTTGTTGCTCTGCATAGATCTTTTTGCTTGTAATATTTCCACTGTCAATATTTCTCTGTCCATTTGTACACGGTCATCTGGTGTAATCTTTGGGATAGTCAGGCCATCTAAAAATTTGGAAACATGTAAGAAATCACTGGGTGGTTAAGAAGAGCAAAGACTAGTATAAAATTGTTAGAATTGGTCATTTATATCATCTGGGCTAGTGGTTTCTATTCCTAATGGTGTATGGATTTTAAGAATGGTATTGGTGGCTGCAGATTGTCTGATCTGGTGAGCCAGTAATTTCCCTGCTTTCTCTCCATGTTCGTAAAGTGTCTGTTTAGATTTGAATAACAATCACTCCATATGCTTAATAGAAATATTATCGAATTCTGTTTTTAAAAGAAACTTTTTTTTATATAATCCAGGGGTAGGGGAAACAGCATATAGGCAATCTATTTCCGCTATATTCTGAGATAATTCTGCCATACGTTGTTTATTTTTTTCCTCTCATATGGAATATATGAAATTATTTGGCCTCCAACATAAGCTTTAAGAGCTTCCCAAATAGCAGATAATTGGATATCGGGGGTTTGGTTGATCTCCATAAAATCTACGATTTTTTGAGAGAGAAAATTTTTAAAGGAGTCCTTAGAAAGGAGGAGGGGGTCGAACCGCCAGGTGTGTTGAGGTCTAGGGCAATCTGGGAAATTCATATCTGGTTGTACGGGGCTGTGGTGAGAGATAACGATAGCATTATATTAACACCCCTTAACCATGGAGGAGGTTCTGCCATCTAAAAGAAAAAAGTCAATTCTAGAATAGAAATGATGTACTGGGGAGAAAAAAGATAATTGTTTCGTGGTTGGATTGTTTTTCCTCCAAGGGTCAAAGAGAGCATACGAGTCCATAAACGACCGAATGACACTACCTGCCTTTGATATCTTGCTATTGGGTCTTGGATTGGACCTATCTAGAAAGGAATGTAGTATACAATTAAAATCTGTCCCCAGTATCAGTAGATAATCATTAAGATCCTGAAGGGTTGCTATAAAATTAGCAAAAGCAGAGGGATCATCCAAATTTGTCCCATAGATGTTCGGTAAAACCACTTGTGTGCCATAAATATTACCCATAACCACCACATACCTTCCTCGAGGGTCAAAGATGGTTGACAAAGAAACAAATGGGATACCCTTCCTGATCAGGATGGCTGTGCCCATGTTCTGCTTTTGTGTCTTGAGCTGGAAATCTGTCCAAACCAGTCTTTTTTTAGTCTTGCGTGCTCGGTCGATAGGAGGTGCATTTCCTTCAGGAACATAATATCAGAGCCAAGAGATTTTAAATGTGCCAAAACCCTGCTACGTTTCACAGGATTATGAATTCCTTTTACATTCCAACTCAGGAAATGAAGAGAGCTTAAAGTACAGGTGTCAGACATTCAACCTTTGTCAAAACAAAAAGAAAGACAAGCAAGTTACCATGTCCATTAACTCATCATCCTAACAGTCTGTCATGGGCGACAATGACTGTTTCATGTAGGTCTGATCAGATTCCTCCACACAGCTCTGTCCTTAGCCTTCTGCTGCCAGGAACTCCTGTCTATATCCAACTTCTTCAAGTTTCTTTTTATAGTGTCTTTAAATCTGAGCCTTGGTCTACCCTGAATGCATTTGCCCTCGCATAACTGTGACTAGAGTAACTGCCGAGGGAGACGCTAGTGGTCCATCCTCTCAACATGTCTGAGCCATCTCAGGTTCATCTGTATTAATATGCCCTCCATTGATGGTAGACCAGCTCATTTCAGCACTTCTGTGTTGGTTATCTTGTCTTTCCATGAGATGCTCATTATGGCTCGAAGGTGTCTCATCATCTACGCATGGAGTTTCTTCACCTGCACTCTGTAGACAGTCCAAGTTTCAGGACTGTACAATAGAGTAGCCAGTACTGTCGCTCTGTACACTTTGCATTTCACACGGATAGACACATGTCGATTGTTCCACAGTCTCTCCCTCAAGTTTCCAAACACAGCGCTTGCTCTTCCCATTCTGAGAGATAGTTCATCCTCTAGCCTAGCATTCTCTGAAACAGTACTCCCTAGATCAGGGGGTGGGCAGTGAGGGCCATTCCACTGCAGCTTTTCTGTTCCACCCAGTCTCTTCAGCAGGTGTTTGCTCTCATCAGCTCCAAGGATTGCTAATCAGTGAAGCCACCTGCTGAAGAGACAGGGTGGAACAGAAAACCTGCAGTGGAATGGCCCTCCGCGGCACATGATTGCCCACCCCTGCCCTAGATACTTGAAAGTCTTGCACTTGATTAGTGGCTCTGTACCAATGCTGATCTCTTCTGGTAGTGATGTTGATAATTGGAACTTTGGTGGTTGATAAAGGCACTCTGTCTTCTTGATGTTGATTTGGAGGCTGAATTGGCTAGCTGCTCTTGCAAATTTCTCCACTAAAGATTGCATATCTTCCACACTGTGTGCAACTAGAGCACTGTTGTCGGCAAAGAGCATTTCACTTACTACCTTTATTGATGTCTTACTCTTGGCTTTAAACTGTGCCACGTTGAACAAGTCTGCTTCTTTCCTTGTTTGAATATATACTCCTTTTGAAGTGTCTTTGAAGGCCACCTCAAGCATAGCTGCCAGATATAGCGAGAAAAGTGTAGGTTCCAGCACACACCCTTGTTTCACCCCGTTGCTTACTGAAAAGCCTTTAGATACTGAACCACTCAGTGCCAAGTTTGCTTGCATACCTGTATGGAGTGCCTCGATCAGGCTGACAAACTTCTCTGTACAGCCATATTTCTCGAGTACCTGCCAAAGTCCTTGTCGCGAAACTGTATAGAAGGCTTTACTGAAGTCTATGAAGACTACATAAAGCGGCATGTTCTGTTCGATACACTTTTCTTGAACCTGTTTCAAGTAGAAAATCATGTCCATTGTGCTTCTTCCACTTCTATAGCCACACTGGGTTTCTTGTACTACATTCTGCAAGATGTGTTCATTGAGTCTGTTCAGTAGTACACGTGAGAGAATCTTACCAACAGTGGCTAGCAGTGATATACCTCAGTAATTTCCACAATCTTTCCTGTCACCTTTCTTGAACAAAGGCACAATACTTGCATCCTTCCAGTCTTGAGGTACTTTCTGGGCATCCCATATCTCTTGGATGAGCTTGTACAGGGAGTTGGTCAGCTGAACACCACCAAATTTCCACACTTCGGATGGAATTCCATCCCTTCCTGGAGCTTTACCATCCTGAGTTGTGCTGATAGCTGCCATTAGTTCATTAAAATTTGGTGGTTCATCCAGACTTGATGCAGCTGGTTGCTGCACAAGAGCTTCTTTAGCCTCTTCAGTGAGATCTCCAGGGTTGTTTAGTAGGTGGTCAAAGTGGTCTGCAAATCTTTCCAGGATCTTGTCTTTCTCCTGCAAAACCGTTTCACCATCCATAGCCTTTAGTTGGATCAATCCTCTTGGTTTAGGGCCGTAGATTTCTCTCAAACCTGTGAAGAATGTTTTCATGTCCTTCCTGCCTGCTGCAGTTTGAAGTTCCTCCGCTTTTTCATTCCCACCAGTTGGACTTCATCTCTCTGGTGTACTTCTGTAGCTCACTCTGAGCCTTTGAGTATTTCTTTTTCTTCGACCTTGTGTTACACTGTAGGTTTTCCTGCCTAGCTGTATTCCTCGCTTCTAGTAGTTTCTTCAGGTGTTCATCATGCTCATCAAACCAATCTTGATGTTTCCTCTCAGGGTGGCCTAATACATCACTCACAGTCTGATACACCATATCCTTCAGGGTTGCCCATTTCTCTTCTATGTCATTCTCTGAGTTGTTGCTGTCCCAGTCTTTCAAGATTTGTCCATTTCCTGTGTAAGTTCTTCCTGCTTCTTTTGGCCTTTCAGTGCACTAGAGTTTAGCTTCCGTGGTGGCTTCACACCCGTCCTGCAGTGCTGTTTTCATCTCCAAATCCTTAATCGAGATCTCAGCATAACATAATCAGTTCCACAGTCCGTGCCTCTCATTGCTCTGGTGTCCAATACATCCCTTATGTCTCTCTGTCTGACTATGATGCGGTCTAATAAGTGCCAGTGCTTGGATCTTGGGTGCATCCATGTCTTCTTGTGTGTGTCCTTGTGCTTAAATAGAGTGTTGGTTATCACAAGGTTGTACTCTGAACATAGTGCAAGTAGAAGTTCTACATTGCATTGCACTTGCCTACTCCATGACTACCTAGCACTCCCTTCCATTTCTCAGTGTCCAAACCAACTCTGGCATTAAAATCTCTAACGAGTATCAGCCTGTCACCAGAGGGTACACACCTGATAAGTCTCACGTAAATCACTGTAGAACTCTTCCTTCACCTCCTCTGTGTTGGTCATTGTTGGGGCATATACACTGATGAGTATGGCATACATCTTCTGCTGTAGTGGGAGTCTCATAGTCATTATCCTGTCGTTGATTGGCACCGGTTCCTCATCAACCATTGCTGCTATCTCCTTTCTAACTGCAAAGCCCACTCCTGCTTCTCTCCTTTCTTGACTTGATCTCCCACTCTAAAAGAAGATGTACCCATGGTCTTCCAAGCTGTCATATCCAGGCAATCTTGCTTCATTAAGTGCAGCTACTGTATGTCTGCATTGTACCTGTTCATTTCCAGGGCCACAAGCACCGTCTGTCTTTCTGGGTGCTGTGATGTTGTTCTGTCCAACAGAGTGCATACATTCCATTCTGCTACACACAAGGCTACTGTTTTCCTCTTCTTTTGTCTTCCTGCTCCTAGCTTACTTTTCGCTGCCTGTCGGAATGCGAACAGATCAGTGCGGACCTTGTAAGCCCAGGCGACGTCCGAGCCAGTATGAATTGCTCTCTGATTGACCATTTCATGAAAATGCTTACAAAGTATTTGAGTACCGCTAGCTTTTGCTGGACTAGCAGCACATTCTTGGCAGTATTATCAGTGGCAAGGACAAGCCAAGACAAACTGACTCCAGTATCTGTTGCAGTGACTGACCAGATGATAGGTTTGTTTATCTCTGCTGTTGGTGGAGTGCATGTCACGATGCACCTACTGGCACAGTCCACCACAGACCTTGCGACAGATGTGTTTATCTGCCAGGATGTCCAGTCTCACCCCGTGTAACTGGAAGTAGTCCACCACAGAACTGTGGCAGATATTGTTTTTAGTTCTGCCAGGATGCCCTTTTTCACCCTCCACTCCCTCGGAAGGGCGGGATGCCGGTTGAGTCGCCAACAGCCCGACCCATGAGAGAGGTAGTACCAGTTTTTATGGTTATCCGGTAGCATGCAAGCCAATGCCTGACTACAAACAAACAAACAAAAAAAGACTGGAGTGGTGGCTCAGTTGTTAGAGCATCCTCCCCACACTCGGGAGGCAGGGGTTCAAATCCCGGCCGGGTCATGCCGAAGACCATATAAAAGCAGAACTTCCTGCCGTCCAGCTTGGTGCTCAGCAATAATGGAATGGAGGAGGGAAATCTGTGGCGGCGCCTTGCATGGCAGCGACCCCTCTGATTCTATATATGGGTGTGTGTGTGATTAACACTGTAGATAAGAGACACACAATTTTGTTCTACTGTACAGGATTGGCTGTATGGATTGAATGACAATAAAGGGTAATTTAATTTAATAAAATAATGCCTTGAAACCCCATGCTGATCCAACAAATCCCTCAGGATTGCATTTCTCTTTACTGGTATAACACACTCAATGCACACAGAAAAAAAAAAACAAAACAAAAACTCTCCTAGTCGTCTCTGGCTAGGGCTAACAATCTGCAAATGAAAAAAAAAAGAAAGAATTATACTTAAAATATGAGACCATTTAAATTTCAACCCCTGAAATGTCAATTTAAACCTGGCTCTCTGATAGTGAATAAAGCTAAATCATCTGTGATGATGTCTGAGTAAAATTAAAAGGGGGGAAAGCTCAACCCTAAAGTACTTGGGATTTCAATGACAAACACGAAATAAAATGTAAGACAAATGAATGTAAAATATTCCAGAAAATCATTTTTTTGTCCTCATTTAATTCATTTTTTTTAAAGCTCTTTAAATAGGAGCAGCATGCCATTAGTTCAACCACCTATTATTATTCTTTTTAGCCACACACACACCTATGCTTACACACATCACACACATCAAAAAAGTGTGTACTTGTGTATTTATATTCTTCTGTGCAGATACACATATGTATGTAAGCTGCACGGTGCTGCACGGTGGCGCAGTGGTTAGCACTGCGGCAGCACAGTTTACCCTTGGCTGGGGGATTGTGGGGATCGTGGGATCGTGGGTTCGATCCCAGCCCCCGACCAACAGTGATCTGTGTGGAGTTTGCATGTTCTCCCCGTGTTGCGTGGGTTTACTCCGGGATTTCTCCGGTTTCCTCCCACATGCCAAAAACATGCATGTTAGGTTAATTGGCTGTTCTAAATTGTCCCTAGATATCTGTTTCCTATAGGCCCTTAGAATAGAGGGTTAGTATTAATGAAAGCGCTTTGAGTGGTCTTTGTGACTAGAAAAGCGCTATATAAGTGCAGGTTAGTTAGTTAGTTAGTTAGTAAGCGCATGCACATATTTGCGAACTCAAATAGGCGCATGTGCACCTGTATACACACTACTTCGCACACATAGACAAAAAAAATTAATAAAATTTACAAAAAGTTAGCCAATTTATGAGAAAAGGTTTCAAATTTACAAAAGAAACCAAAACAAAACAAAGTACTGCATTTTAAAACCACATATAGAAAGACAGAGAAAAAAAAAAGAAAAAAGAAAAAAGGAAGAACAAAAGAGAGAATAAAGGAAAAAAAATATATTGAGACAACTTTATCCATGAAGGATACACTCAAAGGATTAATTCACTTGGCTGAAAAGATATGACAAATTTTTGGATGCAAACAGTTTGAACAGCATCATCAGTAAAAAAGCAGATTATTAAAATTAAGAAAGACAACTAGATGAAACCATCGTCTGTTAGTCACTGTCCCATCTGGAGGACCATGCTACTGAGTAGCCTGTAGCCGTCTGTGTCCATTGGCTGCTAATATCCATTAGCCACTACCGTCACTTCTTATTCTTCTTTAATATTCCGTGGTACATTGTTCTTATGGCTGCAGGTTTTCCCTGATATAGTCCATCACTGCAGATGGGTCTTCAAAACGTTTATCCAGCCCAGATGGTGAAGTAATGCGAAGAACGGCTGGAAAGAGGACTCCATACTTAATGCCCTGGCAGCCCCGAAGGAGCCACTTAGCTTCAGAGAAAGCCACTCTCTTCTTAGCTAAGGTAGCGGTATAATCCGGGAAAATGCTCACTCTCCTACCTTGGAGGGAGAGCGGAGCCAAACGTGTTGCTTTACGGAGAACCTTCTCTCTCTCCTGAAAGTAATGAAATTTTACCACAATGACCCGAGGGGGCTCTCCCTCATTAGGTGTAAAACGTAGACTGCGATGGGCCCGGTCTAGCATCGGGGTGAAGGGAAGTTTCAATAGCTTCTGTAGAATCCTAGCAATGGCTACCATGGGTCACTGGCCTTCGCTGTTATCTAGCTCTTCCTTTATGCCACTGATTTGTGCATTACAGCAACGTTGCCATCCCTCCAGGTCCTCAAGCTTCAGGTGCAGCGAGGCAACTTCTGACTTTAGTTGGCCAACGTCTCCTTCCATGCTAACCATCTTATCTGAATACGTATTCAGGCCGTCTTCCAGGTCTCCCAGGCGGGTCTCTTGTTTTGCTATATCCTCTACGATGGAATCATTTTTTTCATCCAAGTCTTTCATCTTTAAATCTATATGGGCCAATATCCTGCTTTCACTATTCACAGTAGCATCCATCACCTCAGACAGATCAGTCGGTTCCCCCTCAGAAGCCTTAGTTGAGCTGGAGGCTTTAACGGCCTGCTCTTTGCTGGGCTTGTTCCTGCTCATGGCGCCTTCAGGAAAGTCGTTGAAAAAATATGAAATTGTGATTCTGGCACCTAAGCGTTTTAGTCAAATGTAAATTCAGCCCAGTTTACCCAGGGTTGATCAAAGGAGTTGAAATATTTGTTAAAAGTTCGCCATAGTCAGGAGACCAACAAAAACGCGTCTTCACATGATACTGCTCACCAGCACCCTGTGGTTTTTTTTTTTGTTTTTGCTTCACTCACCTGTTTCTCTGGAGCAGTTGACATGTCCCCAGCCCACACGGACTCTGCAGGTCGGCGCAGCTACCCGATGAGCCTGGGGTGGGAGTGCTGCAAAACGCTTATGGAGTAGGACGGGCTCATCTTCGCAGCTTCCATCTGTCCAACCCTGAAAGATGTACTGTGGTACCTGGGTCTCACAGAGGCAGCTGCTCACCGGTGCCCTCAGCTCAAGGAGCATGCTGAGGGGGTGTAGAAGATTTCTCTGGTGGCGGCTCTGCAACGTGAGAACAGTGAGATGATGAGGAATTCCCAGAGGAAACCTGGGCCCACGCTGAAGGGAAGTTGTTCCCGGTCTTCTGTAGTATCGGCTCTTCACCAGTCTCTGGCACCCCTTCCTTCTCCCGCTCCACCTGGTCCAGGATGGTGCTATCCAGGGAAATCCTGCCGAAAGAATGCCTCCACCTCTCAGTCGGCAGTTTCTCCCACGTCGAGCCGGACAACTCCCGCAACAGTTTTTTCATCACATTTCTCTTCACCGGCTATCCCATCAGCCCACTCATCCTCCTTTGCTACTGCAACTCCTGTCTCCTTGATGTATCCTCCTGCTTCTGAGGGTCCAGCTGTTTCCTCCCCGGCTCTGTCCATCACCGTGTCTGCAGGGGCAGCTACTCCACGTTCTTCTGAAGGGCCTACAGCCACTGAAGCCACAGAGAGGGCTGATTCCCACCCAGCGGCAGCAGAAACCATCATGTCCCGGGAATACAGGCAAGTGTTTTTTTTTACAGGCGCATGTTTTTTCAGTCTCTTTTCCCTCTGGTGGTGAGGCTTGACCACTGCAGTCCACTGAGTCCTCACCACCTGCTGCACATATTAATTCTTCACCTGCTCTCTCCGTGTCTCCTCCTTTGCCCCCTGAGTGTCTGTCGGCCCCAGGATTAAGCCGCCGGATGTTGGAGGAGCCTGCGGCCATGGAGGACCTGAATCCAGCCCCAAAGCCATGATGTGGATGAAGGGAGAGTGCTGAGACCAAGCTGATGCCTGTACCGATGAAGGAGCATCCCTGGGCTTCAGCTGAGCAGGATCCCGCGCCAACAGGGAGCAAACCTCCTGTTGCCACACCGGGTGAGCCACCTACATGGGTCACATCACTGGGGGTCCCGGGACTGCATTGTCTTCCATGCCTGCTGCTGGGGCCACCACAACAGAGCCCAAGCTGGACCTCCAGAGGGTTGGGCCGGAGACATCATCATCTGAATCGACAGAGTCCTGGACGGCGGTGGAGCTTGATCTCAGGAAAGTGCTCTCCTTTGTTTTCGTTGTTTCCATGTTTGAGAGATCTTGCCTAGTTCTTGGTGGGGAGAGCCAAGTTCAGCAATCAGCTGCATCTGAGCTCACCTTGCTGGGCTCCACTGCCGCCGGTGACCCTAATCCTGCTTCTTTGCCTTTCCTGTCTGAGCTTTCCCCCAGGGTCACCGAGGATTGTCCAGCTTCGCTACAGGTCTCCGTGGGTCCAGCCTTGCTGCCCGAGATCACCATTGGTTTCAGCTCCTCCTGCCGAGGTTGTCACAGGTGTTCCATCCCAGTTCAGGACATCTGAGGGTGCTGTTCCCCCCTCAGCCAAGGTCATTGCGGGGGCTCAGTCCCAGCCCGGAGCCTCCATGGGTGCTGCTCCCCCTCCGGAGGAGGTCTTCGCGGCTGCACTGTTCCAGCCTGGGGTCTCCATGGGTGCTGCTCCCCCTTCATCCATGGTCATTGTGGCTGCTCCATCCCAGCCCGGAACCTCCAAGAGTGCAGTTGTCTTCCAGGTCTTCCAAGGGTGCGGCTCTGGCCCAGTCCGGGTCCTCCGAGGGTGCGGCTCTGCTCCAGCCCGGAGCCGCCGTGGGTGAAGCTCTGCTCCAGCCCGGAGCCGCCGTGGGTGCAGCTCTGCTCCAGCCCGGAGCTGCCGCTGGTGCTGCGTTGCTCCAGCCCAAAGCCACCGCGGGTGCTGCTATGTCCCAGTCCAGGACCACCGAGGGTGCTACAGGCTGGTCTGAGAGCGTCGTGGTCCCCTCTCCTCTGCCAGACGCTGTTGCAGTTCCTTCTCCTTTGCCAGATGCCGTCGTGGCTCCTTCTCCTCTGCCCGAGGCCGTCGTGGTTTCCCCAACTCCACTGTCCTCTTCCTCATTGGTCTTTGCCATGGGGCGTCCGCCTCCTGGGCCACCCCTGTTGTTTAGGTGGCTAAAAAACTCTGGCTGACCACCTGACATATTGTGCCACTGGGTTGGATGGCCCACGTTCTCCAGCAGGCCACCTGACTCTTACCACCATGCCATCTGTCAGGTCTGGGACTTTATCTGGCCACCTGAACTGTCTAATTCTTTGGTCCGGGGGGTCTAAGTGCCTGGTCCTGTGTGGGTGTGGGTCCTGAGCGGGGTCTTTGTTTTTTTTTTGTTTTGTTTCCTCTCAGTCTGGGGTTGCTGATGTGTGTGTTCTGAGAGTTTTGCTTTTCTCTGGTTTGTTTCAGTCCCTCCGTGCCTGGGTCCCCCTCCTCCTGCCCGGGGTGGGGTTGTTTTCTTGTTGGTGTGGGTTTTTTGTGTGTGGGGGGGGCTCCTTTTCTTTCAATGTTACTCTGTCACGATCTGAGCACAAGCGGATATCGCCGTGCTTGGTCTCTTTACTTTTTTCATATTTATATGGTGTTGTATTTTTGAGTTCTTATTCCTGTTATTTTATCTTTGGTTATTTTTCACTTTTCCTGTATTGTTTCTTAGTATGAATTATTTTTCTGTTCGCGTTCATTGTAGTGTTGTTATTTATATGTTGGGTTTATTTGTCTTTGCTGTCTCGTTGTATTTATATTTTTGTTGTATCTGTTCTCTTCGTGGGGCTGCAGCTGTCTGTGGCACTTCTGGGTTTTTTGCTCTGTTGTGGGTGGTGCTCCTGTCAGCTGTCAGTCCCGGCTTTCTCTCTCATTGCTCCCAGCTGATCCCAGTTGTAATCTTTGTTACCTCCTGCCCGCTCATATGACTCACACCTGTCATTACTTGATTTATTTGTTTCTGACCCCATTTAGGGGCTGTTATTTTCATTTCTCTTTGCCAGAGTCATAAGTTCCTCTTCTCCACCAGAGCCCTTTCCCCATTCTGGTGAGTTTTGCTTCAATTCTTCCGTGCATAACTTTTCTTATTTATCTGTTTGGATTTTTGTGTTGGTGTTCTGTGTGGAACTCTGTGTTTTTTGTTAATAAATACCACAAACTACAGTTCAGCATTGGGGTCTTCCTCTCTGTGCCAAGGGGCAATTAATGACACTAACGGTGGTTAATAAAAATGAATACCTGCATGTAATTTGTAGTAAATATGTATTAAATCAAATCATTTTTGCTGAATTATTAAATATAAATACCTTAAGGTAGTTTATGTTGTGATATGAAGCTCTTCTCTTGCTGCTCCATTGGCTGTGCATTCACTATATTGTACACTATATGGGGAAGGAGTGAGCATTTTGAACACAGCACTTGCTTGCTGTGAGTGATTTCTCTGCCAGTATTTATTTATTTATTTTTTTTACAATTTTGTTGCATTTAATGTCAAATATGGATATTTTTGATGAAGCAGATAAACTAGTGATGCATTCACCAGTAGGGTACAAACGAGGTCAGAACAGTGAGCAATATTCAGAATTCTTGCTACTATTGTCTTCTATTACACTGGTTAACACCAAATTTATTGTCTCAGTTTTTTTAGCTGATTTAGGACAATGTTGATGTGCTTGATACAAAAATCACATTGGTTTTGCTCAATCAGGTCATCTTTTTGAATTATGGCCACATGTTGTTTTATTAGCTTTTGTTTACATGTATGGGTATTTTTGCTTTATATGATGCAAAATTATTTTTTATGTCTGGAAATTCTCTGAATTTTTGACAATGATGGATTGATTTTATTTATTTGAACATCCAGACAAAAAAGAAAAAAAATTAAAACCAAAAATCAAAACCAAAAAGATAAAATGTTCAAAATGAGTGGGAAGAAGCCAACGCTTATGTAGTCCCACCCCTTCTCCATACCCAATAAATTATAATATCATTCTAGTCATTATCCCACAATTACATTCATTATACAATAGCATGCGCACGCAGCAACCGGCAGCTGCGGTTTATAGAACTGTGAAAGGGTGTGCAAAAAGGGTCAGCAACAATGGACTGGCGATCTGTCCAGGGTGTACCCTGCCTCTCGCCCAAAGATGCTGGGATAGGCTCCAGCCCCCCCGCAACCCGAAAAGGATTAAGCGGAAGAAGATGAATGAATGAATGAATAAGAAAACTTGCACGCTTCCAAATTGACCAAACCATAATGACAATGTTTTATCGGGCTTTTATTGAATCTGTTTTATCCTTTTCTTTAGTGTCATGGTTTGGTCAGATAAAACTGAAACAGAAGAAATCCTTGGATCAGGTAGTTAGATGGTCCAGTCGTTTGCTTGGTGAGTCACAGCTGAGCCTGACATCCCTGTACACCAGATAAGTACAGAGGATGGCTACCGCCATTTTAAATGATGACTCCCACCCTTTGCACTGCAACTCTCAGCTTCTTCCCTCAAGACGGAGGTTTGCTGTCCCAAAAAGCAAAACCCAGCGCTACAAAAACAGCTTTGTTCCTGCTGCTGTCACAGAGTTGAACAAGTTGGGCTGTTCAGCAGCTCAGTTAAGCAGAGCTGCTCGCAGAGATAGCAAAAAAGACTTGACAACCTAATAGTATTGAATGCAAAAGACGCAATAGACTTACACAATGGTCCCCTCCGGTATACAACTAGGAAAATACCGGTCGCTATGGAGGGTGAGAATATGTACGGGTACATAATCATACCATGTAGGATAACTAAGTAGATGGTTGTGCTGTTTCATTCCATCTAGCTACAATGCTCCGCACTGTGTGTGTTTATATATTTATATATTTATTCCATCTAGCTACAATGCTCCGCACTGTGTGTGTTTATATATCTACATATTTATTCCATCTAGCTACAATGCTCCACACTGTGTGTGTTTATATATTTACATATTTATTCCAGGTAGCTACAATACTCCGCACTGTGTGTGTTTATATATTCATATATTTATTCCATCTAGCTACAATGCTCCACACTGTGTGTGTTTATATATTTACATATTTATTCCAGGTAGCTACAATACTCCGCACTGTGTGTGTTTATATATTCACATATTCATTCCATCTAGCTACAATACTCCGCACTGTGTTTATATATTTACATATTTATTCCATCTAGCTACAATACTCCGCACTGTGTGTGTTTATATATTTACATATTTATTCCAGGTAGCTACAATACTCCGCACTGTGTGTGTTTATATATTCACATATTCATTCCATCTAGCTACAATACTCCGCACTGTGTGTGTTTATATATTCATATATTTATTCCATCTAGCTACAATGCTCCACACTGTGTGTGTTTATATATTCACATATTCATTCCATCTAGCTACAATGCTCCGCACTGTGTTTATATATTTACATATTTATTCCATCTAGCTACAATACTCCGCACTGTGTGTGTTTATATATTCATATATTTATTCCATCTAGCTACAATGCTCCACACTGTGTGTGTTTATATATTCACATATTCATTCCATCTAGCTACAATGCTCCGCACTGTGTGTGTTTATATATTTACATATTTATTCCATCTAGCAACAATGCTCCGCACTGTGTGTTTATATATTTATATATTTATTCCATCTAGCTACAATGCTCCACACTGTGTGTGTTTATATATTTACATATTTATTCCATGTAGCTACAATGCTCCGCACTGTGTTTATATATTTACATATTTATTCCATCTAGCTACAATGCTCCGCACTGTGTGTTTATATATTTATATATTTATTCCATCTAGCTACAATGCTCCACACTGTGTGTGTTTATATATTTACATATTTATTCCATGTAGCTACAATGCTCCGCACTGTGTTTATATATTTACATATTTATTCCATCTAGCTACAATGCTCCGCACTGTGTGTTTATATATTTATATATTTATTCCATCTAGCTACAATGCTCCACACTGTGTGTGTTTATATATTCACATATTCATTCCATCTAGCTACAATACTCCGCACTGTGTGTTTATATACTCATATATTTATTCCATCTAGCTACAATGCTCCGCACTGCGTGTTTATATACTCATATATTTATTCCATTTAGCTACAATGCTCCACACTGTGTGTCTATATATATATATTTATATTTATATGTACATATGTATACTCGCTGCTCTTGTTTTTTCTCTTGCCTTCTGATTGTTGCTCTGAGTGTTGCTATCCCTGTGCTGTTGCAATCCTGGAATTTCCCCATTGTGGGACTAATAAAGGCTTATCTTATCTTATCTTAAGTTGTATCAATATATTGCACATAATTTAGGTACCTATTTATTAATCCCATCTTATATTTACTTATTTTTGTAGGATTTTATTTGGGTTCTAAATCTTTTATTGGGTTTTAGACCTTTGAGTTTTTAACCTCTTTGACTAGTCTTTAACTTTTTAATATGACCCTTCTCTCTTATCTCTGGTTTTTCTCTCATCTCTTTGTCTTTATACCCTGATTGATGGAGACTTGAGTATTTTTATCATGTTTATAGTCAGCTTCATGTGTGCCTGTGCTTGTGTTTATGTTGAATGTAATTGTGGCTTGTAAATACGGATGTCACCAGACTGCAAAACAAATCTACCTACAGGTAAAAATAAAATAACCTGAACCTGACCCTGAACCTGCAACCTGAAAACGGTGCTGTGTTGTACCGGGCTAAACAGGTACTAGTGGAAAAGGGGCTTAAGAATTAAAAACAAGACAGATGTACTTGTTTTTAGTTTGGTGAATCATAATAAGAAAAAATCATCTTCATTTATGGTGAAAACTCAAGGCATCTCATCCACCATGATGGTTGAAGCCACTCAGTCAAGTTCTGTTACGTCTTACCTGTATATCCAACTGCTGCTGCTCTTCTCACCACAGTCCTCTCTAATCAAGCTGTGTAGCTGTGCCAACGCCACCTAGCATTGCTAGCTTTACAAAGTTGTCCATGTTTAGTCTCAAAGTTCATGTCTTTATTCTTTAGGATAAATGCTTCAGGTCTCTCACTCCTGTTACAGTCCACCAAAAACCACGTTTGTTTTAAACAACAGACAGGGCAAACAAAAGGCATCATTAAGCAAAGCTACAGCCTGTTAATCTAGCCCGCCGCTGCATCTCCTTCTCTGTGCACACCATCATCAAGTTTGCAGCAGTTGGTTGCTACAGTATAATAACTATTTTGGCAATATTTTCACAGCCCTAACACACCATTTGATTGCAGTGACTGGTGAAGTGCCAATCATTTTCCTGCTGGCTCACATAATTGGCTGGGCTGCTGCACAGCAAGAGCGATGGAGCCATCACTGTCAGAGCATGGACTGGGCCCCATGTCCTCATCCTCAGTTATGACTTTGTTCTTTGTTTTCAGGGCATGGGCCCTAGTCCATGTTCTCCCTTTGAGTTTGTATTTGGGTTTTTTTCAGAATTTGTTATTATTCATTATTGTCTCTTTTTTTTTTTTTTTGTATTCCTTAGGGTTATCACTTCCCAGTCCTTGGTTATTTATTATTAATATTATATCATGCCTTCTGTGTTTAGTACTATTGGTTGTCATTATTATTCAGTCCTGTTTAGTGGTTTTATTCTTATGGTCATGTTCATGTTTCCTCTGTCATTCCTGTCAATATTCTGCAATTTTAGTTTGGCTTCATTTTGACTGCGTTCTCAGTTCTCATTTTGCATTGCCTGATTTGGTCTTGTTAATTCGCTAAGTGTACACACCAGTTTGTAATTATGTTCCACCTGCCCACCTGTTATTTAAGGGATGCAGCCCCTCACCTGAGTGCTGTGTCCTTGTTATTATTTGGTGTTTTACCCACGCTTCTGCCTGTGCTTGCCAGGGTCCTTGTCTGCGAGTTTTTTGCCTGTCTACTCTGAGAATTCTTGTCTGCCTTGTCAAGCCGTAGCTTAGTTTTTGTTTCAGCTTCCGAGCTGCTTTATTTTGTGTTATTAAATGATGTTAAATGTAAATGCTCGCTACACGTCTGAGTCTGGTTATCTGCCCCGCCGGGGCTCAAACCATAACAATTGCCCCATGAGTGAGAGAACACATGAACACTGAATGTCATGCTCACGTTCTGAAAATGACCATGGATGCAAATTATATTTTATTTTAAATGGCTTATTATAAAGAATTCAAAATGCATTATTATTTCAAATTAACAGTCATTGTATAATTAAGCTTTTTTTTTTTCAGAAAACAAGAAAGGAAAAGAGGGAAACTTCTAGTCGGGACAGGGGGGGGGGTGTTCGGCGGAGCCCTGGTGCCCTATGGGCCTGCTGCTGCTGATAGAAAGACACAACAAGGCTGCAGCATACATTCACTGGAAAATCTGCCGGCACCAAAATATCAAAACTGCAGAGAAATGGTATAAACATAAACCAGAAACTGTCATGTGAAATGAAAAAGCCACCTCCCTGTGGGGTATGTGAGTCCATACTGATAGAGAAATAAGAGCCAGTAACATAGATTTTGTCATAAAAGACCACAAAGATAAACAATGCATACTGGTAGACATGTCAGTTCCACCAAACAGTAATATCTCAGTCAATGTGCCATAAATTGAAATTCTCTGTACCGTCTTCAGGTTCTCAGTGATGACTTGATGATTAAAGCAGCAAATGGGAAGTCCATGAAGGCATTAAAGGTATTTACAGAGGCACTGAGATTCCTGAAAGAAGATGCCCTGACAACAATCAGTAACAAAGCCAAAAAGCAGTTCCTAGCCTCTGACTTCACCTGGGTTCTGACTGTTCCTGCAATCTGGGATCCTTCAGCAAAACAGTTCATGAGAGAAGCTGCAACTCAGGTAAAAACAACTCTGAGGACAATCAAGAGGGGAAATACTCTATCTGTCATGTGGAAAAAAACAAAACAAAACAAAAAAAACCCTTTTTTTCTTTAACTTAAAGGCAGAAATTGTGACCAGATTAAATGAGTCAAATCTGGTAATTGCTCTGGAACCAGAGGCAGCCTCAGTGTGGTGTAAGAAGCTTCCAGCTGATGGTTTCATAACTCAGAATCATGATGGTGTCACACTGGACCAACAACCAGGAACTCAATACATCGTGGTGGACTGTGGAGGTAGTGTATATGACATGTACGGGTCCTAGAAATCCTTATTGGTGTTGTGTATAGTCTTCTATAAAGTCTTTTCCTGTCTGTGTTTTAGGTGGAACTGTTGACATCACTGTCCATGAAGTCCTGGAGGGAGGAAGCCTGAAGGAGCTGCACAAGGCATCTGGAAATGACCTGGGAGGACAAAATGTGGACAGAAAGTTCAAAGAGTTCCTCAGAGAAATCTTCTGTGATGACGTTTGGGAGGAGTATGAGACAAAGTATCCCAGTGAGGTTCAGAAAATGATGTACGACTTTATGTATCTCAAACAGGTAGATGACGATGTTCAGATGACCTGCCCATATAGTCTGGGGAATTTAGCTCAGAGCAAGAAAGACATACAGGAGTTCTTTGCTACAGTGTCAGGTGCATCATGGGATGAGGGGTCGATGATATTCTCAAGAGGCAAACTCAGGTCTTTCTTTGATGAGAGTCTGAATGGCATCACTCAACTTCTGATCAAAATCTTGGAGAAAGATTTAAACATTGATTATATCCTGTTAGTGGGGGGCTTTGCTGAAAGTCAGATTCTCCGTCAGCACCTTAAGGACGAGTTTAGCCACAGGTGCAGAGTTCTGTGTCCCTGTCTGCCCCAAGAGGCAATTGTGAATGGTGCGGTACAGTTTGGAAGGACCCCAGAGTTGGTGGCATCTCGAAAGAGTGCCTTTACGTACGGGGTCCGTATAGCTAAGCTATTTGATAAGTCTGAGCACATGGTAGAGAAGAAATTCACAGCTGGTGGGAAGGAGTATTGTGCTGATATCTTCATGAAACTAGTGGATGAAGGTGAAGATGTGGGCTGGGATGAAACCAGACAACATTTCTTACACCCATTAGAACCAAATCAGACATCAGTAACATTGACATTTTTTCAAACAGAAAGATCAGATCTCAAATATGTAGATGACTGGGGAGTAGACAAACTTGCCTCTTGTGTTGTTCCCATGCCTGATACTACAGGAGGAACACAGCGAAGAGTCAAACTGGAAATCAGGTTTGGCTCCACGGAGATAACAGCGACAGGTACCGACATGCTGACCGGCTCAAAAGACTCCGTCGAGATCAACTTTTTGACCAAAGCATGAGAAGGATTTTAGAAATACCCAGAATGTATCAGTTCAGTCTGTTTCCTCTAGAGGGCAGCTGAAAAATGAAGTTAATCAAAGGTTTCAGGCTTATTGTGTCAGACCTAATTAAAGGACCTGCTTTTATTTTTCTGTAAACTTTACTTTTCTACCAGATATATTTCATTTTGATATAATATTTAATAACTATTCATATACAAATCACTCACTTATATATAAGGTTTATTCTTTTCTGAAATATAAAAAATCAGATTTTTAAAATGCTAACCGTTAGATTCAGTCAAAAACTCAAAAGGAATCAATCATTTCACGATATAAAGCAATATCAATAATTATCATTATTTTCGCTTGTAAGTGGTCTTTTTGATGGAGAGAAACTTTATCATTAGAATTATTAAGATTTTTTAAACAGTTTTTATGTCAACAATAAGGAGATAAATTTAACTTTGCAAAAGAAAACAATAAACATACTGCAAGTGGGCGTTTTATGCATAACTCAACTCATTTATGCTATTTTTCATTCTTTTTATATTCTGAAACTATCAGAAATGATGCACAGCTGAAGGTTCAGTGCTACAGAACAGTTTATAACAGTAGTCTATGTTATCTCTAGAGATCACTGCAATATGTTTAGATTCTAGTAATGTTTTCATCAGTTCCCAGAAATTAATGGTGCTCATCAAAGAACATCAAACCACTGAAACTTTGGTTCAGTGTGTTGAGGTTGAACTTTGACCTATAGTGTGTCTATAAATGAAGTCAGCAGCAGAGCCAGTGAGAACCAGAATGTGAGACCTGTGAACTGTTTGTGTAGGCCATGAAGCTTTGGTCGGGGTTAAAATAAGGGGTCCACTCCTCCTTCACCTGCTGAGTATATAGGTGGGAACGAGACATGAGGAGATGAGATGTTCTTCTGCCTCCCAGCGCTGCAGCAAACTACCTTAGTCAAAGACTAACATGTCAGCGTATTTGTTGCGTATCTGTAGAAGTCCCACCCTGACACGTATGCAGGCATTCTGCTTATGACTGTCTTTGTTATGGGGGCATTATGACCTCAGTTGTAAGTTGGATATTGAAATTGAAATGATATTGCAGTCTCGACCTTTAAATTCAGAGGCTGAAGCCATGCTTCCAACGTGACTTTAAAGAGAAAAGGCTGACGGTGCAGGGAGTCAACATTAGCTCTTCTACAGGTCCACTCACACCCATACATGTTATAAACACTGAATTATGGCCAAAATGTTTTCCGCTCTTCTATTCCTTGTATGTTCTTTGTATATTGTCGATCACAATAGAAATATGGATAATAATGACATATCTGCATTACAGAGTGTATAACATTAAAATAATTCTGATGACCGGTAACTGGGGTCATATGGCTCATTGTTATGAATACTAATTTAATTGTTGTTTTTACATAATAAAGACTTTTAGGTCTCATTTAATTTTTTAAAGCACTTTTCTTTCATTTTATTGTGTTTTATTATGAAAAATGTTATTTGGTGGAGCAAGGAGCCATTTCATTCCTGTGAATTCAAGATCTAGCTGTTTCTTGCTTTGGGAAAAGATGGTAGACCCCTGTTGAGTTTTCTTTGTCAGTTCTCACTGCTTTCTTGCTTTCTGAATTCAGTTTTATCCTCCCAACAGTGTTTAATGTTTTGCCAACAAAGCAGCACAAAACAAGGATAACCCTGCTCCCATGGTAACCAATGAACCCTTAACTGATAATAATCACATAATAGTAACAAACAGCTTTTAAATGCTTTCATGAATTTCAGTAACGTATCAACTGAAAACAAGCAAATAGTTGGTTTTCTTCCCACACATACAAGGCAGGAAATATCATTTTTGGGCATTTTCAAATTATTTTCTCAACACTTCCATTACCCCCCCCCCCCCACATACACACACACCACCACCACCACCACCACCACACACACACACACACACACACACACACAGTTTCTATAAATACTCTACAGTGTTTCCTTCTGTCTAGAACAGGGATGTCCAATCATGTGCCAAGTAGGGCCAAGACCCTGCAGGTTTTCTCTTCTACCCAGTCTCTTCAGCAGGTGTTTTCACTGATCAGCAGTCAGTGGGAAGAAGTTCAGTGAAATCTGCCATAGAAGACACTGGTTGGAGGTAAATCCTCTTATCTATGTAAAATGAGGGACATGAGTCTCATCTATCATGGAGCAAGTCCACTCTTTATTTCAGGAACAGAACTATTTATACATCGAGGCCGTGCCCACTTGACGTCTCACCAGGGGCGGGTACGGCAGCACGCACACACCACACTCCCTACATTGCACTTCCCATCCCCCTTACAAAAATGCAAAACCACATGCACAACCATAACCCTCCCAAATTTAGGACCCAAATTGTGCACTAAGAGAACAGGGAATAATTAACTGTAATAAAATTACCTAACAGAATCAGAATCAGAATCAGAATGAACTTTATTGCCAAGCATGTTTACACATACGAGGAATTTGACTTGACATTAGGCACGCTCGGTAAGCGCTTCCTAATGACGCGGCAGCCATGCAAGGCGCCTCATCATACAGTGGGGGGTAAAGAGGGGAAGGGGGAGGGGGAGGGGATGACACATTGGGCAGAGAGAAAAAAACCATAGTTATCAGAATAGCGCTTGAGTGAGCAAGATTATGATCACATAGAAAAAAACCCTCAATGCACACTTAGCAGACAAGTTACAATACACACGTTAACAAAGCAAGTTGAGAGAGACAGTGTGTGTGTGTGTGTGTGTGTGTGTGTGTGTCAGTGTATGTGTATCAGTCATGTAATGTTGTATGCAGTGTGTGTATCAGTTACTGGTGAACAGCAAAAATCCTCTCCTGAGCAACGTTTAGATGTTATGTCTTTAGTGTCCTAAACATAGATAACATGTCCACAAGAGTTCATCTCTCAGTGCATGTCCGATGGTAAATTCCATGCTAGTCACATGATGCTGTCCTTGAGAGTTCAGATTACTGCACACCAGTGTGTTTGGGTTAGAGAGAAGCCAAAACTCCCTTCTGCTTTATCTCTTCTCCTGGAGGAAGGACGCCAAATCAAGGCCTGATAAGCACAGTTCACTTAAGAGCATAGACATTTCCTCTCTTATGCGATTCTGTGCATCACAATTTACATACACAGGCTTTAAAATCATTCCCTGGAGAGCACCCAGCGACTCAAGATGTATTCCACCTTCCAAAACATAGATAAACATGTCCACAGAGTCCATCTCTCTTCAGTACATGCCAGATGGTAAATTCCATGTTAGTCACATATTTGCCGCTATCAGTGCTCTCCCTCACTGGACAAATTTGTTGAAGTAGCTACGCCGGGTCCGCATTTTGATTAGCTCTTCCAACTTCTGTAATTTTCGATACACCAGGAAAACTCCAGAGCCAAACAGCAGAAATCCTGTGATCATGAAGCCAAAACAGGTAGATGTCTTCCACATCTTCCATCGAATCACGCAGACACATGAGTTCCAATTGTTCCATGAGTCTCTCCACTTGGGCTCCCCCTGGCCCGATTTTCTGTTAAAAAGTGGTGTTAATAGCATTAAAGCCCAGCTTCCCAATTCCATAATTTCCATAATTTCCGTTTGGATAGAGATGCAGCAGAAGAAGAGCGAGACACAGACAGGACACAGCAAGCTGGGATCAGTAAAGGGAGGAGGAGAAGGGAGAGGAGAGAAATGCGTCTGCTCTCTCTGATAGCCGGAAGAAGAAAACACACTAACACACTCATCCAGCAGAATAATAAAACAACTAAAATTGTACCAAGTCTCTGAAAACTTATAAAATAATCCCATACCATACATACATACTCTCATGCACACCAGCAGAATATGTTTACACATTTACATTAAGAATTTTTATGTTACTCCACAGTCCCTGGAAAGCATGGGCAAAACCGGCTCAGAGACCTCGGGCAGCCCCATGGCATGTGCGCCCCTAGCCACTGTCTTCCCCCAGGGTCGAAGCCACCCCCTCCGGCAAAAATGTCTCTTCTCGCCATCAACTGCTTCTCCTCTCTGGCCCTGCAGTGCTGATGTCCAGCACTTCGTCCCTCCATGTCTATCGGTCCACTCCTAACCGCCTTCAACACTGTCGTCATGGCTCCAAGCACTCCGGCCACCTGTGGCCACAGTCCGGGGAAAACTGAAGCCTGCTCGTCGGTGCCGCTCGCTGCCTTAGGAATCTCGCTGTACCACCCAATGCCCTCATTCCAGGTGCATCGCGCTCCAGCACAGAGACAGTGCCCACCCCCTGTGGTGCACAGCTGCTGTTGCTCACTCCCAGGGTCCACAGCATCGCTTTCGCCAGTGTTGTTTCCCAACCCAGGCACCTTTCCGCTGCTCACAGCACCCTCGTTCCAGGCGCTCTGCTGCACTGTCTCCATGCCTGGTCATAGCTGCTCTCTCCTGGGGCTCTCAGCTTCGCTCTGATCGGTGTCACTCTCCGACCCATGCATCTCGTTGTTGCTCTCAGCATCCTCATTCCAGGCTCTCTGCTGCGTCGACTCCACGTCCAGCTGCAGCTGCTCTCCCTGGGGGCTCTCAGCATCACTCTCGTCGGCTCCACTCTCCGACCCTGGTGCCTCGTCGCTGTTCCTAGCACCCTCGTTCCAGGCACCCCGCTGCGTCGTCTCCGTGCCCGGCTGCTGCTGTTCTTCCCCGGGGCTCTCAGCCTCCATGGTCCTGCTCACTTGCTGTCTATCCTCCAGCTGAGGGGATGACTCCTGCTGCTCTCCTCCTCCGCTGTTGTTGCACACCGTGCCATCCAAGTCATCGGCGCTATG
Source organism: Pholidichthys leucotaenia (assembly GCA_020510985.1). Lineage (NCBI taxonomy): Eukaryota > Metazoa > Chordata > Actinopteri > Cichliformes > Pholidichthyidae > Pholidichthys > Pholidichthys leucotaenia. Next base: position 165,851,276 of record CM035843.1, on the reverse strand, counting down.
GTCCATTACCGTGCTGAGCTCCTTGACTGGCCGGCTGTATTCAGTGACTGGGGGCTCTTTCACTTGTGGCCCCGGTCCTACCTCGAGGTCTAGCTGGCTGCTCATAGCTTGATTTTGGTGTGAAGTTAGCTTATCAGCTAACCTGTCCATAGGCACAGAACGGGTCGTTAGCTTCCCAAAGCTCACTACATCACAAAGCCTGCAGGGTTTTGGCCCTCCATGGCACATGATTGGACACCCCTGGTCTAGAAGATCGAATCCTTAATTTTGTTAACCATTAAATTATTTTCATCCTTGTTCCTAAAATGTCTGCCATCATTCAACATCTTCATGTCTACATCAACTTCTCTTTGAGGTTTGAGCATGCACAGATGTAAAAGAGCAAAAGAAAACAGTTTTTTAAGGTATACATGGCCAGAATTAACAGCTTATTGAGTAATAAACTACTGTAGGTGTGTTTTTCAGTTTTCAAATAGACATAAAGATTAACAGATTATGCTGTGTACATGACAGTTTGAGCAGTAAGTCACTTTTGAAATGTGATTATAATCAGTTTATGATTACCATACCGGTCGCTATGGAGGGTGAGAATATGTATGGGCACATAATCATACCATGTAGGATAACTAAGTAGACGGTTATGCTGTTTCATTCCATCTAGCAACAATGCTCTGCACTGTGTGTGTTTATATATTTGCATATTTATTCCATCTAGCTACAATGCTCAGCACTGGGTGTGTTTATATATTTATATATCTACATATTATTCCATCTAGCTACATTGCTCCGCACTGTGTGTGTTTATATACTTGCATATTTATTCCACCTAGCTGCAATGCTCCGTACTGTGGGTGTTTATATATTTACATATTTATTCCATCTAGCTACAATGCTCTGCACTGTGTGTTCATATATTCATATATTTATTCCATCCAGCTACAATGCTCTGCACTGTGTGTCTGTGTGTGTGTGTATATATATATATATTTTATAGTAATACGTACATATGTTTATTAGCTGCTCTTGCTTGCTTGTTTTTTTTCTTGCCTTCTGATTGTTGCTCTGAGTGTTGCTATCCCTGTGCTGTTGCAATCCTGGAATTTCCCCGTTGTGGGACTAATAAAGGCTTATCTTATCTTATCTTTATTGGTGGACTTGTAAACAGGGTCTGTTAGAATAATTTTGAGCTTAAATTATTCAAAGTCAAAAATCAGGTGGAAAATTGGATTTATGTACATTTATTACAAAAATAGGGCAAATAGGGTAGCGCGGTGGCGGAGTGGTTAGCACTGCAGCAGCACAGCAACTCACCCTTGGCCGGGGGATCCTGGGTTCAATCCCAGCCCCCGACCAGCAGTGATCTGTGTGGAGTTTGCTTGTTCTCCCCGTGTCTGCATGGGTTTACTCCGGGATTTCTCCTGTTTCCTCCCACATGCCAAAAGCATGCACGTTAGGTTAATTGGCATCAAACTGGGGATTCTAAATTGTCCTTACGTATGACTGTGAGAGTGAATGGTTGTCTGTCTCTCTGTGTTGGCCCTGCGATGGACTGGCGATCTGTTCAGAGTGTACCCTGCTTCTCGCCCAAAGATGCTGGGATAGGCTCCAGCCCTCCGTGACCCGAAAAGGATCAAGCGGAAGAATATGGATGGATGGATGGATATTACAAAAATATATACGGTGTCACCCCAATGGCCACTTTGGGGGAAAGATTACAAAGCATGGCATTACTCACCTAGAATCTCTAAAGGATCCATTTCTTTAGGTCTCATATATATAAGTAAGAGAAAGGCGAGGGGGGATGAGGATAAGGGAAGGGACAGAACGGGACAGTCCTGATAATCAAAGTTTATCCGGGCAGACGTCACAGACACTCTGGAGACAAGAATGTAAATCTAACAGAACGTCCATAAAACACTAATGTATATAAGCTGAGGAGTTTCTGTGTATTCCTGTGACCCGAAACAGGACATGTCAAAGAGATTATAAAAAGTGGCTTAGATCATTCCTTACGCATGTACTGATCCTGTACTGATCTTCAGTCTGAACTCTCTGAAATTTCTTACAGAAACATGCCAAGAATATATGAACTTATCCTATATGGAATGCACATATAAACATTAAACATGGCATATGAAAGGTATGATACTTCTCAAATATAATAATACATTATTAATATTAATAATAATGTAGATAATATGGAATTTTTCTATCAGGGTCAAATAGAGCGCCCCCTGCAGAGCTGTCTAATAAAAACATCATTACTGATGATTTGGATAACAGCAGTTTATTAAGGACAAACCAGCCATTTATTTCCTACATTGTTTAAGAAAGACTTATCCAGCCAACACTGCTCTAATCTTGAACCACATCAATCTCTGTCCGTCTGTAACGATCATAGAACATCATAAGATGGCCTATGATGTCTGCCTGATGTCCTATGATGATCCTATGATCTCAGCCATCATAGGACTTGCGAGGTTGTCATATAGACAATAGGACTAGCTACCTATGATGTTGTGTCCTATGATGCCTGCCTTGATGTCTTTATCATGTCATATAGACCATCACTCATGATGCCTGCCTACCTATGATGTAGTGTCCTATGATGCCTGCCACAGGAGGAGACCCTTCACCAGCATAGGGTATGACAGACAAGGGATGCACACACAGACAGGATATGTGTGGCAGTGCACCATGCATGTGCTGAGTCACTTGAAGCCCGAAATGCCAGCAAAGCAAGCAACGCCGCACGCCAGGCAAGGCACAGAGAAGTTCAGACCAAATAGGAAACCCTACTTTAAACCACACCCATTTGAAGCAGTATCCATGAAGAATGGCAGTCTACACTGACAAATGTGTAAAATGCCAAGCAAAGCGCTGATTTTCTCTGGGTGCTCCGGTTTCTGGGTTTCGACAGGCATGCACGGGTCTTCCTGATCAGGGTTGAAAGCCACTTTTTTGCTCAGATCTATTTGCATGATCCTGTCCATGAACTGAAATTACAACGCAGCTATCCTTCAACCAGTTGGCTGAACGAAGGAGAAGAAGAACAGAAAGACCCTCCAGATGGAGAGCAATAGAGTGAGGAGAACTGCTTCATGGCAGAAAAGATGCAGTGAAGATGAAACACCTCAGGTACCACCTGAACTAGTGAGGAAACATCTCACTAGTAATAATAATAACAATCATAGCAACCCAGACAAATAATAATAAGGTGAAATACAGAAAATCCCAACTTAAAGCGAGGATGTGGAAATAAATATGCAAGACAGAATCACTATAAATTCAAGAAATCTCTTGTCTGTGTGTGTGTGTGTGTGTGACGACCATAGGCTGCCTATGAAGTTCCTATGATGTCTGCATGATGTCCTATGATGTTTCTATGATATCGGCGATCATAGGACCGTCTACACATGATGTCTATATGACGTCAGCTAAACTGTAAGGCTGATGTTCCTATGATCTCTGAAGAATGTCTATATGGCATCATACAGACCGCATATATATACGGTGGGGCAAAAAATTATTTAGTCAGCCACCAATTGTGCAAGTTCTCCCACTTAAAAGATGACAGAGGTCTCCAATTTTCATCATAGGTATACCTCAACTATGAGAGACAAAATGAGAAAAAAAAATCCAGAAAATCACATTGAAGGATTTTTAATGAATTAATTGGTAAATTCCTCAGTAAAATAAGTATTTGGTCATCTACAAACAAGCACGATTTCTGGCTCTCACAGACCTGTAACTTCTTCTTTAAGAGGCTCCTCTGTCCTCCACTTGTTACCTGTATTAATGGCACCTGTTTGAACTCGTTATCAGTATAAAAGACACCTGTCCACAACCTCAAACAGTCAGACTCCAAACTCCACTATGGCCAAGACCAAAGAGCTGTCAAAGGACACCAGAAACAAAATTGTAGTCCTGCATCAGGCTGGGAAGACTGAATCTGCAATAGGTAAACAGCTTGGTGTGAAGAAATCAGCTGTGGGAGCAATTATTAGAAAATGGAAGACATCCAAGACCACTGATAATCTCCCTCGATCTGGGGCTCCACGCAAGATCTCACCCCGTGGGGTCAAAATTATCACAAGAACGGTGAGCAAAAATCCCAGAACCACATGGGGGGACCTAGTGAATGACCTGCAGAGAGCTGGGACCAAAGTAACAAAGGCTACATCAGCAACACACTACACCGCCAGGGACTCAAATCCTGCAGTGCCAGACGTGTCCCCCTACTTAAGCCAGTACATGTTCAGGCCTGTCTGAAGTTTGCTAGAGAGCATTTGGATGATCCAGAAGAGGATTGGGAGAATGTCATATGGTCAGATGAAACCAAAATAGAACTTTTTGGTAAAAACTCAACTTGTTGTGTTTGTAGGAGAAAGAACATCATACCTACTGTGAAACATGGGGGTGGAAACATCATACTTTGGGGCTGTCTTTCTGCAAAGGGACCAGGACGACTGATCCGTGTAAAGGAAAGAATGAATGGGGCCATGTATCATGAGATTTTGAGTGAAAACCTCCTTCCACCAGCAAGGGCATTGAAGATGAAACGTGGCTGGGTCTTTCAGCATGACAATGATCCCAAACACACCGCCTGGGCAACGAAGGAGTGGCTTCGTAAGAAGCATTTCAAGGTCCTGGAGTGGCCTAGCCAGTCTCCAGATCTCAACCCCATAGAAAATCTTTGGAGGGAGTTGAAAGTCTGTGTTGCCCAGCGACAGCCCCAAAACATCACTGCTCTAGAGGAGATCTGTATGGAGGAATGGGCCAAAATACCAGCAACAGTGTGTGAAAACCTTGTGAAAACTTACAGAAAATGTTTGACTTCTGTCATTGCCAACAAAGGGTATATAACAAAGTATTGAGATGAACTTTTGTTATTGACCAAGTACTTATTTTACCGAGGAATTTACCAATTAATTCATTAAAAATCCTTCAATGTGATTTTTTGGATTTTTTTTTCTTATTTTGTCTCTCATAGTTGAGGTATACCTATGATGAAAATTGGAGACCTCTCTCATCTTTTAAGTGGGAGAACTTGCACAATTGGTGGCTGACTAAATAGACAGGTAATCAACAACGCAGAACAATAACAAATAGGAGAAGAAGTAACAAGCAGGGGCAGAGATGGCAGGGCATGGTTACAGAAAACGGGATGGGCAGGGCAGGGTGTTGAAAACAACACAGGGTAGGAAGAAGGTTGTACCCTGGTGGAATGACAAATGTAGTATTGCAGTAAAAGAGTGAAACAAGGCATTCAGAGAGCTGAGGAAGAATATGACGAGTGAAAACTTAACCTTTTGAGTGTGTCACTGAATTGCGACATAACCCCTCGTGGTCAATAGTGGTAAATATTTTTTGTCAATAAAATAGTCCAGATTTCCAAGGTTATAACTTGAAAGTGGTAGGAGACAATGGCTTACTGTCAATTAGAAAGATGTAAAATATGATCCAAAGTTTCAGATAGGAATAAATTTACGCATCCAATTTGCATAATGTCGCGGCACCTCTTTAAATTCCATAACTCAGTCAAAACTGGACTTTGGACGTATTTAAACAAAAGAATGGTTCAGTCTTTCGACACTTTTTTGTACAGAGGTACCTCATCATCTTATCTTCAAAGTATATAAACAAGAAATCAATGCATTAAAAAAACCCCAAATAAGTCACTTACTGTTGGCAAAGGGGGGCTGGCTGGCTGGCTGGCGTGGTCGCTGCATTTTCACCCATTATGGTCCATATTTTGCATTTTGTCCATCACTTAAAGTCTGTACCCCATCTACAAAGTCTTATGATTATCCCACATAAATTTTGTTTGTATCCCGTGGCTATTTTCCACGTACAAAGCCCAAAAAGTGATGGTGACCAATCTTTCTGGGCTAAATGCTAAAAACAGGAAAAGGAAATGAGGAGTTCTTCTTCTTTGGTGTATTACGTGTCATCCACTGAGTCCTCCAACAGATGTCTGCCACCTTTTGAAACTGGCAAATCAGTACAATTCAGAACAAATCTCCAATGCAGGCAATCATGTCAGAGTGAGAAGACAGGCGCAGTACTGCGCTCTGCAACTAGGGGCATGCAAAATTCTCAGACTCAAAGGGTTAATTGAATACAAAAAGAAAAGGGCAGTAGCTCGAAGGATTATTAAAAACAGGAAAAGGTCAACATGGAGAGAATTTTGTTCCACCCTTGGTAGAAAAACAGAACTTGGTGATGTCTGGGGTATGTTTAAACAAATGAGTGGGAAAAGGGTATCAGATAAAATTCCAGCTTTAGTGGATGTGGACAAGATGGCTGTATTAGACAAAGAAAAGGCAGAAGTCCTAGGTAGAGGATTTGCAGCAGTGCATAGAGGAGAACATCTTGGTGAGAGTCATAGACAGTAAAGGGAGCATAAACTCAGAGAAAATGCAAACGTAAAAAATGAAGTGAAAGAGGACATGACTGCGTTAGACCTTGAGCTCACAATGTCACAGTGTAAGAGAGCGTTGCAAGATAGTGGATACACAGTTCCAGGATATGATCAGTTAAGCTATGCTACTGTTTGTTCGGCAGTTGCCTATGCAATCAGTGCAACTGGTGCTGAAATTGTTTAACAGAATATGGAAGGAGGGGGTTATCCCAAGTGGGTGGAAAAAGGTTGTAATTTTACCATTTGATAAGCCAGGGAAAGATCGAGCTCATCCAGGCAACTACAGGCCAATAGCATCAACATCACACTTAGGGAAATGGATGGAGAAGGTGTTAGTTTAAAGACTCTCAAATGTACTAGAGCAAAAACGATTAATAAACGACTATCAGAATGATTTTAGAAGAGGAATGACATAACGCACGGCTCAGGAGACGCACACACACAGGCTTAGAGTAGTTCAAAGAGTTTATTTACAGCAGGAGTGTATGAGTGTGTGTCTGCGGGATATAGATGTGTTGGTGGTGGCGTCTGCTTCAGGCACAGAGGCAGATGACCGTTCGGCCGAGCAACCCTATGGAGAGAACACAGGGAGAGGGTGACGGGCATACACCAATACAGGATGAATTATGGCAAGAGAAGATCTTACTTGAGTTGTCAGGATAGCTGGCACAGCAAGGGGGACGTAGCCCGGGAGACAGCCACCTGGAGAGCTCCGTGCAGCAGCGAAGGATGGGCGATGGAACGGAGACGTCCGCCGCCGGGGAATCCACCTGTGCACAGGGGAGCAGACTGGAAAAGGAGGTAAGGGTTCTTACCCAGAATAGTGATGCTGAAGAAAGGAATGCTCACGACGGTGAGGGAACGAAGTCTGACGGCTTCAGGCCGAGCCTCCGGGCGAGGCGGCTTTTATCCCTCGCCGCTGATGAGGATCAGGTGTGTGAGCAGGTGGCGCCGCTGATGAATGGCGCGGCGTGACAGTACTCCCCCCTCTAGCAGCGCCTCCTGGCGATGGCTTATCCGGGTGCGCTCGGTGGAAGTCCGCGATGAGCGATGGGTCCAACACAAACGACGGGGGCACCCATTGTCGATGCTCGGGCCCATAGCCCTCCCAGTCCACCAAGTATTGCAACCCACGACCCCGGCGCCGGGAGTCCAGGATGGAGGAGACAGACCAAGCCGGATGGCCACCAATCATCCGGGGTGCGGGTTGCGCTGCAGGAGGAGGGCAAAGGGGGTCGGTGACTGCCAGCTTCACCTTTGATACGTGGAAAGTGGGATGGATGCGGAGGGAGGGGGGAATAGCCACGCGCATAGCCACCGGGTTGATGATCCGGGTGATGGGGAAGGGACCCATGAAGCGCTGTGCCAGCTTTCTCCTCTCGCCTTTTAGGGTGACGTCCTGGGTGGAAACGTAGACAAGTTGCCCAACTCTGTACGCCGGGGCAGGTCTTCTACGCCGGTCCGCCACGGTCTTGTTGCGCTCCGCTGTGCGTAAAAGCGCATGACGCGCGGCGGCCCAGGTGGAGCGGAACTGCCTCACGTGCGCCCTAACTGACGGAACAGTTACCTCGCTCTCCTGCGCTGGAAGCAGCGGGGGGTCGTAACCCAGGGACGCCTTGAAGGGGGACATCCCCGTTGCAGAAGAGCGGGCGGTGTTGTGGGCGTACTCCACCCAGGCGAGATGGTTGCTCCATGATGTCGGCTTGGATCTTGCAACACAGCGGAGCGCAGCCTCCAGCTCCTGATTGGTCCTCTCACACTGCCCGTTAGACTGGGGGTGATGGCCGGAGGAGAGGCTCACCTTGGCTCCGATGGCGTTGCAAAAGGATTTCCAAACCTCGGATGAAAATTGGGGGCCCCGGTCCGAGACCACGTCCACCGGGATCCCATGCAGCCTGACCACGTGTTGGACGAGGAAGCCCGCCGTCTCCAGGGCGGTAGGGAGACCTTGCAGGGGGACGAAATGTGCCGCCTTGGAGAAACGGTCCACGATGGTCAGGATGGTGTCGAATGAGTTGGAAACTGGGAGCCCGGTGACGAAATCCAGTGCGATGTGCGACCATGGCCTGCCAGGGACGGGCAGAGGCAGGAGCAGACCCGCTGGAGGGGCATTTCCTGACTTGCTGGTGGCACAAATTGGACCAGCCCGGGCGTAGCGGGCTGCATCCCCCCGCAGGCCTGGCCACCAAAAGGACCGTTGGAGGAGGCTGATCATCCGAGAGGTGCCGGGATGACAGGTGAGCCGGGAGGTGTGGAGCCAGTGGATGACCTCTCCTCGGACCGCAGACGGAACGAACAGCCTTCCTTCTGGTCCGCCGCCAGGATCAGGTTCCACCTCCTGTGCCTTCCGGATCCTGTCCACAATGTCCCAAGAGATAGCTCCCACGACGCACGACCTGGGCAGGATAGTGTGGGGCGTCTCCTCAGCCTCCACGGGGGTGAACTGTCTAGAGAGGGCGTCAGGCAGGCCGTTCTTGGAGCCTGGCCTGAAGGTGATAGAGAACCGGAACCTGGCGAAGAACAGAGACCAGCGCGCCTGGCGGGCATTCAGGCGCTTGGCAGATCGTAGGTACTCTAAATTCTTATGGTCCGTCAGGACCACAAACGGCAGGTCCGCCCCCTCTAGCCAGTGGCGCCACTCCTGTAGGGCGAGTTTAATGGCCAGGAGCTCTCTGTCCCCCACATCATAGTTCCTCTCCGCCGGGGACAGGCGCCGGGAGAAGAAGGCGCACGGTCGCTTGGCGCCATCGTCCGGTGATCGCTGGGATAACACTGCTCCCACTCCCGTGTCCGATGCGTCCACCTCCACAATGCACTGCAGCGCGGGGTCGACCTGGCGAAGGACCCGGGAGGAGGAGAACTCCGCCTTCAGCGCCTTAAAGGCAGCATCGACCTCTTCGGTCCACCGGAACGGGACCTTCGGGGATGTGAGGCGGGTCAGTGGTCCGACGATCCAGCTGAAATTCGGGACAAAACGGCGGTAAAAATTGGCGAAGCCAACAAACTGTTGCACCTGCTTCCGAGATGCGGGAGTAGGCCACTCCACCACCGCCTTCACCTTCTCTGGGTCCGGGAGCACCTGGTCTTGGGTGATGATGAATCCCAGGAAGGATGTGGTCCTAGCGTAAAACTCGCACTTCTCAGCCTTCACGTACAGACGATTCTCCAGCAGTCTTTGGAGGACCCGCCTCACATGGACCTGGTGCTCGTCTCTGGACTTAGAGAAGATCAGAATGTCGTCCAGGTAGACGAACACGAAGAGGCCGATGAAATCCCGGAGGACGTCATTGATGAGGCCGCTGAAAGACGGCAGGAGCGTTGGTCAGCCCGAACGGCATGACGAGATACTCAAAGTGGCCGTTCGGGGTACGGAAGGCTGTTTTCCATTCATCTCCCTCCCGGATCCGGACGAGGTGGTAAGCGCTGCGGAGATCCAGCTTGGTAAACCAGGTCGCCCCCTGGAGGGAGTGGAAGGCAGTGTCCATGAGGGGCAGGGTGTAACGGTCCCTCTCAGTGATGTCATTAAGTGCTCGGTAGTCTATACAGGGACGGAGGGAACCGTCCTTCTTCCCTACAAAGAAAAACCCCGCCCCCACGGGTGATGACGATGGGCGGATAATCCCAGCGCTCAGTGATTCCTTCAGGTACGTATTCATAGTCTCCTTCTCCGGCGCCGACAGGCTGTAGAGCCGACCAGATGGCAGGGGGGCCCCCTGGCGGAGATTGATGGCACAGTCATATGGTCGATGCGGGGGAAGAGACATAGCTTTCGACTTACTGAATACCATACCCAGGTCGTGAAATTCTGGGGGCACCAGTGACAGGTCCGGGGGTGCTGTATCCGCCACAGGAGGAGCCGCGGACGGGGAGCAGGCAGCGGACTGAAGGCAGGTGCCCATGCAGAAGGTACTCCACGCCGACACCCCAGCTGACCTCCAGTCCAGGACAGGATTGTGGAGGCGTAGCCAGGGATACCCCAGGATGACGGGCGACACAGAGTTGGGCAGGACGTAGAAAACCATTTCCTCCCGGTGGTTCCCTGAGATGATGACTGGGACAGGAATGGTTTGATGGGTAACTCTCCCAAGGGAGGCACGGGAGAGATGGACCAGGGAGATGGGGTGTTTGAGTGCCTGACAGCGGATGCCCAATCGGGTTGCCAGGCCTTGTGAAATGAAGCTGCCTTCTGCGCCCGAATCCACCAGTGCGTGGGTGAGGTGCCCAGTGGGATTGTGGCAGAAACGGATGGGCAGCTTCAATTGGGTAAGTGTGTCTAACCGGTGGAGATCCGCGAGGCCCCCTACAGTGATCCGTGGACCCCGCCGACTGGCTTTCCGTGGGCAACGCTCCACGGTGTGTTGGTCACCTCCGCAATACATGCAGAGGCCCAGCTCACGGCGGCGTTGTTTCTCCGCAAGGGAAAGCCTGGTCCAGCCCATCACCATCGGCTCCGACTCCTTGGGGCACGATGCTGGCGGCGCCGCCAGGGGGCGAGCTTGGAACAGGTGCGGTGAGACTCCACGAAGGCGAGAAGAAGAAGACTTCCGCCCCGAGGAGCGCTCGCGCAGCCTGTTATCCAAACTTACAGCCAAGGATGTCAGCTCCGCTAGCGTCCCAGGGATATCCCGTCCAGCCAGTTCATCCCTCAGATCATCGTTGAGGCTGCGGAGGAACAGGCCGCAGAGGGAGCGTTCCCCCCAGCCCAATTCCTCCGCCGCTACCCGGAAGTCGACCGAGTAGTCCGCTGCCGACCGGTCTCCCTGCTGGAGAGCGAGAAGCCGATCGACCTGGACAGTTTCGGTTAGAGAATGGTCAAAGACCTCCAGAAAGCGCCCCACGAATTGGTCATAGGTGAGGGTGGCATAACTGGGCCTCGCCATTACGGCGTAGGCCCAAGTTAACGCACGCCCCTCCAGGAGATTCCCTATGTACCCAATTCGGCTATGATCCGAGGGAAAATCTCCAGGCACACGGTGGAACACGGACTCACACTGCATAATGAACCCCCGCGCTCCGCCGAGCTTACCGCTAAAGCGGGCGGGGGTCGGAATCGGTGTGAGCCGAACCGGTGCCACTGGAGCCGGCTGGACGGCCGCTGGAACAGCAGGAGCCGCGCCACCCTGACGAGCCGGGGGGAATGGCTGTTGAGGATCCAAGCGGCCCAACCGGTTAGTTAAATTCAATAATTGATTAAGGACCACCTGCTGTTGATAAGCTATTTGATCCACCCTAGCCTCGAGAGTGGAAAACCGGTGTGCGAGCCCGCCGTCCGCCGAGCCGCTCTGCTGAAGCCGTACTGACATAACGCACGGCTCAGGAGACACACACACACAGGCTTAGAGTAGTTCAAAGAGTTTATTTACAGCAGGAGTGTATGAGTGTGTGTCTGCGGGATGTAGATGTGTTGGTGGTGGCGTCTGCTTCAGGCACAGAGGCAGATGACCGTTCGGCCGAGCAACCCTATGGAGAGAACACAGGGAGAGGGTGACGGGCATACACCAATACAGGATGAATTATGGCAAGAGAAGATCTTACTTGAGTTGTCAGGATAGCTGGCACAGCAAGGGGGACGTAGCCCGGGAGACAGCCACCTGGAGAGCTCCGTGCAGCAGCGAAGGATGGGCGATGGAACGGAGACGTCCGCCGCCGGGGAATCCACCTGTGCACAGGGGAGCAGACTGGAAAAGGAGGTAAGGGTTCTTACCCAGAATAGTGATGCTGAAGAAAGGAATGCTCACGACGGTGAGGGAACGAAGTCTGACGGCTTCAGGCCGAGCCTCCGGGCGAGGCGGCTTTTATCCCTCGCCGCTGATGAGGATCAGGTGTGTGAGCAGGTGGCGCCGCTGTTGAATGGCGCGGCGTGACAAGGAAGATCCACAGTGGATGCGCTAGTCAGGGTAAGTAATGATATTGAAAAGACTCTCAAAATGAAAGAAGTAATGGTTATAGTTTATCTGGATATTGAAAAGGCTTATGACTCACTGTGGAGCGATGGACTTCTTATCAAACTGAATAAAATGGGCATTGGTGGTAGGATGTATAATTGGATAATGGATTTTTTTTTTTAACACAGGACAATTAGGGTTAAAGTAGAATCAGAAGTTTCTAATGACTTTGAAATAGAAAATGGTGTTCCTCAGGGGAGTGTGATAAGCCCTGTTTTTTTTTTTTCCAGTATAATGATTAATGACATGCTTGCGGATGATGAGAAATCCATCAAAACAGCACTATATGCAGATGATGGAGCCATATGGACGAGGGGAAGAAATGAGAAATTGGTGTTCAAAAACATCAGGAAAGCAATGGAGAAAGTGGAAAAGTGAGCATATGACTGGGCATTTAAATTTTCAAACAGTAAAACCTGCTATATGACTTTCCCCCAAAAAATGCAGAACTGGTACAGAACCATTAACATTATATAATCAACCAATAGAGAAAGTCAGTGAGTTCAAATATCTGGGATTGTGGTTTGATGGTTTATACATGAAGAGTTCATGTTGAAAATCTGAAGACAAAGTGCAAAAAGTCATTAATTTCATAAAAGCTGTAGCTGGACACAAACGGGGTGCAGATAAACAGGCATTAATTGACATTTACAGAGCACTAATGCGATCGACAATAGACTACGGATGCATGATTTATGGAGCAGTGGCAAAGACAATTCTGGAAAAAATAGAAAGAATGCAGAATAGAGCGATTCGCCTGTGCATTGGAACCGTCAAAACAACACCAAACAATGCAGTTTTAATAGAAGCAGGAGAAATGCCAATGGATTTGAATAGAGATAAGCTCGCATTATCATACTGGGTCAAGCTGAAAGGAAGTGACAAAGCAAATATTTCAAAAACAACACTACAAGACTGCTGGGAATACTCTAATTTCCAGGGACACGGGTTTGGGCAGAAAAGCCATAATGTATGGGCTACACACTATTGATATAGCTAACACCAGTCCAGTTTCTGTTTCCAGGAATAGAAGTAGATGCTAGTCTGCTAATGAGGAATAAGGATTGGCATATGAGTGAAGTTGGTCTTAAAACAAACATTTACCTCAGGAACAATTACTATAACTTCTTACAGCTCTATACTGATGGTTCAAAGAACAAAGAGGGCTCTGTTGGAGTTGGAGTATACATTTCAGAGTTTAAAGTGACCATCGCAAAAAGACTCTCCAACAATACATCCATGTTTACAGCAGAGATTGTGGCAATAATTATTGCTTTGCAGTGTGTGGAGGAGGTCAGACCAGACCGGGTGGTGATGTGCACGGATTCACTTGCACCGTTAAAAACCATACAGACTCTAAAATCTACTAGGGAAGACTTGGTGATTGAGCTATATCACAATTTATTTAGGGTACACAGGGGTGGTGTAGATGTTCAGTTTTGTTGGGTTCCTGCACATGAAGGGTTGAAAGGGAATGACTGTGCAGAAAAATTAGTAAAAAGCGCTCTTGGGAAAGAGAAAACTATACCATTGTCTCTTTTTGAAAAGGTGAAGGGAAAGCAGTAATCAAGAAAAAAGGAACTTAGCTATGGCAAAAAAGATGGGATGAAGATCATAAAGGTAGATTGTATTACAAAATACAAAAATCTATTGCAATAAAGAATTACAGAACAGCCAAAAGGAGGGAACACATGATTATGGCAAGACTCAGATTGGATCATACAGGTTTAAACGGCACTTTATTCACCATGGGGAAAAGCGAACGTGCCAAATGTAGAGAATGTGGAGTAAAAGAAAATGTTGAGCACATCTTATTTCACTGTCACAAATATGGAAATGAAAGACAGATAATGGAAAATGAAGTTTGAGAGGCCGGTAGGGAATGGGATTTAACTGGAATTCTGGGAACAGATGGAGAGGCAATAAGAATCCCGAGAAGGGCTCTTTTCCCTTTTTTAAACAGCACAGGATTAAGTCATAGAATTTAGGGGTCGGGCTCAGATGGCATAATGTTACATACTCTTGTACAGTAGGTGGCGGTATGCACCTTTCAGTGGTTTGCTATCGGCCAGTAACCAAGAGAAGAAGAAGAAGAACATAGAGTGATGATATACTGTAAAGTACATGGTGGTAATGGACCTGTAAGCTGGTGGCCAACCACCAATCAAATCTTGAAGAAGAAGAACATAACACAGAACAGTAACAAGAAGGAGAAGAAGTAACAAGAAGGGGCAAACATAGAGACAAATGCTGTCGTCGAGTAAGGACAATTTTTTTTCACGAGTTGTTCAGAACTCCTTTTCAAAAGATAAGAGTGATGATAACGCTGGTCAACACCAAATTTTTTGTCCGTTTTTTTTAGCTGATATAGGACAATTCTGATGTGCTGAATCCAAAAATCACATTAGTTTTGCTTAATCAGGTCAACTTTTTGAACTATGGCCACATGTTTTTTGTTTTTGTTTACATGTACGGGTATTTTCGCTTTATATGATGCAAAATTCTTTTTTATTTATTTAAATTCTCTGAATTTTGAACAATGATGACAAAACATTCAATTTACATGTACTTACATTTATTAATGTCTACTATTCAATTTACAGTACAACTGTACAATTGGTGTACAACTGCTTAGAACTTAGCATAAAAACCTGGCCTGACCAAAAGAAACAGGTTTCATTTTCAGATTCAGTGGTGCAAAATTGGCTGAAATCAGTTGAAAAAACAGAGAACTTACAAAAAAAATATTTTTGTTATGTTGTGTAATCAAGTCAGTGACGGTAATGCACCTGTAGGCTTGTTGCCAACCGCCAATCATACCTAAAAGAAGAAGAAGATGGCAGGGCATGGTTACAGAAAACGGGATGGGTGGGGCTGCACAGATCATCACACACAGGGGGACCAGAGAGGAGACAAGACCAAGGCAATAATGATAATGATAATGAAGATAATAATAATAATACTGATAAACTTAAACTAAGAGGAAGACCAATGAAGAAAGAAATATGCAAGACAGAATCACTCTATAAATTCAAGAAATCTCTGTCTGTGTGTGTGTGTGTCTGTCACGATCATAGGACATCATAGGACGGCCTATGATGTGCCTATGATGTCCCTATGATTTCTGCATAATAGGAGAGCCTATGATATTCCTATCATGTATGCATCATAGGACATCAAGCCTGCCTTCATGTCTTCATGATGTCATAAGATAAGATAAGATAAGCCTTTATTAGTCCCACAATGGGGAAATTCCAGGATTGCAACAGCACAGGGCCTTTGGATGCTAACCCAGATGCTAACCCAGAGTAACTACAGCTGTGAGTAGGTATTCTTTACATCTGGCGAATGGTCATCTGTGTGAAATTGAAATAAATAATGGTGCCGTCTACCGTTACTCCCCAGAGGGCGAACTGATCCGCAGTGCGGTGGAACCAAGAGCGCGTGTGTATTAATTCACACAAGAGCGCAATTTATTGAAACTATCATGCTAACGCTAAGCTAACGCTAATGCTAAGCTAATGCTAAGCTAACGCTAATGCTAAGCTAACGTTAGCCCCGCCAATCCAATGATCAGCCCCGCTGAACGTTACTCCTGTTGGGCTACAAAGCCATCCAAGCTAACAAAGCTATCTCGGTAAACCTATGCTGGTTTGCTAAATACATGTCAGTATCTTGTTAGATAACCACCTGAATTGTCTTCTGGACTAAATGAACTAACACCAGATATGGCTGGTGACAACCTCCCCCCGCATGGGCCACTTACAGCATTCCCACGTCAGATGTCCGTCTGCGAGCTGCTGTGCTTTATGCAGAACAAGATGGATGCTGCCCCGATGGACTATCTTGTGAAACTGGTTAGCGACTTCTATGATGAGAACCAGGTTAAAGGAGCAAAGAAGTTGCTGTTCGAGCAGTGTCCAGAGGGAACATCGCGGTTTAAGAAGAGGATGAAGAAGGAAGACAACATCATCGATATCTACCACAAGCTGAATGAGGCTGGTCAGCTGGCACCACAATACGTTGCCCTGAACCTCAAGGATTTGCCACCAGCTTCGTTGGAGTCATTTGACCTTGCCAGGCTGTCTAAGGATGTGTGCCGTGTGATGTCCTTTGGAGAGAGCTTCGCTACCGCATTCAAAATGATATCAGCTATCCAGGACGACATGGCGGCAATAAAGTCCAAACTCGGCGACACACCCTCTCCAGCTGATGCCCGGGTCGTGGAAGATGATGATGAAGATGACAATGAGGCTTGCAGTACTCAAGAGTGCTGTCAACATCCCCAGCGATAAGGAGACTGTGGTAACAACTGTCGACCACGCCCCGGTCACCACTGCAGCCCGTGATCCTCCACCTACTGCCACGTCCGAAGGGGAGAATGCGGACGAGGCCGCCAACTCTACAAAGACCAGTTTTGTTGACGTTGCCAAAGCTGCCAAAGTTGCTGTAACTGCTGAAGAACGCGAGAGTGAGTTCAAGGAAGTTGAAAGTCATCATTCCAAGAAGAAGAGGAGGTCCTATGCTGATGCTCTTCAATCGTCTGACAACCAACCGTCTGACAAGCAGACCACGAACCAGCTACAGGCTGTCAACAAGACACGCCCCCACCCACAGTTACGCGTTGTACCAAAGTCTGGTAGGAGGTCTGGCAGACATCAGAGTCAAGGTCAAGGTCATAAGATGCACCAAGTCTTCATCAGTCAACTTGACCCCACCACCAGACCCCATCATGTACGGTCCTACATCAAAACCCATGTTAAATTAAATGACAATATCAAGATTGAACAACTAGAAACCAAGTATGATGGTTATGCCTCTTTTAAGATTACATGTCCTGCCAGTTGCAGCAAGAAGTTGCTTGACAAAAATGTGTGGCCATCTGGTTTATACCGCCGACAGTTTTTTGAGAGGAAATGATCAACATGTGACTGTCATTATTGTGTTTGTCATTATACGCATTCAATAGTAGGACCAACCTTAGAATATGTTCATTTAACTGCAAGAATGTAAAAACTTCATCTAATGAGATCTCCAGTTTATGTGATAACCATGACATTGTGTTGTTGCAGGAACACTGGTTATTCAAAAACGAATTGTCTATTCTGAGTAGATTACATGGTGACTTTATAGGACAAGGTGTCTCCTTTATGGATACGGAAGAACGTGTTATTTTAGGTCGCCCCTATGGCGGCGTCGGTATCCTATGGTGGAAGTCACTTGCGAACAGTTGTGTTGTGAAAACTTACGATTGCTTAAGAGTTATAGGTATTGAAGTCAACCTGGGTGACTTTCACTGTCTTATATTATGTGTATATTTCCCCTATGACAATGTTGAAAACTTGGATGAATACTTGCACTGCCTGAGTCTTGTTAAACGTATCACCGAGGACTTTCCAACTCCATATGTGTTCACAATTGGTGACTTCAACGCTAATACAGCACGTTCTAGTTGTTTTGGAAACGAACTGGTGTCTTTTTGTGAGAGTTACTCCCTACACATCTCGGACAGGATTATCCTACCAAGTGATACCTTTACTCATGTTAGCTTGGCCCACGGCTCTACATCATGGCTTGATCACTGTGTGACTACATCCTCAGGCCATGATAATGTATCCAATATCAAAGTTCTGCTTGACTATGTGAGTTCTGATCATGTACCCTTATCCATAGATATTGAGGTATCTAGTGCTGTAAATGCCCCCCGGGAAGCTCCCTCAGCCACAACGAGCAGTAGAACATACAAATGGCGTGATGCCACAGCGTCAGACCTGTCCAGATATAAGAAACTTACTCGTAGGAAACTCTGTAACATCCGTGCTCCTATGGACGCCATCAGGTGTCACGACCGTAATTGTGCGGCACACAGGGACGATATTGACAGGTTCTACAGTGATATTGTTGATGCCCTAAATTACTGTGTGAGTGAATGCATTCCTAGTCACAGTGTGGCCACCCAATATAACGTCACAGGCTGGAATGATGTAGTTAGCGAGGCTCACACAGCTGCCCGGGATGCTTTTTTGTGGTGGAGGAGTAATAGCAAACCACGTTCTGGTCCAATATTTGAAAACATGAAAAATTGCAGGGCTAGGTTCAAATATGCTCTACGAGCATGCAGGCGCAATGAAGAAAGTATCAAATGTGACCAGCTAGCTAATCACATGAGTGAATCAGAATCAGAATCAGAATCAGAATCAGCTTTATTGCCAAGTATATTTACAAGTAAACACACGAGGAATTTGACTTGACATTGGACGCGCACGTTAGGCGCATCCAATGACGCGTCGCCATACAAGGCGCCTGTCAACAGTGGAGGTAAAGAGGGGAAGGGAGGGGGAGGAAAACACAGTAGGAGAGAGAAAAAACATAGTAATCAGAATAACGCTCGTATCAATGAGCCAAATTTTGACTACACAGAAAAAAACCCTCATGCACAATTAACAGGCAGACAATAGATCACACAAACAAGAGTTGAGAGAGGCAGTGTATATGAGTCAGTATATGTGTGTCAGTTCGTGTAATGTTGTGTGCATTTGTGTAGTGTAGGTGTGACAGTTGCTAGTGAACAGCAGAGGGCGCCTCCAGGCAGTAGATAGATGTTAAAGTCATGTGACTTATAAACAAGTCCGGAGTCTGTCTCTTCGCTTGCAAATAAAGGCACATGGACTGTCCCTGAGAAGTTCATCCGCTGAAAACAGCAGCTGTCTGTCGATTGCTTGGGTTAAGAGCCGCTCCTATCACTTATCTTGCAGGAGGAATGTAAATACCGGGCACCAAAGAAGGTCAAATCTGCACAGCACTCAGAGAATAGAATTTCCTCACCCGAGCAATTCTGTGCTTCAGAATTTCCATGTGCAGGCTTAAACATTAACATACTCTGAAGAGCACTAGCGACTTCAAGATGTATTCCACCATCTGAATCTCCATTCAGTTCGCCATGCCGCCTCGTGCCTCCCCAACTAGTCGAATTGGTGAAGGAGCTTGCCTGGATCCGCATTTGAACAGCTCCCATCTTCCTCAATTTTGAAACAAACACCAGGAAACTCCAGAGCCAAAAATAGAATCCTGTGTCGTAGCCAATAGATGTCTTCTGCATCTCCAGTCGAATCATACACTCAGCAGGTTCCAATTCTTGGGCTCCCCCTTGGCCCGATTCTTGTTGAAAAAATAGTGACAATAGCCTGTTTAAGCCGCTACCAAATCCATAATTTCCGTTTAGATTAAGATTCAGCAGACAAGAGCGACTAAACACAGACAAAAACGCAACATTGCAAGCTGGGATCAGAAGGGAAAAGAGAGGATTAGAAAAGGCGTCTGCTCTCTCTCGAAGCCGGAAGTAAAATGTGTGAACTGAACATGGTAGAATTCTGGAAACAAATGAAGGCTATGAGCTCCCACCGGTCTGTCAGATCAAACACTATTGATGGTGTGACTGGTGACGTTAATATTGCTGAAAAGTGGAAATGTCATTATGAAGCTATTTTCAACTCAGTCAAGAATGTTTCAATGAAGGATTCTGTTATGCGTGATATTCGTCTGTACAACGATATGTTTGATGCCTCTGATATTTCTGCTGTTACTCCTGTTGAAGTTGATTCACTGATCAAAGTTCTTAAGAAAGGCAAATCAGCTGGCCCTGACTGTCTCACCAGTGAATGCCCCATCAACGCCAATTTCAACTTGTATATTTTGTTGTCATTGTGTTTTAACTGTATGTTTGTTCATGGTTACATGCCAGACATGTTGATGGACTCTATTATTATTCCTTTGGTGAAAAACAAGTGTGCCAGTCTTTCTGACATGAACAACTACAGACCTATAGCTATTGCTAATGTTATATCTAAACTGTTAGAGGGTTTATTTCTGAACAGAATTGAGGATTATCTGTGGACAAACGACAATCAGTTTGGTTTCAAATCAGCTCTTTCAACTGACAAGGCTGTTTACCTACTCCATGAATTTGTTGACTACTTCAGAAGCCACTCCACTAGTGTTTATGCTACGTTCCTAGATGCTAGCAAAGCTTTTGACAGGATTAACCACTGGGGTTTGTTCAGAAAATTGATCGATCGAGGTGTCCCTATTTACATTGTTAGCATCCTGCTATACTGGTACAGAAGGCAGTCTATGGTTGTTAGATGGGGCAATGTCACCTCATCCAAATTTCATGTGACCAACGGTGTTAAACAAGGTGGTATACTGTCACCCTTGTTGTTTAATGTCTATGTTGATGATCTCAGTATACTGTTGAACAATACTAATGTGGGCGGCTCCTTTAACGGTGCACTGTTAAATCACATTTTCTACGCTGATGACCTCTGTTTGTTAAGTTTATCTACCGCAGCGATGCAACATCTCCTTTCTGTATGTGAAAAATTTGGTAAAAAAATGACATCCTGTTCAACTGTACTAAATCTATGTGTATGGCTTTCAAACCAAAGGGCGTCAATACGTCGAATCCTGTTATGTCACTTTGTGGTAATAGCTTGAACTTTGTCGAAAAAGTCAAATACCTAGGTGTGTGGATTGAATCTGATAAGACCAATGCTGATTGTAACAGGCATCTCAGGAAACTGTACGCTCAAACCAATTTACTGTTGCGTAATTTCCATAGATGTTCTCCTGAAGTCAAATGTATGTTGTTCAAGACCTTCTGTACCTCAATGTACTGCTCGCCGTTATGGTTTAATAGCAATGTTGCTGTTAGGAACAAAATCCGCATTGCATATAATAACTCCCTAAGAAGGCTGTTAGATGTACCACGAAGGTCGAGTGCAAGCAAGCTGTTTGTGTCTGTGAACATTCCGTCTTTTGGAGAATTGATACGTAAGAATGTTTACAGTTTTTTGAGAAGACTGCTGGAATGTAACAATCATCTTATATTAGCAATTGTCAACTTGTCACTCACACTTCATTCCAGCATTTGGAAGTGGTGGCATTCCATTTTACACTGAGCCCATTATGTTTTTTGTTGTTACAAGAGTGCCGAGTGTCTGCTGATCTGTATATACTTTATTTATTTATCTATTTGTAATATGAACCCTGAGTTTGAAATAAACGTTTGAATTGAATTTGAATTGAATAGCAACACTCAGAAGGCAAGAAAAAAAAAAAAAAAACAAGAGCAGCGAGTATACATATGTACATATGAACATAAATATATAGACACACAGTGCGGAGCATTGTAGCTAGATGGAATAAATATATAAATATATAAACACACAGTGCGGAGCATTGTAGCTAGATGGAATAAATATATGAATATATAAACACACAGTGCGGAGTATTGTAGCTAGATAGAATAAATATGTGAATATATAAACACACATACAGTGTGGAGCATTGAAGCTAGATGGAATAAATATATAAACACACATACAGTGTGGAGCATTGAAGCTAGATGGAATAAATATATAAACACACACAGTGCGGAGCATTGTAGCTAGATGGAATAAATATGTAAATATATAAACACACACAGTGCGGAGCATTGTAGCTAGATGGAATAAATATGTAAATATATAAATACACAGTGTGGAGCATTGTCGCTAGATGGAATAAATATATAAACACACACAGTGCGGAGCATTGTAGCTAGATGGAATGAAACAGCATAACCGTCTACTTAGTTATCCTACATGGTATGATTATGTACCCATACATATTGTCACCCTCCGTAGCTACCGGTCTTTTCCTAGTTGTATACCGGAGGGGACCATTGTGTAAGTCTATTGCGTCTTTTGCATTCAATACTATTAGGTTGTCACATCTTTTTGCTATCTCTGTGAGCAGCCCTGCTTAGGTTGTACAGTCTTACAGCCGTAGGTAGGAAGGACCTGTGAAACCTCTTGGTTGTGCACCTAGGATGATGTAGTCTGCTGCTAAATGAGCTCCTCAGTGCATTCAGTGTGTCCTGCATAGGGTGGAACTCGGACTCCAGCAGAGATGACAGTTTAGCCACCATCATTCTCTCTCCCATCTCCTCCACTGGGTCAAAGTCCAGGTCCAGGTCCTGCCCCAGGACAGAGCTAGTTTTCTTGATCAGTTTGTTCAGTCTCTTCCTATCGGCTGCTTTAATGCCACTGCCCCAGCAGACCACTCCTAAAGTGATGGCTGGTGCCACCACCGTGTCGTAGAATGTCTTCAGCAGCGCCCCTTGTACACCAAAAGACCTGAGTCTCCTCAGTAGGAACAGCCTGCGCTGCCCCTTCTTGTAGAGTGCGTCAGTATTGTGTGACCAGTCTAGTTTATTGTTCAGATGAACACCCAGGTACTTGTAGGATGTCACCATTTCGATGTCTGTTCCCTGTATATTTACTGGTGCTGTGAGGGGTTGTCCTTGCCTGCGGCAGTCCACCACCAGCTCCTTAGTTTTCCTCGCGTTGATCTGGAGGCAGTTCCGATGGCACCAGTCCATGTAGTCCTGGATAAGTCCTCTGTACTCAGCTTCATCTCCATTGGAGATGAGGCCAACGATCGCAGAGTCATCAGAGAACTTCTGTAGATGGCAGTGTGTTGTGTTGTGTGAGAAGTCCGCAGTATAAAGGGTGAACAGGAAGGGAGCCAAAACCGTTCCCTGGGGGGCCCCCGTGCTACTGATGATCGTGTTGGACACACAGTCCCGGGTTCTCACAAACTGAGGCCGGTTAGTGAGGTAGTCCAAGATCCATGATGACAGGTGCTGGACGTCAGGGCCACTGGTCTGTAGCTGTTCAGATCTTTGGGGTGGGAAGTCTTTGGTACAGGTACCACACAAGATATTTTCCACAACTGTGGTACCCTCCCCAGCTTCAGGCTCAGGTTGAAGATGTGCTCCACAATCCCACACAGCTGGTCTGCACAGGACTTGAGGAGATTTGCGTTGATGCCGTCCAGTCCCGACGCCTTCCTCGCCTTGATCTTCCTCAGCTCCGTCCTCACCTGGGTCTTAGTGAGGGTCATGGTGGGGGGCTGTGTGTTGGGAGTGGGGGGGTGATGGTGGAGTGGGGAGTGGGCAGCAGGACTTGATGTCTTCAGAGACAGCAGTGGTTGTTGTGCAGTCGGGGGGAGGGCGGTTGGTCAAACTTATTGAAAAACAGATTCCGATTGTTCGCCCACTCCCTGCCCCCCGTGGCCTGGGGGGAGGTATTCTGGAGCCCAGAGATGGTTTTAAGGTTTCTCCAGACCCCACCACCAATGTCGCTCTGTTGCAGCTTGTCCTCCATCTTCTTCCTGGAGCTGTCCTTGCCTTCTCTGATCTTCATCCTCAGCTCCCTCTGTACGGACTTCAGCATCTCCCTGTTCCCCGACCTGAAGATCCTCTTCTTCTCCCTCAGAAGTGTTTTTATCTCAGGGTTGATCCAGGGTTTGTTGTTTGAGCAACACCGTATGGTCTTGATGGGTACGGTGTTGTCCACACAGAAGCTGATGTAGTCCGTGATGGTGTGAGTGAGGCCATCGATGTCCTCACCATGTGGGTCGCAGAGCTGCTCCCAGGCAGTGGTTTCAAAACAGTCCTTTAGAGCGTCCATTGCCTTCTCAGACCATAACTTCACTGTGCGCATGAAAGGAGGTTGTCTGTGCACTAGGGGTTTGTACACCGGCCGGAGATGAACCAAGTTGTGATCCGATCTCCCGAGTGGGGGGAGTGGTGATGAGGTGTATGCCTCCTTAGTGTTTGCGTAGAATAAGTCCAGTGTTTTATTGTCTCTAGTGTGGCATGTGACATACTGGGTGAACTTGGGTAGAATGGGAGACAGTGAAACATGGTTGAAATCGCCTGAGATGAGGAGAAGAGCATCTGGGTGTTCTGTCTGCAGCCTGCCAGTTACTGAGTGGATGACGTCACGCGCTGTCCCAGCGTTCGCCATCAGATTTGCATAAATAACAATGCAGATCACGTGTGAGTATTCCCTCGGGAGATAGGTAGGCCGCATGCTAACAGCTAGCAACTCAATGTCTTTGCTGCAGTGTTGTTGTTTAACAGTGATATGTCCCGGTCTGCACCAGTTGTTATTAACATAGATCATCACTCCACAGCCCCTTGCTTTGCCACTGTCTGGTGTTCGGTCTGCCCGTATCACGTGGAAACCCTCCAGTTCAATGTTAGCATCTGCTGCTAGTTCAGTTAGCCACGTCTCCGTAAACAATAGAAGGCAGCACTCCCGGTATATGCTATCGTAGTGGGAGATAGCCGCTAGCTCATCTAACTTTCCCAATATAGATCGTACATTCCCCATAACAACAGATGGGAGGGTGGGTCTGTACCTTACATTCCTTGGCCGCCATCTTACACCCGCACAACACCCACGTTGTTTTTGCCTTATTTCTCCCTTCATATACATCAAGCCTGCCTTCATGTCTTTATGATGTCATATAGAGTGAGTCCTATGATGTCACTCTATAAAGTCTGTGTGTCTGTGTGTGTGTCTGTCACGATCATAGGACATCATAGGACATCATGTCTGTGTGTGTGTGTGTGTGTGTGTGTGTGTGTGTGTGTGTGTGTGTGTCATGATCATGATCTCAGGCATCATAGGAGTCAACCATGAGTTACTTTTAAACAAATTATCACAATTTTCCCTTCATAAAAATACACAAAATTGGATAAGGTCATACCTCAGTGACAGACAGCAGTGTGTAATTGTAAACAATGTTACATCTCCCTTAAAAGCATGCAGCACGGGTGTACAGCAGGGCTCTATTTTAGGGCCTTTGCTGTTTACATTATATATTAATGATCTCCCATTTGTGTGTAATGCAAATATAATTATGTATGCTGACGACACTGTGGTATATACTCATGGTAAAACGACTGAAGAGGTGACTGAAAAATTAACACAGGAAATGGAGAAAGTCTCACATTGGTTTAGGAATTCTTGTTTAGCCTTAAACGTCAATAAAACTGTGTCAATGTTTTTTTACTAATTGCTACAAATCCAAGAATTCCTGTCATATCTTGATAGAAGGACAAAAAATTAAGAATGTGACTGAATTTAAATATTTAGGTGTTACACTTGACTCAAATTTAAGCTTTAAAAAACACATTAAAAGGATGAGAAGCACGGTCAAATTTAATTGTGCTAATTTTAAACATATCAGAAATTCACTGTCTACTGAAGCATCAAGTATGTATCTAAATGCTATAATAATTCCACATTTTCTTTACTGTATGACCAGTTGGTCACAGGCGTGTAAATCTGCCCTGAGGCCTCTGGAATCATTATACAAATATTCTATCAAGATTCATAACAAGAAAAGACGAACGTTCCATCACTGCCCAATCCTGTCCAAATATAACCTGTTGAGCTTTGAAAATCTAATCATGTATACAAATGTGTGTCTTTTGTTTAAGGTAATCCATAACTCTGCTGCTCCTCCCTTCAAAAGGTTTGTTTCATTAATTTCTGTAAATACATCTCGGACAACTCGATCAACAGCACGCGGCAAGTGCAGGATTCCTAAGCACAAGACAACATTAGCAAATTCAACATTTTCATGTGTGGCTATGCGACAGTGGAACATGTTACCAACGGAGTTACTTGCAGTTACAGACTATCACACATTTTCACACTTGGTGAAAAAACAGTTAATCTCTAAGCAAACCTGTGTCCATAATGTACTGTGATGTAAAGATATTAGAGTGTGTGATGACGACAGTGGGACCAATAAGAGTCAGTGGTTGGATGTGAAAAATTGTTTATATGGATGGAGTTATAAAATGTATTATTGTATGTTTTAGTTCTTGTCAATGTTTTAGGTTCTTATTAATGTTATTAATGTTTGTTTTAGTTTTTAGCAATGCTTGGTTTTAGTTTTTTAATTAATGCTTGGTTTTAGTTTTTTATCAATGCTTACTTGTAGTTTTAGCAAATGTCTGCTTTTGTTAATGCTAACACCAGCCTGCCCAGGGACTACAAGTGGAAATTAGCACTAGTGCTATACCCTGGTACAATGCATCTTTCCTCTTTAAGGTCAATGTACAGTATATTGTACATGTCCCTGCATAAATAAATTTAAAAAAACAAAGAGGCAAACTCAGGTCTTTCTTTGATGAGAGTCTGAATGGCATCACTCAACTTCTGACCAAAATTTTGGCGAAAGATTTAAACACTGTGTCATCTGGGTCATCGGCGCTATGGTCCGTTACCGTGTTGAGTTCCTTGACTGGCCGGCCGTATTCAGTGACTGGGGGCTCTTCCACTTGTAGCCCCGGTCCTACCTCGAGGTCTAGCTGGCTGCATATAGCTTGGTTTTGGCGTGGTTAGCTTATCGGCTAACCTGTCCATATGCACAGAATGGGTCGTTAGCTTCCCAAAGCTCACTACATCACAAAGCCTGCAGGGTCTTGGCCCTCCATGGCACATGATTGGACACCCCTGGTCTAGAGGATCGAATCCTTAATTTCGTTAACCATTAAGTTATTTTTCTCCTTGTTCTTAAAATGTCTGCCACCATTCAACATCTTCATGTTTACATCCACTTCTGTTTGAGCATGCACAGATGTAAAAGAACAAAAGAAAACAGTTTTTAAGGTATACATGGCAAGAATTAACAGCTTATTGAACAACAAACTAGGTGTGTTTTTCAGTTTTCAAATAGAAATAAAGATTAACAGATTATGCTGTGTACGTGATAGTTTGAGCAGTAAGTCACTTTTGAAACGTGATTATAATCAGTTTACTGGTGGACTTGTAAACAGGGTCTGTTAGAATAATTTTGAGCTTAAATTATTCAAAGTCAAAAATCAGGCGGAAAGTTGGATTTATGTATGAATGAATGAATGGATGAATCATTATTTCGGATAGATTAAAAGTAAAGATTAAAAAAAAACCAGAATAATATAACAAAGGGGGAGAAAAATCTAACAAGGTCAAATTAAACAATAACTCCTCTGATCAACATAAGTTATCCGAAATGGGTGATGGCTGAAGCTGCAATTCATAAGAAAAACAAAACAAGCACGATTACAATTCAGAACAAAGCTAAGACAAAACTTGACAAAAAACTAAGCAACAGCACAACACAGACTGGATATGACAATCCTTATGTGATTTTACATGTCATCTTGTATACATGTTTGGAGTATTTCTTCCTTTAGTTTTTGTTTAAATTGTCCAAGCGTTGTACATGATTTTAATTCAGGTCCAAAAGCATTCCACAATCTGACTCCTTGCACTGAAACACAGTGTTGCTTGGTGGTAGTTCTCACTGAAGGTTTTTGAAATATACATGTTCCTCTGAAATAAAATGGTTTCTCCCTGATTTGGAGCAACTTTTGGATATTTGCGGGCAGTGATAGATTCTTCACTTTAAACATTATTACTGCAGTTTTAAAGTCAACCAGATCTTTCAACTTGAGAGCTTTTAATCTAAGAAAAAGTGGGTTTGTTGGTTCCCTGTAAGCAGCTTTGTTTATTATTCTAATAGCTCTTTTCTGAAGCATAAAGACTGGATATATGTGTGTTTTATATGTATTTCCTCATACTTCAGTACATTATGTCATGTATGGGAGTATTAATGAATGATACAAAGTATATAATGTGGGTTGATTCAGCAGACATTTCACTCTGTGTAGTATTGTAATTGATTTAGATATTTTACCTTTAATATAATTAATATGTGACTTCCAACACAGTTTATTATCAATTATTACTTCAAGATGGGGCGCATGCGCACGCAACGACCGGCAGCTGGTGAAAAAAGTCCAACGTCTGTGTCTCTGTTTTTACGCACTTTAATGTGTTTTAACGAAATTCTCTGTGTCGTTTTTGTCCTTAAATATTTGTGGACTATATAACGAAGAGCTCCCTGGTTCCATCAGTATGGATTTCCTCCTCATTTTTGCACTGTTGTTTCTTTCCTACCGGCTCTTTGTCTCTGAGGTAAGCGCAATCACAATCATGCCGGGAAGAATACAGTATTCCAGAGACATGTTACTGCATTTAAACACGGATAATGCAGCATCTGTGAGTGAGTCTGTGCCGCAACTACCGGACTTTATTTTAAGAGATTTTCATGGACACAGCGATGAAAAGAGAGACAAGAGGAGGAAACGCAGAAAGCGTGGAGGTGTAATATTAAGCCTGAGGAGACGTCAGCTTAACATCATTCCTCTTCCTTCCATGATTATGGGGAACGTACAATCCCTGAGAAATAAAGTGGTTGAAATTCAAGGGAATGTACGATATCAGAAGGTCTTCAAGAACTGCTGTGTCATGGCTTACACGGAGATGTGGCTTACGGCGCATGGCCCAGATGTGGACCTGTGGATTGACGGCTTTGGAGCCCCACTTCGCTCGGATCGACAGGAAGAGGAAACGGGGAAATGTCAGGGGGGCGGCGTATGTTTATACATTAATAAACAGTACTGCACATCCATCACGGTCAGAGAGCGCATCTGTACACCCGATGTGGAGCTTCTGTCTGTATCGCTATGCCCCTTTTATCTGCCCCGCGAGTTCCCCAACTTTTCATAACGACTGTGTACATTCACCCGAGAGCGGATGCTGACTCCGCCTACAGCACCGTCTTTGATGTGGTACAGCGGTTGCAGTCGATTTCCCCAGAGGCTCCAAACTTTATTCTTGGGGATTTTAACCATGTTTCTTTAAAGAAGACACTTAAAACACTTTTTAAAGTATGTCTCCTGCCCAAACGGGTGGAAAAAGACATTGGACCTGTGCTATGGATCCATTGAGAAGGCCTATAAATCACTTCCCCTTCCTCCTTTAGGATCCTCAGATCACAACTGTGTACATTTGCTGCCCACATATAAAACTGCTCTCAGAAGAGGCAAGGTGAAGACCAGAGACATAGATGTGTGGACAGAGGATTCAGTGCACTGCCTCCAGGAATGCTTTAACTGTACAGACTGGGAGGTTTTCACACTGTCCTGTGGGGATGATTTGGACTCTTTGGTAGACGTCACATGCTCAAACATGTCTTTCTGTAGAGATACGATCGTTCCACGTAAACATGTCAAAATATATCCCAACAACAAGTCATGGGTTACAAAATCAATTAACCTCTTGCACTCCGGTGTACCGTGAGCGGGCACGTCTCTGCGTCCTAGGGCGCACTGAGAAAAAAAAAAAACCCTGCATTTCCGTTCTTCCACTACAGACACAGCCGCAAACAGAAAGCCTAAGGAGTGTTTTGATTGGTTTAGATGTGATTGACCTCTCATTCGACTAATAAGAGCCTTGAATTGGGTTTCTGAAACCTTGAAGAACCAATGACTGAAAACCTAGCAAGAAGGTCCCGCCTACCAACGGCTGCAAATACAGCGAGCCAATTGAAGCACAGTAGTTCAAAAGCGTGCCTCCCTTGCAAAATTTGTTTTGTGTAAGCTGCTGGGTGACACACACGCGTTCGCCAGTCTTTTTTTCTTACTACTGTTCTTATTTGTTTTGAAAAATCGTTCGCCAAAACCGCAATCATGGAAGCGCAAAACCGCAATAATGGAATTATGGTTTGACCGGGTCGCGTGACCAGAACCACGAGTCCGTAACAAGCGGACCAGCGTCATGTTCCATGTTCGTCTGACAATGAGGAAGAGAAGTTCGCCAGCGACACTGCTGTTGTGGACAGGTAAGTGTTATAAGCTAAATTATTCTTTATCCCTGAAAATTGTAATCAAAATGACTTTTGACCGATCGGTAAATTACAACTGTGCGTAGTAGACCGCGGCACACAGACTGGACACGGTTCGTGCGCCGCGTCCGGACCATGAATGCCACCCCCCCGCTACTCTTCTGTAGCGGATTGCAGATATTATTGCAGATATTTTAGTACAACTGTGCGTAGTACACCGCAGCGCACTGTCACCGCTGTCCATCATGTAGCGATGGGCGATGTCCGTCCTCTGTAGTGGGGGGGGGGGGGTTGTTATCTTCTACATTATAGATATTTTAGTATAATTTTTAGTGCACTGTAGGTTATTTTTTCTTGTAAAAAAAAGCCACACATTTTTTACGTGGCATGCTTCTTTGTGTGTGGGGGCTTGTTTGTTCATTCATTCATGAGTGAATGAATAAACAACCCCCCCCACACACACACACACATCCCTTCACCTTTCATTAGAGCCCAAGATGAAGCTTCTATATTGAATCATTCAAAGTTAAAGACGTTTTTCCAAACTGTGCCATTTGGCACAATTTGGCACAGTTCAAAAACGCCTGGGAACAACCTAAGTATAAAGCTGTGTAATATATTCATTTTTTGTAGTATTGTTACAAAACTTTGACCTCAGCTGGATAACACGTGGTTCTACATTTCTGTTTCATTTTCCAGCCTGGATCTGACAGCTGTGTGTTATTTGCAAGCATTTGTATCCAAAAAAACACCCAGGCCAAATTTATTTTCTTCAAGTTCAGTATGTTTAGATGACTGTTACTCAGTAGCAAGAGCACTTAGAGAGATTAGGACTGTTTTGCCAAAAAATTCAAAGTGTTTTCTTTTAAATGAGACCAACCCCATGAAGATGCTGCAAAGGGTTGAAGAACAGCTTTTGATTTACTTTGGGTACATTATTTTTTGGCGTTTTTAGGGAAATTGACCAGAGTGCAAGGGGTTAAATCCTGCTTACAGAGGACAGCACTTGCCTTTAAACAGGGGTCTGTTTCTGACCTACAGGTTGCCACAAAAGAGCTGAAGTCCGAAATTTTAAGAGCAAAACAGAATTATAAATCAGAGTTGGAAAGCAAGATGGCAACAAAGAAACTTGGTTCAGCCTGGGCCAGTATGAAAACTATTGCAGGCCTTCAGAGCACAGAGCGCAGTAATCGTGTGTTTTTAGATGGTTTTAATTCAGACATAGAGCTGGCTGTAAGGGAAAATAGAAATATTTAATAAATAATAAATATGATCAGGTATGAATTATTTAATTTATATTGATGTATTGGAATCTGAGCTCAAATCTCATTTCATATACATCAGAAAAGTTAATAACACTCGTAAGGGGCACCAGCTTCTATCTTTAAGAAGCAATTTGATCTTTAATTTCACTTTATACCTGTTTAATCACTCAATAAATTAATCAATAATCAGTCTCAAAAATTTTCCGTGAATTCGATACCTGGGCTTGAAACAGACTCGGAATGCAATAAATTCCCAACAACTTCTCTCATTTTTAAACATTTATTAAATGAAATGATTAACAGACATTGCAGTAATTTCCTTAATCACAAAATCAATCTTGTAAATGATAGATTAACAATGTCAATATTTTCGGAAGCAGGGTTAAACTGAGAAATAAATTTCTATCAGTTTGAGTTAACAGATTATAAAAAAAACGCAAATTTATGGAGAAAGTTTGCTAATTATATGACAAAGTCCTAAATTAATCTTAAGAAAATAAAAAACGGAATTTTAATGAAAAGAAGAGTTATGTTAAGGGCTTCTTAATTTGCATCTGATTAGATATACAAATTATTACCAAACCTCAGACGTTAATTCAGCTGTGGAATTAAAGTTTGCAGCTCACGTGTTCCTCGGTCGATGATAGTTCTGTCGTCCGTCCTCAGCCCAAGATTTCGTGGATGTTAGGGGAAATATCTGCCCGCAGATATTTCAGGGTCCACAGTTCGACCTTTAGATTCAAGTGGTCGAAGGGGGCTGGATTCTGGACTGTATGACCCAGAGTTGAAACTGAGTTCTAGCTAGATGGTGCCGATGCTTCTTCAGCGTGTGATGGACAGCTGCGCATTGATTCCTCAGCTGCGTCTTTTCCTCCTGGTAGACAATCAGCTGTAGAGGTTTTCGGGAATAATTAATGATATCTAATCCGATCTCAAATTAAAAAAACAAACTTTCGGACTTTAGATAAAAATAGTAGCTTCTGGTGGGTGCTTGGTCAAGAAAAATATTATAAAATAAAGTCAAGATTAAGTTTACATTAAAATCAAACAAACGGTGGTTTTACAGAAAGTTTAACAAAGAAAAAGTGATGAATAAAAATTGGAGTTTAACTCCGATTAAGAATTGAGCTCAAAGAAATAGGAATTCCTAGGTATTTAAGAGGAAAAGAAAATACAAAGTGACATAAACAAATTACGAGTTATCTGCTCTGTGTTCAGAAAAGCGACGCGTGGTCAGACGGTCCTTTGTTCTTCCTTGCTGTGTGTAGACAATGGAGAAGATCAGAGAGAGGCGAGCCGGACAGAGGATCTGCAAAAGAGTGTCCGGAGCAAAAAAGGGGCTGAAGCAGGAGTCTCTCTCCTTTATATAAGCTCTGTTGAGTTTCGCGGGCTTCCGGCCTGACCGGAATCTCAGCCAATGAGTGTCCTTCGTGGGTGGGCTCGATGAACTTTTAGTCCAATGAGCAAACAGTCTATTGTTTGGAGCGCTTTGGGAGGAAGAGTTGTCATGCAGAGATTGGCTGTTGGAGTCACATGTGATAGAGGCAAAACTTTGATACATACTGGAAGTTAATATTTCCCTTTATGTATTAAACTAAGATAACTTTAGTGATTAATATAAATTATAAGCAGTGCTTCTAAATCATCATGCAGGAATAAACATTCATTTAAAACATTAACATGCATATATATATAAAATCACAGATTAATGCATTTCACACATATTGATTTTCCACATCAAAAACATCAGAGTCCATCTGCATTTTCATAGTTCTGAAAAGAATGAAGGTTTAGAATTGAGTTTGTAATAATGTACTTTAAAGTTCACTGTTTAAATCCAGCACGTCCAGAGTTTAAGGAAATTAGCTGAGTCGTGGATCTGTTGCATGTTTTATGGGGGCAATAAAAGTGAAGCCGGACATTGGGGAAATTCCTTAGGCTGGTTTTAACAAAAGAAGGGGGATTTCAGCTGTGGCCTGGAGGAAGAAAATCCATTTTTTTGTGTTATTCCTGGATGAAACAAAATGTCTTTAAGCAGAAAAATAATTGTTGCTGAGCCAAAGTGAGATGATGCTACAGTCCCCCCTCTGGTATCAATGGTGACGTTGATTCAGCGTTGATAGCAGTCCTAGGCATCAAATCCCAATTTGGCGAGGCTTGATCCAAATGCTGAACTAAAGTTCTGATGTCGATAAGTCTTAAGCTTGTGAACAGTATCTATTCCAAAGTGTAGGTCCTTAAATTTGGTTTTCTGAAAAACTTCTGGAAATTTCAAAAATAATTTTGGCGTGACCAACTATAAACATTGTATAATTGTCTAGGATATGCTAAAGTTCTGTATAAGCCTGTAAAGACTTAAAAATTCTGGGTACAAAAAAAGTGAACTAGGAGTATGTGGGTTTTAACATACTTGATATAAATGTTTTGGGTTTGCTGAAAAAATATCTAGTCAAAATTTCAAAAACTGTTTAAATGTGCATAAAATCTAAATAAAGTATAAAGGATTATTTGTATATACACAAGCATGTATCCAAAAATCTTAGTCAAAAGCAAAAATAAAATTCTTTCATACTTGAGGTAGATTCAGACTAATCAATATTGAGGTGACTCAAGAAGGTTCAAATTGAATTTGTTTAGTTAGACTAAACCATGGTTCCACAGATGTCCAAATCATAGGGTGTTTGAGGCTTTTGTTCAGAAAAACTGAGTGGGCATAGGATGTCGTTATCGTTCTTTGGATGGATGGCAATGAGAAATAAATTTGGATTTACTGCAAAAAGGATATGATGAGAGAGCATATTCATTGTTAAAGCGTTAACTGAAAAGCTAATGTTTCTAGCTACTTCTGAGAGTAACATATACATTGGCTGTGTGTGAGCATAGTCAACCCTTAACACAAAGAGCAAAGAGTTCAAGACCTTGTTGAGTTTGATTGAAGCTTCGGAGCAGGCATTCAAAACCAACACAGTGTCTTGTAAGATTTTGGTAACCATTTGTGGTTCGACACCCTGGCGTTTCGGTTTAGCGGTGTTGACCGAGTTAACAGTGGGCATGCTAAGGTTAACTACAGGCTCTAACGATGGGGCTGTTATCAAGAATCCACCCGAGGATCTTTGACCTTTCGTTTTGGCTTGGCCCAATTCTGATTGGGTAACAGTGGGTGTGATTGCTAGGCAGATGGCTAAACTGATAAACAGGAGGGCCATCATCTTGGTAAACAAAAGTGAGTGGTTTTGGATCTTAATCTTCTTGTTGATCTTTCTTTAGATACCTGGTTGGCAAATGAAAATTCCTCTAAGAGGTGGAATGATTTCTTTTTTCAAACGTTTTCAAACGTTTATTTCAAACTCAGGGTTCATATTACAAATAGATAAATAAATAAAGTATATACAGATCAGCAGACACTCCGTGCTCTTGTAACCACAAAAAACATACAGTAATGGGCTCAGTGTAAAATGGAACGCCACCACTTCCAAATGCTGGAGTGAAGTGTGAGTGACGAGTTGACAATTGCTGATATAAGATGATTGTTACATTCCAGCAGTCTTCTCAAAAAACTGTAAACATTCTTACGTATCAATTCTCCAAAAGACGGAATGTTCACAGACACAAACAACTTGCTTGCACTCGACCTTCGTGGTACATTTAACAACCTTCTTAGGGAGTTATTATATGCAATGCGGATTTTGTTCCTAACAGCAGCATTGCTATTAAACCATAACGGCGAGCAGTACATTGAGGTGCAGAAGGTCTTGAACAGCATACATTTGACTTCAGGAGAACATCTATGGAAATTACGCAACAGTAAATTGGTTTGAGCGTACAGTTTCCTGAGATGCCTGTTACAGTCAGCATTGGTCTTATCAGATTCAATCCACACACCTAGGTATTTGACTTTTTCGACAAAGTTCAAGCTATTACCACAAAGTGACATAACAGGATTCGATGTATTGACACCCTTTGGTTTGAAAGCCATACACATAGATTTAGTGCAGTTGAACAGGATGTCATTTTTTTTACCAAATTTTTCACATACAGAAAGGAGATGTTGCATTGCTGCGGTAGATAAACTTAACAAACAGAGGTCATCAGCGTAGAAAATGTGATTTAACAGTGCACCGTTAAAGGAGCCGCCCACATTAGTATTGTTCAACAGTATACTGAGATCATCGACATAGACATTAAACAACAAGGGTGACAGTATACCACCTTGTTTAACACCGTTGGTCACATGAAATTTGGATGAGGTGACATTGCCCCATCTAACAACCATAGACTGCCTTCTGTACCAGTATAGCAGGATGCTAACAATGTAAATAGGGATACCTCGATCGATCAATTTTCTGAACAAACCCCAGTGGTTAATCCTGTCAAAAGCTTTGCTAGCATCTAGGAACGTAGCATAAACACTAGTGGAGTGGCTTCTGAAGTAGTCAACAAATTCGTGGAGTAGGTAAACAGCCTTGTCAGTTGAAAGAGCTGATTTGAAACCAAACTGATTGTCGTTTGTCCACAAATAATCCTCAATTCTGTTCAGAAATAAACCCTCTAACAGTTTAGATATAACATTAGCAATAGCTATAGGTATGTAGTTGTTCATGTCAGAAAGACTGGCACACTTGTTTTTCACCAAAGGAATAATAACAGAGTCCATCAACATGTCTGGCATGTAACCATGAACAAACATACAGTTAAAACACAATGACAACAAAATACACAAGTTGAAATCGGCGTTGATGAGGCATTCACTGGTGAGACAGTCAGGGCCAGCTGATTTGCCTTTCTTAAGAACTTTGATCAGTGAATCAACTTCAACAGGAGTAACAGCAGAAATATCAGAGGCATCAAACATATCGTTGTACAGACGAATATCATGCATAACAGAATCCTTCATTGAAACATTCTTGACTGAGTTGAAAATAGCTTCATAATGACATTTCCACTTTTCAGCAATATTAACGTCACCACTCACACCATCAATAGTGTTTGATCTGACAGACCGGTGGGAGCTCATAGTCTTCATTTGTTTCCAGAATTCTACCATGTTCAGTTCACTCATGTGATTAGCTAGCTGGTCACATTTGATACTTTCTTCATTGCGCCTGCAAGCTCGTAGAGCATATTTGAACCTAGCCCTGCAATTTTTCATGTTTTCAAATATTGGACCTGGGAAATTACAGAATAGAGCTTAAGAGATTAAACTCTAAACCTTGTGCTTGTTTTTCACCTTTGATGGGAGTTTTAAGATTATTAGCTCAAGCTAATGGTGTTGAATGTCTTGTGTATGCTATTTGGTAATAGTAAGTTGATTGAAGTTTATTAGATTTTACAGGGGTCTTTGAAATTGGTGTAAGGGCTAATTTGGTTTTAATATACCCTTTCCTTCTGGAAGTTTGATGCAGTTAACTAATTGTTTGGAGAAATTTGACTGAGTGCACCTGAGGCTAGTAGTTAGCTACAGTTATTTCTCCGACGTAGGTTTGATTTCAATCTTATTTATGGACTTACTTTGACAGTGTTGTACCCGACAAGTCCCATGGGGTTTTGGTAAAGGTTACTCTGATTTTGGTGAGCCCATTTGAAAATGGGGTCCTGGGTTTGGCACTTGAGTGGCCAAAGTTTGTTGGTGACAATGTGTGGATTCATCCACTTGGGCAGGAATTTAGGAGTGATTTTCCTTTCCTGTAAATTTATTTCAGGTGTCTGCGGTACGAATGTGGGGTGCAAGATCTTGTCCCCCCTTCGCAGTTTGTCATGCGAGAGTTTTTGATCGTTGTACGCTTTCTGTTGTTTAGCGACTCGGTCCGAATGGTTTTGAAATACAGCCTTGGGAGCTTTGTATGTCGTTTTGACGCTTTTGTGTTCTGCAGCTGGAATGTTATAGGCATTGGCAGTCATCACCCCCCTCTGGTTTCGAGGAACTCTGAGCGGTGGCGATGATGGTTCATCGGAAGCATGAACAGGAGTGCCATTGCATAGCTGCAGAGAAGATTGTGTGGCATGAAGTGGTTTCAATTTTGGTATGTTATAGGGTTTAGATGCGGGTAGCGCATGTACCGTTTTATCCAACCGGTGTTTGACGGTTTTATGGATCATTTGGTTGCACGGTTGAGTGACTGGGCGCCTTGCGTTTGCAAAAGTTGGTTTAATTGTTGCAAAAACTTGAGA
Organism: Pholidichthys leucotaenia; assembly: GCA_020510985.1. Classification (NCBI taxonomy): domain Eukaryota; kingdom Metazoa; phylum Chordata; class Actinopteri; order Cichliformes; family Pholidichthyidae; genus Pholidichthys; species Pholidichthys leucotaenia. The sequence continues at coordinate 165,813,897 of CM035843.1, read as the reverse complement.
TTTCAGAGGGTCTAGAGAGCCGGTTGGTGTGGCTCTTGTGACCATGCAGGCCTCATGGGTGGGTGGGTGGGTTTCAAAATGTGACACCACCATAGAATCATGGGTATCAAGGGTTTTAAGAGGGCTGTTTGGGGTTTTCTGCTCGGCCATTGAGTTTTCAAGATCATCTGAGTGTTTGGCTTGACCTTGTATTTGAAGGTGACTTTTGACTTCTCGTGGACAGTACTCACCTTGGTCTTGGCGGTTGCTTTCACTCGGTTGCAGTTGTTCCAACAGTGCTAGTTGTGTGAGACTTGGGGTGTCCAAAGTGTTCAGAACAAAGCACTGTGATTCAGTTGTCCTTGTTGGGTCAAATGGGTGAGGGTGTTGCGTTTGAGCCCATAGTTTGAGGTTCTTGAAATCAATCAGTGGCTCAAAATGGTTCAGTAGGTCTTTGCCAACAAGCAATGGAATGGCGTCAAGTTTGGACACGTAGACCGGATGTGTCAAGGTCATGGGTCCAATGGACATGTTTAGTAGTGATACGCCCAACAGGGTTGTTTTAGTGAGCGCATATGGTCGCACAGCTAATGAACAGGGTTCCAGTTTCAAGTGTTTGTTAGCGCGGTTCGCGGCTACATGTAGTTTGTCAAAAAGGGTGTGTGACATGAGAGTGATGTCAGCAGCGGTGTCTAAAACAGTGTCCTGACACACCATGTCTTCAAGGGTCAGTGGAAGGTAGAATTTCCGTGCCACCCCCCTCTCATTTAAATCGCATAGAAATTGTGGAACCGGCGGTTCAACACAGAATTGCGACATGTTAGAGGAGTGGTCTGTGACCTGTGGTTGGGCTGCCATAACAGCACTGGACTGTGTTGAGTCCTTTGGTCCTTCCTCATTTGCATGAGGGATTTTCTTCTTGCGTTTCCTTCGTTTGGAACGCTTGTTTTGAGTTGGCACAGCTGATATAGCTAGAATGTTAGCAGTTTTATTCTCTTTGTAGTTTTGAATCTCTGCTAGGAGGTGTTGGACAATTTCAATAGCTTCTCTACTGAATGTAGAAGTTTCTTCTTCCTTCCAAGGTTTGTGATAGGTCTCTGCTTCTGAGCTTCTGTGATGGGATGGAGACCATTTGTCGCGGTTACGCGTGTCTTTGTATCGGTATCTGTCATCATGGTAGTCCGTATCGTGTTCTCGTGACCTATCCCGTGGATATGGTCTACGACGGTAGTCGGGTTTTCGTAAAGTTGGTCCAAAGTGATATCCAGAGGACCTAGTGTGGTTTTGACCTTGATGAGGTCGGTTGGAAAAATGCTTCGGCTGTTGATGTACTTGCGGTGTAAGAGGTGGAGAAGAGCGAGGAGCTCCTTCCAACTCCAAGGTGTTAGATGCATCGCTAATAGCTAGCACTGTGGTAGGCTCAGCGTTCTTGTTGCGACTTTGTTGCTGTTTTTGGAATGCATAGTGTGCAAACTCTCTCAGCTGACTTATTGAGTTTGACCTTGGGTTAGCTGTAACTCCTAGGTAATGACTCACAGTGGGATGGAGGTTTTGGATGAAGAGGGTCTTGAAATTGTGGTCTTCTTCCATCCCTGGTGTATTTTGAGATCCAAAATATACAAGTAGGAGTCTCTGGTAGTAGGCTTGTGTTGGCTCTGAGCGTCCTTGCTTCACTGCTAGGGCTGCGGTTAGCCCTGCTTGTAGGCAGTCGTCGGAGAACTCCTTTTCAATGGCTTCGCGGAGCAGCATGTAATCTGCTTTGATGTTTGTCAGCTGTCTGTCTATGAATTTTGATACTGACCTGTTAGATGTTAGTTTAATCAGATAGATGCGATCATCAGTCGTAGCATCAGGATACTTACGCAAGTAGTAATCAATGTCCTGTAAATAGACTTTGGCATCAGGTGAACCCGTAGGTCCTGGATCAAATTTGGTGATATTTCGCGCGATCTTGTCAAGGTCGCGGTCTGAAGGGGCACACGCACGCTGTCCACACGGTCGTCCATATTCGAAACGGGAATCGGGCGAGGGAGCGCGGTGGATGTCCCGGTGTTCATGTCTTTCCTTTAGGAGCAGTTGACATTCCTTGTAGTCCTTCTTCACATTTTCAAGTTGACCTTCAACTCTTCTGAGTTCCTTCTTTGTGTCTTGAAGGGCATCTTCAAGTTCATTGTTGTCTTGATGAAGCACTTCATTGTTACCTATCAACCATTCCTTTTCTGACTCTGCACGGTCCAAATCTTGTACCGCTTCATCCAGTTGGTTTTGAGTTTTGTCATTCTCCTCTTGAGATTGTTCCAAATTTTCCTTCAGTGTCTCGTTCTCTTCTTGGAGAGATAAGATCGTTGTTTGTTGATTTGCTAGCTCGTTCTCGGCTACCTTTAATCTTGCGACTAATGTTAGCGCAAACTTACCTAACACACTGGTGAGGTCCTTGCCTTCTGGTGGTTTTTCAGTGTGTTCATTCAAAAGTTCTTCAGCGAGTTGCTCCAATTCTTCGGGCTGCGTTTCCTTGACCCGTGTTGTGAAGCTAGAAATTAAATTAGAAGTCCATGCTTTCAATGTTGTTTGAAGGTCATCCAGTTTGGTGAATTGGTCGGTTGTCTGATGACTCGTCATGTTTGACCGTTGTTGTTATTTAGCTTTTAAAAAAAAAATTAAACTTGTTGATTCTTAAATTTGTTCAACAAGGTTTAACCTTGAGATTTTTATGTTACAACCGTGATAGTTGAAAGTTCCTTTAGAATTTGTTTCAACTTGTAGGCTTGCAGGATGGGAAATAGAATTTTGAAATTATTTAGAAATGTATTGATGCTTCAAATAATTCGTTCATTGAAACTGTATTGATAAATAAAGTTGAATTGAAATTGGATTGAATTTGTTTCGCAAAACAAAACTGAAATTTCAATTGTGTGGATTGACTTCTTTCCTTTGATTTTCAAGTCTAGTATTGGAATTTGTCATCAACAACTAGCTTTGGGATTTTGCAAAATGTCACTTTGAAAGTGAGGATTTTATTTACAAAAGAAATCCAAAAGCAAAAGAGGCTAAATGCTTTAAAGATTTAGGATTATAAGTTTCCACTTTCTTTTAAAGTTAAGGCTTTCCTTTGGTTTTATTTGTTAAAGCCTATTTTCATTTGAAGCATTTGTAACAGGTTATAGTACTTCCATTATAATTGCACAAGATCTCTGTGTACATTTGGTTGCATACACTGACAGTGAGTATCCTGATAGTAAGCCCCTCCTCTAGCTCCCCTTGTCTGACCGGATTCCCCCTTCCTCCTTCCTGTCTTACATTTGTATGGAAGAGGTAGGTTTGATTCGTTTTAGCCCAAGGTCAGTCCAGTTATTATTTATGTTAATATATGTCATCCATTAGTTTCTTTTATCAGGTTTCATTTACAATCAATATATGTGTATTATTGTGGGGTTCTTTTTGTTGACTAAAGTCTAATTCTGTATTATTTATGTTTTGTGTCACGACATGGATGCTAGTTTTGCTGAGTGCTAGCTGTGACGCTGTTTGGAGGACTCACTGTATTTCATGTTGTCAACAGGTGCGCCATAATTATTATTTCTATTTTAAACATATGTATATCTCTTTTGCCTGTCTTACATTTGTATGGAAGAGTTTTGCTGAGTGCTAGCTGTGACGCTGTTTGGAGGACTCACTGTATTTCATGTTGTTAACAGAAAATAAACAGCAGCAAGTGAATGTTTGGGTCGTCACCTTTAATATAAAAACAAAACACAACGCAGAAGTTTCTCCCCGTTACACATTAAATGTTTAAAATATTTACAAATTAGAAACAAGTGAATTGTTTGAATATTTGGTGTCCTAGGATTTCTTAGGATTGAAGCCAATAGTGATCTTTCTTGATTGTGATCTATAAATTTCTTATTTACAGAATAATCAATGTTTGCACCTTTTTGACTTTTCTTTTAAATCCTGGGAAAAATTTGAAAATTATGGTAGTTGGTTAAGTGTTTTTCTTTTCCTGTAGAGAAAGCATGAATCAGAAACGATACAATGAGTTTAAATAACACCTAGAGCTTCTCTTAAGTGTTAATTGCTTGATGTGGTTTCCTAAATTTGGGAAAGAGGAAAAATTATAAATATTCAATAAGTCTGTAAATTTGTTAAAATGCACAGATTTAATCCTACTTTAATGTTACTCTTGAGTAAACATCAGCATTAGAATCCTTAAACTAAAACTAGGTTTCTGTGGGAAGGGAATCACACCATATCACATTTAAAAACAGCAACATAAGCACACATATAGCTTCAAAGTTTGCAACTTTTTGCTTAAAAGTGTGTAAATATGTTTGCTTTTAGCTTAAAAGATTATAATATGTGGTTATATAAGTGATTAAATATAATAGAGGTGTTTGTATATGTTCCTGCTATAGGTATCTATGCAATGAGTGGGATTTCACCACTGAGAAAAAACTTTCAGAAGCCAACAGGTCCTTTTCCTTTTATTCTTGGCATAAAAGTTTGGATTAGTGTTAAATTTAGTTTATTCCGAATAATATGAATTGCTTTGAAGTTACTTTGAAGACTTAATTTGGTTATAAATCGTCTTTAAAGATTAGAAGTTTAAATACAAATTGCAGTCCCTATGTTTCACCACAAGATGGAGGCAGTTTTCGTCTGCACTTCCAGAAGAGGAAACCCAATGACATCACAAGGAGTCAAGGATCTCTACTCAAAATGGCGGCTACAGGGAACTCTACCTAGACTTAAGATGGCGTCGCTGAGCCAATCTACACATGCGCAGTTTTTTCATGCACAGCTTGACGGTCGCGTGCGTGACTGTGCGTGCACGTGCCACGTGGATGCAGCTCAAGCTTCAGTCCATAAAACCACGCCTTGCTTTCCAAAGGCGGGCAAACTTTGGTCTCCCTAAACTTTATTCAACAAGTTTATACAATGGTTAATTCAATTAAATTCCCCAAGGGTTTGCTTCGCCTGTGGGGTGTTGAAATAACGGGGAAAACAAATAGGATTTCTTCGCTATTTTGCTCCCAGGCCTATTTTAATTATTCAGCGTATAATCACGCTTAAGCATGCATTGAACAACAAAAACTAAAAACTGACTAGAGTGGGGTCTCTTTACCCCCACCTTCTTTTGGTCAGCAGACACACACACACACACACACAGCAGTAATTGGGGGTGAATTCACCCCCTCCCCCTCATGACACAGAGACAGAGACAATAGACTGGCTGCAGACAATTGAACCACCTTTTTTTGTGAGTTAAAATTGACCAAAATCCCACACAGCTTATGTATTAATTTCTTTCTTCCATTCTGAGTCATGTCAAGTTCATCCAGGCCTCACACGGGGCACAAAAATATATGTAAGGGAAAATAGAAATATTTAATAAATAATAAATATGATCAGGTATGAATTATTTAATTTATATTGATGTATTGGAATCTGAGCTCAAATCTCATTTCATATACATCAGAAAAGTTAATAACACTCGTAAGGGGCACCAGCTTCTATCTTTAAGAAGCAATTTTTTTTTTTTTTTGTTACTTATTTGTACCCGTAGGTAGACTTGGTTTGCAGTTTGGTGACAAGCCACCGGCTGCTGGTCGCTGCGTGCGCGAGCGCCCTAAACCTACATGTTTTTGGTGTGCGGGAGGAAACCGGAGAAATCCCGGAGTAAACCCGCGCAACACGGGAAGAACATGCAAACCCCACACAGCTCACTGTTGGTCGGGGGCTGGGATCGAACCCACGATCTCATGATCCCTGCGGTCCCCCGGCCGAGGGTAAAACTGTGCTGCCACAGTGCTAAACCACTGCGCCACCGTGCAGCCAATTTGATCTTTAATTTCACTTTATACCTGTTTAATCACTCAATAAATTAATCAATAATCAGTCTCAAAAATTTTCCGTGAATTCGATACCTGGGCTTGAAACAGACTCGGAATGAAATAAATTCCCAACAACTTCTCTCATGTTTAAACATTTATTAAATGAAATGATTAACAGACATTGCAGTAATTTCCTTAATCACAATCAATCTTGTAAATGATAGATTAACAATATCAATATTTTCGGAACCAGGGTTAAACTGAGAAATGAATTTCTATCAGTTTGAGTTAACAGATTATAAAAAAAATGCAAATTTGTGGAGAAAGTTTGCTAATTATATGACAAAGTCCTAAATTAATCTTAAGAAAATAAAAACAGAATTTTAATGAAAAGAAGAGTTATGTTAAGGGCTTCTTAATTTGCATCTGATTAGATATACAAATTATTACCGGACCTCAGACGTTAATTCAGCAGTGGAATTAAAGTTTGCAGCTCACGTGTTCCTCGGTCGATGATAGTTCTGTCGTCCGTCCTCAGCCCAAGATTTCGTGGATGTTAGGGGAAATATCTGCCCGCAGATATTTCAGGGTCCACAGTTCGACCTTTAGATTCAAGCGGTCGAAGGGGGCTGGATTCTGGACTGTATGACCCAGAGTTGAAACTGAGTTCTAGCCAGATGGTGCCGATGCTTCTTCAGAGTGTGATGGACAGCTGCGCGTTGATTCCTCAGCTGCATCTTTTCTTCCTGGTAGACAAGCAGCTGTAGAGGTTTTCGGGAATAATTAATGATATCTAATCCGATCTCAAATTAAAAAAACAAACTTTTGGACTTTAGATAAAAATAGTAGCTTCTGGTGGGTGCTTGGTCAAGAAAAATATTATAAAATAAAGTCAAGATTAAGTTTACATTAAAATCAAACAAACGGTGGTTTTACAGAAAGTTTAACAAAGAAAAAGTGATGAATAAAAATTGGAGTTTAATTCCGATTAAGAATTGAGCTCAAAGAAATAGGAATTCCTAGGTATTTAAGAGGAAAAGAAAATACAAAGTGACATAAACAAATTATGAGTTATCTGCTCTGTGTTCAGAAAAGCGACGCGTGGTCAGACGGTCCTTTGTTCTTCCTTGCTGTGTGTAGACAATGGAGAAGATCAGAGAGAGGCAAGCCGGACAGAGGATCTGCAAAAGAGTGTCCGGAGCAAAAAAGGGGCTGAAGCAGGAGTCTCTCTCCTTTATATAAGCTCTGTTGAGTTTCGCGGGCTTCCGGCCTGACCGGAATCTCAGCCAATGAGTGTCCTTCGTGGGCGGGCTCGATGAACTTTTAGTCCAATGAACAGTCTATTGTTTGGAGCGCTTTGGGAGGAAGAGTTGTCATGCAGAGATTGGCTGTTGGAGTCACATGTGATAGAGGCAAAACTTTGATACATACTGGAAGTTAATATTTCCCTTTATGTATTAAACTAAGATAACTTTAGTGATTAGTATAAATTATAAGCAGTGCTTCTAAATCAACATGCAGGAATAAACATTCATTTAAAACATTAACATGCATATACTGTATATAAAATCACAGATTAATGCATTTCACACATATTGATTTTCCACATCAAAAACATCAGAGTCCATCTGCATTTTCATAGTTCTGAAAAGAATGAAGGTTTAGAATTGAGTTTGTAATAATGTACTTTAAAGTTCACTGTTTAAATCCAGCACGTCCAGAGTTTAAGGAAATTAGCTGAGTCGTGGATCTGTTGCATGTTTTATGGGGGCAATAAAAGTGAAGCCGGACATTGGGGAAATTCCTTAGGCTGGTTTTAACAAAAGAAGGGGGATTTCAGCTGTGGCCTGGAGGAAGAAAATCCATTTTTTTTGTGTTATTCCTGGATGAAACAAAATGTCTTTAAGCAGAAAAATAATTGCTGCTGAGCCAAAGTGAGATGATGCTACACTGGCTAATGCTCTTAATTATTTTTATGGTCATTTTGATTCCTCTGATTTTAGCACAGAAACCCAAGATTTGAAACAGAAACTCAAAGACAATCAGCACTTTAATAGTGAGGTGCAGGATATTTAAAGGGCATTCTGTGCTGTAAAAGTGAACAAAAGTCAGGGCCCTGATAATATATGTGGGCGATTGGTAAAGTCCTGTGCACATGAATTGAGTCCTGTATTTCACTACATTTTCAATAAGTCCTTACAGACACAACATGTGCCTAAGATCTGGAAAGATGACGTGGTTGTCCCCGTTCCAAAATCCAGCTGTCCTAAAATGGTAAACGACTTTAGACCAGTTGCTATGACTTCAATTTTAATGAAAATTTTTGAAAAACTGGTCAGATGTGAGGTCCTAAAGCAGACTGAGCATGCATTGGATCCTCTGCAGTTTGCCTGTAGGCCTCACAGAGGAGTGGAGGATGCCACTGTCACTCTGTTTAACATGCTTTTTAAACATCTGGATTTTAATGGGACACACGCCAGGCTTTTATTTGTGGACTTTTCCTCCGCCATTAATACAATCCAACCTCATATTTTAGTTGAAAGGCTCCTGCAACAATTTGATTTGAGCAATAATCTGGTGGGTTGGATTCTGGATTTCTTTAACCAACAGGACACAGAGAGTAAGGGTCAATGGTACATTGTCTGACCAAAAGTGCTCTTCTACTGGCTCTCCTCAGGGGTGTGTGTTGTCACCAACCACTACTCTTCATCCTGTACACAAACATGTGTCGGAGCAGACATGACAACAGACACATTATAAAGTACGCTGATGATTCAGTTGTTGTCAAGTCTCCTCCAGGATGGTGAGAGTGGCCACGGCCCAGTAGTTGATGATTTTGTTCACTGGTATGAGGATTCCTACCTGCAGCTGAATACGACAAAAACTAAAGATATGATTATTGACTTTAGGAGGAAAACTCCCAGGCACGAAGTCACCGTACTAAAAGGCCAGACCACTGAATGTGTACAATCCTACAAATATCTTGGGATGATTATTGATAGTAAATTAAACTTTGAAGAGAACTGTGAAAGGGTGTGCAAAAAGGGTCAGCAACATTTGCATTGTTTAAGGAAACTTGCACGCTTCCAAATTGACCGAAACATAATGACAATGTTTTATCGGGCTTTTATTGAATCTGTTTTATCCTTTTCTTTAGTGTCATGGTTTGGTCAGATAAAACTGAAACAGAGGAAATCCTTGGATCAGGTAGTTAGATGGTCCAGTCGTTTGCTTGGTCAGTCACAGCTGAGCCTGACATCCGTGTACACCAGACAGGTACAGAGGATTGCTACCTCCATTTTAAATGATTACTCCCACCCTTTGCACTGCCACTTTCAGCTTCTTCCCTCAAGACGGAGGTTTGCTGTCCCAAAAAGTAAAACCCAGAGCTACAAAAACAGCTTTGTTCCTGCTGCTGTCAGAGAGTTGAACAAGTTGTAACAATATATTGCACATAATTTAGTTATCTATTTATTAATTTCATTTTATATTTACTTATTTTTGTAGGTTTTTTATTTGGGTTCTAAATCTTTTATTGGGTTTTAGACTTTTGAGTTTTTCACCTCTCTGACTAGTCTTTAACTTTTTAATATGACCCTTCTCTCTTATCTCTGGTTTTTCTCTCATCTCTTTGTCTTATATCCTGATTGATGGAGCCTTGAGTATTTTTATCATGTTTATAGTCAGCTTTATGTGTGCCTGAGTTTGTGTTTATGTTGAATGCAATTGTGGTTTGTACATATGGATGTCACCTGACTGCAAAACAAATCTACCTACGGGTACAAATAAAGTAACCTGAACCTGAACCTGAAGAAATTTAGTTTTGGATACCCTTTCAATCTCTACAACATTAACACTGAGTTTAAATACTAAGTTGTTGTGATGGTTGTTAAAAACTATAAATTTTGTCTTACTTAAACTGAGCGTTAATTTGTTTGAATCAAACCACAGTTTAAGCTTTCCTAATTCCTTTCCGAGTGTATCCAAAAGTTGTTCCAAATTGCTTCCACTGCATAATAAATTAGTGTCATCGGCAAACAATATTAAATCCATTTTTTCCGAAACTTTACATATATCATTTATATACATATTGAATAACAGTGGCCCCAAAACTGAACCCTGTGGGACTCCACAAGTAACCTTCAGTAACTGAGTTTTTGTTACCAACACATACATACTGATATCTATTCTTTAAGTAACTACATAACCATGACAGTGCTACCCCTCTAATACCACAATTTTGTAGTTACTTTAATAATAAATTATGATCCACTGCATCAAATGCTTTTTTTAAGATCCAGGAACACCCCAACTGAATACTCTTTATTTTCAACGGCAGTGTCATGCTGCAGTCCTCGCGGACTGCAATAAGGTGCTATAGGCCACTGATGAGTTTGCATAATTTATTAAAGGAAGACGAATGACAAAATAATGAGCCACGAGGGGCAAAAACACAACTAAGACTAAGATTTAAACACAAGATGCAGAGTCTCAGGAATGCACTTACAGAGAGATGAACAAGAAGTGAATATTCGATGGAGGTTGGACAAGGGAATGTTTGACAAGGTTGCAGCCCGGAGTAACCTGAGCTGCTCCCTTAAATATGACTTCACAGATTACTCAGCTGATGAGACTGTCATCAGCTGATTGATTACCAGCCATCCCTGCGGAGCGCAGCTCTGACAGCCGGAAGCCCTGCCGGGACGCTGTCACAATAAGAGCCCGAAGGCCCTGTGGTAAACCAGAACAGAGAACAGAGAACTACTGGACGCACTCGGACCAGAACATTAGCCCCCGTTTGCAAGGCGAATTCCTGGCACCATGTAACATCGAAACCCCCCACCCACCCAGAGGGTCAACAGGACCACCCCCAGGGAGGGAGGCGGGGAAAAGGCCAGGGGGGCAAGAATCAAAGCTCATAATCAGGGGGAGAAAAAAAAAACTCCAACCAGAACATGGCAACCAGTACAGAGGCAAGAGAAAAAAGAAAAACACGTCCACACACTGTAAACCCCATGAGGAGAAGATCACAGAAAAACTCAAAATGACCACAAGCAGAACCTCAAAGGAAACAGGATCTTAAATACAGGCACAAAATTGCAGCATGTCCCATAATACCAGGGGAAAAAAACTCCAGCCGCAAAGCAGCGATACATACAGTTCAGTGTATAATTACCACACGAGAGGAGAAAGAGAAAAAAAAAAACAAAAACAAACACACGCTACTGGGCGGTGACATACAACAGTCCAATAAAGATAAATAAACGGCACAGGCAACACAGAAAACGACCCTCAGATTACAGAGGAGAGGGAAAAAATAACACACGCAAAAAAGCGGCGATAAACACAGTTCAAAATAGTCCAAGACCCCACACACAAAAGCATCCCGAATCATACAGAGGAGGGGGGGGGGAAGGGATGATGACAGGCAGAACACAATGGAGTAAAAAACCACAAGTTCAGGTGATCTGCCTGCGTCTAGAGTCCAGATCACTAACAGGGGAAAAAGGATCAGTTTGGACGGCCTACCCCAGTCCCAGGCCCGGAGGAGCAGAACCTCCGGCGGCCGGACCAGGTCACCAAACAGAAAGTTCAGTTTGTCGGGTGGCCGACCCAGAACGCCAAACCGGCGAAACAGTTTCCCGGGCAGCCGATCCGTGTCATCTGGCCACCAAGACCACAGGGGAGAACTCGGAGACGGCCTCCCTATGGCGAGGAGCGGCGAGGGAGAGCCAAGCCAGTCACGGAGAATCCCCGTGGCACCCGATGGAGGGAAAGAGGAAACGGGGAAGAAACGAGGGGCCAGTCCAGCTACGATCAGCGGAGGATCTGCAGCTCCACCTCCGAACTTCACTGGAATAGGCACTGTTCTCCTGTCGGATCCCAAGTGAGCCCGAGCTGCACCCACGATGGACCCTAACTGGGTCGCAGCTGCACCCACGATGGACCCCGACTGGGTCGAAACAGCACCAGGGATGGCTTCCAACCCCGAGCCCGGAACCTCCGGAACAGAAACCAGGACTGATTCATCACCGACGACCCTGGGAGAAGGCTCAGGAGAGGGAAAAGAACCGGAATCAGGATCACCGGCAGCGACAGAACCCGGCAAGACAAGCTCGGATGCAGCAGATGGCTGCACCCAGCTCGTCTCCCGAGAGACAGGCAAAAATGCTCCAGAGTAGAAAGGAGGAAGACAAAATAGAGCACTTGCCTGATCTCGAGTTCTGTCGCTGTCCCGGATTTCAATGATCCGGGTTCAGACTGAAGAAGGTTGTCATCTGGTTCCTACTTGGCTACTGCGGGCTCCGCAGCTGGCATAATGGAGTCCACAGTCTGGAGATTCCCTGACGCAGATGTCCACGCCGAGGGCCTGCACGGCGTGATAGCATGGGCTCCATGACCTGCCAGATCGGACTGTCCCTCCGTGGAGACCCAGGGATGCTTGCTCGTTGGCGCAGGCTCCAATCTGCAGTCCGCCCTCCTCCTTTGCCCACGACGTGGCTGCAGGGCTGGAACCAGGCTCTCTAGGCCCGCAGGCTTCCTGCTAGTCCAGCGGCGTAGTCCTGGTGCCAAGGAACACTCAGGGGAAGGAGACACAAAGGTGGCAGGCTCAAAATTAATTTCTGCAGCAGGTGGAGGGAGCTCGGGGGACTGTGAACCCCGAACTCCACCCCCAGGAATCAAACAAGGCAATTCACCCAGTGAAGGAAAAGAATGAAGAGACACTTGCCTGATCCTCTGAGGACCCATAGAACCTGCTGCAGTGGACTTGGTTCTTCCCTTCCCCCGCTGGATGGACATGGAGGACCCCCCGGGAAGACAAAGAGGAGCCTCACGCACTGGATCAGGAACGGGAGCAGCCGGAGACGGACTCGTGGAGTTCACAGCAGCTGGACGGGGCATCAAGGAAGGTGGAGGAACAGCCGAGGCGAACTGGAATCGAGGAGCTGACGGAAAAGCGGGGACTGATGACCCGGAGGCGGAGGCAGCTGTCTTACTCCTCCGACGAGACACGGAGACTGCAGCTGGCTGGGAGACGGAGTTCATGCGGCTACCCGGAACTGGATCCGGACGGGGTTCTCGCTGAGGCTTGCAGTCAGCATGGAGACGACGTTTACCAGCAGAGGGCGAGGCGAAGGTGAGATTAGGGAAACCCCGCTCCTGCGTGGAAACAGAGGTGAGCAGGTCAGCATATTTGGGGTAATCATTCAGTTCTGGATTCCTCTCCACCAGCCTGACTGCCGCCGTCACATGCTTCATAATCTGTGTAGGATGGTAGGCGGAGCGAGCAGCAGCCACTCGGTCCCGAATGAAAATCGCTGTCAACCATAAATCCTCCGAGGGAATCCCGACTGACGTCTCACTCCATTGGGGATGCCCTCTAGATGGTGCAAACTCCTGGACAGGATGAGGGACAGGAATGGGATCCCGAAGTGAGGAGTGAGGATGCCTCCTCTTCGGCTTCCTGCCGGAGTTTCCCTCCAGCCCACGGAGCTTCTCCTGTTTAGCAGAGATGTCCGCCATCCTCGCTACGCTAACCACCCTGAAATCACAGCGAGGATGGCAGTTAATGATCGCCTCAGCAAGGTCCAGGTACCAGCGTGCATCACTGGGAGTGTCGTAAAGGCGAGCAGTGAAAAGGATGCCATCAATATCATCGAGGGCCTTCACCAGCTCGTAGCCCAGGCTCCTAGCATAGCCCTTGAGTGGCGTCATCTCCCAGCACACTGGTACGCTGAACAGGGAAAAAGTCCAATTAAGCACTAACTCACAGTGACTGTCATCTCAGTCTGGCTGCGACCTACTGTCATGCTGCGGTCCTTGCGGACCGCAAATAAGACACTATAGGCCACCGATGAGTTTGCATAATTTATTAAAGGAAGACGAATGACAAAATAATGAGCCACGAGAGGCAAAAACACAACTAAGGCTAAGATTTAAACACAAGATACGGAGTCTCAGGAATGCACTTACAGAGAGATGAACAAGATATGAATCTTCAATGGAGGTTGGACAAGGGAATGTTTGACGAGGTCGCAGCCCAGAGTAACCTGAGCTGCTCCCTTAAATAGGACTTCACAGATTACTCAGCTGATGAAAATGTCATCAGCTGATTGATTACCAGCTATCCCTGCGGAGCGCAGCTCTGACAGCCGGAAGCCCCGCCGGGACGCTGTCACAATAAGAGCCCAAAGGCCCTGTGGTAAATCAGAACAGAGAACTACTGGACAACCCGAGTGCGGACAGAGTCAGCACTCGGACCATGACAGGCAGTCGATATTTTTTTTCTATAAATTCCATTAGAGTAAATGCAGTTGTCCTCTTGTGTCTGAACCCATATTGCTGCTCACACAATAAATTATTCTTCATTATGAAGTTGTCAATTCTCTCACAGAATATTTTTTCAAGTATCTTGGAAAATTGTGGTAATAGTGAAATTGGTCTATAGTTTGAAAATTCCCCTCAGTCACCCGTCTTGTATATCGAAATTACTTTAGCTATTTTCATTGCATTGGGAAATATACCTGTTTGGAGAGACAGGTTACAAATATACGTCAGTGGTTTCATTAAGCATTCAATAATAGTTTTGATTAAGAGCATGTCAATACCATCACTGTCCATAGATGTTTTACTTTTAAACGATTCAACAATTTCAATGACCTCTCTCTCGTCTGTGTTCTTTATGAAAATGGAGTCTTTTATAGCAGTGTTTTTGCTTATTGTATCACCTGTAGATGCAGTAATGGGTATTTCTCGGGCCAAATTAGGACCAATGTTAACAAAAAAGTTATTAAATTCATCTGCAGGTGAGACTGCATTCACATTCGGAGTTGTTTTATTATTATTTTTTTTTTGAAAGATTGGTTAGGTAGCTTGTATTTCTGTTTTTATTTCCAAGAATATTGTTAAGTATTGCCCATGTATTTTTAATATTGTCTCTGTTTTTCTCCAGTTCTTTACTGTAATAGTCTCTTTTACTACATCTCATTATATATGTTAACTTATTTTTGTATGTTTTATACCGCTGCTCTGCTTCTTTTGTCCTTTTCTTTAGAAAAGCTTTATATAATAACTTTTTCTTTTTACACACCTTTTCTAATCCTTTGGTTAACCATGGCTTGTCAACAAATTTATGTTTTAGCTTTTTCTTTACTAATGGACAATTTTTTTTTTTCATAAAGAGTGGTTACAATGTTCATAAATGTGTCATAGGCTTCATTTACAACTGATGCATGGACTTTTGTCCAGTCTTGCTTCAGCAAGTCTTCTTTAAAAGAACTGATTGCATTTTGTGATTTGTATCTGAAAGATTTTAAAGGTTTTTTTTGTTTTTTTTTTCTGTATTGGCCCCGGTGTGGCCATGGATAAGTGCAAAGACTAGCAAATGGTCACTTATATCATTTATCAATAATCCACTTTCTATTTTCTTATCAATAATATTAACAAACAGGTTATCAATAAGTGTAGCAGTGTGAACTGTGATTCTACTGGGATGTGTTATTGTGGGATATAGACTCATACTGTACATCAAATTCATGCTCTGTAATTACATTTTGTTGAAATGGATTTAATAAATCAATGTTGAAATCTCCACAAATTACAACCATTTTCTTACTAGTAATATTATTGTACAGCTTGACTAATTTATCTCTGAATGTCTCAATGCAAGTTCCCGACATTCTATATATACAACTTATAATTAGATTTTTTGTTTTATCTTTGTCAATCTCAACAGTAACACATTCCAGAATCCCTGGTAGTGCAAAGCGGCATTCCATTTACAAGCTTACACCTATACAGGTCATCAATATGCAGTGCAACACCACCACCCTTTTTTCTGAGATCTGTTAATATGAAACATTTGATATCCCTCTATTGCCATCAGAGGAGCCTGCTCTTCATTAAGCCAAGTTTCAGAGACTGTGATAGCTGTAAATTTTCTGTCTAGTTGTTTTAAATAGTCCTGAATATAACATGTACATTTAAGTAAAGTAAAATGTACATACATTTTAAGGAATTTCCCCATTGTGGGACTAATAAAGGCTTATCTTGTCTTATTACAAAAATATATGAGGTGTCACCCCAATGGCCACTTAGGGGGAGAGATTACAAAGCATGGCATTACACACCTAGAATTTCTAAAGGATCCATTTCTTTAGGTCTGATATATATATAGGTAGGAGAAAGGAGGATAAGGATAAGGGAAGGGACAGAACGGGACAGTCTTGATAATAAAAGCTTATCCAGGCAGACGTCACACTCTGGAGACAAGAATGTAATTCTAACAGAATGTCCATAAAACACTAATCTATATAAGCTGAGGAGTTCCTGTGCATTCCTGTGACCCGAAACAGGACATGTCAAAGAGATTATAAAAAGTGGCTTAGATCATTCCTTATGCATGTACTGATCCCGTACTGATCTTCAGTCTGAAGTCTCTGAAATTGCTCACAGAAACATGCCAAGAATATATGAACTTATCCTATATGGAATGCACATATAAACATTCAACATGGCATATGAAAGGTATGATATTTCTCAAATATAATAATACATTATTAATATCAATAATAACGTAGATAATATGGAATTTTTCTATCAGGGTCAAATAGAGTGCCCCCTACAGAGCTGTCTAATGAAAACATCATTACTGATGATTTGGATAACAGCAGTTTATTAAGGACAAACCAGCCATTTATTTCCTACATTGTTTAAGAAAGACTTATCCAGCCAACACTGCTCCAATCTTGAAACACATCACTCTATAAATTCAAGCAATCTCTGTCTGTCTGTAACGATCATAGAACATCAT
The DNA here is from genome assembly GCA_020510985.1 of Pholidichthys leucotaenia. Taxonomy (NCBI): domain Eukaryota; kingdom Metazoa; phylum Chordata; class Actinopteri; order Cichliformes; family Pholidichthyidae; genus Pholidichthys; species Pholidichthys leucotaenia. The sequence continues at coordinate 165,797,274 of CM035843.1, read as the reverse complement.
ACAGCCGTGGACAAAATTGTTGGTACCCCTCTGTTAATGAAAGAAAAACCTACAATGGTCACAGAAATAACTTGAATCTGACAAAAGTGGAAATAAATAAAAATTCTATGAAAATTAAGCAATGAAAATCAAACAATGCTTTTGAATTGTGGTTCAACAGAATTATTTTAAAAAACAAACTCATGAAACAGGCCTGGACAAAAATGGTGGTGCCCTTAACTTAATATTTTGTTGCACAACCTTTTGAGGCAATTCAATTCAATTCAATTCAATTCAATTCAATTCAACTTTATTTATATAGCACAATTTCACAACAACAGTCATCTCATAGCACTATCAACTGTAGGGGGGGAACCCCCACAGTTGCAGAAAGACCCCAGCAATCAGGCGATCCCCTGTGAGCAAGCACTTGGCGACGGTGGAGAGGAAAAACTCCCCTTTAACAGGAAGAAACCTCCAGCAGAACCAGGCTCAGGGAGGGGCAGTCATCTGCTGCGACTGGCTGGGGGGTGAGGGGATAGAGAAGAAGAAAAGAACAGACATGTAGAGAGCAAACAGCACGATGGGGACTCAATCTATGGGAGAGAACAAACAGATGTTAATGACCAGCAAAAAAAAAATATTTCATAGAGAGTGAGGAAAGGAGTGAGGCCCAGTGCATTACTGGAGGTCCCCCGGCTGACTAAACCTATTAGCAGCATAACTAAGGGAGGGTTCAGAAACACATGATCCCTCCCTAATTGTAGGCTATATCAAAAAGGTAGGTTTTAGCCCTGTTCTTAAAAACAGAGATCGAGTCTGACTCCCGAATCCAGATTGGCAGCTGATTCCACAGGAGAGGAGCTTGATAACTGAAGGCTCTGCCTCCCATTGTACTTTTGGAGATTCTAGGTATTACAAGTAATCCTGCATTTTAGGAGCGTAGTGCTCTGTTAGGATAATACGGTAGTATCAGATCTTTTAAATAAAAAGGAGCCTGATTGTTTAGAGCTTTGTAAGTAAGAAGAAGGATTTTAAACTTAATTCTAAACTCTATGGGAAGCCAATGAAGGGAGGCCAGAACCGGAGAGATATGATCTCTCTTTCTAGTACCTGTTAAAACTCTTGCTGCAGCATTTTGGATCAGCTGAAGACTTTTTAAAGATGTTTTAGGACAGCCTGATAATAAAGAATTACAATAATCTAATCTCGAGCTAACAAAAGCGTGGATCAGTTTCTCAGCATCACTCTGAGACAAGATGCTCCTAATCTTGGCAATATTACGCAAATGATAGAAGGCAGTCTTAGAAACAAATTTAATATGTGAATTGAAGGACAAATCCTGATCATAAATAACTCCAAGGTTCCTCACAGAGCTATTAAGAGAAAGAGTAACTGCATCCAAACTGAAAGTTTGATTTGGAAAGGAATTTCTAAGGTTTTTTGGACCAACAAGAATGACTTCAGTCTTATCTGAATTTAATAGCAGGAAATTACAAGTCATCCAAGCTTTGATTTCCTTAAGACAGGCTTCTAACTTGGCTAATTGATTACTATCATCTGGCTTCATTGACAGGTATAATTGTGTGTCATCTGCATAACAATGAAAATGTATACAGTGCTTTCTAATAATGTTGCCTAACGGAAGCATATATAAACTAAAAAGAGTAGGGCCTAGCACAGATCCCTGTGGAACTCCATGACTAAGCTTTGAGTTGAAAGAAAACTCATTATTTACATGAACAAACTGGAACCTATCAGATAAATAAGATCTAAACCATTGCAACGAAGTTCCATTAAGTCCAACATAGTGTTCTAATCTATCAAGTAGAATATTATGATCGATAGTATCAAAAGCTGCTCTAAGGTCTAAAAGGACAAGTACAGAAACTAGTCCATTATAAGATGCAATGAGGAGGTCGTTAGTGACCTTCGCTAAGGCTGTTTCAGTACTATGATGGATTCTAAACCCAGATTGAAACTCTTCAAGTAAACCATTTCTCTGCAGGTGGTCAAATAATTGCGTAGCAACAACTCTTTCTAAGATTTTTGAAATGAAAGGGAGATTAGAGATTGGTCTATAGTTAGCTAAAGCTCCTGGATCTAGCGTTGGCTTTTTGAGTAAGGGTTTAATTACAGCCGTTTTAAAAGCCTGTGGTACATGGCCTAAAGTTAATGAAGAATTGATTATATGAAGAATAAAGCTACCAATAATTGGGAAGACTTCTTTAAATAACCTGGTAGGAATAGGGTCTAAAAGACAAGTTGAAGGTTTGGATGAGGAAACTATTTTGTCTAACTCACAAAGGTCGATTGGAGTAAACTCATCAAGACAGAGATCAATAGAAGGAGTTGTAGTAGTTACAGTATTTAAGTTAACTGTGGGAAGAATCTGATTGATTTTATCTCTGATGGATGAAATTTTATTATTGAAAAAGTTCATAAAGTCCTGACTAGTAAGCTCTAAGGGAATGCTAGGATTGACATAGTCCTAACTCTTTGTCAACCTGGCTACAGTACTGAAAAGAAACCTGGGATTATTCTTGTTCTCTTCTATTAATGCAGAGTAATAACTCGTTCTAGCTTTTCTAAGAGATTTTTTATAAATTAAAAGATGATTTCTCCAAGCTAAATAGATTTCATCTAAATTAGTAGAGCGCCATTTTCTTTCTAATTGACAAGTCTTCTGTTTTAAGGTACGAGTTTCTGTGTTGAACCAAGGAGTTAGAAATCTCTGATTAGACTTTTTCTTTTTTAAGGGGGCCACCAAGTCTACAGTCTGATGCAGAGAAGCTGAAACACTATCCACCATGTTATCAATTACAGAAGGAGCAAGCTGTCTATAGCTTATTTCTGTTGTGTTGACACATGACATAGAGGAAACAATCTGCATAAATTTGGAAACAGCATCATCTGAGAGGCATCTACTGTAATAATATTTTTCTTTAGGAGCCAAATAGTCAGAAATAGTAAAATCAAAGGTTAACAGACAATGGTCTGACAGTACAGGGTTATGAGGAGACACTACAAGATTTTCTATTTCTATGCCATATGTCAAAACAAGGTCCAATGTATGGTGGAGGTAATGAGTAGAATTTCCTACTTTCTGAGAACCCAATCGAGTCTAATATTGAATTGAATGCCACATTAAGGCAGTCACTATCTACATCCACATGTATATTAAAGTCCCCTACTATAATTATTCTATCAGATTTCAGCACTAAATCAGCTAAGAAATCAGCAAATTCGGATAAAAATTCTGAGTAGGTTGATGGGGGACGATAAACTATGGCAAATAAAATTGGGTTTAACCTAAAATTGCTAAAGTGCCCAATACTGAGGACCAGGGCCTCAAAGGAATTATAACATGTTTTTTGCTTTACATTAACTAGTAATTTGGAATGGTAAATTGTTGCTACTCCTCCTCCACGACCAGAACTTCTGGGATTTTGACAGTTTAAATAACCAGAGGAAGTTGATTCATTTAAACCAACATAATCCTCTTGTCCTAACCAAGTCTCTGTAAGGGAAATTAAATCAATCTGATGATCAATTAACAAATCATGGACTAACAGAGACTTGGGAGTTAGAGACCTAATATTTAATAAACCACATTTAATTTTTAAATTATGAGGAGGAGCAGAGGCCAAATCATTCAATTTAGAGGCTTTATGTTTAATTTAAGTTTTACCAATATTTTGCTTTATCACTTTGGGATGCTTATACATTATATTTTTTTTCACTTTGGAGGGAGCAGACAACGATTCTCTGACGGGGAAGACAGGGGCTAAGCTTAGGGGTGGCAGATGAAGAGGAGCTGCAGAGAGGCGTGTAAGACTGCGACTCTGCTTCCTGGTCCCAACTCTGAGTAGTCATGGTTTTGGAAATTTGGATAAAAAAGATGCCAGATTGTTAGATAAATGAGAAGCACCATCCAAAGTGGGATGAATGCCGTCTCGTCTCATAAGACCAGGTTTTCCCCAAAAAGAGCTCCAATTGTCAATGTAGCCCACGTCATTTTTAGGACACCACACAGACAGCCAGTGGTTCAAGGATGACGAGCGGCTAAACATGTCATCACTGGTCAGATTGGGGAGGGGCCCAGAAAATACTACAGTGGCAGACATCGTTTTTGCAAAGTCACACACCGATTCTATATTAAGTTTCGTGACTTCCGACTGCCGGAGACGGATGTCATTAATGCTGGCGTGAATAACAATTGTGGAATATTTACAGTTTCTTTTAGCCAGCATTTTCAAATTTGACTCAATGTCGCCTGCTCTGGCCCCAGGAATGCATTGGACTATGGCCGCTGGAGTCTCTAGGTTCACGTTTCTGACTACAGAGTCGCCAATGATCAGAGTTTTTTCCTCAGCGGGTGTGTCGCTGAGCGGGGAAAAATGATTAGAAACGTGAACAGGTTGGTGGTGTACCGGGGCTTTGCGACTAGGCTTCCTTCTCACCGTCACCCACCCAGTCTCCTCGCTGCTGAGGAGAGCCGAGGGACCGCTGACAGTGGGACCTAAGCTAGCTAGCTCCGCTGCAGCTAATGGGCATCCGTCAAGATTAACTGGCGCAGACGGTGTTTCAATGCAGCAGAGCCGGGATTCCAAATCAGACAACCTCGCCTCGAGCGCCTCAAAAAGACAACATTTATTACATTTACCGTTATCGCTAAAAGAGGCAGAGGTGTAGCTAAACATCTGACAGAGAGAGCACACCAGAGGAGGAGAGGAAAGAGCGCTAGTAGCCATAGCTAGTGGCTAGAGAGCAACCACACAGGCAAACCACACAGGCAGACAGCAAAACAGGAAGTGACGATACGTTACCACAAGGAAGTGACGATCACCACGATCACTACAATCAAACGATCACTACAATCAAACGATTTCTGTAACTGTCAATAAGACATCTGCACCTCTCAGCAGGTATTTTGGCCCACTCCTCATGAGCAAACTGCTACAGTTGTCTCAGGTTTGAAGGGTGCCTTCTCCAGGACAGCATGTTTCAGCTTCTTCCACAGATGTTCAGTAGGATTTAGATCAGGGCTCATAGAAGGCCACTTTACAATAGTCCAATATTTCGCTCTTAGCCATTCTTGGGTGTTTTTAGCTGTGTGTTTTGGGTCATTATCCTGTTGCAAGACCCATGACCTGCGACTGAGACCAAGCTGTCTGACACTGGGCAGCACATTTCTCTCTAGAATATCTTGATAGTCTTGGAATTTCATTGTACCCTGCACAGATTCAAGACACCCTGTGCCAGATGCAGCAAAGCAGCCCCAGAACATAACAGAACCTCCTCCATGTTTCACAGTAGGGACAGTGTTCTTTTCTTGGTATGCTTCATTTTTGCATCTGTGAACATAGTGCTGATGTGCCTTGCCAAAAAGTTCCAGTTCTGTCTTGTCTGTCCATAGGACATTCTCCCAGAAGCTTTGTGGCTTGTCAAGATTCAGTTTGGCAAATTCCAGTCTGGCTTTTTTATGATTTGTTTTCAACAGTGGTGTCCTCCTTGATCGTCACTCATGAAGTCTGCTTTGGCTCAAACAACGACGGATGGTGCGATTTGACACTGATGTACCTTGACCTTGGAGTTCACCACGAATGTGTTTAGAGGTTGTTCTGGGCTCTTTTGTTACCAGTCGTATTATCCATCTCTTCCATATTTCATCAAGTTTCCTCCTGCGGCCACGTCCAGGGAGGTTGGCTACAGTCCCGTGGATCTTAAATTTCTGAATAATACAGTATGTGCAACTGTAGTCACAGGAACATCAAGCTGCTTGGAGATGGTCTTATAGCCTTTACCTTTAACATGCTTGTCTATAATTTTCTTTCTAATCTCCTGAGACAACTCTTTCCTTTGCTTCCTCTGGTCCATGTTTAGTGTGTTACACACCATGTCAACAAACAGCACAGTGATGACTTGTCACCCTTTAAATAGGCCGACTAACTGATTACAAGTTTTTAGACACCTGTGATGTTAACTAGAGGACATATCTTGGTTGAACATGTCCCTATGGTCACATTATTTTCAATCTTTTCTAGAGGTACCATCATTTTTGTCCAGGCCTGTTTCATGAGTTTGTTTTTTAAAATAATTCTGTTGAACCACAATTCAAAAGCAGTGTCTGATTTTCATTGGTTAATTTTCATAGAATTTTTATTTATTACCACTTTTGTCAGATTCAAGTTATTTTTGTGACCATTGTGGGTTTTTCTTTCATTAACAGAGGGATACCAACAATTTTGTTCACGTGTGTAGGATGGCCTATGATGTCTGCCTGATGTCCTATGACGATCCTATGATCTCAGCCATCATAGGACTCGTGAGGCCGTCATATAGGCGATGCCGTCATATAGACAATAGGACTGGCTACCTATGATGTAGTGTCCTATGATGCCTGCCTTGATGTCTTTATCATGTCATACAGACCATCGCTCGTGAAAAGATAAGATAAGATAAGATAAGCCTTTATTAATCCCACGATGGGGAAATTCCAGGATTGCAACAGCACAGGGATAGCAACACTCAGAGCAACAATCAGAAGGCAAGAGAAAAACAACAGCAGCGAGTATACATATGTACATATACTGTATATATACGTATATATATACACTACCGTTCAAAAGTTTGGGGTCACTTAGAAATTTCCTTATTTTTGAAAGAAAAGCACTGTTTTTTTAAATGAAGATAACTTTAAACTAATCAGAAATACACTCTATACATTGCTAATGTGGTAAATGACTATTCTAGCTGCAAATGTCTGGTTTTTGGTGTAATATCTACATAGGTGTATAGAGGCCCATTTCCAGCAACTATCACTCCAGTGTTCTAATGGTACAATGTGTTTGGTCATTGCGTCAGAAGGCTAATGGATGATTAGAAAACCCTTGTGCAATCATGTTAGCACAGCTGAAAACAGTTTAGCTGGTTAAAGAAGCTATAAAACTGACCTTCCTTTGAGCAGGTTGAGTATCTGGAGCATCACATTTGTGGGGTCGATTAAACGCTCAAAATGGCCAGGAAAAGAGAACTTTCATGTAAAACTCGACAGTCTATTCTTGTTCTTAGAAATGGAAGCTATTCCATGCGAGAAATTGCCAAGAACCTGAAGATTTCCTACAACGGTGTGTACTACTCACTTCAGAAAACAGCACAAACAGTCTCTAACCAGAGTAAAAAGAGAAGTGGGAGGCCCCGCTGCACAACTGAGCAAGTAGATAAGTACATTAGAGTCTCTAGTTTGAGAAATTGATGCCTCACAGGTCCTCAACTGGCAGCTTCATTAAATAGTACCCGCAAAACTCCAGTGTCAACATCTACAGTGAAGAGGTGACTCCGGGATGCTGGCCTTCAGGGCAGAGTGGCAAAGAAAAAGCCATATCTGAGACTGGCCAATAAAAGAAAAAGATTAATATGGGCAAAAGAACACAGACATTGGACAGAGGAAGATTGGAAAAAAGTGTTATGGACGGACGAATCGAAGTTTGAGGTGTTTGGATCACACAGAAGAACATTTGTGAGATGCAGAACAACTGAAAAGATGCTGGAAGAGTGCCTGATGCCATCTGTCAAGCAAGGTGGGGGTAACATGATGGTCTGGGGTTGCTTTGGTGCTGGTAAGGTGGGAGATTTGTTCAGGGTAAAAGGGATTTTGAATAAGGAAGGCTATCACTCCATTTTGCAACGCCATGCCATACCCTGTGGACAGTGCTTGATTGGAGCCAATTTCATCCTACAACAGGACAATGACCCAAAGCACACCTCCAAATTGTGCAAGAACTATTTAGAGAAGAAGCAGGCAACTGGTATTCTATCTGTAATGGAGTGGCCAGCGCAGTTACCAGATCTAAACCCCATTGAGCTGTTGTGGGAGCAGCTTGACCGTATGGTATGCAAGAAGTGCCCATCCAGCCAATCCAACTTGTGGGAGGGGCTTCTAGAAGCGTGGGGTGAAATTTCTCCAGATTACCTCAACAAATTAACAGTTAGAATGCCAAAGGTCTGCAATGCTGTAATTGCTGCAAATGGAGGATTCTTTGACAAAAGCAAAGTTTGAAGTAAAAAAATATTATTTCAAATACAAATCATTATTTCTAACCTTGTCAATGTCTTGACTATATTTTCTATTCATTTTACAACTCATGGTGGTAAATAAAAGTGTGACTTTTCATGGAAAACACAAAATTGTCTGGGTGACCCCAAACTTTTGAACGGTAGTGTGTATATATATATATATAGACACACAGTGCGGAGCATTGTAGCTAGATGGAATAAATATACAAATATAGATAGATAGATTAGTTTATTTGACAGGGACAGTATAATAAACATAGACAATTAATCAATGACAATCAATCTGATGTGTTGCACATAGAGTGTATAGCTATTAGCTAATTTGCAACTCTTGTCCTTGGAAGGGCTTTAGAAAACATATATATATATATATATATATATAAACACAGTGCGGAGCGTTGTAGCTAGATGGAATAAATATGTAGATATATGAACACAGACAGTGTGGAGCATTGTAGCTAGATGGAATAAATATGTAAATATATAAACACACACAGTGGTAAACGTGCCGGTGCGCTAGTCAGGTTGAAGAAACGAGGATTTCGCACGCCGCTCCCATCGATCCATCTGGCAAATATCCGCAGTTTGGCGAACAAAATGGATGAACTGCTGCTCCTGACTCACAAAAACCGGGATTTTAGCAGATCTGGCGCCCTTTGTTTCACGGAGTCCTGGCTGAGTGAACACATCCCGGACAGCGCGGTGCGTCTGGACGGATTCCAACTGTTTCGCGCTGATCGCAGCCGAGAATTCTCTGGAAAGACTAAGGGTGGTGGAATCTGCTTCTACATAAACAAAGGTTGGTGTACTGATGTCACAGTGTTAAAGAAGTTTTGTAGTCCTAACCTAGAGTCACTGTTCATAAACTGTAAACCCTTTTATTCACCGCGAGAGTTCTCCTCGTTTATTCTGGTCGGAATTTATATCTCGCCTGCTGCTTGTACAACGGAGGCACTGCAGCACCTCGCTGACCAGATAGCAGAGATGGAGGAAAAACATCCAGACTCTCTGCTTATCATTCTGGGTGATTTCAATAGAGCTAATCTCACAAATGAGCTTCCTAAATACAGACAGCATATTAAATGTCCCACCAGGGACACAAATACACTTGACCACTGTTACACAGTTTTAAGGAATGCCTATCATGCCGTCCCCCGTGCAGCTCTGGGTTTTTCTGACCACTGTCTGCTCCATCTTATTCCAACATACAGACAGAAACTAAAAACTTCCAAGCCTGTTGTAAGGACTGTGAAGAAATGGACTGAGGAATCAAAGCTGAAGTTACAAGCCTGCTTTGACTGTACAGATTGGAGTGTTTTTGAAGCTGCAGCCATTAACCTAAATGAACTCACTGACACTGTGACGTCATACATCTGTTTCTGCGAGGACATGTGTGTGCAGACCAAGACCTTCTGCATATACAACAACAATAAACCCTGGTTCATTCCTAAACTGAAGCAGCTACGTCAGACCAAGGAGGAGGCCTACAGGACTGGTGACTGGACTCTGTACAAGCGGGCCAGAAACATGCTGATGAAGGAGATCAGGCTTGCTAAGAGGAGCTACAGTGTGAAGTTACAAAAAAACTTCTCAGCTAACAACTCTGCTTCTGTCTGGAGAGGCCTACGGAATATCACCAACTACAGGAGACCATCCCCCCACCCTGCGGAAAACCTCCAGCTGGCTAATGACCTAAACAGCTTTTACTGCAGGTTTGAAAAGAACCTACAGTTCTCACCTCCCACCCACACAAAAGGATTATCTGCAGCCCCAGGAACTCCATCCCTCCTGCACTCTGACCTCCCACCAGCACTAATGATCTGTGAAGAGGAGGTGCGCCGGGTCTTTCAGAGACAAAAGATCAAGAAGGCTGCAGGACCTGATGGTGTGTCTCCGTCCTGCCTGAGAGTCTGCTCCAACGAGTTGGCCCCCATCTTCACCCGGATCTTTAACAGATCACTGGAGCTGCGTGAAGTGCCTTCCTGCTTCAAACGCTTCATCATCATTCCAGTTCCCAAGAAACCCTCTATTACAGGATTAAACGACTACAGACCTGTTGCCCTGACCTCTGTGGTCATGAAATCCTTGGAGAGATTGGTGCTGAACCACCTGAAAGTCATCACAGGCCCCCTGATGGACCCACTGCAGTTTGCCTACCGGTCAAACAGGTCAGTGGATGATGCAGTGAATATGGGACTACATTACATCCTGCAACACCTCGACTCCCCAGGGACGTACGCCAGGATCCTGTTTGTCGACTTCAGCTCAGCGTTCAACACCATCATCCCAGGCATTCTTCATCAGAAACTCCTCCAGCTCAAGGTGCCCCCCTCCACCTGCCAGTGGATCTCCAGCTTTCTGACTGACAGGTGGCAACAGGTGAAGCTAGGGAGATTTTCATCCAGCTCCCGAAAAATTAGTACTGGCGCCCCCCAAGGATGTGTCCTTTCCCCACTGCTCTTCTCCCTCTACTCCAACGACTGCACCTCAGAGGACCCTTCGGTGAAGCTCCTGAAGTTTGCGGACGACACCACAGTCATCGGTTTGATCCGGGATGATGATGAGTCTGCATACAGGCAGGAGGTGGAGCAGCTGATCCTCTGGTGCAGCCAGAACCATCTTGAACTTAACCCAGCCAAAACGGTGGAGATGACTGTGGATTTCAGGCGACACCCCTCTTCATTCCCCCCACTCACCATCCTCAACAGCACAGTGTCCACTGTGGACTCCTTCAAGTTTCTGGGTACCACAATCTCCCGGAACCTGAAGTGGTCCTCCCATATAGACACTGTCCGGAAAAAGGCCCAGCAGAGGTTGTTTTTTCTGCGTCAGCTCAAGAAGTTTGATTTGCCTCAGGAGCTGCTGGTTGTCTTCTACACCGCCATCATCCAATCTGTCCTCTGCTTTTCCATCACTGTCTGGTTTGGATCTGCCACTAAACAGGACAAGACCAGACTGCAGCGGATCATTAAATCTGCGGAGAGGATCATTGGTACCGACCTACCCTCCATTGAGAACTTATATCGGTCCATAACCAGGAAACGGGTGGGAAACATCTGTGCTGACCCATCACACCCCGGCCACAAACTGTTTGAACTTCTATCTTCTGGTCGTCGTTACAGATCACTGAAGGTCAAAACCACCCGTCACAGGAACAGTTTCTTTCCTCAAGCCATCACTCTGATGAACTCCTAACATTCACCTAGTCCTACCTGTTGCTGTACTCATGACTTTTCATCCATTATTACATTGCACATAACTCTCACACTGCTTTTTACTTCATTCACATTATATCACTGAATCTGAGTCCACACTGAAATACTGTGTGACTGTATATTTTTTCATATATTTCTGCAAAGTGTGGTTAGTCTGAGTAAATAACTGCATATACTGTATTCCTGTATATATATTTGCATCCTTTTATAGAAACGTGGACAGACTGTAATTTACTGTACATACTCTGTTTGTCATTGAATCCTTATTTAAATCCTCCACCTGAACAATGAGAGCAAGTTTTTAGCCAAAGTCAAATTCCTTGTATGTGTTGTGCATACTTGGCCAATAAAGCTGATTCTGATTCTGATTCTGATTCTGATTCTGATTCTGATTCTGAGTGCGGAGCATTGTAGCTAGATAGAATAAATATATGAATATATAAACACAGTGCGGAGCATTGTAGCTAGATGGAATAAATATGTAGATATATAAACACAGACAGTGCGGAGCATTGTAGCTAGATGGAATAAATATGTAAATATATAAACACACACAGTGTGGAGCATTGTTGCTAGATGGAATAAATATATAAATATATAAACACACACAGTGCGGAGCATTGTAGCTAGATGGAATAAATATGTAAATATATAAACACACACAGTGCAGAGCATTGTAGCTAGATGGAATAAATATCTAAATATATAAACACGCACAGCGTGGAGCATTGTTGCTAGATGGAATAAATATATAAATATATAAACACACAGTGCAGAGCATTGTAGCTAGATGGAATGAAACAGCATAACCGTCTACTTTGTTATCCTACATGGTATGATTATGTACCCATACATATTCTCACCCTCCATAGCGACCGGTATTTTCCTAGTTGTATACCGGAGGGGACCATTGTGTAAGTCTATTGCGTCTTTTGCATTCAATACTATTAGGTTGTCACGTCTTTTTGCTATCTCTGCGAGCAGCCCTTCTTAGGTTGTACAGTCTGACAGCCGTAGGTAGGAAGGACCTGCGAAACCTCTCGGTTGTGCACCTAGAATGATGTAGTCTGCTGCTAAATGAGCTCCTCAGTGCATTAGGTATGTCCTGCATAGGGTGGATCTCGGACTCCAGTAGAGATGACAGTTAGCCACCATCCTTCTTTCTCCCATCTCCTCCACTGGGTCAAGGCGCTGCCCCAGGACAGAATTAGCTTTCTTGATCAGTTTGTTCAGTCTCTTCCTATCGGCTGCTGTAATGCCACTGCCCCAGCAGACCACTCCAAAAGTGATGGCTGATGCCACCCCTGTGTTGTAGAATGTCTTCAGCAGCGCCCCTTGTACACCAAAAGACCTGAGTCTCCTCAGTAGGAACAGCCTGCGCTGTCCCTTCTTGTAGAGTGCGTCGGTATTGTGTGACCAGTCTAGTTTATTGTTCAGATGAACACCCAGGTACTTGTAGGATGTCACCATCTCGATGTCTGTTCCCTGTATATTTACTGGTGCTGTGAGGGGTTGTCCTTGCCTGCGGCAGTCCACCACCAGATCCTTAGTTTTCCTGGCGTTGATCTGGAGGCAGTTCCAATGGCACCAGTCCATAAAGTCCTGGATAAGCCCTCTGTACTCAGCTTCATCTCCGTTGGAGATGAGGCCAACGATCGCAGAGTCGTCAGAGAACTTCTGTATATGGCAGTGTGTTGTGTTGTGTGAGAAGTCCGCAGTATAAAGGGTGAACAGGAAGGGAGCCAAAACCATTCCCTGGGGGGCCCCCGTGCTACCGATGATCGTGTCGGACACACAGTCCCGGGTTCTCACAAACTGTGGGCGGTTTGTGAGGTAGTCCAGGATCCATGATGACAGGTGCTGGTCCACCCCTGCGCACAGCAGCTTGTCCTTCAGGATCATCGGTTGGATGGTGTTGAAAGCACTGGAGAAGTCAAAGAACATGATCCTCAACGCATTCCCGGGCTTCTCCAGGTGGGACAGGGAACAGTGAAGGAGGAAGATCACCGCATCCTCCACCCCAATGCCATGCTGGTAGGTGAACTGGAGTGGATCTATCGCTGGTCCCACCAGAGGGCGGAGGTGAGCAAGGAGCAGTCTCTCCAGGGTCTTCATCATGTGGGACGTCAGGGCCACTGGTCTGTAGCTGTTCAGATCTTTGGGGTGGGAAGTCTTTGGTACAGGTACCACACAAGATGTTTTCCACAACTGTGGTACCCTCCCCAGCTTCAGGCTCAGGTTGAAGATGTACTCCACAATCCCACACAGCTGGTCTGCACAGGACTTGAGGAGCTTTGCGCTGATGCTGTCCAGTCCCGACGCCTTCCTCGCCTTGATCTTCCTCAGCTCCGTCCTCACCTGGGTCTTAGTGAGGGTCAGGTTGGGGGGCTGTGTGTTGGGAGTGGGGGGGGGGGGTGTTGGTGGAGTGGGGAGTCAGCAGCAGGACTTGATGTCTTCAGAGGCAGCAGTGGTTGTTGTGCAGTCGGCGGGGGAGGGCGGTTGGTCAAACCTATTGAAAAACAGATTCAGATTGTTCGCCCACTCCCTGCCCCCCGTGGCCTGGGGGGAGGTATTCTGGAGCCCAGAGATGGTTTTAAGGTTTCTCCAGACCCCACTGATGTCGCTCTGTTGCAGCTTGTCCTCCATCTTCTTCCTGAAGCTGTCCTTGCCTTCTCTGATCTTTCTCCTCAGCTCCCTCTGTACGGACTTCAGCATCTCCCTGTTCCCCGACCTGAAGATCCTCTTCTTCTCTCTCAGAAGTGTTTTTATCTCAGGGTTGATCCAGGGTTTGTTGTTTGAGCAACACCGTATGGTCTTGGTGGGAACGGTGTTGTCCACACAGAAGCTGATGTAGTCTGTGATGGTGTGAGTGAGGCCATCGATGTCCTCACCATGTGGATCGCAGAGCTGCTCCCAGGCGGTGGTTTCAAAACAGCCCTTTAGAGTGTCCATTGCCTCCTCAGACCATAACTTCACTGTGCGCATGACCGGAGGTTGTCTGTGCACTAGGGGTTTGTACACCGGCCGGAGATGAACCAAGTTGTGATCCGATCTCCCGAGTGGGGGGAGTGGTGATTAGGTGTACGCATCCTTAGTGTTTGCGTAGAATAAGTCCAGTGTTTTATTGTCTCTATCGTGGCATGTGACATACTGGGTAAATGTGGGTAGAATGGGAGACAGTGAAACATGGTTGAAATCGCCTGAGATGAGGAGAAGAGCATCTGGGTGTTCTGTCTGCAGCCTGCCAGTTACTGAGTGGATGACGTCACGCGCTGTCCCAGCATTCGCCGTCGGATTTGCATAAATAACAATGCAGATCACTTGTGAGTATTCCCTCGGGAGATATGTAGGCCGCATGCTAACAACTAGCAACTCGATGTCTTTGCTGCAGTGTTGTTGTTTAACAGTGATATGTCCCGGTCTGCACCAGTTGTTGTTAACATACATTATCACTCCACAGCCCCTTGCTTTTCCACTGTCTGGTGTTTGGTCTGCCCGTATCACGTGGAAGCCCTCCAGTTCAATGTTAGCATCTGCTGCTAGTCCTTTTAACCAAGTCTCTGTGAATAGGAACAGGCTACACTCCCGGTATATGCGATCGTAGTGGGAGATAGCCGCTAGCTCATCTACCTTTCCCAGTATTGATCGTACATTCCCCATAACAACGGATGGGAGCGTGGGTCTGTACCTTATATTTCTTGCGCGCCGTCTTACTCCAGCATGACGCCCACATCGTTTTCACCTCAGTTCTCCCGGTATGTCGAGTTTTTCCGTTAGCACCGAGTGGCGGTTGAGTGCTAGCAGCTGTTCCCTGCTGTACCGTCTCCTGCTATAAACAGTGGCTCCGTCCACCGGCTCGGGAGACATTTGGAGCGATCTGTGTGTCCGTGATGTATAAGGTGTGTAAGGTGTCGTCAGATCAGAAAGTTGTCACCGGATCAGAAAGTGAGAGGAAGAAAAAACTCAGAATTGAGCCGCTGTTGCAAAAGGCAGCCGACTCGTGTGGCGCCGGAAGTAGAAAAAGATGCCTGCCTACCTATGATGTAGTGTCCTATGATGCCTGCCACAGGAGGAGACCCTTCACCAACATAGGGTATGACAGACAAGGGATGTACAGACAGACAGGAAATGTGTGGCAGTGCACCATGCATGTGCTGAGTCACTTGAAGCCCGAAATGCCAGCAAAGCAAGCAACGCTGCATGCCAGGCAAGGCACAGACAAGCTGAGACCCAGGAGATGTGGAATAGTCGGCTGGCCGCCAACGCTGCACTCCAAGCAAGGCACAGAGAAGCTCAGACCAAATAGGACACCCTACTTTAAACCACACCCATTTGAAGCAGTACCCATGAAGAATGGCAGTCTCCACTGCAAATGTGTAAAATGCCAAGCAAAGCGCTGATTTTCTCAGTACACCACAGGCATGACTGTGAACAACACAGCCATCTCAGATAGGAAGATATACTTGGTTTCTACGGATATGGACGAGTATGCAAGGGTATGTACTAGTCCCTCTATAAATTCAAGAAATCTCTTGTCTGTGTGTGTGTGTGTGTGTGTGTGTGTGTGTGTGTGTGTGTGTGTGTGTGTGTGTGTGTGTGTGTGAGATGATCATAGGCCGCCTATGATGTTCCTAGTGTAACCCAGTGTTAAAAACGTGGATGGAATTATAAATGTCGATACCGCTTTAAGAAGAAGGGGGGACATTCATTTCACAATGGGAGTAGATAGTTTAACGTGAATTAAATTATAAATATTGATACCGCTTTTAGAAAAGAAAAACACGCATTTCACAATGGGAATATGACGTGACAATCCCTCAGAAGTGTGTCATTGGAGAAATCTGTGCATATCAACGAGTCCTATCACAAGAACACTCCGTGAAAGTTACAAAGTCCAAGACTGAACCAAAGTCCACTCTGAAGTTCAACTTTGACTCTTCCCCCATTAGCGCTGAATAGAAAGAGTGCTTAACAGAAAGACTCAGTCAAATGCCCGAAGTATTTGCACAAAACAATCTTGACTTTGGCAAAATGGATCAAGTGAAGCACACAATCAAATTATCAGATGAAACACCGTTCAAACACAGAGCACGTCCCATACATCCAAATGACCTGGAAGCGGTCCGTAAACATCTCAAAGAACTCCAACAAGCAGTTGTGATAAGAGAGTCCACTTCTCCATTTTCTTCGCCTATTGTAGTGGCGCGAAAGAAAAATGACGATGTCCGCCTTTGTATTGATTACAGGAAGCTTAACATGCAGACTGTAAAAGATGCTTACGCCCTCCCCAACTTGGAGGAAACGTTTTCCACCTTGACTGGTTCGCAGTGGTTCTCCGTCCTCGATTTAAAGTCGGGGTACTACCAAATTGAGGTAGAGATGCTGGACAAACCAAAGACGGCGTTCGTATGTCCCATGGGCTTTTGGGAATTCAATAGAATGCCCCAAGGCATTACAAACGCCCCCAGCACGTTCCAGTGCCTCATGGAGAAATGCATGGGCAGCATGAATCTGCATGAGGTGATTGTGTTCCTCGATGACTTCATTGTATTCTCCAAGATGCCCGAAGAACATTAGGTTCGCTTAATGAAAGTTCTTAATCGCCTTAAAGAGTACGGGCTTAAATTCTCCCCTGAGAAATGCAGATTTTTTCAAACTTCTGTCAGATATCTTGGTCACATTGTGTCCAGTAAAGGAGGTGAGACCGACCCCGAAAAAGTGACAGCCCTAAGTACTTGGCCTGTGCCCTGTGATCTCAAACAGCTCCGCTTGTTCTTAGGCTTTTCAGGGTACTATAGGCGGTTCATTAAGAACTATTCCAGCATCGTTAAGCCCCTCACTGACTTAACAGCAGGCTACCCTCCTTTGTGAAAGAGCACAAAGCCCAAAGCTAAGCCTGCCCAGTACCACGACCCAAAGACACCATTTGGCGAGCGATGGACTTCTTCCTGTGATGTTGCATTCAAAACCATCATTGAAAAGCTCAGTACTTCGCCTGTCCTGGGTTTCGCTGACCCTCAGTTGCCATATACCCTCCATATTGACGCCAGCACTGCAGGGCTTGGTGCCACCCTCTATCAAGAGCAGGAGGGCCAGACTAGGGTCATAGCTTATGCATGCCGGGGGTTGTCTAGAAGTGAGTCCCGTTACCCCGCCCATAAATTGGAATTTTTAGCTCTAAAGTGGGCAGTAACGGAGAAGTTCGCAGACTATTTATATGACAATCATTTTACTGTTGTGACAGACAGTAACCCCCTGACGTACATTCTGACTACTGCTAAGATGGATGCCATGAGTTATACTGTAGGTGGCTAGCTGCTCTGTCGACGTTTAACTTTAATCTCCAATACAGAGCAGGCAAGCTTATCTCAGATGCAGACGGTCTCTCTAGACGGCCACATGGCGAGTTACTTGATGATGCAGTGTCCCAAAAGGAGCTTGACCGCATACAGCAGTTCACTCAAACTCACTTGTCTCTTCCTGAGAACAGTTTAAGTTCCGAGGTAGTGTCTGCTATATGTGAAAAACACCTTGTCTGTAGCTCTCCAGACAACACCTTCCCTTTGGTTCACTCATTAGCCATCTCTGTAGCCGCCATTCCAGATGACTACACCGGTGAAGATGGCTTTGGTGGTCTTCCAGTTGTATCCCACATGACTCCTGAACAGATCAAAAACGAACAAAGAACTGACCCCTGTTTAAGAGAAGTGATTGCACAAATTGACACTGGGCTAAAAGTTCCACCAACGGTACGAACTGAACTTCCTGACATCAACTTGTTACTCCGAGAGCTCGGTCGACTTGAAATGTGCAATAACATCCTCTACCGCACTCGTCAAGATGGAGGAAATGTTACTTACCAGCTCGTCTTACCTGAATTGCGGAGCTGTATTGGCCTCGCATGGTGGCAGATATTGAAAAGAAGATCAAGACATGTAATCGCTGCGTAAGACGTAAAATCGCTCCAGAACGAGCTGCTCCGCTTGTCAACATCAAGTCCACCCGACCGCTTGAACTTGTCTTTATGGATTTCCTGTCCATTGAGCCCGATCAAAGTAACATGAAGGATGTGCTCGTGTTAACTGATCATTTCACGAAATACGCTGTAGCCATCCCTACCAGCAATCAGAAAGCTCAGACCGTTGCAAAGGCACTTTGGGACAACTTTATAGTCCACTACGGGATACCAGAATGGTTACATAGTGATCAGGGTCCCAATTTTGAGTCCCATATCATAAAAGAACTTTGCAAAATCATGGGCATTCTTAAAATCCGGACGACACCCTATCACCCCAGAGGTAACCCGGTAGAACGTTTCAATAGAATGTTATTGAGCATGCTGGGTACTCTGGAGGAAAAGAACAAAACTCATTGGCACAACTATGTGAAACCACTGTACATGCGTACAATTGTACGAAGAATGACACTACTGGTTTTGCCCCGTATGAGTTAATGTTCGGTCGTCAGCCAAGATTGCCCATCGACCTTGCATTTGGGCTCCCGTTTCACAACAAAAGTTTCAAGTCACATTCCCAGTACATTGAAAAACTGAAGACAACTCTACAAGAAAGCTACAAACTAGCAACAGAAAATGCTGAAAGAAACAAAACAAGATTTGATATGCGAGTGAAACCCTCAAAACTAGAACCAGGCGACACAGTTTTGGTACATGCAGTCCGCCTCAGAGGCAAGCACAAACTAGCAGACAGGTGGGGAGCTGAAATTCACATTGTGGTGAGCCAAGCAGGTGACTTGCCTGTTTACGCTATAAAACCTGAGACAAAAGATGGTCCTGTTCGCACCGTTCACCGCGACCTCTTGCGTCCCTGTGGTTTTCTTGCCCCTGTTGGAGAAAAACCTGTCCAACCAAAACGTGTCCGCCAACCTAAGACAAGACAATCATCTGAACAAAGTGAGGAATGTGAGAATTCAGAACCGGAAAATGAAGATGTCTATTGGTACAGAGAAGAACCAATCCAAACACCCATAAAGCTCACTCGAGTTTATGAAATTCCCCATCCAAAGACATTCTTTAAAAAAAGACATTCCTGCTAAAACTCACTTACCTGAGAATGACAACCAAATAGAAAATGTCACTTCACCTGGATGTGACAACTTACCGAATAATGGAAACCTGGAGGAAACTGAAACAAATGTGGAACCATCAAGCAATGAGAATGGAACTGACAGTGAAACCAACTTACCTGATAAAGGTACCTGTGATGAACCTGTGGAAGGAAAAGAACTTGAAAAAGAAGTCCCACAGACTGTGAGATGCTCCGAGAGGACAACCTCCCAGCCAGAAAGACTACACTATAGTCAGTTGGGAAACCCTCTCCTAACTGTTGCCCAGTCCCTGTTTCAAGGATTAAACCTGGCTTTTACCAGAGCCTTAACAGAGACAGATCCTAAGGTTATTCAAACCTGGCTTTTACCAGAGCCTTAATAGAGTCAGATCTTAAGAATATTCCCATGAACACTAGTTCTCCCGTCATTACTATTTAGCTAATCCCATGCAAAGGGACTTGCATGATTCTAAGGGGGGATAGTGTAACCCAGTGTTAAAAACATGGATGGAATTATAAATGTCGATACCGCTTTACGAAGAAGGGGGGACATTCATTTCACAATGGGAGTAGATGGTTTAACGTGAATTAAATTATAAATATTGATACCGCTTTTAGAAAAGAAAAACACCCATTTCACAATGGGAATACATAATTTGAATATGAAAATATATATTCATAAATAGTAGGAACATTTTCTAGAAGGTTCTGATAAAGTTCCTAGTATTGTGTGTTGATATTTATTGTAACCAATGGCTGCGCCGTTGCTGGGTCACGCCAGCCAATGGGTTAAGCGCTCTCTCCCTGGGTCTGGGATGACTTGCATTTTTGGCTCAGTCATGCCAGACGACGAAAGACATAGACCAGAGAGAGAGACGGTCCTTGGTGATATGGCGATGCAAGCGTGCTGGTAGCAGCCTTTGCCTGGATAAAATCCTTGAAATTGGTAAGCCTAAACCAAAGTGAGAAATGAGACATTGCGGTATTGCCAAATTCTAATGCCCCGTCTATTAAATTTTAAGATTGGGATCCAAAGTTGTCGACGCCGTTGAGCGTGGGAACTCCATTGAAGCATGAGCCACTTGGCATGGTGAGTGCTATTTATTCATTGTGTATGTGGATGCTAATGGCTACCTTAAAAACGCTAGCCGCAGATGCTAAATTCGGCTAGTTTTTTCATCAGAAAAAGCTATTTTTCAAGGCTGTAACGGTTAGCAAAGGTCCCAGTTCCCTTGCCCTTGTTTGCTACTTGATGATGAATGATGAATCCGTGGTTTATGTGTGTTTAAAATGCAAAATTGTGATAAAATGTTGTGCTAGATGTGATGGTAGCTTGGTGCAGCACACTGCACAAATGTCCTGTGATGTCAAGTGTTCCAAATGCACTTTATTCATCGTTGTAGCACCATGTTGATGAGTTTGAATGGTAGATGTGTTTGTTTTATGCACATTTGTTGATTTGGGGAAATTGACTTAGATTATAGACTAAGCTCTTTGTGTTCTGACCTATTTTATAGGTCAGGTTCTTTTCTTTTTTTTTCCCCCCTTTGGACTGGTTTGACCAGAGTGTGGATCTCCAGATCTGGATGGCGAGCCGAAGCCTGAACCCTATGAACTGCTACAGGTGACTCCACTAGTCACCTGGAAAGGACCAAAACAGGACTGTGAATTTTGTAAATATAAGTTTGAGTTTATGGATTATTTTTTTTCTATTTTATCACACTGTGTATTTATTTATGTGTACATATCTGTAAATAATATACATAGTTGCAAGTTCCATATACGGCTGTGTATGTGTCATCTGTTGTTGCACCTCCCAGGCTCCTATGAACCCAGAGTCGGTAAGACCTGGCCCAATTATCCCTCTGCCTCAGGTAGTAAAGTTAAGGTAAATGCATTGCCATAACACACCACTACCAAAAAGGGTACTACACCGAAAGTGAGTAGGGTGAGTGGGTGTTAGTAAGGGATACACACAAAAATCTGGCGAGCGCAGGCGTAGTGGGTGTTACCCTGGTATTACCCCAGTGATATTATACCCAATTACCCAGTGGTATTATACCCTGTGTGTTACAGTGGTATATTATTACTGTATATTGTGTTACAAAATTTGGCGAGACAAGTAAGGGACACAGGGTATTACACTATGATGTCTGCACAATGTCCTATGATGTTTCTATGATATTGGCGATCAGAGGACCGTCTACATGATGTCTATATGACGTCAGATAAACTGTAAGGCTGATGTTCCTATGATCTCTAAAGGATGTCTATATGGAATCATACAGACCGCAGGACTCGTTAAAAGACATATTTATAGAAACAGGTAATCAACAACACAGAACAATAACAAGTAGGAGAAGAAGTAACAAGCAGGGGCAGAGATGGCAGGGCATGGTTACAGAAAGCGGGATGGGTGGGGCTGCACACACAGGTCACCATTGATGTTCCTATGATGTCTGCATGATGTCCTATGATGTTCCTATGATGTTGACCATCAGAGGAGTGTCTACATGTTTTGAAACCACTGCCTGGGAGCAGCTCTGCGATCCACATGGTGAGGACATCGATGGCCTCACTCACACCATCACGGACTACATCAGCTTCTGTGTGGACAACACCGTACCCACCAAGACCATACGGTGTTGCTCGAACAACAAACCCTGGATCAACCCTGAGATAAAAACACTTCTGAGGGAGAAGAAGAGGATCTTCAGGTCGGGAACAGGGAGATGCTGAAGTCCGTACAGAGGGAGCTGAGGAGGAAGATCAGAGAAGGCAAGGACAGCTTCAGGAAGAAGATGGAGGACAAGCTGCAACAGAGTGACATCGGTGGGGTCTGGAGAAACCTTAAAACCATCTCTGGGCTCCAGAATACCTCCCCCCCAGGCCGGGGGGGTGGGGGGGGGCAGGGAGTGGGCAAACAATCTGGACCTGTTTTTCAATAGGTTTGACCAACCGCCCTCCCCCCCGACTGCACAACAACCACTGCTGCCTCTGAAGACATCGAGTCCTGCTGCCCACACCCCACTCCACCATCACCCCCCCACTCCCAACACACAGCCCCCCAACATGACCCTCACTAAGACCCAGGTGAGGACGGAGCTGAGGAAGATCAAGGCGAGGAAGGCGTCGGGACCGGACGGCATCAGCGCAAAGCTCCTCAAGTCCTGTGCAGACCAGCTGTGTGGGATTGTGGAGCACATCTTCAACCTGAGCCTGAAGCTGGGGAGGGTACCACAGTTGTGGAAAACATCTTGTGTGGTACCTGTACCAAAGACTTCCCACCCCAAAGATCTGAACAGCTACAGACCAGTGGCCCTGACGTCCCACATGATGAAGACCCTGGAGAGACTTCTCCTTGCTCACCTCTGCCCTCTGGTGGGACCAGCGATAGATCCACTCCAGTTCGCCTACCAGCATGGCATTGGGGTGGAGGATGCGGTGATCTTCCTCCTTCACCGTTCTCTGTCCCACCTGGAGAAGCCCGGGAATGCAGTGAGGCTCATGTTCTTTGACTTCTCCAGTGCTTTCAACACCATCCAACCGATGATTCTAAAGGACAAGCTGCTGTGTGCAGGGGTGGACCAGCACCTGTCATCATGGATCCTGGACTACCTCACTAACCGGCCACAGTTTGTGAGAACCCGGGACTGTGTGTCCGACACGATCATCGGTAGCACGGGGGCCCCCCAGGGAACGGTTTTGGCTCCCTTCCTGTTCACCCTTTATACTGCAGACTTCTCACACAACACAACACACTGCCATCTACAGAAGTTCTCTGACGACTCTGCGATCGTTGGCCTCATCTCCAACGAAGATGAAGCTGAGTACAGAGGGCTTATCCAGGACTTCGTGGACTGGTGCCATCGGAACTGCCTCCAGATCAACGCGAGGAAAACTAAGGATCTGGTGGTGGACTGCCGCAGGCAAGGACAACCCCTCACAGCACCAGTAAACATACAGGGAACAAACATCAAGATGGTGACATCCTACAAGTACCTGGGTGTTCATCTGAACACCCAGTGGGGAATCGTCAAGGAAGTGTGGGATCGTCACTTCCTTGTGGTAACGTATCGTCACTTCCTGTTTTGCTGTCTGCCTGTGTGGTTTGCTCTCCAGCCATTAGCTATGGCTACTAGCTCTCTTTCCTCTCCTCTGGTGTGCTCTCTCTGTCAGATGTTTAGCTACACCTCTGTCTCTTTTAGTGATAACTGTAAATGTAATAAATGTTGTCTTTTTGAGGCGCTCGAGGCGAGGTTGTCTGATTTGGAATCCCGGCTCCGCTGCATTGAAACACCGTCTGCGCCAGTTAATCTTGACGGACGCCCATTAGCTGCAGCGGAGCTAGCTAGCTTAGGCACCCCTGCCAGCGGTTCCCCGGCTCTCCTCAGCAGCGAGGAGACTGGGTGGGTGACGGTGAGAAGGAAGCCTAGTCGCAAAGCCCCGGCTCACCACCAACCTGTTCACGTTTCTAATCGTTTTTCCCCGCTTAGCGACACGCCCGCTGAGGAAAAAACTCTGATCATTGGCGACTCTGTAGTCAGAAACGTGAACCTAGAGACTCCAGCGGTCATAAAATGCATTCCTGGGGCCAGAGCAGGTGACATCGAGTCAAATTTGAAAATGCTGGCTAAAAGTAACTGTAAATACTCCACAATTGTTATTCACGCCGGCATTAATGACATCCGTCTCCGGCAGTCGGAAGTCACGAAACTTGATGTAGAATCGGTGTGTGACTTTGCAAAAACGATGTCTGCCACTGTAGTATTCTCTGGGCCCCTCCCCAATCTGACCAGTGATGACATGTTTAGCCGCTCGTCATCCTTGAACCGCTGGCTGTCTGTGTGGTGTCCTAAAAATGACGTGGGCTACATTGACAATTGGAGCTCTTTTTGGGGAAAACCTGGTCTTATGAGACGAGACAGCATTCATCCCACTTTGGATGGTGCTTCTCATTTATCTAACAATCTGGCATCTTTTTTATCCAAATTTCCAAAACCCTGACTACTCAGAGTTGGGACCAGGAAGCAGAGTCGCAGTCTTACACGCCTTTCTGCAGCTCCTCTTCATCCGCCACCCCTCAACTTAGCCCCTGACTTCCCCATCAGATAATCGTTGTCTGCTCCCTCCAAAGTGAATAAAAATATAATGTATAAGCATCCCAAAGTGATAAAGCAAAATATTGGTAAAACTCAAATTAAACATAAAGCCTCTAAATTGAATGATTTGGCCTCTGTTCCTCCTCATAATTTAAAAATTAAATGTGGTTTATTAAATATTAGGTCTCTAACTCCCAAGTCTCTGTTAGTCCATGATCTGTTAATTGATCATCAGATTGATTTAATATCCCTTACAGAGACTTGGTTAGGGCAAGAGGATTATGTTGGTTTAAATGAATCAACTCCCTCTGGTTATTTAAACTGTCAAAATCCCAGAAGTTCTGGTCGTGGAGGAGGAGTAGCAACAATTTACCATTCCAAATTACTAGTTAATGTAAAGCAAAAAACATGTTATTATTCCTTTGAGGGCCTGGTCCTCAGTATTGGGCACTTTAGCAATTTTAGGTTAAACCCAATTTTATTTGCCATAGTTTATTGTCCCCCATCAACCTACTCAGAATTTTTATCCGAATTTGTCATATCCGGCTCTAGGGAGCCGGGCAATCAGAGCCAGGGACAAGCCAGTGAGTCGAGATGTTTTATTCTGGGTAAGGGATAAGGAGAGCACAGACACTCATACAGACGTACATTCTCAGGCTGCACAGCGCAGGGGTAGGTAGCTTGTACCGGACGTGGGGGTAACAAGACGTGCATACTCACAGCGGGATACAAACACCGGAATGCTGCAAGGGGAGTTGAGGCTGACACCAGACGAAGGGGCTTCAGCCTAGCAGTGCTTATGTCGCAGCCCCGAGTCATCGAGGCTGCTCCTATTTATCCTCATTGGCAGCGCCCCAGCTGATGAAGACTAATTGGCCCCAGCCGTCCATAATGCTGCCAGCTGGGGGCCAGCTGAGACGCTGCTCAATGGGAGGCAGGGATGAGGGAAAACATGGGCTCAGTGCCGAGACGGCATCTCAACCCATGGTGACAGAGCCCCTCCCTCAAGGTCGGGCTCCTGAACGACCAGGAACATCCCAGCCCCCCCCCCCCCCCCCACCTAGGGTGGGAGGAAGGGAGGCGGACCGGAGGGGAAGAAGCCAAGGGAAGGACAACACCAATGGGGCAATGTAGGGTAGCGGGAAAGAAAAACCCAAATACAATACTGACAACAGAACAATTAACCCAGGTACAGATGGGGAGAAGAACTGGGTCAGCACGCCGGTTACATACTACCCAGAGAGTACCAACCATGCGTGACCCAGAGCAAGAAAAAAAAAAAAAGAACCACCAAAAAGGTACAGGGCAAAAAATGCTGAGTATGGTCAAATAAAGGGAAAACACAATACACAGCACCAATATAAGTACATACACACAGTCACCAAGAAAAGTGAGGGTGACTGGAACAAATGGACAATTACAGAGCATGGTGTTACGGAAAACAAGGCACATGACTCTATAATGAACCAACAGGGCATAAAAAAGAAATACTGAGTGCAGGCAAAGAAAAACCCACACACATGAATATATAAATACCCACAGTCACCTAAAGAAATGAAAGTGACTGGAATGAATGGGCAACTGCAGAGTATGGTCTGAAAGGGAACAAAACATAACTCTACAATGCAAAAACGAGACTAAAAACATGGTACAAAAAATAAAATGCTGGGTACGAGGGAAGGAAAACGCACAGCACTATAAATACACATCCACCAACAGGACAGACATTACACCCAAGTGACCTTAATAACAATAAAAGAAAAAGTGACACCCGAGGTGTATGGCAGGCAGAGTCCAAAAATAGCCGAGATGGCTCCGGAGATCTCCCCGCCCATTGTCCAGCTGGCGAATCAGGGGAAGAGAAATGTTCGGACGGCGAACTCTGGACCCAGATCCCAGGAATCCAGTCCAACGGCTGCCGAACCAGGCCGCCCAAAGGCAAACACAGACCAGTGGGGGGAAACCAGATCGCCGAACCGAAAGTTTTGCGGGTCGGGTCGTCGACCCGCATCACTCAACCACCAGGACCGTTGAGACGGACGAAGGGTCAGAGCGGATCCCGGTGGAAGAGGCTCAGGGGAGAGCCGATGACGAGGGCGGCGGGCCTCAGGGAAACGGCCACCTCCTCACCGGACCTGGACAACACTGGGGCAGCACCCACGTCGGACCCCGATCGGGCCTCAGGCGAACCCACGTTGGACCCCGATTGGGTCTCGGGCGAACCCACGTTGGACACTGCACCAGAACCGACCTCCAACGTTGAACCCGGACCCTCCAGCACCACGAGGAACAGCAACTCCTCGCCGGTGACCCTGGAAGAAGGCTCAGAAGAGAAAACAGAACCGGGATCAGGATCACCGGCAGCGCCAGAACCCGGCGAGACGAGCTCAGACGCAGCGGGCGGCTGCACCCTGCTCGTCTCCCCTGGAGATAGGCTGAAGTGCTCAAAGATAAAAAGAGAGAAAAGAAAGGAGAGCACTCGCCTGATCTCGGGTTCTGACGCCGTCCAGGACTGCGAAGATCCAGGATCCGTCGTCAGGAGGTCGTTGTCAGGCTCCCATCTAGCCGCGTCGGGCCCCGCAGCCAGCACGATGGTCAGCGCAGCTTGAGATTCCTCCAGCTCAGGTAACCCCGCCGACGACCCACTCGGCGTGAAGCCAGAAGAATCTCGTCCCGCTGGACCGAACCGCTCCTCCGTGGAGACCCAGGGACGCTCAGTCGTCAGCGTAGACTCCACGCAGCAGTCAGTCCCCCTCCTCCGTCCGCAATGTAGCTGCGGAACCACAGGCCCTCTCCATATCCCACCACGTTGACCCGGAGCCGGGGACCGCTCGGCAGAGAGAGACACAGAGGATGCGGGATTAGGAATACAGGTTACAGCAGGTGGGGAGAGTTCAGGGAGCTGCGAACCCTGAACTTCTCCTCCAGGGATGTGACAGAGCAAATCATTAAGCAGGTGTGAAAAAACAATGACTTGCCTGCCCCCTGGAGGTTGAGTATCGCCTGCTGTAGTGGAATCTGCTTCTTCCTCTCCCCGCCCGGCGATAACGGAGGACCCCCCGGGAATTCGTCTGAGGATCGCTCGCGTTGTCTCCAGCAGAGAGCTCACCAGGCCGGGATTCCAGGCACACACAGCGGTCAGGAAGCGCGTCGAGGAGGAGGGGGAAACAGCCGGGGTGAGCCAGCCCGAATGTCCAGGAATGACAGCGGGGGAACGAGGCTCAGGGGACGAGGCTGTAGAATCTCCACACTGATGAGGCGAAGAGGTGACAGCTGCGTGGGAGGAACTGTCCTGACGATGACCCAGAACTGGATCCGGACGAGGTTCGTGCAGAGGTGACTCGGCGATGTGATGACGACTACTCCCAGGGAACGAAGCGAGGGGGAGACCCAGGATTCGCCGCTCCAGATCGGAGATCGAGACGAGGGAGGCGTCGAGCACGGGAAAGCTTCGTAGCCCTGAAGTCCTCACCATCAATCTCACTGCCGCCGCCACATGCCTGAAGGTGGTGACAGGAAACACAGTAGAGCTCGCGACAGCCACTCGACCCCGGACATAACTGCTGTCAGCTGCGGCTCCTTGAAGGGAATCCCGAGTGACGTGACGCAGGTCGGGGGAAGTCCTCTGGTTGGCGCGAACTCCCGGACTGGAATAGCGGCAGGAACGGGACTCCGAAGCGGGGAAAGACGTCGCCCACTTCGACTCCCCGCCGGGATTTCCATCCACCCCGTGGAGCTTCTCTTGCTGTGTACCTGCAGCGTCTATCCTGGCACTGTCCTCCAGATGGTACAGAGAGTGAGGGTGACAGTCCAGGAGTTCCTCAGCACGGCCCGGATGCCAGCGTCTCGCGTTGGAGGCGTCGTGCAGGGTGAAGAACGTCCCGTCGACAGCCTCCGAGATGGACCTCAGCTCGTCGCCCTGGCGCCGGAAGTGACTCCTGGGAAACGGCATGCTAGCAGCGCTGACACCCGGACAGAAAGGTACATTTCCACAGCGACTCACGGCCGCCGGCAACTCTTCTGGCTGCGACATACTGTCATATCCGGCTCTAGGGAGCCGGGCAATCAGAGCCAGGGACAAGCCAGTGAGTCGAGATGTTTTATTCTGGGTAAGGGATAAGGGATGAGGAGAGCACAGACACTCATACAGACGTACATTCTCAGGCTGCACAGCGCAGGGGTAGGTAGCTTGTACCGGACGTGGGGGTAACAAGACGTGCATACTCACAGCGGGATACAAACACCGGAATGCTGCAAGGGGAGTTGAGGCTGACACCAGACGAAGGGGCTTCAGCCTAGCAGTGCTTATGTCGCAGCCCCGAGTCATCGAGGCTGCTCCTATTTATCCTCATTGGCAGCGCCCCAGCTGATGAAGACTAATTGGCCCCAGCCGTCCATAATGCTGCCAGCTGGGGGCCAGCTGAGACGCTGCTCAATGGGAGGCAGGGATGAGGGAAAACATGGGCTCAGTGCCGAGACGGCATCTCAACCCATGGTGACAGAATTTGCTGATTTCTTAGCTGATTTAGTGCTGAAATCTGATAGAATAATTATAGTAGGCGACTTTAATATACATGTGGATGTAGATAGTGACTGCCTTAATGTGGCTTTTAATTCAATATTAGACTTGATTGGGTTTTCTCAGAAAGTAGGAAATTCTACTCATTACCTCCACCATACATTGGACCTTGTTCTGACATATGGCATAGAAATAGAAAATCTTGTAGTGTCTCCTCATAACCCTGTACTGTCAGACCATTGTCTGTTAACCTTTGATTTTACTGTCTCTGACTATTTGGCTCCTAAAGAAAAATATTATTACAGTAGATGCCTCTCAGATGATGCTGTTTCCAAATTTATGCAGATTGTTTCCTCTATGCCATGTGTCAACACAACGGAAATAAGCTATAGACAGCTTGCTCCTTCTGTAATTGATAACATGGTGGATAGTGTTTCAGCTTCTCTGCATCAGGCTCTAGACTTGGTGGCCCCCTTAAAAAAGAAAAAAGTCTAATCAGAGATTTCTAACTCCTTGGTTCAACACAGAAACTCGTAGCTTAAAACAGAAGACTCGTCAATTAGAAAGAAAATGGCACTCTACTAAATTAGAGGAAATCTATTTAGCTTGGAGAAATCATCTTTTAATTTATAAAAAATCTCTTAGAAAAGCTAGAACAAGTTATTACTCTGCATTAATAGAAGAGAACAAGAATAATCCCAGGTTTCTTTTCAGTACTGTAGCCAGGTTGACAAAGAGTCAGGACTCTGTCAATCCTAGCATTCCCTTAGAGCTTACTAGTCAGGACTTTATGAACTTTTTCAATAATAAAATTTCATCCATCAGAGATAAAATCAATCAGATTCTTCCCACAGTTAACTTAAATACTGTAACTACTACAACTCCTTCTTTTGATGTCTGTCTTGATGAGTTTACTCCAATCGACGTTTGTGAGTTAGACAAAATAGTTTCCTCATCCAAACCTTCAACTTGTCTTTTAGACCCTATTCCTACCAGGTTATTTAAAGAAGTCTTCCCACTTATTGGTAGCTTTATTCTTCATATAATCAATTCTTCATTAACTTTAGGCCATGCACCGCAGGCTTTTAAAACGGCTGTAATTAAACCCTTACTCAAAAAGCCAACGCTAGATCCAGGAGCTTTAGCTAACTGTAGACCAATCTCTAATCTCCCTTTCATTTCAAAAATCTTAGAAAGAGTTGTTGCTACGCAATTATTTGACCACCTGCAGGGAAATGGTTTGCTTGAAGAGTTTCAATCTGGGTTTAGAATCCATCATAGTACTGAAACAGCCTTAGCGAAGGTCACTAATGACCTCCTCATTGCATCTGATAATGGACTAGTTTCTGTACTTGTCCTTTTAGACCTTAGTGCAGCTTTTGATACTATCGATCATAATATTCTACCAACTCAAAGCTTAGTCATGGAGTTCCACAGGGATCTGTGCTAGGCCCCACTCTTTTTAGTTTATATATGCTTCCGTTAGGCAACATTATTAGAAAGCACTGTATACATTTTCATTGTTATGCAGATGACACACAATTATACCTGTCAGTGAAGCCAGATGATAGTAATCAATTAGCCAAGTTAGAAGCCTGTCTTAAGGAAATTAAAGCTTTGATGACTTGTAATTTCCTGCTATTAAATTCAGATAAGACTGAAGTCATTCTTGTTGGTCCAAAAAACCTTAGAAATTCCTTTCCAAATCAAACTTTCAGTTTGGATGCAGTTACTCTTTCTCTTAATAGCTCTGTGAGGAACCTTGGAGTTATTTTTGATCAGGATTTTCCTTCAATTCACATATTAAATTTGTTTCTAAGACTGCCTTCTATCATTTGCGTAATATTGCCAAGATTAGGAGCATCTTGTCTCAGAGTGATGCTGAGAAGCTGATCCACGCTTTTGTTAGCTCGAGATTAGATTATTGTAATTCTTTATTATCAGGCTGTCCTAAAACATCTTTAAAAAGTCTTCAGCTTATCCAAAATGCTGCAGCAAGAGTTTTAACAGGTACTAGAAAGAGAGATCATATCTCTCCGGTTCTGGCCTCCCTTCATTGGCTTCCCATAGAGTTTAGAATTAAGTTTAAAATCCTTCTTCTTACTTACAAAGCTCTAAACAATCAGGCTCCTTTTTATTTAAAAGATCTGATACTACCGTATTATCCTAACAGAGCACTACGCTCCCACAATGCAGGATTACTTGTAATACCTAGAATCTCCAAAAGTACAATGGGAGGCAGAGCCTTCAGTTATCAAGCTCCTCTCCTGTGGAATCAGCTGCCAATCTGGATTCGGGAGTCAGACTCGATCTCTGTTTTTAAGAATAGGGCTAAAACCTACCTTTTTGATATAGCCTACAATTAGGGAGGGATCATGTGTTTCTGAACCCTCCCTTAGTTATGCTGCTAATAGGTTTAGTCAGCCGGGGGACCTCCAGTAATGCACTGGGCCTCACTCCTTTCCTCACTCTCTATGAAATATTTTTTTTTTGCTGGTCATTAACATTTGTTTGTTCTCTCCCATAGATTGAGTCCCCATCGTGCGGTTTGCTCTCTACATGTCTGTTCTTTTCTTCTTCTCTATCCCCTCACCCCCCAGCCAGTCGCAGCAGATGACTGCCCCTCCCTGAGCCTGGTTCTGCTGGAGGTTTCTTCCTGTTAAAAGGGAGTTTTTCCTCTCCACCGTCGCCAAGTGCTTGCTCACAGGGGATCGCCTGATTGCTGGGGTCTTTCTGCAACTGTGGGGGTTCCCCCCTACAGTTGATAGTGCTATGAGATGACTGTTGTTGTGAAATGGCGCTATATAAATAAAGTTGAATTGAAATTGAATTGAATTGAATTGAACAATAAACTAGACTGGCCACATAATACTGACGCACTCTACAAGAAGGGACAGTGCAGGCTGTTCCTACTGAGGAGACTCAGGTCTTTTGGTGTACAAGGGGCGCTGCTGAAGTCATTCTACGACACGGTGGTGGCATCAGCCATCACTTTTGGAGTGTTCTGCTGGGGCAGTGGCGTTACAGCAGCCGATAGGAAGAGACTGAACAAACTGATCAAGAAAGCTAGTTCTGTCCTGGCGCAACGCCTTGAACCAGTGGCGGAGATGGGAGAGAGAAGGATGGTGGCTAAACTGTAATCTCTGCTGGAGATCGAGTCCCACCCTATGCAGGACATAATGAACGCACTGAGGAGCTCATTTAGCAGCAGACTACATCATCCTAGGTGCACAACCGAGAGGTTTCGCAGGTCCTTCCTACCTATGGCTGTCAGACTGTATAACCTAAGCAGGGCTGCTTGCAGAGATAGCAAAAAACGTGACAACCTAATAGTATTGAATGCAAAACACGCAATAGACTTACACAATGGTCCCCTCCAGTATACAGCTAGGACAATACCGGTCGCTATGGAGGGTGACAATATGTATGGGTACATAATCATACCATGTAGGATAACTAAGTAGACGGTTATGCTGTTCATTCCATCTAGCCACAATGCTCCGCACTGTGTGTGTTTATATATTTATATATTTATTCCATCTAGCTACAATGCTCCGCACTGTGTGTTTATATATTTATATGTACATATGTATATTTGCTGCTCTTGTTTTTTTCTTGTCTTCTGATTGTTGCTCTGAGAGCTGCTATCCCTGTGCTGTTGCAATCCTGGAATTTCCCCATTGTGGGACTAATCAAGGCTTATCTTATCTTATCTTATCTTACATGATGCACTGTGTGTGTTTATATATTTACATATTTATTCCATCTAGCTACAATGCTCAGCACTGGGTGTGTTTATATTTATATATCTATATATTTATTCCATCTAGCTACAATGCTCCGCACTGTGTTTTTATATATCTACATATTATTCCATCTAGCTACATTGCTCCGCACTGTGTGTGTTTATATACTTGCATATTTATTCCACCTAGCTGCAATGCTCCGTACTGTGGGTGTTTATATATTTACATATTTATTCCATCTAGCTACAGTGCTCTGCACTGTGTGTTCATATATTCATATATTTATTCCATCCAGCTACAATGCTCTACACTGTGTGTCTGTGTGTGTGTGTGTATATATACTGTATATTTTATAGTAATATGTACATATGTATATTAGCTGCTCTTGCTTGCTTGTTTTTTTTCTTGCCTTCTGATTGTTGCTCTGAGTGTTGCTATCCCTGTGCTGTTGCAATCCTGGAATTTCCCCGTTGTGGGACTAATAAAGGCTTATCTTATCTTATCTTATCTTATGATGTCTATATGATGTCAGATAAACCATAGTCTATATGACGTCAGATAAACAGTAAGGCCAATGTTCCTATGATCTCTCAAGGATGTCTATATGATGTCATACAGACCACAGGACTTGCTAAAAGACATATATAGACACACGTGAACTCTGGCAAAAAAGATGGAATGAAGATCATAAAGGTAGATCATATTCCAAAATACAAAAATCTATTGCAATAAACAATTTCATAACAACCAAAAGGAGGGAAGACATCGTTATGGCAAGACTCAGACTTGATCAAACAGGTTTAAACGGCACTTTATTCACCATGGGGAAAAGCGAAAGTGACAAATGTAGAGAATGTGGAGTAAAAGAAAATGTCGAGCAGATCTTATTACACTGTCACAAATATGGAAATGAAAGACAGATAATGGAAAATTAAGTTTGAGAGGCCGGTAGGGCTGGGAAGAGATGGGAGATGGAGAGGCAATAAGAGTCACGAGAAAGGCTCTTTTCTCTTTTTTAAATAACACAGGATTAAGCCGTAGAATTTAGGGATCGGGCTCAGATGACATAATGTTACTTACTCTTTTACAGTAGGTGGCGGTATGCACCTTTCCGTTATTGCTATTTGCCAGTAACCGAAAGAAGAAGAAGAAGAAGAAGAAGAAGAAGAAGAAGAAGAAGAAGAAGAAGAAGAAGTAATGTACCTATGAAAACAACACAGGGTAAGAAAAAGGTTGTACCCTGGTGGAATGACAAATGTATTGCAGTAAAAGAACCAAACAAGGCATTCAGAGAGCTGAGGAAGAATATGACAAGTGAAAACTTAACCTTTTGAGTGTGTCTGTCACCAAATTGCGACATAACCCCTCATGGTCAAGAGTGGTAAATATTTTTTGTCAGTTAAATAGTTCAGATTTCCAAGGCTATAACTTGAAAGTGGTAAATGGCTTACTGTCAACTAGAAAGATGTAAAATATGATCCAAAGTTTTAGATAGGAATAAATTTACACATCTAATTTGCATAATGTCGCAACACCTCTTAAAATTCCATAACTCAGTCAAAACTGGACTTTGGACGTATTTAAACAAAGAATGGTTCAGTCTTTTGACACTTTTTTGTACAGAGATACTTCATCATCTTATCTTCAAAGTACATGAACAAGAAATCAATACATTTAAACAAAAACAGAAATAACTCACTTACTGTTGGCAACGGGGGGCTGGCTGGCTGGCTGGCTGGCGTGGTCGCTGCATTATCACCCATTATGGTCCATATTTTGCATTTTGTCAGTCATTTAAAGTCTGTACCACATCTACAAAGTCTTATGATTATCCCACATAAATTTCGTTTGTATCCCGTGGCTATTGTCTGTGTACAAAGCCCAAAAAGTGACTGTGACCAATCGTGGCCATATTAGCTTTCTGGGCTCAATGCTAAAAACAAGAAAAAGAAATGAGGAGTTCTTCTTCTTTGGTGTATTACGTGTCATCCACTGAGTCCTCCAACGGATGTCTGCCACCTTTTGAAACTGGCAACTCAGTACAATTCAGAACAAATCTCCAATGCAGGCGATCATGTCAGAGTGAGACAGGCACAGTACTGCGCTCTGCAACTAGGGGCATACAAAATTCTCAGACTCAAATGGTTAATAGAGTACAAAAAGAAAAGGGCTCTCCACCCTTAGTAGAAAAACAGAACTTGGTGATGTCTGGGGTATGTTTAAAAAAAATGAGTGGGAAAAGGGTATCAGTTTAAATTCCATCTTTAGTGGATGTGGACAAGATGACTGTATCAGACAAAGAAAAGGCAGAAGTCCTAGGTAGAGCATTTGCAGCAGTGCATAGAGGAGAACATCTTGGTGAGAGTCATAGACAGCAAAGGGTGCATAAACTCAGAAAAAATGCAAACGTAAAAAATGAAGTGAAAGAGGACAGGACTGCATTAGACCTCGAGCTCACAATGTCACAGCGTAAGAGAGCATTGCAAGATAGTGGATACACAGCTCCAGGATATGATCAGTTAAGCAATGCTATGTTCCGGCAGTTGCCTATGCAATCAATGCAACTGGTGCTGAAATTGTTTAACAGAATATGGAAGGAGGGGGTTATCCCAAGTGGGTGGAAAAAAGTTGTAATTTTACCATTTAATAAGCCTGGGAAAGATCGAGCTCATCCAGGCAACTACAGGCCAATAGCATTAACGTCACACTTAGGGAAACGGATGGAGAAGGTGTTAGTTTAAAAACTCTCAAATGTACTAGAGCAAAAACGATTAATAAACGACTATCAGAATGGTTTTAGAAGAGGAAGATCCCACAGTGGATGCTCTAGTTAGGGTAAGTATCTATCCATCTTCTGCCGCTTTTCCGGAGGTCCAGGTTGCGGAGGCAGCAGTTCAAGCAGAGAAGCCCAGACTTCCCTCTCCCCAGCCACCTGCTCCAGCTCTTCAGAGAGGATACCAAGGCGTTCTCAGACCAGCTGGGAGACATAGTCTCTCCACCGAGTCCTGGGTCTGCCCCGGGGTCTCCTCCCAGTGGGACATGCCCGAAACACCTCAAGTGGGAGGTGTCTAGGAGGCATCCTGATTAGATGCCCATGCCATCTCAACTGACTCTTTTCAATGAGGAGGAGCAGCGGTTCTACTCTGAGCCTCTCACGGATGACTGAGCTCCTCACCCTATCTCTGAGGGTGAGTCCAGCAATCCTACGGAGAAAGCTTATTTCAGCCACTTGTATCTGCATTCTCGTTCTTTCAGTCATTACCCA
Source organism: Pholidichthys leucotaenia (assembly GCA_020510985.1). Classification (NCBI taxonomy): domain Eukaryota; kingdom Metazoa; phylum Chordata; class Actinopteri; order Cichliformes; family Pholidichthyidae; genus Pholidichthys; species Pholidichthys leucotaenia. The sequence continues at coordinate 165,761,303 of CM035843.1, read as the reverse complement.
AAGCTCGTGACCATAGGTGAGAGTAGGAACGTAGATTGACTGGTAAATCGACAGCTTTGCCTTTGAATTCAGCTCCCTCTTCACCACAACAGACCGGTACAACGTCCGCATCACTGCAGATGCTGCTCCGATCCGTCTATCAATCTCTCGCTCCATTCTCCCCTCACTCGTGAATAAGACCCCAAGATACTTAAACTCCTCCACTTAGGGCAGGAGCCTATCCCCAACCCAGAGAGGACAATCCACCTTTTTCTGGCTGAGGACCATGGACTCAGACTTGGAGGTGTTGATTCTTATCCCAGCCGCTTCACACTCAGTGGCAAACCATCCCAGCAAGAACTGTAGGTCATTGCTAGATAAACCCAACAAGACAACATCATCTGCAAACAACAGAGATGAGATCCTGTGGTCACCAAGCATGGCACCCTCCATTCCCTGGCTGCGCCTAGAAATCCTGTCCATAAAAATTCTTAACAGGATCAGTGACAAAGGGCAACCCTGGCAGAGTCCAACTCTCACTGGGAATGAGTCCGACCGAGTGTTGGCAATACGAACCAAACTCTCACAATGGTCAGAATCAGAATCAGAATCAGAATAAACTTTATTGCCAAGCATGTAAAAAAAACACACGAGGAACTTGACTTGACATTGGTGCGCATGCACGCGACACAACGACACGGCAGCCATAATAGGCGCCTCATCAAACAGAGATAGATAAGAAAGGGAGGGGAGGGGAGGGAACGACACAAGGGGGGAGGAGAGAAAAAAAACTTCGTTATCAGAATACAGCTTATTTTTAAGCAGATTATGATTACAATGAAAAAAAATCTCTCAATAGCACAGAGCAACAATCAACCACAAAGACCAAAAGTCAGAGAGAATCAGTGAATGGATGGGTGTAATTCAGTATTATGAATCAGTGTGTTCGTGTATGTTGAATGCAGGTGGGTGTTTATCAGTTACTGGAGGCAGCAAAATCTCTCCCAGCCGAGATGTTATGTCTTAGTGTCTGAAACTCAGAAGCATGTCCTTGAGGCATGGCAGATGGAAATTTCCTGAGCCAGTCACATGTCAATGAGAATTCAGATGCGGTCCCAGTATGTTTATGAAAGAGAAGCACAATCTTCTGTTTTGTCTTAAACCAGGAGGAAAATAGACAACAGGGCGAATTCAAGGTCTGATAGACACAGATCACTCAGAGCATAGAATTTTACACCTCCAGCAATCCTGTGTTCATAATTTCCATACATAGGCTTTAAATCCATTCCTTGGAGGCACCAAAGATGACTCCAGATGTTTCCCTTCTAGAACATGGGTAAACATGTCCGGTAGGGTCCATCCCTCTACAATGCATGCAGGTGGTAATTTCCATGTTATCATTGCCGATAGTTAGTGTACTCCCCCGTCTAGTCGAATTGTTGAGAAGCAGCTATGCCGGGACCGCTTTTAATTAGCTCTTCCAGTTAATTTTTCGATACACCAGGAAAAACTCCAGAGCCAATCAGCAGAAAATCCTGTGATCCTAGCCAAACCAGGTAGATGTTTCCACATCCTCAGTCGAATCATGCAGACACATGCATTCCAATCCATGGGTCTCTCCATAGGGGCTCCCCCTGGCCCGAATTTATATAAAATGTTGTTAATCTTATTAAAGCCGCTCACCAAATCCATTCTTTTCGTTTGGTTCAAGATTCAGCCAGAAGACAGCGATGCAGACAAGACAGCAAGCTGGGATTCTCAGTTAGGGAGGGAAGGAGGGTAAAAGGGAGCAAAGAAAAAGGCGTCTGTTCTCTCTGAAGGGCAGAAGCAGAATAGCGGAACAGAGACCGAATAGCTCATAACAACAAGCCTGATATCCCATACTCCCGAAGCATCCCCCACAGAAAACTATGAGGGACGCAGTCAAATGCCTTCTCCAAGTCCACAAAACACATGTAAACTGGTTGGGCAAACTCCCACGAACCCTTGAGAATTCTCGAGAGGGTAAAGAGCTGGTCCGATGTGCCATGGCCAGGATGAAAACCACATTGCTCCTCCTGAATCCAAGGTTCGACCACCAGCCAGACTCTCCTCTCCAGTACCTTGGCATAGACCTTTCCAGAGAGGCTGAGGAGTGTGATCCTTCTAAAGTTGGAGCACACCCTCCGGTCCCCTTTTATGAAGAGAAGAACCACCTCCCCGGTTTGCCATGCCAAAGGCACTGCCCCCCGACTTCCACGCAATGTTGCAGAGGCATGTCAACCATGAAAGCCCTACAACATCCAGGGCCTTGAGGTACTCAGGGTGAATCTCATCCACCCCTGGGGCCCGGCCACCAAGGAGATTTTTAACCACCTTGGTGACCTCAGCCCCTGTGATAGGCAAGTCATCCCCCTTGTCCACAAGCCCTGCTTCCTCTGTGGAAGGTGTATCACTGGGATTGAGGAGATCCTCAAAGTATTCCTTCCACCGCCCAACGGTATCCCCAGTCGAAGTCAACAGTGCCCCATCCACACCATACACAGTGTGGACAGGGAGCTGCTTTCTCCTCCTGAGCTGCTGGACAGTTTGCCAGAATCTCTTCAAGGCCAACTGAAAGTCTTGTTTCATGGCCTCACAGAAATCCTCCCATACCCGGGTTTTTGCTTCAGCAACCACCCGAGCTGCACTCCGCTTGGCCTGCCGGTACACCTCAGCTGCTTCGGGAGTCCCACAAGCCAACCAAGCCTGATAGAACTCCTTCTTCAGCTTAACCCTTGTATTATGTTGAAAAAAAATTACATTGATTATGTCGCGGGCCATTTTGACCCATACTGTGTAAATCCACTCAAAACAGTCAAAAAACAGGTTAAACCAATAACAACTTTATTTTAGATTATATAAACATTTATAAAAGAGACATAGCAATACATTTTTAACACTATATTTAAGAACTATTTTGTTCAAGTTTTTCCCTCTGCATTTTTTTTTTCATTTAACTTGCCCCTTTTTCTCACGTTTTCAGTGTTCAGTATTTTCAATGCTCTCCACATGATGGACAGAATGTAGCTGTGCTTTCTGCAGATGTAATTCTTGCATTTTGCACAAGAGGTACTTGTTTTACTGTCCTCTCAGGAGGGACAGACCTGTCATCTTTTCCGTTTCTTTACACCTGTGTCCACTGGATCTATTGCAGATTGGTTAGATGACCTGACCTTGACCTTTTCAATGACAGCTGCAGCTGCTGGGGATCGAGCTGGCCTCGCTCACCTCTGGATCTTGGGAGTGACAAGTGCTTTGCCGAGTTCTTCCAGGAAAAGCCAACGTCGGTACAATTTACCGGCATTCCATTGCTGGTTGATTTCAGTCCACAGGACATAGGCATTGTAAGCAGACACATCGACAATGTTGTAGAAAATCACCAAGGGCCAACGAGCAGTCTTGCGCTGGCAGCTGTATGTTGCTGTGACTTTGTCCAGATTGTCAACTCCTCCTTTGGTGGAGTTGTAGTACAGGATCATTTGTGGCTTCATGTCTTCTCTTGTGCTCAGAGATGCATCTGTGCGCATTGTGCTCATTACAAGAACATTCTTGTTTCTCTTTGGGCAGTATGAAACAACTGCTGCTTTCTCAGTGAAAACAAATATTGAGGAATGCAGAGGTCTGCCCTGCATCTTCAGAATTTCACTGGGAAGTTCTGGCTTATTTCTTCTGACTGTTCCCAACATAGTCAGCTTGCTCTTCTGAAGTTCATCTCCAAGGAGGTAGGATGTAAAGAAGTTGTCACATGTGATGTTATGACCTTGCAACCCTTCACTCATTTCCAGCACCACACACATCCCCTGATTCTTCTCAGATGCTCCTCCAGGTAGCTTTCCAGTATACACTTGCATATTCCATGCATAGCTAGATTTTGCATCACAGGCTACCCACATTTTGATGCCATACTTGGCAGGCTTGTTGGGCATGTACTGTCTGAAAGGACAGTGCCCCCTGAATGGTACAAGGCGCTCATCTACAGTAACATGGGGACCAGGACTGTACAACAAAGGTAGAATTTCAACCCATTTATCCCATACATCTCTAAACACAGCTAGTTTATCTCTTTCATGTTGACCAGCTCTGGTGTCACGGTTGTCAAATCGGATCGCACGAGATATCATGTGAAATGTCTCCAGAGACGACGTTGCTCGAAAGATTGGCCTTCCATACTCTTCATCCCATAGACTTGCAGTTGCTTCTCCCTTTGACCTGTACACTCCAGCTAATACCAGAATTCCAATGTAAGCATGCAAGTCAGTCTGATCCAGTGGCTTCCATTTCTCCTGAAATACACTCCTCCCCTCCAAGTTGGTCATTTCCAGTATAATGTTCTCTATTGGTGGGTATATGAAGAGCTGAAATGCTGATTGAATATCATCAACTCGTGTGACAGCAAATCTTGTAGGACCGGGAGTCATTTTGATGACATTGGAAGATAACAGTCTACCTCGGCTTTGGTGTGGTGATGTTGACCATTTTATATTACCATCTTTAGATGCCCATGTCCCCTCTGTGGATGATGATTGCTGCATTCCTTGGCTTTCATCCGATGGAGACACAACGGCAGGCTCATCCTCTGAATCCTCCTCATCGTCGGAAAATTGACAATCTGGATTATCAATTACATTGTCCTCAGTCTTTGAAATCTCTTCCTCTGTATTCATCCCAGTTCAAAATATGTGATGAAGCTTCTTCAGCTGTAAACCTTCTGGAGCAGCTCATTTTTGGTGTGTTTGTCAAAGAGATGGCATGAGAAAAGTGACAAGGACAAGGGAGAGAAAGTCCCTCCTCGACACACACCTGGGTCTCTGGCAGTCAAAATACAATTAACTTGGCAGTCAAAATAAAGTACATCAAAGAGGCATGTTTATTTTGGATCTGTACAGCTACTTCCCCACATAAAAGTGTCTTGGTCAAAATGACCCGCAACATCATCTTTGTATACAAACTCTGCACATACATTCCACTACACATCAAAGTGCCCAGATTTTACACACCAGTTCATGACCCTAGATGAGGAAAATTCACAAAATTTCATGAAGAAAAAGAAAGGATAACCCGTACTTTGGTCAACACAAAAATCGAAATGGGTCAAATTGACCCTTAACATAATACAAGGGTTAACGGCCCCCCTCACCACTGGTGTCAACTACTTGGTTCGGGGGTTGCCACCACGAGATGCACCGACCACCTTGCGGCCGCAGCTCTGGGCTGCCGCTTCAACAATAGAGGTGGAGAACATGGCCCACTCAGACTCCATGTCTCTTGATTCCCTTGGAATGTGGTTGAAATTCTTCCAGAGGTGGGAGTTGAAGACCTCCCAGACAGGGGCCTCAGCCAGACGTTTCCAGCACACCCTCACTATATGTTTGGGTCTACCAGGTCTGAATGGCTTCCTCCCCTGCCATCGGATCCAACTCACCACCAGGTGGTGATCAGTTGACAGCTCTGCTCCTTTCTTTACCCGAGTGTTCAAGACATACGGTCACAGGTCTGATGACATGATAACAAAATCGATCATCGACCTGCAACCTCGGGTGTCCTGGTGCCAGGTGCACATATGGACACCCTTATGCTTGAACATGGTGGTCATTATGGACAAACTGTGGTTAGCACAGAAGTCCAATAACTGAACACCACTCAGGTTCAGATCGGGCAGGCTGTTCCTCCCAATCACCCCCCTCCAGGTTTCACTGTCGTTGCCCACGTGCACATTAAAGTCCCCCAGTAGGACAATGGAGTCTCCAAGAGGAGCACCCTCCAGCACCCCAGTCACAGACTCCAAAAAGGGTGGGTACTCTGAAAAATCATTTGGTGCATAGGCACAAATGATGGTCAGGACCCGTTTCCCAACCCGAAGGCGCAGGGAAGCAACCCTTTCGTCCACCGGGGAAAACTCCAATATAGAGGCAGCAAGGTGGGGGGATACAAGAATACCCACCCCTGCTCGTCGCCTCTCGCCCGGGGCAACTCCAGAAAAGGCCAAGCTCCAGCCCCTCTCCAGGAGACTGGTTCCGGAACCGGAGCTGTGTGTTGAGGTGAGGCCGACTATATCTAGCTGGTATCTCTCAACCTCGTACACCAGCTCAGGCTCCTTCCCCACCAGAGAGGTGACATTCCACGTACCAAAAGCCAGTTTTGAAAGGGTAAGTATTGATATTGAAAAGATTCTCAAAATGAAAGAAGTAATGGTTATAGTTTATCTGGATATTGAAAAGGCTTATGACTCACTGTGGAGGGATGGACTTCTTATCAAATTGAATAAAATGGGCATTGGTGGTTGGATGTATAATTGGATAATGGATTTTTTTTTAACACACAGGACAATTAGGGTTAAAGTAGAATCAGAAGTTTCTAAAGACTTTGAAATAGAAAATGGTGTTCCTCAGGGGAGTGTGATAAGCCCTGCTTTTTTTTTATTTCAATATAATGATTAATGACATGCTTGCGGTTAAAGAGGAATCCATCAAAACAGCACTATATGCAGATGATGGAGCCATATGGACGAGGGGAAGAAATGAGAAATTTGTGTTCAAAAACATCAGGAAACTAATGGAGAAAGTGGAAAAGTGGTTGTATGACTGGGGATTTAAATTTTCAAACAGTAAAACCTGCTATATGATTTTCACAAAAAAAAATGCAGAACTTGTACAGAACCATTAACATTATATAATCAACCAACAGAGAAAGTCAGTGAGTTCAAATATCTGGGATTGTGATTTGATAGTGCATACACACGGAGAGTTCATGTTGAAAATCTGGAGACAAAGTGCAAAAAGTCATTAATCTCATAAAAGCTGTAGCTGGACACAAATGGGGTGCAGATGAACAGGAATTAATTGACATTTATAGAGCACTAATGCGATCAACAATAGACTACGGATGGATGATTTATGGAGCAGTGGCAAAGACAACTAGAAAAAATAGAAAGAATGCAGAATAGAGCGCTTCGCCTTTGCATTGGAGCCATCAAAACAACACCAAACAATGCAGTTTTAATAGAAGCAGGAGAAATGCCAATGGATTTGAGTCAAGATAAACTTGCATTATCATACTGGGTCAAGCTATGAAAGACTCCATTTTCATAAAGAACACAGATGAGAGAGAGGTCACTGAAATTGTTAAATCGTTTAAAAGTAAAACATTTACGGACTGTGATGGTATTGACATGCACTTAGTCAAAACTATTATTGAATGCATAGTGAAACCACTGACATATATTTGTAACCTGTCTCTCCAAACAGGTATATTTCCCAATGCAATGAAATAGCTAAAGTAATTCCGATATACAAGACGGGTGACAGAGGGGAACTTTCAAACTATAGACCAATTTCAATATTGCCGCAATTTTCCAAGATACTTGAAAAAATATTCTGTGAGAGAACTGACAACTTCATAATGAAGAATAATTTATTGCGTGAGCAGCAATATGAGTTCAGACACAAGAGGACAACTGCATTTGCTCTAATGGAATTTATAGAAAAAATATCAACTGCTGTTGAAAATAAAGAGTATTCAGTTGGGGTATTCCTGGATCTTAAAAAAGCATTTGATACGTGGATCATAATTTATTATTAAAGAAACTACAGAATTGTGGTATTAGGGGGGCAGCACTGTCCTGGTTAAGTAGTTACTTAAAGAATAGATATCAGTATGTACAGTATGTGTTGGTAACAAAAACTCGCAGTTACTGAAGGTTACTTGTGGAGTCCCACAGGGTTCAGTTTTGGGGCCATTGTTATTCAATATGTATATAAATGATATATGTAAAGTCTTGGAAAAAATGGATTTAATATTGTTTGCCGATGACACTAATCTATTATGCAGTGGAAGCAATTTGGAACAACTTTTGGATACACTCGGAAAGGAATTAGGAAAGCTTAAAACTGTGGTTTGATTCAAACAAATTAATGCTCAATTTAAGTAAGACAAAATTTATAGTTTTCAACAACCATCACAACAACTTAGTATCTAAACTCAGTGTAAATGGTGTAGAGATTTTAAAGGGTATCTGAAACTAAATTTCTTGGAGTAATAATTGATAATAAACTGTGTTGGAAGTCACATATTAATTACATTAAAGATAAAATATCTAAATCAATTGCAATCCTACACAAAGTGAAATATTTGCTGAATCAACCCACATTATATACTTTGTATCATTCATTAATACTCCCATACATGACATATTGTACTGAAGTATGGGGAAATACATATAAAACAAACATATATCTAGTCTTTATGCTTCAGAAGAGAGCTATTAGAATAATAAACAAAACTGCTTACAGGGAACCAACAAACCCACTTTTTCTTAAATTAAAAGCTCTCAAGTTGAAAGATCTGGTTAACTTTAAAACTGCAGTAATAATGTTTAAAGTGAAGAATCTATCACTGCCCGCAAATGTCCAGAAGTTGTTCCAAATAAGGGAGAAACAATGTCATTTCAGAGGAACATATATATTTCAAAAACCTTCAGTGAGAACTACCACCAAGCAACACTGTGTCTCAGTGCAAGGTAAGATTATGGAATGATTTTGGACCTGAATTAAAATCATGTACAACGCTTGGACAATTTAAACAAAAACTAAAGGAAGAAATACTCCAAGCATATATACAAGATGACATGTAAAATCACATAAGGATTGTCATATCCAGTCTGTGTTGCGTTGTTGCTTAGTTTTTTTTTTTTTTTTGTCACATTTTGTCTTAGCTTTGTTCTGAATTGTAATCGCTCTTGTTTTGTTGTTCTTTTGAATTCTTGGATGGAATATGGGTGGGCAATATAAGCTGCGGCTTCAGCCATCACCCATTTCGGATAATTTATGTTGAACTGTATAATCAGAGGAGTTATTGTTAAATTGGCCTTGTTTGATTTTTTCCCCTTTGTTATATTATTCTGTTTCTTTTTTAATCTTTACTTTTAATCTATCCAAAATAAAGATTCATTCATTCATTCATTCATTCATTCAAGCTGAAAGGAAGTGACAATGCAAATATTTCAAAAACAACACTACAAGACTGCTGGGAATACTCTAATTTCCAGTGACACGGGTTTGGGTGGACAATTGAAAGAAAAGCCAGAATGTATGGGCTACACACTATTGATATAGCTAACACCAGTCCAGTGAGTAATGTTCCCCCTTTTCTGTTTCTGGGAATAGAAGTAGACGCTAGTCTGCTAATGAGGAAAAAGGATTGGCATATGAGTGAAGTTGGTCTTAAAACAAGCATTTACTTCAGGAACAATTACTATAACTTCTTACAGCTATATACTGACGGTTCAAAGAACAAAGAGGGCTCTGTTGGAGTTGGAGTATACAGTACATTTTAGAGTTTAAAGTGACCATCGCAAAAAGACTCTCCAACAATACGTCCGTGTATACATCAGAGATGGTGGCAATAATTATTGCTTTGCAGTGTGTGGAGGAGGTCAGACCGGGTGGCGGTGTGCACGGATTCACTTGCAGCGTTAAAAACCATACAGACACTAAAATCTACTAGGGAAGACTTGGTGATTGAGCTATATCACAGTTTATTTACGCTACACAGGGGGTGGTGTAGATGTTCAGTTTTGTTGAGTTCCTACACATGAAGGGTTGAAAGGGAATGACTGTGCAGAAAAATTAGTAAAAAGCGCTCTTGGGAAAGAGATAACTATCACCACTGTCTGTTGGAAAAGGTGAAGGGAAAGCAGTAATCAAGAAAAAAGGAACTTAGCTATGGCAAAAAAAGATGGGATGGAGATCATAAAGGTAGATCGTAATACAAAATACAAAAATCTATTGCAATAAAGAATTACATAACAGCCAAAAGGAGGGAACACATCATAATGGCAAGACTCAGACTGGATCATACAGGTTTAAACGGCACTTTATTCACCATGGGGAAATGCAAAAGTGACAAATGTAGAGAATGTGGAGTAAAAGAAAATGTCGAACACATCTTATTACACTGTCACAAATATGGAAATGAAAGACAGATAATGGAAAATGAAGTTTGAGAGGCCGGTAGGGAATGGGATTTAACTGGAATTCTGGGAACAGATGGAGAGGCAATAAGAATCACGAGAAGGGGTCTTTTCTCTTTTTTAAATAGCACAGGATTAAGTCATTGAATTTAGGGGTCGGGCTCAGATGACATATTGTTAGATACTCTTGTACAGTAGGTGACGGTATGCACCTTTCAGTGGTTTGCTATGCGCCAGTAACCAAGAAAAGAAGAAAAAGAACATAGAGTGATGATATAGAATGAAGTACATGGCGGTAATGTACCTGTAAGCTGGTGGCCAACCGCCAATCAAATCTTGAAGAAAAAGAAGAAGAACATTAGACAGAACAGTAACAAGAAGAAGAAGAAGTAACAAGAAGGAGCAAACAGAGAGACAGATGCCGTCATCGAGTAAGGATGGATTTTTTTCACACGAGTTGTTCAGAACTCCTTTTCGAAAGATACAGAGTGATGATAACCACTGGTCAACACCAATTTTTTTTGTCCAAGTTTTTTTTTAACCAATTTAGGACAATTTTGATGTGCTGAATCCAAAAATCACATTGGTTTTGCTCAGTCAGGTCAACTTTTTGAACCATGGCCACATGTTTTTTTGTTTTTGTTTACATGTACGGGTATTTTTGCTATATATGATGCAAAATTCTTTTTTATTTATTTAAATTTTCTGAATTTTGAACAATGATGACAAAACATTCAATTTACATGTACTTACATTTATCGATGTCTACTATTCAATTTACAGTAGAACTGTACAACTGCTGTACAACTGCTTAGAACTTAGCATAAAAATCTGACCTGACCGAGAGAAACGGATTTCATTTTCAGATTCAGTGGTGCAAAATTGGCTAAAATCAGTTGAAAAAAGACAGCTTACAAAAAATAAAATTTTTGTTATGTTGTGTAATCAAGTCAGTGGCGGTAATGCACCTGTAAGCTGGTTGCCAACCGCCAATCAAACCTAAAAGAAGAAGAAGATGGCAGGGCATGGTTACAGAAAATGGGATGGGCGGGGCTGCACAGATAATCACACACAGGGGACCAGAGGGGAGACAAGACCAAGGCAATAATGATAATGATAATAAAGATTATAATAATAATGCTGATAAACTTAAACTAAGAGGAAGACCAATGAAGAAAGAAATATACAAGACAGAATCACTATAAATTCAAGAAATCTCTGTGTGTCTGTGTGTGTGTGTGTGTGTCTGTCACGATCATAGGACGGCCTATGATGTCCCTATGATGTCTGCATAAAAGAGCCTATGATGTTCCTATGATGTCCCTATGATGTCTGCATCATAGGACATCAAGCCAGCCTTCATGTCTTTATGATGTCATATACATCAAGCCTGCCATCATGTCTTTATGATGTCATATACAGTGAGTCCTATGATGTCCTAAGTCCTATGATGTCACTCTATAAAGTCTGTGTCTCTGTGTGTGTGTGGACATCATAGGACATCATTGTCTGTGTGTGTGTGCCTGTCATGATCATGATCTCAGGCATCATAGAACTTGTGATGCCATCATATAAACAATAGGACTGGCTAAAAGATCATAGGATTGCCTATGATGTTCCTTCCTATGATGTCTACATGATGTCTATATGACGACATATAGACACCATAGCATAGAGTCGCCTATGATGCTCCTATGATGTCTACATGATGTCTATATGATGTCATATAGACGCTGTATAGACTGATTCCAGAAAATCTGTGTGTGTGTGTGTGTGTGTGTGTGTGTGTGTCACAGTGTCTATGCCTATGGTGTCTACATGAGGTCATATAGACATCATAGGCACATCATAGGCTCAGTGATGCATCAAAACTTACCATACAACAATGCATTGGCAATGGCAAGTATTGGCATTAAGGAGATCCCTGCTTCAACCCAGGCATACATATACAAGGTAAAGTTTAGCATTGTTAAACAAGAAAAATAATGCAACAGTGCATTGGCAATGGAAAATACTGGCATTAAGGAGATCCATCTGCGTGGCTTCAGCCCAGGCATACTACGTATTCAAGGTAAAGTTTACATGAATGCTCCTCTTTCTGAACAGGGTTGAAAGCCACTTTTTGCTCAGATCTACTTTCATGATCCTATCCCTGAACTGGAATTGCGACGCACCTATCCCTCAACCAGTGGTCTGGAAGAAGAAGAAGAAGAAGAAGAAGAAGAAGAAGAAGAAGAAGAAGAAGAAGAAGAAGAAGAAGAAGAAGAAGAAGAAGAAGAAGAAGAAGATCATTCCACCAAGTGTGTCACATTGCAAAAAGTGCAAACTGAAGTGTTCCCCCCCACACACAACACACAGCGTTCCTTGCAGAACTCAGAAAAGGATTTATTGCCAAGTACATTAACAGTAAACAACTGATAACATACGAGGGATTTGACTTGACACAGAAAACGACCTGCATTTCCGGTGACGCGGCAGCGTCGAAACGCGCCTGTCATCAGATGGGTACAGGATGCATAGGGAAGAAAAGGATAACACAATAGGAAAGAGCAAAAAACCATTGATTGTCAGAATACCGTTCATATATGATCAATATTATGATTACAAGAAAAAAGCCCTCAATGCACAATTAGCAGACAAGAATGTACACAAAGACACAAAGGGAGCAGTGAGTGAATGATCTTCTCATCAGTTTATTGAGTCAGTGTGGGTGTAGTGTTGAGTGGAGGTGTTTGTATCAGTTAAGAACAACAAAGTCTCTTCGGCAGGAGATGTTTTGTCTAGCGGCTGGCATTTGTCCTTGAGCCAGGCAGCTGGCTGTCCATAGAGTCAATGCAGCTCAAATGTTTTGGAAACAAAAAACTGCAGATAATCTGGAGGACTTGTGTGAGGGCAGGTCAGATTAGTCGAATAGTACTGATCCCAGAGAAAAAGACTTTATATTCTCTTACAGATTCAGTACTTTAATCCTTCAGTGCTGGACGTTGAATTCTTCATGGACGGCTCTCAGCGTGATCATGATGTAATCCATTTTCCTAGACAGTTCTCCATTAGCCGCTGTCAGAGTACTCCCCATTTGTTCAATTTGATGGTTAAGCCTCGCCTGGCCAGCATTTTGATAGGCTACGTCCATCTTCATCAATTTACGGTACACCAGGACAATCCCAGATCCAATCAGAATGATCCCGATGACCATTGCTACGAAGATGTATAAATCTTTGACATCTTCGATAGAGAGATCAGACAGGCACAAGAGTTCCAATTACTTGTGTCCCTCAAATAGCCCGCAGCCGCAGTTCCTGCGGGGCAAACTACCTCCCCCGGGGCACTTTTCCTCGTTGAAAAAATAGTGTCAATTGCGTTCAAAGCCCAGCTTATTAAATCCATAATTTCATTCGATAATCAGCAGTAGAGACACGCAGGCAGACGATAGCAAGCTGGGATCCAGTCAGTTAGGGGAGGAAGGAGATAAAAAGTCAGAGCTGGAGAGAAGGAAAAAAGCGTCTGCTCTCTTTGGGAGGCGGAAGTGACTGCTCTTTGCAGTCCACCTATTCCACATTGGCAGTGGCAGTAGTGTGAGTCCTCCTCGTAGTCCGTGCAAAGACGAGCCAGAGGCCCCCGCCAGTTCCGTTGCACATCCCAGAGACAGTTTCCCCATCTCAGATGGATTGGAGTCCTTAGACTATGTGGGTTTTTCAAGCAAGTCAACTGTGCAGCAGGCTCGTCCAGAGTGTAGAAAGAAAACGGTGGGGCGTCCATGCCCTGCAGGTAAAGATCCAGTTCCGTGACAGTCAATTCCAGTCAATTAGAAACGTCATACCGTATACAAGTCTGATCAAACAATATCCCAAAAATGTGTAAAACAGGCAGAGGAACGACCGCCATTTATTCCTCCTGTCGGGGGCGCTTGACCCCCGTTCTCCCTGCTGCTTTACGCAGGGCTGTCAGGTGTTTCTTGAGGCAAAAACGTTTCCTTTCATCCAGGAGGTCAAGACCAACCTGCCTTCTTAGCACATCAACAGACTTAATGAATTTATCAGTGTCACTGAAGTAGTCGGTGACCTTAATGGCTTTGTTATAGGTTTCATCCAGAAAAGCATTTATTTCTTCCAGTGAATACAAACTCATGTTTGTACTGCATTTTGCCTCAGTAGAGTCAGTATTAGACACAGTGTCGTTATCAGATTCCATTTCCTCGTCAGCACAACTCAGCTGACTGTTTGGTTCTCCTGGGCCAGGGGATTCATCATGGGCCACATTTTCCTGGACGCCACCCACAGCAGCGCACCATCCGCGGCTCCATCAGGGCCCTCCGCCCGCTGCCTGTGCGGACAAGCGAACCGTTTATGGCCCACGTCTCCACATTCAAAACACTTCATCTGTCCTGAGCTCGCATACACCATATAGGATCTGTCCCCGTGTTTGACCCTGAAGGACACTTCCAGAGTTTGAGTGGGCGAGTCGAGAAACATGAACACCTGTCGCCGGAGTGATTTCACATGTTTTAACTTGGTGGCCTTGCATCCCAAAGTCAGAGTTGTAAACGGGCCCGCAAACTTCCCAAATCTGCGGAGCTCCGTCGCCAACTGCTCGCCAGTGATGAAAGGTGGAGCACCTGAGACGGTGATTCTCGTTGATGGGACAGATAAGGGGGACACCTGTACATACGTTTCCCCGATAACAACACCGCTTACAATCAGGATGTGGACATTGTCTTCAGCAGCCAGAAACACAACTACAGCTCTATTCATTCGGGACGCAAAGCAGATCGCGTCATGGCCCACCTGCTCGGCCACAGCCTCAAGGACCTCCTCCACAGTAACAGTGCTGTCCGGGGGAACGATCCTCACCCCCTGGTGGATAGATGGAGGTGGCTTTTCCAAGGTCGCCATCCTCCACACAAAAAATCAAAAACTGGAAAAGCGGCCAGTAGTAGAAAACCGAAAAAAAGTCCAAACAAACCACGGAGTTCCCTATTTCCACCCTCCTCCTTCGGCCGCCGGAAACAGAGAGCAAAAGAAGAAGAAGAAGAAGAAGAAGAAACACCTGAGGTTCGAGCAATATGCTGCAGACATGACTGTGAACAACACAGCCATTTGAGATAGGAGGAGACCCTTCAGCAATGGGCATGCAGAAATATATAAAATTCAAGAAATCTCTGTCTGTCTGTGTCACATTCGCACATTGTGTTCCTATGATTTCACATGACTATATAAGGAGTTCTGAACAACTCATCCTATGATGTCATATAGACATTATAGGCACACTGAGGTCAGAACAGTTTCTATGGGCATGCGGAACTGCTTGCTTACACTTGCTTTCAATAGGCATGCAGAAATACTTGCTTAACCATGTCAAAGATCAAAGGTAGGCATCACCATGGTTAGTACCTTTCGACAGGCAAGCAAAAATGCTTGCTTACACCTGCTTTCTACGGGCATGCAGAAATACTTGCTTAAATTTGGTTTCTACGGGCATGCACGGGTATACACTAGTAATAATAATAACAATAATAGCAACCTAGACAAATAATAAGGTGAAATACAGAAAATCCCAACTTAAAGCGAGGATGTGGGAATAAATATGCAAGACAGAATCACTATAAATTCAAGACATCTGTCAGTGTGTGTGTGTGTGTGTGTGTGTGTGTGTCATGATTATAGGCCACCTATGATGTTCCTATGATGTCTGTATGATGTCCTATGATGTTCCTATGATGTTGGCGATCATAGGACCATTTACATAATGTCTATATGATGTCAGATAAACCGTAAGGCTGAGGTTCCTATGATCTCTACAGGATTTCTGGATGACATCATGTAGACCACAGGACTTGCTAAAAGACATATACGTATACGTATATAGACACAGGTAATCAACGTAACACAGAACAGTAACAAGCAGGAGAAGAAGTAATAAGCCAGGGGCAAACAGAGACAGCAGGGCATGGTTGCAGAAAACGGGATAGGCGGGGCTGCACAGATAATCACACACAGGGGACCAGAGGGAGACAATACCAAGGCAATAATAATAATAATAATAATAATAATAATAATAATAATAATAATAAACTTAAATGAAGAGGAACACCAATGAAGAAATAAATATGCAAAACAGAATAATAATAGCAACCCAGGATAATAACAATAAGGTAAAATACAGAAAATCCCAACTTAAAACAAGGATGTGGGAATAAATATGCACGACAGAATCACTATAAATTCAAGAAATCTCTGTCAGTGTGTGTGTGTGTGTGTGTGTGTGTGTGTGTCTTGTCTGTCTGTCATGATTATAGACCGCCTATGATGTCTGCATGATGTCCTATTATGTTCCTATGATGTTGACAATCATAGGACCATTTACATGATGTCTATATGACATCAGATAAACCGTAAGGCTGATGTTCCTATGATCTCTACAGGATGTCTGGATGACATCATTTAGACCGCAGGGCTTGCTAAAAGACATATACTGTATATATACAGTATATACAGTATATACTGTATATATATATATATATTTTTTTTTTTTGTTACTTATTTGTACCCGTAGGTAGATTTGGTTTGCAGTTTGGTGACAAGCCACCGGCTGCTGGTCGTTGTGTGCGCGAGCGCCCTAAACCTACATGTTTTTGGTATGCGGGAGGAAACCGGAGAAATCCCGGAGTAAACCCGCGCAACACGGGGAGAACATGCAAACTCCACACAGCTCACTGTTGGTTGGGGGCTGGGATCGAGCCCACGATCCCCGCGGTCCCCCGGCCGAGGGTAAAACTGTGCTGTCACAGTGCTTAAACCACTGCGCCACCGTGCAGCCCTATATATATATATATATATACACAGTATATACACTCACCGGCCAGTGTATATACAGTATATATACTGTATATACTGTATATATACTATATATATAACACAGAATGGTAACAAGCAGGGGCAAACAGAGACGGCAAGGCATGGTTGCAGAAAACGGGATAGGCGGGGCTGCGCAGATAATCACACACATGGGACTAGAGGGGAGACAAGACCAAGGCAATAATGATAATAATAATAATAATAATAATAATAATAATAATAATAATAATAATAATAATGCTGATAAACTTAAACTAAGAGGAACACCAATGAAGAAATAAATATGCAAGACAGAATAAGAATAATAGCAACCCAGAATAATAACAATAAGGTGAAATACAGAAAATCCCAACTTAAAGCAAGGATGTGGGCTGGGACCCATGCCCTGGAGACAAGGAATATCACTCTATCTGAGGTCTGAGGAGGCAATGGACGCTCTAAAGCAGTGATTCTCAACTGGTGGGTCGCGGACCTGTTTTCAGTGGGTCGCGGGCCTTTGCCTGGGCAAATAAAATATCAAGAAATAAATCAACATAGTGTCATTCACACTCCTTAACAGTAGATGGCAGTAGGTGGTGGGCGACACCATATTTCGCACCATAGAAGAAGACTCGCACCGTTTGTTTGTATATGCTAATTGAGCATGGCAAAACGGACTGGATACGCCAGTGGTCCCCAAACTACGGCCCGCGCCGCCTCCACATTTGGCCCGGCCCCCTGAACAATATCAGACGCTTACCCCCTCCACCCCCTCCCGCACCTCGCTTCCAAGTCGGCCGAGCGCCGTCTCGTTCCCCTGCTGAGCGTGTGCTCAGCTATGCATTCTGTGCCATGGATTCTCTGTATCACTGTATAAAGAGCTACCTGTTCATGCCTCACTATCGCACTTAGAATTCGTTCTTAGACATCTGCTCAGAGCTCTCTCACAGAGCGCTGGCTGAGCCTCGTGATGGAGGAATAAAACACCTTTAAACTTCGGCTTGCTGTGTCCGCCTGCACTGATTTTTCCTCCTCACTGGTAAGCGTGATGATTTTTTTTTTTTTTTTTCAGTCTGGCCACGCGATCGAGACTAATACACGCATAGAATGTGACATTCTGTCTGTGCCCCTATCTGAACACCCCCCCCCCTCAGAAAAAAAAAATAAGTAAATCCTAGACTCACCCCTGTCAAATAAAATGGAATAATGGTGAAAAGGTAAGCTAAGAGAAAAATTTATTCAGAATGCAGGGTATTTAACCTGCAGTGGACAAACGATTATTTTTTTGTTCAATGCAAAGAAAAGGCTGTTCAGCAGCGGTGTCTACAAGCCTGCTGGAACCTACAAAAGGATTATAAGGAAGAAACACAAGAACTTTGAGAGACTGCTCATATGAGTCATTTAAGGAAGAGATTCTGCTCTGACAACTAAGCTGAGCTTTTACCTGTTCAGATTGTGCACGGCACAACACAAAGTTAATGTTCCATGGACTTTTTTCTGTGAAGAACCCAGAGAGGGTTATTTGGTTATTATTTATTTTCTGACTTTTTTTCCTGTGAAGATCCCAGAAAGGGTTATTAATATTTGGTCATTTGTGGCTTTCTGGAAAACAATAAATGTTTACGTTTAGGCACCCCTGCGATCGTCACACTTTTTCTGTTACAAACTGACCCCGGCCCCCATCAGAGAAGGCAAAAGTTATGTGGCCCTCACAGGAAAAAGTTTTGGGACCCCTGGGATACGCGATCCCTTTGGAATCGACATGGAAAGCGTTACGTTGCCAAGCAACGAAGAGAGTCAGCTGGTGGAGCTATCATGTGACCGCACGCTGAAAAAGAGGTTCACGGAGGTAAGCCTCTCGCAATTCTCGTGCAGCACTGTGATGAGCGAGTATCCTTCTCTTGTCATTCGAGCAGTAAAAACCCTCCTACCTTTCAGCACTACCCATCTCTGTGAGTGTGGCTTCTCAGCTCTGGTTCAGTTGAAGACAAAACAGAGAAACAGACTGGACATTGAGCATGACCTCAGAGTCGCTTTGTCTAATATAACTCCAGACATTGAGACTCTTGTCAAGAGCAAAAAACATCCCCAGTTCTCCCCTTAATTCCTCCAGACTCAGGTCTATGATGTCACTGTTACAGGTTTTAGTGAGTGTTCCTTCATTTTCTTCAAAGCACATAACCTTATCAGTAGGTAAATACTGAAAAAACAATCAGAAGAAAAGTCAATTTTGAGACTTGAATTCTTTTGAATTGCACTTTTTGTTTAATTTTTAATTTAAAATGCAGCTAATTTAAAGGGAATTGTTCCCTCTGTTGTATTGCCACTTACTGGTCATTTTGGTTAATCATTAAATTTGTTTTGTGTTTGTATACTGTGATATTCTCTTCCTCTACCTCAGGTTCAAAATGCACAATCTTTACATTCAGTAAATTTGAGAATTTGAAAATCTTTGATTTGGGTCGCGACTTGTCATCGAGGGGTGATGGTGGGTCCCAAAGCCAGACCAGTTGAGAACCACTGCTCTAAAGGACTGTTTTGAAACCACTGCCTGGGAGCAGCTCTGCGATCCACATGGTGAGGACATCGATGGCCTCATTCACACCATCACGGACTACATCAGCTTCTGTGGGGACAACACCGTACCCACCAGGACCATACGGTGTTGCTCGAACAACAAACCCTGGGTCAACCCTGAGATAAAAACACTTCTGAGAGAGAAGAAGAGGATCTTCAGGTCGGGGAACAGGGAGATGCTGAAGTCCGTACAGAGGGAGCTGAGGAGAAAGATCAGAGAAGGCAAGGGCAGCTTCAGGAAGAAGATGGAGGACAAGCTGCAACAGAGCGACATTGGTGGGGTCTGGAGAAACCTTAAAACCATCTCTGGGCTCCAGAATACCTCCCCCCAGGCCACGGGGGGCAGGGAGTGGGCAAACAATCTGAACCTGTTTTTCAATAGGTTTGACCAACCGCCCTCCCCTCCGACTGCACAACAACCACTGCTGCCCCTGAAGACATCGAGTCCTGCTGCCCACACCCCACTCCACCATCACCCCCCCACTCCCAACACACAGCCCCCCAACATGACCCTCACTAAGACCCAGGTGAGGACGGAGCTGAGGAAGATCAAGGCAAGGAAGGCGTCGGGACTGGACGGCATCAGCGCAAAGCTCCTCAAGTCCTGTGCAGACCAGCTGTGTGGGATTGTGGAGCACATCTTCAACCTGAGCCTGAAGCTGGGGAGGGTACCACAGTTGTGGAAAACATCTTGTGTGGTACCTGTACCAAAGACTTCCCACCCCAAAGATCTGAACAGCTACAGACCAGTGGCCCTGACGTCCCACATGATGAAGACCCTGGAGAGACTTCTCCTTGCTCACCTCTGCCCCCTGGTGGGACCAGCGATGGATCCACTCCAGTTCGCTAACCAGCATGGCATTGGGGTGGAGGATGCGGTGATCTTCCTCCTTCACCGTTCTCTGTCCCATCTGGAGAAGCCTGGGAATGCGGTGAGGATCATGTCTTTGACTTCTCCAGTGCTTTCAGCACCATCCAACCGATGATCCTGAAGGACAAGCTGCTGTGCGCAGGGGTGGACCAGCACCTGTCATCATGGATCCTGGACTACCTCACAAACTGGCCACAGTTTGTGATGTTACATACATCACGATATGTCGTGATGGTTCGTGCGCCGCGTCTGGACCGTGAACGCCCCCCCCCGCTACTCTTCTGGAGTGAGGACCGCGGGGACTGTGCGCCGCGGTACACGGTTTGTGCACCGCGTCCGGACCATGAACGCTCCCCCCCCCCCGCTACTCTTCTCTTGCGAGGGGGGGGGGAAGCCGTGGTGACTGCGCCGCAGGTCGCCACAAGACTATTCCGTCATGTAGCGATGGCCGATGTCCGTCCTCTGTAGCGAGAGGGGGGGGACAACCCCCCCCCCCACACACACACAGCCCTGAGTGTCACCTTTCATTAGAGCCCAAGATGAAGCTTCTATATTGAATCATTCAAAAGTTACAGACGTTTTTCCAAACTGTGCCATTTGGCACAATTTGGCACAGTTCAAAAACGCCTGGGAACTACCTGAGGAAAAAGCTGTGTAATATATTCATTTTTTGTGGTATTGTTACAAAATTTTGACCTCAGCTGAATAACACTTGGTTCTACATTTCTGTAGCATTTTCCAGCCCGGATCTGAAGCTGTGTGTTATTTGCAAGCATTTGTATCTAAAAAAAACTCCCAGGCCAAATTTATTTTCAAGTTCAGTATGTTTAGATGACTGTAACTCAGTGGCTGGAGCACTTAGAGAGATTATGACTGTTTTGTCAAAAAATTCAAAGTGTTTTCTTTTAAATGAGACCAACCCCATGAAGATGCTGCAAAGGGTTGAAGAACAGCTTTTTGATTTACTTTGGGCACATTTTTTTTGGCATTTTTAGGGAAATTGACCGGAGTGCAAGGGGTTAAATAAAAAGAACATAACTGTCCAAAAGGTAGTGATGGCAAAATCAAAACAGTGTTTTGGAACATACCGGAACCTAGGCGGAACTTGTGATTCGAAACGCTGTTCCGAGGTGTGTATCAGAAGGACGGTGTCACGTGACTGTTCCATATCGCGTTCCATTCCACCCCCAATTGTTTTGAAACGTCACAGTCGTTTTTGTTTCAGCAAGTGAATACAAATCCATGTATGGTTCCTTCATTTATAATTCCAATTCAAAATAAAATCAGAAAAAAAAATTTTTGGTCTCATTTTTGTTTTGTCCTTTTCTAAACTTAGGTAGAAAAAAATATATTATCAAATTTTGGGACATACCTGTGTTTAATTTTGCTCTTATTGTTTTATCGTCAAAACAAAAATATTAAGTTATTATTTTGGTTTATTATTTTGCGACACTGGAAGTGTTAGTGTTAGTGTAGGTGATGAGTTTAATCAGTTATTTAAAGTGTCTCTAGTTTTATCTATGATGTCTGACCTCCATTACACAAAATTAAAATGCTTATTATATGAAAACTAGTGATGGCAAAATCAAAACAGTGTTTTAGTGCGTACCGAAACCTAGGTGGAACTTCTGAATTGAATCAATATAAGCAATGAATTGCAATATAAGCTGCGGCTTCAGCCATCACCCATTTCGGATAACTTATGTTGAACTGTATAATCAGAGGAGTTATTGTCTAATTTGACCTTGTTGGATTTTTTCCCCTTTGTTATATTATTCTGTTCCTTTTTAATCTTTACTTTTAATCTATCCGAAATAAATAAATAAAAATCATTGTTCCGAGGTCTGTATCAGAAAGAGGATGTCACATGACTGTTCCATTTCGCGTTCCATTACGTCACCAACTGTTTTCAAACTTCACCGTTGTTTTATGCAGTGATTGTGTTATCCCGTTTCTCAAATGGAATAATAAAATGCTGCCATTACACAATATAAAATTGCCTAGTCTATGCACAATTTATGTATTATATAAATACTTTATATGTAAAATACTAATTTCTTGTGCCCTTGCCTGACTGGCTGCTGGTTCATCAGCCCACATGCCTGAAACGTTTAAAAGCTCCTCTGAAGTGCAGTTTGTTTGTGAAGTCTTGCCTCTCTGAGTGTCTTGTACTGAGCTGCTTTTGGATTTACATTATTTGGAAATGGATGGGGGTAGAAAGCGTCCCAGGTCAGCTGTTTAGGATCATTATGACCTTCTTGAGGGAAAAAAAAAAAGTTAAATGTATGCAACATCTTGCATTTTGTAACAATACAACAAGTAGGTGGAGACACCTACGGACAAAACATCCTTCCTGACGCCTGCGTTCCTAGCACAACACAACCGAGTGCTGAATCAAGCCATGGCCAGCGTAATGTTTATGGTATGTATTCATGTTCTTTTAATGCACGTACAAGTATACATTTATTATTTATACACCTTTATTATTATTTACAATTAATATAATTATGCATTTGATCACTAAAAGAAGCCATATTGTTGTACATTTACATATAGTTACATATATTTACAATATATGAAGTTGCATGGCAGCATTCCTCCTAACTCAGTCTTTTTGTTGTTCCTTGACAGGAAGGCAAAAAGAACTGAATGTACACAAGCACCCGTAAAAACAGTGACTGATGTCTATTTTGTAAACAAGCACCCCCTACAAATACTAATTGAAAAAATATATATTTTCAGACAAATAATACTAGAAACCCAAACAAAACACGAAACGTTGAGATAAAGACCCTAAAACACTTGACTGGTTCAGTGTAGTATTATAACATTTGGCCACCAGATGTCGCTGTGGGGAGATGTTTCAAATGTTCCAAAACATCAATTCTTTTTGTGAATCAATTGTTCCAAATGATTCGATCTCTCGATCGTTCCATTTCTGCCATCAGTACCAAAAGGTGCAGACAATACAAAAATATAACCAATGGTAACTTACAAGGATTCGCCTCAGAGCAGGAAGTGTTCTGGAGAAATAGAAGTGATACTTCAGAGGCTGGAAGCAGTGGCGTGAACAGAGAAAATCCAATATTGCCACACCGACACTGAGAATAGGCAGTGCTTAAATACACAGAGAAAAATGAGCTGCAGGTGTGAGTCGTTGAGCAAGCTGGTGACCTAATTAGACAAACTGCCCACAACTGAGACTAGAAGTGAGCAGTTAGAGGGAGTGTCTTGGAAAAGGGGAGGTACAAGTGAAAGCAAACCCAAAATATGTACAGAAAACTAACAAAATCATACTAACAAACAAACAAAACTTAAGAAATGAAGTGAGAGTCTGAGCTCAATGAAAATATGAGCTCAGACACATGACAGGGCTGAGTGATACAACTAAAAATGTATTGTGATATAATTTCTCTATATCACAATACACAATACATATCACAATATATATTTAGGTGTAGAATGTCCTTTAAAATTTCATTTTGATTATCTTTCTATAAGATAATAAAAATTCATATAATAATATAGGTATATACATGTATACAGGCGAAATACTTCACAACAACATGCACCTGATGAAAGTACATGTCAGCCTCACGTTATCAGGTTATCCAGTTTATCCAGTTTATCCACATAGGTTGAACTATTTCAGTTTACCACCCTTAGTTAATACTTGGTGTTGCAATAATGAGTAGCAGAAGTGTAATTTGTTCTCATTTCCATTTTTAATTGATGATTGGATGGTATATTTTGAGAAGGATGACCTTCCAAACAAACAGTAGTGAGATGCTCAGAGAAGTCAGGGTTATATTAATGTGACAAATTATATTTGATACAGTAGGTGTGATATAGACATTTTATGTATCCTGCTCAGATAAATGTATTGATACATAGAGTATATTCGGTGTATCACCCAGCCCTAGTCACAGGTATCAGCAACTCAAAACTGTAATATTTAACTTTATGGTAAAGACAACTTGTGAACATCTAGAGGTTATTTCGGACGTGCACACAGTTTCACTTCTGTCATTGGTCCTAACCACCTGAATGGATCACAACACCATGCAAACTAAAGTGGGAGCTTTAAAGAAAACAGTTAAGTTATCCCCCTGACTTGTGAATGTATAAAATTTATAGATATAAATACACTGACGTTGTTTCAAACAGGACTCCACCAAACTTACCTGTTTTGAACTGAAGATGCATTGATGCCACCTGTGTCTCTGTAGTGATCTGCGCTTGGTGCCTCTGTTCACTAATTACCATTCCCAGCTGTGCCTGCTTTCACACCTGCTCTCCCTAATTAGGCACCCTTTATCAGGAGTGGATTCCTGCTCTCCGGCACGGAGACGTCTACGCTCCTTGGGTGAAGTTCTCCTTGCCTCAACTCACCTTCTGCATCTACTGGGAGTCACACCTCCCTTCTTTGCATCATCTCGACACCTGTCATCTGGGAGCCTTGGCTCCCCAACTAACAGTAAGACTGTTCCCTTGGGAATCCTCACCTTCATCCCCAGCTTCTCTCTTCCTCTCTCCCCTGTGCACAGGTGGACTTCCCTCCTGGCGGCGGGCCTTCCCTTCCTCCAGGCGGCGGATCAGACCACTGCACCATACGCATTCACTCCCTCTTCCCTCAGCTGGGGCTGCACCTGTTCCTTCTCCCTCACCTCGCACACTACACCTCCGGAGCGGGGCTCCAGCAACCTGAAGAGGACTGTTTGATTCTTCGGCACTTCAACGACTCCTGGGCCCAGTAAGGTTATCAACTATTCATCTCATTCAAGGCTCTGGGATTGAACTGTCATTAATTCCACTTCCTCTTTCCGCAGGGTTGCCAGTTCTCTCCCGCTCTGCATTCACACCCTATCACTCTTACACGCATTCACCACATTAATAAAAGATCATTTTGAGTTATATTGAGTCTGTTTCTGCTTCTGGGTTTTCGTGCAAACATGTCAGTACGTGTCCCTGTTGAAAACCCAGCAGACAGTGCTCTTGCACAACACCTTAACAATATGGAAGCTCGTTTAGATCAGCTCACGTATCAACAACAGGTGATCTTCAATCAATTAACACAGGTTAAGTCCCGGCTCGATCAACTTACCCTGGCACGGTGTCCTCACTCAGACCCCAGGGGGTCGGCCGGGTCATTTTTTTCCACCCCCCCTCCCACGCATCCCTCTTGACTTACCCCCATTCCCACTCCTACCCATTTTAACGGTAAGCTGGGGGAGGCTCGAGGGTTTCTGCTGCAGTGCAATCTGGTGTTTGAGCGGGTACCGGGGGATTTTCCCACTAATCATAGTCAGATCAGTTATCTTGTTAATTTATTGGATGGATGGGCACTCGCCTGGGCTTTGGCCGTGATGGCCCACCCCAATTATGTCAACTACACTTATGATCGATTTGTTTCTGCGTTTTCAGAGATTTTTGACCATTCAGACAGGGACAGTGTGTTAACCTCTCGTCTTCTTAACCTTTGGCAGGAGGCCAGATCTGTTGCCGACTATTCTGTCGACTTCTGGGTGGTCATAGCAGAAGTGGGATGGGAGGATTCCTCTCTGTGCAGTATTTTTACACATAGTCTCAGTCCAAGTCTCAGAGATGAATTGGCCCGCTTAGAAAAACCCTCCTCTTTGCGTGATTTAATTTCCCTGATTATTAACATTGACAACCGTCTTAGGGAGCATGCTAGCGAGTGCCGTAGTGCCAATCACTTGGACTCGCAGTCTCGCTCTCCCTCTCAGTCCCCTCTCCTTATCCTCCCTCTCCTGGAATACGAGGAGCCCAAGGAGCCTATGCTGGTGGGTCACTCCAAGTTGCCTCTTGCGGAGCAACAACGCTGCCGGGCCCTCGGTTTATGCAGTTATTGTGCCAGGGCTGAGCATGACGTCATCTCTTGTCTGAATCTACCAAAAGGGGGGATCCATTTGTCGCAGTAGGGGAACTAACGGACACAATGAAAGCTAAGACCCTTACACCACTGATTCTTCCCATTCACTTTCAACATGGACATATTGAAATCACCACTAAGGTTCTCATTGACTCAGGCGCAGAGCAGAGCTTTATTTCTGAGAGTCTGGCAACCGGGCTGAAACTCCCCTGTCCCAACCTGGACACTCCATTGAAGCTTATTGCTCTCTAATGTGCCCCTAATGACTCTGTTATTGTCAGTAACTCTGTTATTGTCAATAACTGAGTAATTAGTCTCTAATGACTCAGTCTCCTCCAGGATGGTGAGAGTGGCCACGGCCCAGTAGTTGATGATTTTGTTCACTGGTGTGAGGATTCCTACCTGCAGCTGAATACGACAAAAACTAAAGACATGATTATTGACTTTAGGAGGAAAAATCCCAGGCACAAAGTCACCGTACTAAAAGGCCAGACCACCGAATGTGTACAATCCTACAAATATCTTGGGACGATTATTGATAGTAATTTAAACTTTGAAGAGAACTGTGAAAGGGTGTGCAAAAAGGGTCAGCAACATTTGCATTGCTTGAGAAAACTTGCACGCTTCCAAGTTGACCGAACCGTAATGACAATGTTTTATCTGGCTTTTATTGAATCTGTTTTATCCTTTTCTTTAGTGTCATGGTTTGGTCAGATAAAACTGAAACAGAGGAAATCATTGGATCAGGTAGTTAGATGGTCCAGTCGTTTGCTTGGTGAGCCACAGCTGAGCCTGACATCCCTGTACACCAGACAAGTACAGAGGATGGCTACCTCCATTTTAAATGATGACTCCCACCCTTTGCACTGCAACTTTCAGCTTCTTCCCTCAAGACGGAGGTTTGCTGTCCTAAAAAGTAGAACCCAGCGCTACAAAAACAGCTTTGTCCCTGCTGCTGTCAAAGAGTTGAACAAGCTGTAACAATATCCATCCATCCATCCATCTTCTACCGCTTTTCCGGAGGATCGGGTCGCGGAGGCAGCAGTTCAAGCAGAGAAGCCCAGACTTCCCTCTCCCCAGCCACCTGCTCCAGCTCTTCAGAGGGGATACCAAGGCGTTCCCAGACCAGCTGGGAGACATAGTCTCTCCACCGAGTCCTGGGTCTGCCCCGAGGTCTCCTCCCAGTGGGACGTGCCTGAAACACCTCAAGTGGGAGGCGTCCAGGAG
Organism: Pholidichthys leucotaenia; assembly: GCA_020510985.1. Classification (NCBI taxonomy): domain Eukaryota; kingdom Metazoa; phylum Chordata; class Actinopteri; order Cichliformes; family Pholidichthyidae; genus Pholidichthys; species Pholidichthys leucotaenia. The sequence continues at coordinate 165,733,935 of CM035843.1, read as the reverse complement.
GCATCCTAATCAGATGCCCATACCACCTCAACTGACTCCTTTCAATGTGGAGGAGCAGCGGTTCTACTCTGAGCCTCTCCCGGATGACTGAGCTCCTCACCCTATCTCTCAGGGTGAGTCCAGCAATCCTACGGAGAAAGCTCATTTCAGCCGCTTGTATCCGCGATCTCGTTCTTTCGGTCATTACCCAAAGCTCGTGACCATAGGTGAGAGTAGGAACGTAGATTGACTGGTAAATCGACAGCTTTGCCTTAGAACTAAGCTCCCTCTTCACCACAACAGACCGGTACAACGTCCGCATCACTGCAGATGCTGCTCCAATCCGTCTGTCGATCTCTCGCTCCATTTTCCCCTCACTCGTGAACAAGACCCCCAGATACTTAAACTCCTCCACTTAGGGCAGGAGCCTGTCCCCAACCCGGAGAGGACAATCCACCTTTTTCCGGCTGAGGACCATGGACTCGGACTTGGAGGTGCTGATTCTCATCCCAGCCGCTTCACACTCAGCGGCAAACCGTCCCAGCAAGAGCTGTAGGTCATTGCTGGATGAAGCCAACAGGAAAACATCATCTGCAAACAACAGAGATGAGATCCTGTGGTCACCAAGAATGACACCCTCCATTCCCTGGCTGCGCCTAGAAATCCTGTCCATAAAAATTATGAACAGGATTGGTGACAAAGGGCAGCCCTGGCGGAGTCCAACTCTCACTGGGAATGACTCCGACCGAGTGTTGGCAATACGAACCAAACTCTCACAACGGTCGTACAGAGACCGAATAGCTCGTAACAACAAGCCCGATACCCCATACTCCCGAAGCACCCCCCACAAAAATCTACGAGGGACGCGGTCAAATGCCTTCTCCAAGTCCACAAAACACATGTAAACTGGTTGGGCAAACTCCCACGAACCCTCAAGAATTCTCGAGAGGGTAAAGAGCTGGTCCGATTTGCCACGGCCAGGACGAAAACCACATTGCTCCTCCTGAATCCGAGGTTCGACCAACGGCCGGACTCTCCTCTCCAGTACCTTGGCATAGACCTTCCCAGGGAGGCTGAGGAGTGTGATCCCTCTAAAGTTGGAGCACACCCTCCGGTCCCCTTTTTTGAAGAGAGGAACCACCACCCCGGTTTGCCATGCCAAAGGCACTGCCCCCGACCTCCACGCAATGTTGCAGAGGTGTGTCAACCATGACAACCCAACAACATCCAGGGCCTTGAGGTACTCAGGGCGAATCTTGTCCACCCCCGGGGCCCGGCCACCAAGGAGATTTTTAACCACCTTGGCGACCTCAGCCCCTGTGATAGGCGAGTCATCCCCCTCGTCCCCAAACCCTGCTTCCTCTGTGGAAGGCGTATCAGTGGGATTGAGGAGATCCTCGAAGTATTCCTTCCACCGCCCGACGATATCCCCAGTCGAAGTCAACAGTGTCCCATCCGCACCATACACAGTGTGGACGGGGAGCTGCTTTCCCCTCCTGAGCCGCCGAACAGTTTGCCAGAATCTCTTTGAAGCCGACCGAAAGTCTTGTTCCATGGCCTCACCGAACTCCTCCCATACCCGGGTTTTTGCTTCAGCAGCCACCCGAGCTGCACTCCGCTTGGCCTGCCGGTACACCTCAGCTGCTTCGGGAGTCCCACAAGCCAACAAAGCTTGATAGGACTCCTTCTTCAGCTTAATGGCCCCCCTCACCACTGGTGTCCACCACTTGGTTTGGGGGTTGCCACCACGAGATGCACCGACCACCTTGCGGCCGCAGCTCTGGGCCGCCGCTTCAACAACAGAGGTGGAGAACATGGCCCATTCAGACTCCATGTCTCCAGACTCCCTCGGAATGTGGTTGAAGTTCTTCCGGAGGTGGGAGTTGAAGACCTCCCCGACAGGGGCCTCAGCCAGACGCTCCCAGCACACCCTCACTATACGTTTGGGTCTACCAGGTCTGAATGGCTTCCTCCCCTGCCATCGGATCCAACTCACCACCAGGTGGTGATCAGTTGACAGCTCTGCACCTCTCTTTACTCGGGTGTCCAAGACATACGGTCGCAGGTCTGATGATACGATAACAAAATCGATCATCGACCTGCGTCCTAGGGTGTCCTGGTGCCAGGTGCACATATGGACACCCTTATGCTTGAACATGGTGTTCGTTATGGACAGACTGTGGTTAGCACAGAAGTCCAATAACTGAACACCACTCGGGTTCAGATCGGGCAGGCCGTTCCTCCCAATCACCCCCCTCCAGGTTTCACTGTCGTTGCCCACGTGCGCATTGAAGTCCCCCAGTAGGACAATGGAGTCTCCAGGAGGAGCACCCTCCAGCACCCCAGTCACAGACTCCAAAAAGGGTGGGTACTCTGAAACATCATTTGGTGCATAGGCACAAATGATGGTCAGGACCCGTTTCCCAACCCGAAGGCGCAGGGAAGCAACCCTTTCGTCCACCGGGGAAAACTCCAATATAGAGGCAGCAAGGTGGGGGGATACAAGAATACCCACCCCTGCTCGTCGCCTCTCGCCCGGGGCAACTCCAGAAAAGGCCAAGCTCCAGCCCCTCTCCAGGAGACTGGTTCCGGAACCGGAGCTGTGTGTTGAGGTGAGGCCGACTATATCTAGCCGGTATCGCTCAACCTCGTACACCAGCTCAGGCTCCTTCCCCACCAGAGAGGTGACATTCCACATACCAAAAGCAAGTTTAGAAAGCTTGGGATCAGTCCGCCAAGGTCTCCACCTTTGACCGCCACCTAATCCACATAGCACCGGACCCCCATGATCCCTCCTGCAGGTGGTGAACTCACTGGAGGGCGGACCCATGTAACTCCTTCGGGCTGAGCCCGACCGGGTCCCATGGGTGGAAACCCGGCCACCAGACGCTAGCCTTCGAGCCCCTCCCCCAGGCCTGGCTCCAGGGTGGGGACCCAGTAACCCCATACCGGGCGGGGTACACTGAATCCTTGATATACAATTTATCATGAGAGTCTGTTGGATCGTTCTTAGTCTGGCCCTTCACCCAGGACCAGTTTGTCTTGGGAGACCCTATCAGAGGCAAATTGCCCCGGACAACATAGCTCCTGGGATCACTGGGGCACGCAAACCCCCCCACCACGATAAGGTGACGATCCATGAGGGGGCTGTAACAATATATTGCACATAATTTAGGTACCTATTTATTAACTCCATTTTATATTTACTTATTTTTGTAGGATGTCACTTGGGTTCTAAATATTTTATTGGGTTTTAGACCTTTAAGTTTTTAACCTCTTTGACTAGTTTTTAACTTTTAATATGACCCTTCTCTCTTACCTCTGGTTTTTCTCTCATCTCTTTGTCTTTTTATACCCTGATTGATGGAGCCTTGAGTATTCTTATCATGTTTATAGTCAGCTTCATATGTACCTGTGTCTGTGTCTATGTTGAATGTAATTTGTGGCTTGTAAATACGGATGTCACCAGACTGCAAAACAAATCTACCTACGGGTACAAATAAAGTAACCTGAACCTGAACCTGAACCCTGACGACTGTCAGACTGTCAGCAGACTGCCCCCGTCTATGTTCTGGTCTCAGGTAATCATCGGGAGCATATCAGTTTTGTTTTTGTTTTTTTTTGTTTTAAATAACCCCTCTGGTTATTTAAACTGTCAAAATCCCAGAAGTTCTGGTCGTGGAGGAGGAGTAGCAACAATTTACCATTCCAAATTACTAGTTAATGTAAAGCAAAAAACATGCTATAATTCCTTTGAGGGCCTGGTCCTCAGTATTGGGCACTTTAGCAATTTTAGGTTAAACCCAATTTTATTTGCCATAGTTTATCGTCCCCCATCAACCTACTCAGAATTTTTATCCGAATTTGCTGATTTCTTAGCTGATTTACTGCTGAAATCTGATAGAATAATTATAGTAGGGGACTTTAATATACATGTGGATGTAGATAGTGACTGCGTTAATGTGGCATTTAATTCAATATTAGACTCGATTGGGTTTTCTCAGAAAGTAGGAAATTCTACTCATTACCTCCACCATACATTGGACCTTGTTCTGACATATGGCATAGAAATAGAAAATCTTGTAGTGTCTCCTCATAACCCTGTACTGTCAGACCATTGTCTGTTAACTTTTGATTTTACTATTTCTGACTATTTGGCTCCTAAAGAAAAATATTATTACAGTAGATGCCTCTCAGATGATGCTGTTACCAAATTTATGCAGATTGTTTCCTCTATGCCATGTGTCAACACAACGGAAATAAGCTATAGACAGCTTGCTCCTTCTGTAATTGATAACATGGTGGATAGTGTTTCAGCTTCTCTGCATCAGACTCTAGACTTGGTGGCCCCCTTAAAAAAGAAAAAGTCTAATCAGAGATTTCTAACTCCTTGGTTCAACACAGAAACTCGTAGCCTAAAACAGAAGACTCGTCAATTAGAAAGAAAATGGCACTCCACTAATTTAGATGAAATATATTTAGCTTGGAAAAATCATTTAATTTATAAAAAATCTCTTAGAAAAGCTAGAACGAGGTATTACTCTGCATTAATAGAAGAGAACAAGAATAATCCCAGGTTTCTTTTCAGTACTGTAGCCAGGTTGACAAAGAGTCAGGACTCTGTCAATCCTAGCATTCCCTTAGAGCTTACTAGTCAGGACTTTATGAACTTTTTCAATAATAAAATTTCATCCATCAGAGATAAAATCAATCAGATTCTTCCCACAGTTAACTTAAATACTGTAACTACTACAACTCCTTCTATTGATGTCTGTCTTGATGAGTTTACTCCAATCGACGTTTGTGAGTTAGACAAAATAGTTTCCTCATCCAAACCTTCAACTTGTCTTTTAGACCCTATTCCTACCAGGTTATTTAAAGAAGTCTTCCCACTTATTGGTAGCTTTATTCTTCATATAATCAATTCTTCATTAACTTTAGGCCATGTACCGCAGGCTTTTAAAACGGCTGTAATTAAACCCTTACTCAAAAAGCCAACGCTAGATCCAGGAGCTTTAGCTAACTATAGACCAATCTCTAATCTCCCTTTCATTTCAAAAATCTTAGAAAGAGTTGTTGCTACACAATTATTTGACCACCTGCAGGTAAATGGTTTACTTGAAGAGTTTCAATCTGGGTTTAGAATCCATCATAGTACTGAAACAGCCTTAGCAAAGGTCACTAACGACCTTCTCATCGCATCTGATTATGGACTAGTTTCTGTACTTGTCCTTTTAGACCTTAGTGCAGCTTTTGATACTATCAATCATAATATTCTACTTGATAGATTAGAACACTATGTTGGACTTAATGGAACTTCATTGCAGTGGTTTAGATCTTATTTATCTGATAGGTTCCAGTTTGTTCATGTAAATAATGAGTTTTCTTTCAACTCAAAGCTTAGTCATGGAGTTCCACAGGGATCTGTGCTAGGCCCTACTCTTTTTAGTTTATATATGCTTCCGTTAGGCAACATTATTAGAAAGCACTGTATACATTTTCATTGTTATGCAGATGACACACAATTATACCTGTCAAGGAAGCCAGATGATAGTAATCAATTAGCCAAGTTAGAAGCCTGTCTTAAGGAAATCAAAGCTTGGATGACTTGTAATTTCCTGCTATTAAATTCAAATAAGACTGAAGTCATTCTTGTTGGTCCAAAAAACCTTAGAAATTCCTTTCCAAATCAAACTTTCAGTTTGGATGCGGTTACTCTTTCTCTTAATAGCTCTGTGAGGAACCTTGGAATTATTTTTGATCAGGATCTGTCCTTCAATTCACATATTAAATTTGTTTCTTAGACTGCCTTCATCATTTGCGTAATATTGCTAAGATTAGGAGCATCTTGTCTCAGAGTGATGCTGAGAAACTGATCCATGCTTTTGTTAGCTCGAGATTAGATTATTGTAATTCTTTATTATCAGGCTGTCCTAAAACATCTTTAAAAAGTCTTCAGCTGATCCAAAATGCTGCAGCAAGAGTTTTAACAGGTACTAGAAAGAGAGATCATATCTCTCCGGTTCTGGCCTCCCTTCATTGGCTTCCCATAGAGTTTAGAATTAAGTTTAAAATCCTTCTTCTTACTTACAAAGCTCTAAACAATCAGGCTCCTTTTTATTTAAAAGATCTGATACTACTGCATTATCCTAACAGAGCACTACACTCCCAAAATGCAGGATTACTTGTAATACCTAGAATCTCCAAAAGTACAATGGGAGGCAGAGCCTTCAGTTATCAAGCTCCTCTCCTGTGGAACCAGCTGCCAATCTGGATTCGGGAGTCAGACTCGATCTCTGTTTTTAAGAATAGGGCTAAAACCTACCTTTTTGATATAGCCTACAATTAGGGAGGGATCATTTGTTTCTGAACCCTCCCTTAGTTATGCTGCTAATAGGTTTAGTCAGCCGGGGGACCTCCAGTAATGCACTGAGCCTCACTCCTTTCCTCACTCTCAATGAAATATTTTTTTTGCTGGTCATTAACATTTGTTTGTTCTCTCCCATAGATTGAGTTCCCATCGTGCTGTTTGCTCTCTACATGTCTGTTCTTTTCTTCTTCTCTATCCCCTCACCCCCCAGCCAGTCGCAGCAGATGACTGCCCCTCCCTGAGCCTGGTTCTGCTGGAGGTTTCTTCCTGTTAAAAGGGAGTTTTTCCTCTCCACCGTCGCCAAGTGCTTGCTCACAGGGGATCGCCTTATTGCTGGGGTCTTTCTGCAACTGTGGGGGTTCCCCTTACAGTTGATAGTGCTATGAGATGACTGTTGTTGTGATGTGGCGCTATATAAATAAAGTTGAATTGAATTGAATTGTTTTACCGGTCTCTGCCTCTCCTGTTATTTTGGGTTACCCCTGGCTTAGGCTCCATAACCTGGTCATTGATTGGCAGATGGGGAACATTATTTCATGGAGTACATTTTGCCGAGGTACGTGTTTACAGTCTGCAGCCTGGTCCCCCTCTGTGCCAATCTCTGCCCCATCCACGCATGCGCCAGATCTCTCCCTTGTTCCCCCAGAATACCATGACCTCGCTCCGGTATTCAGTAAAACCAAAGCTCTTTCCCTACCCCCCTACCCCCACCACCGTCCCTACGATTGCTCCATTAACCTCCTGCCAGGAGGTTAATGGAGCAAGGCCTTTTTCCAAGGCCGCCCACTTTGTGCCCCTACGTGGACTCCCCTCAGCCTTGGAGACGGCGGACCTCCTTATCCAACACGTGGTCAGACTGCACGGAATACCGGTCGACGTGGTCTCCGATCGTGGCCCCCAGTTCTCTTCGGACGTCTGGAGGTCTTTTTGCAACGCCCTGGGAGCTAAAGTAAGCCTCACCTCCGGCCATCACCACCAGTCCAACGGGCAGTGTGAACGGACCAATCAGGAGCTGGAGGCTGCGCTCCGCTGCGTTACCACATCCAAGCCCACGTCCTGGAGCTCTCACCTCGCCTGGGTGGAGTACGCCCACAACACCTCTCGCTCATCTGCCATCGGGATGTCTCCCTTCAAGGCATCCCTGGGTTATGATCCACCTCTATTCCCCGCGCAGGAGGGCGAATTGGCTGTCCCCTCTGCCCAGGCGCACTTTAGGCGGTGCCGCTCCCTTTGGACTACGGCGCGCATTGCGCTTTTACGCACGGCAGAGCGCAATACATCCACGGCGGACCGGCACAGGAGACCTGCCCCTGCCTACCAGGTGGGACAAGTCTGGGTATCCACACAGGACGTCAACCTAAAGGGTGAGAGGAGGAAGCTGGCCCAACGATTCATCGGCCCATTTCCCATAACTAGGATTATCAACCCGGTGGCTGTGCGTGTGGCTATTCCCTCCTCCCTCCGCATCCATCCCACCTTCCACGTCTCCAAAGTCAAACTGGTGGTCTCTGACCCCCTCTGCCCTCCACCTGCAGCGCACCCCGCTCCCCGGATGATTGGTGGCCATCCGGCCTGGACTGTCTCTGAGATCTTGGACGCCCGGCACCGGGGTCGCGGGTTGCAGTATTTGGTGGACTGGGAGGGCTATGGACCTGAATGGAGACAATGGGTGCCTTCCTTGCTGGTGTTGGACCGGTCCCTCATCACTGAGTTCCATCGAGCGCACCCAGAGAAACAATCGCCAGGAGGCGCTGCTAGAGGGGGGAGTACTGTCATGACTCGCCACTCATCAGCGGCGCCAGCTGCGCGCACACCTGCTCCTCGTCAGCAGCGAGGTACTTAATCCTCTCTGCCCTGGGTTTCGGCCTGAAGCCGTCTCTCAACTTCGACATCGTTTGCTACTACGGTACTCAAGCCTTCTAGCAAGATTATCTGGGTAAGCATCCCTTACCTCTTTCCTCCAGCCTTTTCCCCTGTGCACAGGTGGACTTCCCCGGCGGCGGACTTCCTCATCTCGCCGCTGTCTCTACGCTGCTGCTACAGGCACTGCAGGTCGCTGTCTCCCGGGCTCCGCCCTTGTCAACGCCAGCCACCTGTCGTAACCAAGTAAGCCAGCAAGACCATTATTAGATAGATAGATAGATTAGTTTATTTGACAGGGACAGTGCAATAAACATAGACAATTCATCAATGACAATCAATCTGATGTGTTGCACATGGAGTGTATAGCTATTAGCTAATTTGCAACTCTTGTCCCTGGATGGGCTTTAGAAAAGGGAATCAAGTAAAGAAAAGGAAAGAAATAAAGAAAATACACAATACACAATAACCACATACATCGATGCAAAAGGATTATAAATACACAATTATAAATATTATAAATACACCTGACTCACATTTGCCTATTTCAGGCCTCCCTCCCTTCGTCACTCACTGTAAACAAACACATTCATTCCTTCCCTTCATTCACTCTCACCCTGTAGACCAGGGGTGGGCAGTGAGGGCCATTCCACTGCAGGTTTTTTGTTCCACCCAGTCTCTTCAGCAGGTGTGTGCTCTGACCAGCTTCAAGGATTGCTAATCATTGAAAACACCTGCTGAAGAGACTGGGTGGAACAGAAAACCTGCAGTAGAATGGCCCTCCATGGCACATGATTGCCCACCCCTGCTGTAGACAATCAATTCATATATGAGTACATTCTTGTTTATTTTTCAGCCAGTTTTTAACCTTTTTAGTGAATGTTTTAAAGTCCGTTATTATTTTAATTTCATTTGGCATTGTGTTCCAGATGTGACTGCCCTTTATAGAGAAAGCTGTTTGTCCAAATGTGGTTCTGCGGTGGAATATTTTACAGTTACTGTTAACAGAACTCCTGGTGGCTCTGCTGCTGTCCTGTCTTTGGATGGAACCAGCAAGTGGCTTGGGTGCTGATTTATGGAGACATTTGAACGTTAATTTCAGAAAACAGAGGTCAATGAAACTCTCAAAACTCAATAGGTTGTATTTTTTTAAAACATTACAGTGATGCCACCTAATGGGCTTTTTGTCCAAGATTTTTAGGGTTTGATTATATAATGAACCTATATGTCTTATTGTGGAAGGGGCTGCTTGAGCCCAGACTGTCAAACAGTATGATAGGACTGCGATAGGACCCGAAAGATGGTGAACTATGCCTGGGCAGGGCGAAGCCAGACGAAGCTCTGGTGGAGGCCCGTAGCGGTCCTGACGTGCAAATCGGTCGTCCGACCTGGGTATAGGGGCGAAAGACTAATCGAGCCATCTGGTAGCTGGTTTCTTCCGAAGTATCCCTCAGGACAGCTGGCGCTCAGTCTCGCAGTTTTATCTGGTAAAGCGAATGATTAGAGGTCTTGGGGCCGAAACGATCTCAACCTATTCTCAAACTTTAAATGGGTAAGAAGCCTGGCTCGCTGGCTTGGAACCGGGCGTGGAATGCGAGCCGCCCAGTGGGCCACTTTTGGTAAGCTGAACTGGCGCTGCGGGATGAACCGAACGCCGGGTTAAGGCGCCCGATGCCGACGCTCATCAGACCCCAGATTATCCTCTGTGTTGGTGTGGTGCCCGTTACCCTTCTCCATCTGCTTCCTCCCATAGGGTTGTCCGGCTGAACGGCCTCCTGTCCCCGTGCCTGACGCAGACGCCACCACCAACACATTCTTATTCCACAGACACGCAGCCACACATCCCTGTTTGTCAATAAAGCTGTTAAATCTACCCTGAGCCTGCTTGTGTGTCTCCTGAGCCGTGTATTATGTCACTGGATTTTAGAATGGGAACAACCACGGTTTCTTTCCAGATCTTAGGCACATGTTGTGTCTGTAAGGACTTACTGAAAATGTAATGAAAAATAGGACTCAGTTCTTGTGCACAGGACTTTACCAAGCGCCCACATATATTATCAGGGCCCTGACTTTTGTTCACTTTTACAGCGCAGAACTCCCTTTTAACATCCTGCACCTCAATATAAAAGTGCTGATTGTCTTTGAGTTTCTGTTTCAAATCTTGGGTTTCTGTGCTAAAATCAAAGGAGTCAGAACGACCATAAAAACAATTAAGAGCATTAGCCAGCTCTGTGTCTAAATTAAAACCATCTAAAAACACACGATTACTGCGCTCTGTGCTCTGAAGGCCTGGCCCAGGCTGAACCAAGTTTCTTTGTTGCCATCTTGCTTTCCAATTCTGATTTATAATTCTGTTTTGCTCTTAAAATTTCGGACTTCAGCTCTTTTGTGGCAACCTGTAGCTCAGAAACAGACCCCTGTTTAAAGGCAAGTGCTTTCCTCTGTAAGCAGGATTTAACTGATTTTGTAACCCATGACTTGTTGTTGGGATATATTTTGACAGGTTTACGTGGAACAATCTTATTTTTACAGAAAGACATGTATGAGCATGTGACGTCCACCAAAGAGTCCAAATCATCCCCGCAGGCCAGTGTGAACTTCTCCCAGTCTGTACAGTTAAAGCACTCCTGGAGGCTGTGCACTGAATCCTCTGTCCACACATCAATGTCTCTGGTCTCCACCTTGCCTCTTCTGAGAGCAGTTTTATATGTGGGCAGCAAATGTACACAGTTGTGATCTGAGGATCCTACAGGAGGAAGGGGGAGTAATTTATAGGCCCTCTCTATGGATCCATAGCACAGGTCCAATGTCTTTTTTCACCTGGTTGGGCAGGAGACATACTGATAAAAGTTTTTAAGTGTCTTCTTTAAAGAAACATGGTTAAAATCCCCAAGAATGAAGTTTGGTGCCTCTGGAGAAATGGATTGCAGCTGCTGGATCACATCAAAGATAATGCTGGAGGCGGAATCAGCGTCTGCCCTCGGGTGAATGTACACAGTTGTGATGAAAAGCTGGGGGAACTCGCGAGGCAAATAAAAGGGGCATAGTGACACAGACAGCAGCTCCACGTCGGGTGTACAAATGCGCTCTCTGACCGTGACAGATGTGCAGTACTGCTTATTAATGTATAAACAAACGCCGCCCCCCTGACGCTTCCCCGTTACCTCTTCCTGCTGCTCCGAGCGCAGTGGGGCTCCAAAGCCGTCAATCCACAGGTCTGCATCTCGGTCATACGCATTAAGCCAAGACTCGGTGAAAGCCGTGACACAGCAGTTCTTAAAGTCCTTCTGGTAGCGCACATTCCCTTGAATTTCATCCACCTTGTTTCTCAGAGATTGTACATTCCCAAAAATCATAGTGGAAGAGGAATGTTAACAAACTGACATCTTCTCAGGCGCAATTTCACGACTCCACGCTTTCCGCGTTTCTTTCTCCCGTCTCTCCCATCTCTCTTTTCACCACTGTGTCCATCTCTCAAAATAAAGTCCGGCAGTTGCGGCTTAGGCTCAATCACAGCCGCTGCATCAACCGTGTTTAAATGCAGCAACATGTCCCTGGAATAATGTATTCTGCCCGCCATGATGCCGATCGCGTTTACTTCAGAGACAAAGAGCCGGAGGAAAAGTAGCAGCAGTGCAAAAAAGGGGAGGAAGTCCATATTGATGGAACCAGGGAGCTCTTCACCATACAGTCCACAAACTTTCCAGGACAGAAACGACACAGAGAATTTCATAAAAACACATTAAAGTACATAAAAACAAGACACACAGACGACAGACTTTTTCACCAGCTGCCGGTCACTGCGTGCGCATGCGCCCATCATTAGAGGGTTAGAGGCCATAACACACTTCAGGGCCGTCTCCAGGTCCTGGTTGGCACGTTCGCACTGGCCATTGCTCTGTGGATGGTACCCCAAAGACAAGCTGACCATCTCTCCAATGGCCTTACAGAAGGTCTGCCACCCCTGAGACACGAACTGAGGGCCCCGGTCTGACACGATGTCCAAGGGAATGCCGTGTAGCTGTATCACATGCAAGACCAACAGGTCGGCTGTCCCCTTGGCCGACGGGAGCTTGGGAAGGGGGATGAAATGAGCAGCTTTAGAAAATCTATCCACGACCGTGAGAATCACCGTGTGACCCAAGGAGGGGGGTAGACCCGTCACAAAGTCCATGGCGATGTGAGACCACGGTCTGCTGGGGATGGGACAGTCCAGAAGGGGACGACGAGGACGATTTCCCAGTGGCGTACTGGGGACAGGCCCGAACGAAGTCGTTGATCTCCTTACTCATCGAAGGCCACCAGAAGGTCCTCTTAATGTGGGCCAGGGTGCAAGCCATTCCGGGGTGACACATGACCTTGGAAGAATGAGCCCAGGCGATGACCTCACCACGCACAGTGGAGGGAACATAGAGTCAACCCGCTTGACCCACACCCAGATCAGGCTCAGCCACCTGCACTCTCCTCACCCTCTCCTTGATACCCCAGGAAAGCATGCCAACAACACACAAATGGGGAACAATGGAGTGTGGCTCCGCCGTGGCAGTATCCAGGGATAACTGTCTGGAGAGCGCATCAGGTTTGATGTTCTTTGAACTTGGCCGATAGGTGATGGTAAAGCTGAATCCGCTAAAGGACAGAGACCAGTGAGCCTGCCTGGAATTCAGTCATTTGGCCATCCTTAGGTATTCCAAGTTCTTGTGGTCGGTCCAAACCATGAATGGCAGAGAAGCCCCCTCCAGCCAATGGCACCACTCCTCCAAGGCTAGCTTGACAGCCAGTAACTCCCAATCCCCCACATTATAATTCCTGTCGGCTGGGGACAGGTGTCTGGAGAAGAAAGGTCACGGATGGACCTTATTATCCGAGGGGGAGTGCTGAGACAGCACTGCCCCGACACCAAAATCTGATGCATCCACCTCCACCAGGAACTGTAGGGCCGGGCCCACCTGGGCCAAGATGGGGGGGGAGAAACAAGATTTCAATTTAGAGAATGCTGCCTCAGCCTCATCAGACCAACGGAAAGGAACCTTAGTAGAGGTGAGACAGGTGAGTGGCAGGGCAGTCAAGCTGTAATTACGGATGAATCTGCAGTAAAAGTTGACGAAGCCCAGGAACTGTTGGAGCTGTTTGCAGGAAGAGGGGACCAGCCACTCCTCAGCAGCTTTCAGCTTACCCAGGTCTGCTCGGACCTCCTTATAACCGATTACAAACCCCAGGAAGGTGGTAGAAGAGGTATGGAACTCACATTTCTCTGCTTTGATGTATAGTTGGTTTTCCAGCAGCTGCTGAAGGACCCTCTGAGCATGTATCCGATGCTCCTTGAGAGAACAGGAAAAAATGAGGATGTCATCCAGGTATACAAAAACAAACAAACCCAGAAAGTCCCTCAGCACGTCATTAATGAGCCTCTGGAACACAGCCGGCGCATTGGTGAGTCCAAACGGCATCACCAGATATTCAAAAAGGCTGCTGGGAATGCAGGAAGACGTTTCCCACTCATTCCCCTCCTTAATCCGGACCAGATGGTAGACATTGTGTAGGTCAAGCTTGGGGAAGACCGAGGACCCCTGGAGAGAATCAAAGGCAGAATTAATCAGGGACAGAGTGTGTTTGTCCTTCACCGTGATCTTATTCAGCTCCCTAAAAGCAATGCAGTGCCAGAGGGAGCCGTCTTTCTGACCAAAAAAAAAAAAAAAAAAAAAAAAAAAAACAGCCCCCACCGCCAATGAAGATGGCTCCATTAACCTCCATTGGTCAGAACTGTGTCGAAGTTGTTGGAGACAGGAAGCCCGGTGACGAAGACTAGATGTGCGACCAGGGCCTGCCAGGGACGGGCAGGAGCTGGAGCAGGCCTGCAGGGGGAGCATTACCTGACGTACTGGTGGCGCAGACGGGGCAGGCCCGGGCGTAACGGGCGGCATCCTTCTGCAGACCTGGCCACCAAAAGGATCGCTGGAGGAGGTCGATCATCCGTGAAGCTCCAGGATGGCAGGTGAGCTTAGAGGTGTGGAGCCAGTGAATAACGTCCCCCCGGACGGCAGATGGCACGAACAGCCTCCCCTCCGGTCCGCCGCCAGGGTCCGGTTCCGACTCCTGCGCCCTCCGGATCTTATCCTCTATGTCCCAGGAAACAGCCCCATGACGCACGACCTGGGCAGGATGGTGTGAACAGCATTTTTCGTGACCTCCGGGGCAAATTGCCTGGAGAGGGCGTCGGGCAGGCCGTTCTTGGAGCCAGGCCTGTAGGTGATGTTAAATTTAAACCTTGCGAAGAACAGGGACCAGCGCGCCTGGCGGGCGTTCAGACGCTTGCCAGATCTTAGGTGTTCCAAGTTCTTGTGGTCAGTTAGGACCACGAAAGGCAAGGCGGCCCCCTCCAGCCAGTGACGCCACTCCTGAAGCACAAGCTTGATGGCCAGAAGTTCTCTGTCCCCCACGTCATAATTACGCTCCGCCGGGGACAGGCGTCGAGAGAAGAAGGTGCAGGGTCGCTTGACTCCGTCGGCTGGAGACCGCTGGGACAGCACCGCCCCACCCCCGTGTCCGAAGCGTCCACCTCCACTATGCACTGCAGCGCGGGATCGACCTGGCTGAGGACCCGGGAGGAGGAAAACTCCGTCTTCAGCGCCTGGAAGGCCGTTGCGGCCTCTTCAGTCCACCGGAACGGGGTCTTAGGGGAGGTGAGGCGGGTCAGAGGCCCGACGATGGCTCCAAAGTTTGGGACAAAGCGGCGGTAGAAATTGGCGAACCCAACGAACTGCTGAACCTGTTTCCTAGAGGTAGGTGTGGGCCAATCCACCACCGCTTTAATCTTTGCTGGGTCCGGGAGCACCTGGTCATGGGAGATGACGAACCCCAGGAAGGAAGTTGTCTTGGCGTAGAACTGGGGGTCCAGGCGGTCTAATCGGTTAGTAATGACAGTCAATTGGTTTAATATCACCTGTTGTTGGTGGGCTAACTAACTAACTAACCTGCACTTATATAGCGCTTTTCTAGTCACAAAGACCACTCAAAGCGCTTTCACTTGTACTAACCCTCTATTCTAAGGGCCTATAGGAAACAGATATCTAGGGACAATTTAGAACAACCAATTAACCTAACATGCATGTCTTTGGATTGTGGGAGGAAACCGGAGCCCCCGGAGTAAACCGACGCAGCACAGGGAGAACATGCAAACTCCACACAGAAAGGTTCCAACCCCTGCCAGCCTGGGGATTCGAACCAGGAACCTTCTAGCTGTAAGGCAACAGTGCTAACCACTGCACCACTGTGCTGCCCCGGGCTATTAAATCCACCCGAGCCTCGAGGGTGGAAAGACGGCGTGCGAGCCCGCTGTCTGCCGAGCCGCTCTGCTGAACCCATACTGACATAATGCACGGCTCAGGAGACACACACGCAGGCTCAGGGTAGATTTAACAGCTTTATTGACAAACAGGGATGTGTGGCTGCGTGTCTGTGGAATAAGAATGTGTTGGTGGTGGCGTCTGCGGCAGGCACGGGGGCAGGAGGCCGTTCATCCGGACAACCCTATGGGAGGAAGCAGAGGGAGAAGGGTAACGGGCACCACACCAACACAGAGGATAATAATGGTCTTGCTGGTTTACTTGGTTACGACAGGTGGCTGGCATTGACAAGGGCGGAGCCCGGGAGACAGCGACCTGCAGTGCCAGTAGCAGCAGCGTAGAGACAGCGGCGAGATGAGGAAGTCCGCCGCCGGGGAAGTCCACCTGTGCACAGGGGAAAAGGCTGGAGGAAAGAGGTAAGGGGAGCTTACCCAGATAATCTTGCTAGAAGGCTTGAGTACCGTAGTAGCAAACGATGCCGAAGTTGAGAGACGGCTTCAGGCCGAAGCCCAGGGCAGAGTGGATTAAGTACCTCGCCGCTGACGAGGAGCAGGTGTGCGCGCAGCTGGCGCCGCTGATGAGCGGCGAGTCATGACATCCAGCTGTCCTAAAATGGTAAACGACTTTAGACCAGTTGGTTTGACTTCAATTTTAATGAAAATTTTTGAAAAACTGGTCAGATGTGAGGTCCTAAAGCAGACTGAGCATGCATTGGATCCTCTGCAGTTTGCCTATAGGCCTCACAGAGGAGTGGAGGACGCCACTGTCACTCTGCTTAACATGCTTTTTAAACATCTGGATTTTAATGGGACACACGCCAGGCTTTTATTTGTGGACTTTTCCTCCGCCTTTAATACAATCCAACCTCGTATCTTAGTTGAAAGGCTCCTGTAACAATTTGATTTGAGCAATAATCTGGTGGGTTGGATTCTGGATTTCTTAACCAACAGGACGCAGAGAGTAAGGGTCAATGGTACATTGTCTGACCTAAAGTGCTCCTCTACTGGCTCTCCTCAGGGGTGTGTGTTGTCACCACTACTCTTCATCCTGTACACAAACATGTGACGGAGCAGACATGATGACAGACACATTATAAGGTATGCTGTTAGTTAGTTAGTTAATCCTTTCACACCATGAAGGTGTATATGGGCGGCGCCTATCTCCGTTTCTCTGACCCTAGGCCACACAGCTACTGCAAGTAGTGGAAGCTACAGTGGGGGGTCAGTCCTCTGGTAGCTCTGTGTGTAACTTTACTTTCCCCATTCCATTATGCAGAGCACCACGCTAGAAGACAGAAAGCACCATTTTTATGTGGTCTTTGGTATGACCCGGCCGGGATTTGAACCCCTGCCTCCCGGGTGTGGGGCGGATGCTCTACCAACTGAGCCACCACTCCGGTATAAGGTATGCTGATGACTCAGTTATTGTCAGTCTCCTCCAGGATGGTGAGAGTGGCCACGGCCCAGTAGTTGATGATTTTGTTCACTGGTGTGAGGATTCCTACCTGCAGCTGAATACGACAAAAACTAAAGACATGATTATTGACTTTAGGAGGAAAACTCCCAGGCACAAAGCCACCGTACTAAAAGGCCAGACCACCGAATGTGTACAATCCTAAAAATATCTTGGGACGATTATTGATAGTAATTTAAACTTTGAAGAGAACTGTGAAAGGGTGTGCAAAAAGGGTCAGCAACATTTGCATTGCTTGAGAAAACTTGCACGCTTCCAAATTGACCGAACCGTAATGACAATGTTTTATTGGGCTTTTATTGAATCTGTTCTATCCTTTTCTTTAGTGTCATGGTTTGGTCAGATAAAACTGAAACAGAGGAAATCATTGGATCAGGTAGTTAGATGGTCCAGTCGTTTGCTTGGTGAGTCACAGCTGAGCCTGACATCCCTGTACACCAGACAAGTACAGAGGATGGCTACCTCCATTTTAAATGATGACTCCCACCCTTTGCACTGCAACTTTCAGCTTCTTCCCTCAAGACGGAGGTTTGCTGTCCCAAAAAGTAAAACCCAGCGCTACAAAAACAGCTTTATTCCTGCTGCTGTCAAAGAGTTGAACAAGCTGTAACAATATATTGCACATAATTTAGGTACCTATTTATTAACTCCATTTTATATTTACTTATTTTTGTAGGATGTTACTTGGGTTGTAAATATTTTATTGGGTTTTAGACCTTTGAGTTTTTAACCTCTTTGACTAGTTTTTAACTCTTAATATGACCCTCCTCTCTTACCTCTTGTTTTTCTCCCATCTCTTTGTCTTTTTATACCCTGATTGATGGAGCCTTGAGTATTTTTATCATGTTTATAGTCAGCTTCATGTGTGCCTGTGTTTGTGTCTATGTTGAATGTAATTTGTGGCTTGTAAATATGGATGTCACCAGACTGCAAAACAAATCTACCTATGGGTACAAATAAAGTAACCTGAACCTGAACCTGAACCTAACCCTGCATCATGGAGTTCACACCTACCCTGGATCGAGTATGCTCACAACGCCACCATTTCTACGGCGACAGGTCTATCTCTGTTTGAGGCGTCATTGGGCTACAATCCTCTGCTGTTCCCTGAAGAAGAGGAAGAGATCACTGTCCCATCTGTGCAGGCCCATGTCAAATGATGCCGTCAGATTTGGAAATCTGCCAGGGCTGCTCTCCAATGCACTGCTGACCGTAATTCTGACATCGCCAACCGTCGGAGGACCCCGGCTCCACCCTACTGGGTCGAACAAAAGGTATAGCTTTCCATTAAGAATATTAATTTGAAAGCTTAGTCCAAGAAGCTTTCCCCCCGTTTTATTGGTCCTCTCCCCATCTCTCACATTGTCAACCCTTTTGCTGTCCACTTGTCTCTTCCCCCTACCATGCGTATCTGCCCTACTTTTCATGTCTCTCAGGTAAAGCCGGTCTCCTCAAGTCCTCTCTGCCCCCCACCCAAGCCGCCACCCCCTCCAGTGTTGATCGATGGTGGTCCGGCCCATAAGGTCAAGCGCATCTTGGACGTAAGACGCCAGGGCCGGGGCCTCCAGTACCTGGTAGACTGGGCCAGGTATGGTCCAGAAGAGAGATCCTGGGTGCAGCCATCCTTCATCCTCAACCATCAGCTCATCAGGGACTTCCATTGGGCTCACCCTGATAGACTGAGCTGGCCGCCAGGAGGCGTCCCTTGGGGGGGGGGTACCTTAGTGATCCGCGCTGGGTGCCTCTGTTCACTTATTATCATTCCCAGCTGCGCCTGCTTTCACATCTTCTCTCCCTAATTAGGCACCCTTTATCAGGAGTGGATTCCTGCTCTCTGGCACAGAGACGTCTACGTTCCTTGGGTGAAGTTCTCCTCACCTCAACTCACCTTCTGCACTTACTGGGAGTCACGCCTCCCTTCTTCACATCATCTCGCACCTGTCATCTGGGAGCCTCGGCTCCCCAACTAACAGTAAAACTGTTCCCTTGGGAATCCTCACCTTCATCCCCAGCTTCTCTCGTCCTCTCTCCCCTGTGCACAGGTGGACTTCCCTCCTTGCAGCGGACCTTTCCTTCCTCCAGGCGACAGACCAGACCAGTGCACCATACGCACTCACTCCCTCTTCCTTCAGCTGGGGCTCCACCTGTTCCTTCTCCCTCACCTCACACACTACACCTCCGGGCTCCGGCAACCTGGAGAGGACTGTTTGATTCTTCGGCGCTTCAACGACTCCTGGGCCCAGTAAGGTTATCTACCATTCAGCTCACTCAAGGCTCTGGGATTGAACTGTCATTAATTCCCCGTCTCTTCTCCTCCCGCAGGGTTGCCAGTTTTCTCCCGCTCTGCATTCATACCCACTCACTCATACACGCATTCACTACATTAATAAAATATCATTGTGAATTTATCGAGTCTTTGTCTGCTTCTGGGTTTTTGTGCAAACATGTCAGTCTCAGTGTTGTGTCTGCTACACTTAATAAAGCAGTGCTGCAATAGCAGCTTTTTCACTGAAAATCTCAGCCTGTCTTCCATGTTTGTCCACACTTTGCAAATTCCTTCACTGCATTGATTAGACAACAAAGTTGACATGCATTTATTGTAATTCTTGCTGTGTTGTTGGTAATAACATGGCAGCAGCAGCTGTCTGGTTCACTAAGAATCCATAATATGCTTGAAAATAAAATCAAATCCAAATAAAGTTTTAACCCATCACCTGTCTTGGATTCTAGTTTCACTGTGCTTCATTTGCCACTTTTAGCCACCTTATAATTTTTTTAAAGAAATAATAAGGTTGATAATAATAATAATTGTTTTTCTCTTTTTTTTCTTCCGAAGGAAAAGTGGTTCCACCAGCTCATCACTGATGAGAAAAAACATACATGGGTGTCGGGCACAGCAACTTACTTTCTTCTTTCAAGCGAAAACACAAGGGTAGGATCACCCAAATACCTCAACAAAAACACTTTATAACCTTTTGATTCTCTACAACTCCTGAGTGGAGAGAGAAGGTCTCACTTTGTGTAGTTTGTAAGAAGGAAGGATAAAAGTCTGTGTATATGAAGGAAGAGAAAAGATATAGGTGAACAGATGTTGGTGCTAAAGAGAGCAAGAGAATAAACAAAGAATATAAAAAAAATGACACCAATATCAACTGGAGTGGTGGCCTAGTGGTGGAGCATCCACTAGGGTTCGCATCATACCAAAGACCATATTAAAAAAGGTACTTTCCACCTTCTAGTTTGGTACTCAGCATAATAGAATGGTAAAAAGAAACTTACATAACCAGCCATAGCTGGAAACACAAGCCAGTGTACTCCTTGTGTTGGTCCCAAGCCCAGGTAAATGGGGAGGGTTGTGTCAGGAAGGGCATCTGACATTAAAGCTTTGCAAAATCAAATAATGCAGATCATCACGAGTGAGATGGCAGATGATGACCCACTGCAGCCGAGTAACTGGAAAGGTGGCCTACTGGTAGAGCAGCTTCTTCACAGCCTGGATGGTGTGGGTTCAAGCCCCAGCAAGGTCATACCAAAGACCAGAAAATGTTACTTTCCACCTTCTAGCTTGGAGTTCAGCAAAATAGAATGGAGAAAGGAAAGTTGGTTATCTAGCCTTGGGGGAGCACAAGACAGTGTCCCGAATAGGGAGCAGACAAAAGAAGAAAACTGCTGCAACAGGAGGAGAGAAACTAGAGGTATGTGATCATCTTGTAGGTCTAGAAGCAATAAAGGTGGTTTGGAATTTTGTCAGGAGAAACAAACTCATTGTGACTCAGCAAGTGACGGACATTGCTGCAAGAGCAGAAGAAAAGCAAACCATGTAGCATGCTAGCCCTGGTGTGAGGTGAGTCACTGCTCACTAATGAGTACATCAGCAGTCACAACCATGAATCAGTAAGAGAAAGAGAAGGGTTCACTTCAACAGCAGCACCAAAGTAAAAGTGACAAAGACAGTTGATGGACCTACTTTACTGTACCATTCCATTCTGGCGTGAATGAGCAAAAAAGACTATGAAACATGCTGGGATGAAGGGAAGACTGTTATTATTAGAGAATAAGAACATATGTAATAAGAACATATGCTCCGCACTGTGTGTTCATATATTCATATATTTATTCCATCCAGCTACAATGCTCTGCACTGTGTGTCTGTGTGTGTGTGTGTGTATATATATATTTTATAGTAATATGTACATATGTATATTAGCTGCTCTTGCTTGCTTGTTTTTTTTTTTTTTTTTTTTTCTTGCCTTCTGATTGTTGCTCTGAGTGTTGCTATCCCTGTGCTGTTGCAATCCTGGAATTTCCCCGTTGTGGGACTAATAAAAACTTATCTTATCTTATCTTATCTTATATGTGGGGCCTCAAGTAGCAGCAGCAGCAGCTGATGAACCACCATAAGAAGTTCAAAGATGGTTTAAATTCAATGATCAACATTTGATTTTGCAGATAGTGAATGAACAAAAGTCTTTTGAACTGGAACCTACAGCTTAGTAAGTGTGAGAGTGGCTTCCGACAAACGAGCTAATTCATATTTCTGTCAACAAACTCTGTTCTCTCTATAGCAACCCTATCCCTTCATTTGCCTCTGTAACACCAACCCTCTCCATGTCCTCCTTCACTACATCCATGAATCTTCTCTGTGGACATCCTCTTTTTCTCCTGCCTGACAGCTCCATCTTCAACATCCTTTGTCCAATATCTCCACTATCCCTCCTCTGCACATCCAAGCCATCTCAGCCTTGCATCTCTTACTTTGTCTCCAAACTGCTCAACTTGAGTTGTCCCTCTGATATACTCATTTCTATTCTTGTCCCTCCTAGTCACTACCAATGAGAAACTTAGCATCTTCAACTCTGCCACCTCCACCTCCAGCTCCACCTCCTGTCTTTTTGTCAACGCCACCATCTCCAAACCATAAATCACAGCAGGACTTCACGACCATCTTGTAAATCTTCCCTTTCACTCTAGCCACCTGGTACTCATCTCCACCCACTCCACCCTGCATGCACTCTCTTCTTCACCTCTTCTTCACCTCTGTTGTGCATTTTCCATTGCTTTGGATGGTTGACCCAAGGTATTTAAACTCATCTACTTTCACTACCTCTACTCCTTCCATCTTCACCATTGCACCTGCTCCCTCTCATTCAAACTCATGTATTCTGTCTTGGTTCTACTGACTTTCGTTCCTCTTCTCTCCAGAGTATACCTCCACATCTCCAGGTTTTCTTGCACCTGCTCCCTATTCTCACTACAGATCACAATGTCATCTGCAAGCATGGTCCATGGAGACTCATGCCTGAATTCGTCTGTCAGTGTGTCCATCACCATGGCAAACAAGAAGGGGCTCAGAGCCAATCCCTGATGTAATCCCACCCCTACCTTGAACCCATCTCTCACTCCAACAGCACACCTCGCCACCGTCTCGCTGTCTTCATATATGTCCTGCACCACCCTCACATACTTCTCTGCCACTCCTGACTTTCTCATACAGTACCACACTTCTTCTCTTGGCACCCTATCATCTTCTTTCTCTAGATCCACAAAGACACAATGCAACTCCTCCTGACCTTCTCTCTACTTCTCCATCAGCACCCAAAACAATCATTGCATCTGTAGTACTCTTTCTTGGCATGAAACCGTACTGCTGCTCACTGCTTGTCATCTCTCATCTAAACCTTGCTTCAACAACTCTTTTCCATATCTTCATAAAGTGGCTGATCAACTTTATGCCTCTGTAGTTACTGCAGCTCTGAGCATCACCTTTGCTTTTGAAAATTGGTACCAAAACACTTCTCCACTCCCCTCTCACTCTCCAAGAGTGCTAAACAATCTGGTTAAAAAGTTCACTCCCGTCTTTCCTAAATCTTTCCATACTTCCACAAGTATGTTATCTGGACAAACCCCCTTTCTATTCTTCATCCTCTTTAAAGCTGCCCTCACTTCCATCTTGCTAATCCTCGGGACTTCCTTGTTCACATCTTTCCTTCATCTATCCTCCTCTCTCTATCATTTTCTTTATTCATCAGCTCTTCAAAGTACTCCTTCCACCTTCTCAACACGCTCTCGTCATTTGTTAGTACATTTCAATTTCTATCCTTAATCAGCCTAACCTGCTGTACATCCTTTCCAGCTTGATCTCTCTGTCGAGCCAAACGATACAAGTCCTTTTCTCCTTCCTCAGTGTTTAGCCTCTCATATAATTCACTATATGTCTTTTCCTTTGACTTTGCCACCTCTCTCTTTGCCATGCACCGAGATTCCAAATACTCCTGTCTACTTTCTTCATCTCCATCCCACTTTTTCTTTGCTAATCTCTTCCTTTGAATACTTTCCTGTACCTCCTCATTCCACCACCAAGTCTCCTTGTCTTCCTTCCTCTGTCCACTGGATACACCACATACCTTTATACCCATTTCCCTCAATACTTTTGCTGTACTTTCCCAGTCATCTGGTAATTCTTTCGTACCACCCAGAGCCTCAATCAACTCTTTCCTGAACTCTGTGTTACCTTCTTCCTTCTGTAACTTCCCCCACTTAATCTTTGGCTCTGCCTTTACTGTTTTCCTCTTATTGCTTTGCAAAGTCATCCTGCAGACTACCATCTGATGCTGTCTAGCTACGTACATTCCCCCCTGCCACCACCTTGCAGTCTTCAATCTCTTTCAGATTTCTCCTTCTCCATAAGATGTAGTCCACCTGTGTGCACATTCATTCACTCATGTAAGTCACCATATTTCCATATCTCATCTTGAAGTACGTATGTGTTCACCACAGCAATTTCCATCCTTTTAGCAAAATGCACAACCATCTGTCTGTCATGAACGCCCCTCTGGGGCAAAAACAAACCCAGGAGCTTGACTGCAGTGAGACAATTTATTGGCAGACAAACACGACAGTCCAAAATCACGGTGCAAACAAATCCAACAAGAAAAACTTACACTGAGTTTAATCTCCAGAACAGAGGAACTCTGGAGGGAAGGAGGGGGAGACTGACCATAGAAAAGAAGTCTAGTCTGAACATCAATGAGGCTGCTGCAAATACAGGGTGGAAAGGCAGAGTTTAAATACATGAACAGTGATGGGCAGCAGGTGCGAGAGCCGGGCTGGGGAACACTAAAGGCCCTTTTGCACTAGAGTCAGTATGGTACAGTTCGGTACGGTACGGTACGGTTTGTCCAATTTACCTTTAGGGACTGTAACTGCTTTCAGTTCTCTTTTTTAAGAACAGTTACTTTTTTCAGAACCGCTTGACTGAGGTTCCAAAGGTACCGTCCCGGTTACGTAAAAAACACTGCAGGCCACTGATTGGTCTGGGGGTAATGTCATGAGAGTGGGCGTAACACTGACTTTCCAGAATCGCTCGCGATCCGCCATTTGCAAAGATCCGTCCATGAGCCAGCCAACAAGTGATATAATATAAACAACAATGATAGAATGGCTTCACAGAAATCATCACCGCGGTCCAACAGAGTTTTCTGTGCATTTTGGCTGATGAGAGAATCCATTGGGAATCAGACAGAGCCACCCTGGAAAGTAGACGGAGCCACCCTAGGAAGTAGACAAAGCCACCCGAACTGAATTGAATGTACGGCTGCGGGAGCACCCAACTTCAGCAGTTGAATCTGTGATATTGGGATATAGAGGACGGTGAGTGATGTGATATGCATATTTTACGTTATTTATCCCAGCAGTGGAAAGTTCACTTTGGACAGATGAAAACTTGCTCGTGTTTAAACGGTGACCTAGCTAGTTAGCCGTCAATGCTACATCCATCCTTGTATGTTGCCTTTGTGTTGACAATATCTGATGAAATAAGCTAGTTGTAATCCTGGTCAAAAAGGTGTTTTTTTTTTTACATGTTGCACTTTCATGCTGTGCATGTACTTAAGTTGTGTGTATTTTCGTTGTAGAGTCGGACCAGGCTACATTTGGCACCACAGCAATGTGTTCTGACTGGTAAGCTGCACATCTTGTTAGTTATAGTCAAATCTTTTGCTTTTTAAGTTAAAGTATAGGTAAAGTGCCAAATTTGGGACTGAACTGAGATTTATTTGATTGTGTGAATATTAATTACAGAGTAACTAAAAATGAATGGCACATCCAATAGTAGCCACCATAAAATAAACCACTTGTTTATTTTTTATCAGATCACTTCTGTGATCCTTTGAGTTATAGTCATAATAGCATATCTTGCACTTTGGGGAATGGGAGTTGTTCAGTCACCATTAGAATTTAGTTTATATGTGTAGTTTATAGTATTTCGTCTTTAAACTCATCCAGTAAAAGAACACATTACAAATATTTGAGACCCATTGTAGTGCTTCCTTTTATGTTTTAGCAATACAAGCACAAAACCCCACCCCCACTTGAAACCAGGGCGACACAGCGGTGGTTGAACTTTTATTGATAATGTTATTTCACAACATCACAACAACTCAGTATCCAAACTCAGTGTAAATGGTGTAGAGATTGAAAGGGTATCCGAAATTAAATTCCTTGGCATAAAAATTGATAATAAACTGTGTTGGAAGTCACATATTAATTATATTAAAGGTAAAATATCCAAATCAATTGCAATACAACACAGAGTGAAATATCTGCTGAATCAACCCACACTATATACTTTGGATCATTCATTAATACTCCCATACATGACATATTGTACTGAAGTATGGGGAAATACATATCATCATCATCATAGCAGTCTGCTGTGGGCGACAATGTAGGTCTGATCAGATTCCTCCACACAGCTCTATCCTTAGCCTTCCACTGCCAGGAACTCCTGTCTATATCCAGCTTCTTCAAGTTTCTTTTTACAGTGTCTTTAAATCTGAGCCTTGGTCTACCCTGATTGTGTTTGCCCTCGCATAACTGTGAGTAGAGTAACTGCCAAGGGAGACGCTGATGATCCATCCTCTCAACATGTCCGAGCCATCTCAGGCTCGTCTGTATTAGCATGTCCTCCACTGATGGTAGACCAGTTTGTTTCAGCACTTCTATTTTGGTTATCTTATATTTCCATGAGATGTTCAGTATGGCTCGAAGGTGTCTCATTATGTATGTACGCATGGAGTTTCTTTACCTGCACTCTGTAGCAGTGCAAGTTTCAGCACCGTACAATAGACTAGCCAGTACTGTCACTCTGTACACTTTGCATTTCACACGGATAGACACATGTCGATTGTTCCACAGTCTCTCCCTCAAGTTTCCAAACACAGCGCTCGCTCTTCCCATTCTGAGAGATAGTTCATCCTCCAGCCTAGCATTCTCTGAAACAGTACTCTCTAGATACTTGAAAGTCTTGCACTTGATTAGTGGCTCTGTACCAATGTCACGACCCGCCGCTCATCAGCGGCTTCAGCTGCGCGCACACCTGCGCCTCGTCAGCAGCGGTCTATTTAGCCCACTCCGCCCTCTGCTGCAGTCTGGAGCCGTCTGTTCTCATCAGCGTTTCCAAGGCTCGTGATTCTACCTCAGATCACCAGCAAAGATTCAACGACACGTAAGAACTCCTTACCTTGTCTTCCAAGTTCTCACCCCTGTGCACAGGTGGACCCTCCTGGCGGCGGATTCCCCCCGTCATCGCCATAGCATCTCCATCTTCTGCGCAGACCCAGCAGGACGCTGTCTCCAGGGCTCATCGCCTGCTGACGCCAGCCACCTGTCCCTGCAAGTAAGCAACACCGTCACTTATATCCCCTGTCTCGGTGTGGTGCCCGTTACCCTTGTCCTTTGTTCTTGTCTCCATAGGGTTGTCCGGCTGTACGGCGCGCTGCTCTGCTGCCTGCACATCGGCGTTCACCCCAGCACATTCCCATTTGCATACATCCATCCACATACACCTGCTTGTTGAATAAAGCTGTTAAATCTATCCTGAGCCTGCGTGCGTGTTTCCTGGGCCTGTGTGCTACATTATGTCAGTACGGCTCCAGCTAAGTGGCCCAGCAGACAGCGGGCTAGCACGCCGTCTTTCCACCCTCGAGGCTCGGGTGGATTTAATAGCTCATCAACAGCAGGTGATACTCAACCAGTTGGTTAACATCACTCACCGGTTGGACTGCCTGGACCCCCAGCAGGCGTTCCCCATGGCTCGCCAGGGCGGGCCAGCTCCTGCCGTTCCGATGCCCGGTCAGTCTACCTCGGGAACGCCAACCCGCCTCACACCAATCCTGACCCCCGCCCGCTTCAGCGGAAAGCTCGGAGGGGCGCGGGGGTTTATAATGCAGTGTGAGTTGGTGTTTTTGCGCATTCCCGGGGACTTTCCCTCAGACCACAGCCGAATTGGCTATATTGGAAATCTCTAGGAGGGGCGAGCGTTAACCTGGGCTTACGCCGTAATGGCGAAGCCCAGCTACGCGAGCCTCTCCTACAGCCAGTTCGTGCAGAGCTTTTTAGAGGTCTTTGATCATTCCCGGCGCGATAGCGTCCTAACTGACTGGCTTCTCGCCCTCCAGCAGGGAAGCCGGTCAGCAGCGGACTATGCTATCGACTTCCGGGTTGCAGCGGAGGAGGTAGGCTGGGGCGAATCCGCTCTCTGTGGCATCTTCCTCCGCAGCCTCAGCTCGGGTCTGAGAGATGAACTGGCTGGTCGGGATCTTCCGGAGACATTGGCGGAATTAATCTCCACCGCTATTAGTTTGGATAATAGGCTGAGTGAACGGTCCACCGAGCGGAAGTTTAGCAGCTGCTCGCGTGGAGGCTCCGTCCGCATGCCTCAAGACCGCCCCCTGGCGACATCTCCACCGGAGGCCTCCGAGGAGTCAGAGGCGATGGTGGTGGCCCGGTCAAAGCTCCCTCTAGCGGAGAAACAGCGCCGCCGGAAGTTGGGTCTCTGCATGTATTGCGGAGGAGGCCAACATTCCGTGGAGCATTGCCCGGAGAAGCCAAACGGGGAGGTCCGCGAGTCACTGTAGGGGGCCTCGCAGACTCTAACCGGTCAAATCCCCACACAAGCCTATCCTTGCCCATCCAATTTTGTCACAATGCCACGGGGCATCTCACACATGCACTGGTGTACTCAGGAGCAGAGCAGAGCTTCATTTCAAAGAGCCTGGCAACCCGATTGGGCATCCCCTGCCAACCTCTGCCCGCTCCTCTGAGCCTTATCACCCTCTCCCGTGCTCCCCTTGGCCAAGTGACTCATCGCACGCAGTCCGTCCCAGTCATTATCTCGGGCAATCACTGAGAGGAACTCTCCTTCTACGTTTTGTCCTCCTCTGTGACGCCTGTTATCCTTGGGTACCCCTGGCTGCGCCTGCACAACCCGGTCCTGGATTGGCAGACCGGGAAGATCGCCGCCTGGAGTGCTTTCTGTATGGGCACCTGTTTACAATCCGCAGCCTGCGCCCCGTCTGCTCCTCCCCCGATCAAGGATGCCGCGCCTCCGGACCTCACCTTGGTGCCCTCGGAATTCCACGATCTGGGCTTGGTCTTCAGCAAATCCAGGGCGATGTCTCTCCCTCCTCATCGGCCCTATGATTGTGCCATCAACCTCCGCCCAGGGGCTCCCCTGCCGTCAGGTCGCCTGTATAGCCTGTCAGCGCCGGAGCGGGAGGCAATGGACAGTTATATAAAGGAGTCTCTCAGCGCAGGTATCATCCGCCCCTCCTCGTCCCCGCTCGGAGCTGGTTTCTTCTTCGTATCTAAGAAGGACGGGTCCCTCCGCCCTTGTATCGACTTCCGAGCGTTGAATGACATCACTGAGAAGGACCGGTACACTCTGCCACTGATGGACACTGCCTTCCACTCCCTGCAGGGGGTGACCTGGTTTACCACATTGGACCTCCGCAGCACCTACCATCTCGTCCAGATCAGGGAGGGGGATGAGTGGAAAACTGCATTCAGAACGCCAAGTGGACATTTTGAATACCTCGTAATGCCCTTTGGTCTGACCAATGCCCCAGCCGTCTTTCAGTGCCTAATAAATGACGTCCTGCGTGATTTCCTGGGTCTCTTTGTATTCGTGTACCTAGATGATATCCTCATCTTCTCCAGGTCACGTGAAGAACACCAGGTGCATGTGAGACGGGTCTTACAGCGGCTGCTGGAGAACAGGTTATATGTGAAGGCAGAAAAATGTGAGTTTTACGCCAAGACCACTTCCTTTGTAGGATTTGTGATCTCACATAATCAGGTTCTGCCCGACCCCGCTAAGGTCAAAGCGGTGGTGGACTGGCCGACGCCGACCTCCAGGAAGCAGGTCCAACAATTCCTTGGGTTCGCTAATTTCTACCGTCGCTTTGTGCCCAACTTTGGTGCCATCGCTGCCCCGCTGACCCGTCTCACGTCACCCAAGAACGCCTTTCGCTGGACTGAAGAGGTTGCCGCGGCGTTTCAGGCGCTGAAGACGGAGTTCTCCTCCTCCCGGGTCCTGACCCAGGTCGACCCCGCGCTGGAGTGCTTGGTTGAGGTCGACGCATCTAATTAAATTAAAAAAAAATTAATTAAATCACCCTTATTGTCATTCAACCGTACAACCAATCATGTACAGCAGAACGAGATTGTGTTTTACCTATCTACAGTGTAAATCACACACACCCCAAGTGCAGAATCAGACGCGGGGGGTAGGGGCGGTCCTCCCCAGCGTTCACCCACTGACAGGACCAAACGACCCTGCACCTTCTTCTCATGGCGTCTGTCTCCGGCCGAGCGGAATTATGACGTCGGGGACAGGGAACTTCTTGCCATCAAGCTCGCCCTGCAGGAGTGGCACCACTGGCTGGAGGGGGCAGCGCTACCATTCGTGGTGATGACGGACCACAAGAACTTGGAGTATCTTCGATCTGCTAGACGCCTGAATGCCCGCCAGGCGCGCTGGTCTCTATTCTTTGCCCGGTTCCACTTCACCATTACCTATCGCCCCGGCTCTAAGAACATCCTACCTGATGCCTTCTCGAGGCAGTTCACCCCTGAGACATCGGAGGAGTCGGGCCACCCCATCCTGCCCAGTTCGTGTGTGGTAGGTGCCATCTCCTGGTCCATCAGGGACAAGATCCGGAGGGTGCAGGAGGCTGAACCGGATCCTGGCGGCGGACCAGAGGGAAGGTTGTTTGTTCCATCTTCTGTCCGGGGGGAGGTCATTCATTGGGTCCACACCTCCAAGCTCGCCTGTCACCCGGGGGTATCTCGGCTAGTGGATCTCCTCCAACGCTCCTTCTGGTGGCCAGGTCTGCAGAAGGATGCCCCCAACTACGTCCGGGCTTGCCCTGTGTGCGCCTCTGCCAAGTCAGGTAATTCTCCTCCCGCCGGTCTACTCCAGCCTCTGCCGACCCCTGGCAGACCCTGGTCCCATATTGCCCTCGACTTTGTCACTGGTCTCCCCACTTCCAACTCCTATAACGCTGTGCTGACCATTGTGGACCATTTCTCCAAGGCCGCCAACTTCGTGCCACTGCGGGGTCTCGGCGCAGGAGACGGGGGATCTCCTGGTGCAGCACGTGGTCAGGTTACACGGGATACCAGAAGATGTCGTCTCGGATCGCGGTCCCCAGTTTGTCTCAGAGGTCTGGAGGTGCTTTTGCAACGCCCTGGGGGCCACAGTTAGCCTCTCATCCGGCCATCACCCACAATCCAACGGGCAGTGAGAGAGGGCCAACCAGGAGTTGGAGACTGCCCTGCGCTGCGTCACGTCATCTGACCCATCCTCCTGGAGTTCACATCTGGCCTGGGTTGAATACGCCCACAACACCGCCCGGTCTTCTGCTACAGGTATGTCTCCCTTTAAGGCGTCCCTGGGCTATGATCCACCCTTGTTTCCAGACCAGGAGGCAGAGCTCGCTGTTCCTTCCGTCCAGGCGCACCTGAGACGTTGTCGGGCTCTGTGGTCCAGGACACGGGATGCGCTTTTACGCACGGCTGCGCGTAATAGCATCACTGCCAACCGCCGCAGGAGACCAGCCCCTGCTTAC